>JALJEV010000539.1:0-1200000 GCA_026586105.1 Hylodesmum podocarpum | reverse complement strand
ATGTTAACAAACAAAGAAATACCTATGGTGCAGAATGAACCCTGTAATCTTACTTCTTCCTCAGTGAATCATTCAAGTTCTTCACAAGTTGCTGGTGAAAATTCACCAAGAAGTTATCCTAAAGAAGTCATGGCAACCAAATCTGTTTCGGCAGCTAGTAAACTAAAAAGTGATGAAAGTAGTGCTAAGTTGGCAGATTCTTCTTCTGAAGCAGTTACCGGAGATGATTTGCATAAATACACAGATGAAAATGTTACGAATTTCACTATTGGGTTCCCAGTTTCTGCTCCTCTGGATGATATAAATGTTGGTTTGGCACAACAGGCCCCAAATAGCATTTCCTTGTGTCAAGATGGTGACTTGTTGCAGAAGGCATTTCACAGTGATGGAAAAATTACTGGTTTTTCAACCGACTTCCCGATTTTCAGAAGTTCCACAGAAAGTTTTACTTATGATGTGGGGCGTTCATATCCTCATTATAAGCGAAGGAAGATTGAAATTGAAACACAGAAATTTCTACCTACCTTTTCAAACCTCTTGGAAAAGCCACACCATTCTATTGACCAGAGGCACATAAGTAGAAACTTCAGTATTGAAGAAGATAACCCGGAGGTTGCCCAAAAAGTTCAACACTTGCCATCTGATCAGGAGGATGACATACGACATCAGTATATTAATAACAACCCAACGGATGAGATGCAATACCACAAGGAATGCCAAGCAATGGATGATTGCCCACTTAAAGCGAGAAATGAAGAGGTACATAATAATTTGTTTCACAATCTGAAAATGTTAAGATTGGTCTGCGCAACTTTTCTTTCTTATGGATTAATATTAAATATGAATTTTCTGTACATCTTGCACTGGTGGAGTTAATGTAAAAAATAAACAAAAATTCAATATCAAATTGTATGTC
Source organism: Hylodesmum podocarpum (assembly GCA_026586105.1). NCBI lineage: Eukaryota > Viridiplantae > Streptophyta > Magnoliopsida > Fabales > Fabaceae > Hylodesmum > Hylodesmum podocarpum. The sequence goes on along the minus strand of JALJEV010000539.1, from coordinate 1,199,084 downwards.
ATAGGAGGAGGGTTAACATCTTTCAGCTAGATTTATTTTATTCAATGGTTGCGGTCTCCTTCGAAAGCTATTTTAGATATAATATCTGTTTTGAAAAATGAAAATTATGGATTTCAACCTACGAAATTCCATCAATGTCTATGTAATGTTTCCAGGAAGACTAGTACAGACTTTGGAGAAGTATGTCGGACTTACTAACTGATAATTGTGTCATTAAGGAGTGAAAAGGATGTTGCAAAACTTTGATTGCACGATCAGTTTAGGATTAGAGTAGGAATAGAGAATAGAGAAACAGAGGAGAAAGACGGGAAGAGAGATCAGCAATTTGGGTAAGTTTGCTGAGAAGTAGTTTGAAGATAATTAATTTTGTTTGGGTGCAACAAAAATATCAATTTTTACATAGTTGAAAGAATATAAAAATAGCTGAAAAGAAAAACGTGTTGACAAATGATCACAAGCTTCAAATCTTCAGATTAAAAAAATCAGCTTTTTTTTCAAGAAAAAAGCTGTTTATAAATTTAAGCTTTTTTGGCGACACAGCTTATTCACTAATAAAGAGCTAAAATCATATAGTTTCATCTTTCCGAAGCACGCGTTCAAGGTTAAAACTCAATCTACAGATTCCTATGTTGGTTAATAGTTAAGATTGGTTCTTTAATCTGGGATTTCTTTCTCTACATGTAAGTAATATAACACTTTGGCATTGTTTGATACATGTTGCCAATGCCATTTGCTGGGAACAGGTCTGGTTGTTGTTTTTGTGCATGTATATTCTTTTCCATTTAATGCTGTTATAGCATGCATTACCTTTCTTTCTACGAATATCCGAAAACTGGAATAAATTGAATTGTTGGAATAGCGATAGACTTGGAGAGAATTGGTGAAAGGAGCACTTGTAGCCAGAATTGTTTTGCTAAATGTCTCTACTTTTGCTTAACATTCATTATTTTTAGCCAGAAGTGCACTCGTGGCTCTAAAAGTTGCCTTTTCATTTTATAAGAACTTTCTGAATACTGTTTGAATGGTTTTCCTGTTGGCAGAAACTTATTATGGATGGAAGAGACAGAGGTGAAGACACCCTTCTGTTCGTGGCAAATCCATCAGGTTTTAGTGTTGATTCAATGATAAAATGCTCCATGGATGAGAAGCTGGAGTTACAGCATCATCAGGTTAATTATGGAGAAGAAAATGCAGAACTTCTGGCTTGTGTTGAAAGAAGCACCTCAAGTGAAAGAATTTATCCGGGAGAAAATGCTAAACTCTCAGATGGTATGTCTGCTTCTGCAGGAATGCAATGCTTGGATTTGGTTGGTACAGATGAGACTTTACCGGAGTTTGAAGGGTTTATTATGCAAACAGATAATATACAGCAGCCATCCTTAGCTGGAGATGAAATGGATTTGGAAATGATGGATCTTCCAAGTAACTCAATTGATTGTACATCCCTCGGTAAATCTAGTTTCATGCAATCTCCATTGTGCAAATCTTTGACTCCATATAAGTCGCATGCCATACTAGACTATCATCAGTCTTTACCTAATGTTCTGCTGGAAGGCTTAGGTATAAGTAGTTCCCTTCCTATAAGCGATGGGAGTCCAAGGTCCCTTTCTGATTGCCAACCAAATTACAAGGCTCAGCATACTGCTTCAATTCAAACTCTTTGGGACCGAATTAATTCGAACTTTGGCAGTTCAGGAAAGCGTAAGAGTTTGAAACTAGATCTTCCCTCCATTACAGAAGAAAATGAAAATGTGGATGAGATTGCTGGTACATTCCAAAGGGGCATTGATTCTGAGAGAATGGCTGGCTCAAGTAAAAGAGAACCTCTAGCTGAGATTGTAGATAACAGAGATGTTGTAAGCACAGAGTTTAACCTCAGCGGGACTTGCAATAGGGTAAAAGATAAGCTTGACAAGCAGGATGTCAAATGGAAGAGATTCACAAGAAAGGGGAGGGAGAACCAGAATATATCTCTAGGAGCGAATGGTGTCAAGAGGACCACTGAATCAGTCCACAAAAGGCCCAGTAGGCTAAAATTATCTGGAAAAGATAGTATGAAACAAGGCCCTATTAACAATATTGTATCCAACGTTTCTTCCTTTATTCCTTTAGTGCAACAAAAACAAGCGGCAGCAGTTGTTACAGGTACCTAATCATATCTATTTAGTCACTTTAAATTAGATATTTTCTATCATAAAGATTGGCTTCGTGGAGACTAAAATTCATTTTGACGTGATGATACAGATGGTCATTCACTTAGATAATTATTTGAACCTTACTGTTTGAACATGTAGGCAAGAGAGACATCAAAGTGAAGGCACTGGAGGCAGCTGAGGCTGCCAAGCGTATGGCTGAAAAGAAAGAGAATGAGCGCAAGATGAAGAAGGAGGTGTTACGACTCGAGCGGGAGAAGTTGGAGATGGAGCTGCAGAAGAAAAAGAAAGAGGAAGAACAACGTAAGAAAAAGGAGGCACAAATGGCAGCAAGGAAGCGACAGAGGGAAGATGAAGAAAGAAAGGAGAAAGAAAAAAAGAAGCGTCTTAATGACATGAAGAAGCACCAGCAAGAACATGAGAAAATACAGGCGAAGAAACAAGAGATAGAAATAAAACACCGAGCTACGGTAAAATAATTTTCCCTCGCTCTCTCTCTCTCTCTCTTAGGAAAATGCTAATACGTGGGCTGTCTGGTGTAGGGTGAAGAAGTCCAAGAAAATAAGCAATTTATGGATGAAAGAGAAAATTATAAGAACTTGCCAGGGCAAGACAAAAGAGAAGGCAATATGCAGAAAATTTCTCAAACCGAACCGTTGGCAATGAGGGATTGGGCAAATGATAAAACAAAAGAAATGCGTCCTGAAAATTCGGAATCTGTGAATAACTGTGCTCAGAATGAAAAGGTAAATAATATTTTCCGTGGCACTCTTCTACGTCAACGTTAATTTTCACATAGTGATTTAATTGTGCTTTGGTCAAGGCTAGGAATAATATTTTCGTAACTGTATAGAAATAAGTGCAATTCTATCAATGTATGATCCTTATTTTCTAGCCAGTAGTCAGTCCAAATATTGCCAATGTTTTCAATGTGATGTCGTGATTTTAGCTCTGAAATGCTATGGTTCCTAATTTTTAAACCCACTTGCATCCAAGCAAATGATGCTTTGCAATAAATTTAGCTTCTAATTATACTTATCAGAGGAGATAGACTGCTATGTAGTAATTACTCCACTGTCAATCATAATTTTGAATATTTAAATTGTTTTTTGGACTCATCCGAAGATTTAAATATACGCCTTTATAGGTAATGGGCAATTTGATTAAAGCCACCGAAGATGATGACTTGATCATCAAAAACTCTCTTCAAGAGCAATCATATGAGATGTCTCCTTATAGAGGTTCAGATGATGAGGATGAAGATGAGGATGACACGCCAAATAATAAGTTTATTCCTTCATGGGCAAGGTTTGTGACTGTTCAAGTTTATGCTTATGGTTAACTAACTTTATAGTGCCGTTCTTTCAATTTGATGTCTGGGGTTTTGAAACTCTTCGTAGTATATGTCTTATTTAAACTGAAAGAAGGAAAATAAATTAAATAAAACCTTTGTAAGCGGTTGTCATCAAGAATATATATTGCCTTCATGTAAGTAATCAGATTACCTGAAACATTTTATATTTTACTGCTTGATAGAACTTCGTTAAATTTTGACTTATCTATTTACCTGAAACATTGAGTCTGGTTGCTTTCTGCAGTAAGCAGAGCCTGTCTCTGATTATTTCTTCCCAGAAAATGGACCCGGAATCGATATTTCCCCCGCAAAGTTTTTGTGACATAGCACAAGGTAACATTTGAAATTTTTGTTGGTGAACTTGAATATTTTAATTGTCTGAAACTAAGCACTAATTGCATTCCTTATAGTTCTCCTGCCCCGAAAGCTTCAGTTAAAGTAGCAGAGCATAGTGATTGTAATAAGACGAGAATTTTTGTATTAAAGGTATGCTGTCTCTTGATATGTATGTATGGAAGCATTTTATTGCCTTTGCATTGCTGGTTAGCCTAATTTGAAACTCTAAAGATTAATAATTTGTTTTAATATCCTGTGTGTTTGTAAACTACCCGTGTAGCCATGGTCTTAGAAGAGTCACTTTAAGGGTTCACTGGTGTGAATTTTTACACTAAAATTCATTAATATATGCTAACATTAATGAATAAGTTTATCTTTATTGCTGATATAATGATGATGCGCAAAAACTAATATACGGAAGTGTTGTTTAGAAAATTGGTTGTGAAAGAATCATTTTTTAGAGAAGCAGTTTAAAGTTGTTTCTCAAAAACAAGCAAGAAATTGTTTTTTATTCTTTTTAAAGCAGTTTGTTTAAAAAAATTTAGTGTGTTTTTTTCAAAAATTAACTTTTTTCAGAAAACAATTACACAAATAGGCTCTTGATAATGTATTTAAGTTCAATTGAATTTCATTTTTCTCTTCAGAAATTGGTGAAAGTTTTTATTTGCTCTCTTGTTGTATCATTGATTAATTACTCTTTTGGAACGAAAAATATCAAAATATGATAATTGCAATAAAAGTTCAAAAATATGATTAGGAATGCTGTTGCTTTTGGACTTTTTTTTTGTTGTTAAAATACAATAAATAAACCAATCAGTAGTATGTGGTTTTTTACTGGACTTAAAATTTATACTTAGCACACGACATAAATTTACACTATGAAAGGCTTCTGAGGAAGACTGCGAAACAAATCCGTAAGATATATATAATTGGGTTTGTGTTTACTTGTGGCAGATTTTTGAAGATCTTCATTAAGAATTAAGATGTTGCCGCCAATATGCAACAAGATGTACCAGTAATTAGATCTTTTGATGCACCCTCAAATATGCTGTGCTTCTAACGATCCCCTTTGTTCGAAGGACGTTTGATTGTGTACAGTATCAGAAAGTCACTGTATATATAAGACATCGATATATCCTCTCTCTCTCCTTTTGTAGCCCCTCTCTTATAGTGAAGCGAGGTGCAGCTATCTTTCAAAACGCTAAATTTGTATTACAATTATTTAAGCTTCCTCTAAAAGATCAGCTTTGAGGATGTCATAGTGAATTATTTGATGTTTTCCCCACACGGGACGGGGAAAGAAATAGTTACTAGTTACAGATGTATGATGAATTTATTATCTTGGTTGTAGCTTAGTGGGAACTTCCTTCACAGTGTACCTTAAAATTAAGTTCAATGCTGCGATTGAGAAGTATGATATGATAACCAAAAACAAAATAAGAGAAGACAAATGGGTTTTGTGTGATAATAGGTTGTGCGAACTTTGTTTGTCTTTAGAAGTTTGGTAAATATCAGAATAGTGGTCGGTGCTATCACTCTCGTTTAACTACGAAACCCATTCCCTTCGTATTTTACGAGTAACTGAAATCAACCATTTGCATCAGGAAAAAAGTTCCTATGTCATAAAACATGGATAGTTAATAAGCCACTGAAATATGGTTTAAGGATGGATGAATAAAAGTAAAACTGGCGTTAGTTGGAGTTGAAAAAAGAAATATATTAGAACTTCACCAAAACTCTCCACAAGAACAGAAACCATCTTTAAAGTGGTGAAAACGGTTTGTATCTCGAACAATAATCTCCCTTCTTGTAAACTTGGACACAAGTTTCATAAAAGTGTGGCAATCACCACATATTCTGAGGTTTTTCATAATCCTTATTGGTATATCACTAGGTAAACACATCAATCCAAAGGTAATAGCAAGCTTCTCACTGTGGTGCCTCAGAAGCATCTGTTTTCTGCTCTCTTCCACATCATGCAGGTCATTATTGGTATCAACCTTGTAATTCAGCTTCTTTAATTCTACCAACAAATTATCCAACTTGGCATAAATTTCTTCGATTTGTGGATGATTTCTCTCACCAACAGTAAATGAATGAATCTTATTCTTAATTTCAATCCAACTTGTGCCTCTCTCCTTCCTAACATCACTGTCTCTAAGTAGCTTCCTTGTTCTTGCAACTTCATCCCACTTTTTATTAGCTGCGTATATATTTGCGAGCAAAATGTGGTTTGCTGCATTGTTAGGCTCCATCTCAAACAGATGCTTGGCTGCAATCTCAGCAAACTCAATATTTCCATAAGTTCTACAAGAGGCTAAAAGTGAACCCCACATAGAACTATTTGCTTTAAATGGCATTTTTTCTATCAAGTCATAAGCCTTGTGAACTAGTCCTGCTCGACCAAGAATATCAATCATGCATGAGTAGTGAAGAACACTGGGTAAAACATTATGCTGTCTGACCATGAGATCAAAATACTTCTGTCCTTCTTCATGCAAACCCATATGACTACATGCATTTAGTACAGATACATATGTTACATCATCAGGAAAGAAGCCTCTCTGCTGCATTTTTTCAAATAAGATCATAGCCTCCGGCGCACGAGCATGTCTAGCAAACCCAGAAATCATTGCATTCCATAAAACAATGCTCCTAACCTCTATCACACCTTGAAACACAAGATAAGCTTCTTGTATGCAGCCACATTTGGCATACATGTCTATAAAGGAGGAAGCAACATATATGTTTGAACCAAATCCAGACTTATATGACATGGCATGGACTTGCTTTCCTTCAACCAAAGTTGCAAGGCCTGCACAAGCACTAACAGCAGATGATATCATAAACGGGTCCTGCTCGAAACCCATCAACTGAGCATTGTGAAAAAGCAGCAAGGCCTCCTCATGAAACCCATTTTGCACATATCCTGTCATCATTGAAGTCCATGTAACAGCGTTTTTTTCAGGCATACTCTCAAATACTCTACTTGCATCTTTTAGTGAAGAGCACTTAGCATAGACATGGAGTAAACCTGTTCCAACAAAACAATTTGAATCTATAGCAGCCTTAATTGAAAAGGCATGCAATTGCATGCACTCAAGAATAGCACATTTGAAGGCACATTCACATAGAACACTGGAAATGGTAAATTCATTAAATGGGGTTCCCTCTCTTTGCATCTGAATTAAAAGTGTTAGAGCTTCCTGGTCCTCTCCACTCTGTATAAGTGCTCCAATCATTGTATTCCATGAAACTAAGCTTTTCACTGGCATTTCATCGAATACTTTGCGAGCACCATCAACTAAAGAACATTTAGAGTACATGTTAATCAGCATATTTGATGTTAATATGTCTATTTCCAAGCCAATGCGAATAATCTGAGCATGGCATGCTCTTCCTCCCATTGATGATTTTGTTTTTGCACATAACTGCAAAACATATTGCAAATTTGACATGTGAGTAAAATCAGCATCCACCTGAACAACTTTTTCAACCTTTAAGGGTTGTGATTTTGCCTCAGAAATAACTGATAATTTCCTAACATGGGCACCATAACAATGACACAATCTCTCACACCTTTTCAAGCCTTTCATATCATTGTAGTGACTAAAGAGACTAATTTACTATCTCTTACTACCACATTGTCACTTTTTTGGACTAATTTTTCTTGAGAGTGGGATTTTGGGCCCCGTGTATGATGGGCCATTCCGTTTAAGCTCATGTGTAATTTAATTCCGTATGCCCAAGTTCCATCTCAGAAGCTATTCAAACTAATCCTTTTCCTCCAATCCCTTGATTAAGAGATATAACTAAGTTAATAATTTTATATATGATTTTAGGCTAACATCAACCGTGCTTTGTTTTATTTTATTCGAATTTTCTGATTGGTGAATTAATGTAAATGTGATATTCTTGTATTTGAATTAGAGAATTTGTTGCAAAGATTTTATTGAAAATCTTGAGGGTTGTGTTGAAAGTCTTACATGGTTTAGAAATAAAATTGTTGTGTGAGTATAAATGAGAAAAAATTCTCACCTTACAAACGAGTAAGTAGAATTAAGTTAGACTAATAACTCACAATTTTAATTTATATTAGAATCTATCTTATAATTAACATTTTAATTAATTTACTTTGATTACAAAGACAACAACTCAATTGCAAGAGCAGAGTTATACCAATTGAGTTATATTAATAATTTTTTTGCTTAAAAAACTAATATGGTGGCTAAACCCTTCAGAACGCTTGTTATCTTGTACTTAATTACACAAATAATGACAGTCTGTTTTTTACGTTCATAAACTATAGGAAAAGAAATCAAACCAATATCTATTATAAAACATGGGATGTACCTAAATGAACTTTTGTCTCACCTCATCATTGACATTCTCCATTCCTCCCATTTGATTAAGAAAAAAAAACATATATTAAGGTTAACCAATGATTCACACATTTTATGCAATCATTGATATCCATCAATATACACGACACGATATCTTCATAATTTTTGGAAAATGACAAATTGAAATAGGAAAAAGAGATGTATGTGCAATACACAAAAACAAAATGGAGTGTGTGGTGTGTGGACCTCGCAAATTGAACCAACCCATATTGTGTCAGCCACCCCAGTCTGTAACTCATCACACTGAGAAGTATAGTACTTGGTTGAATCCTCAGAGTCTCTATTGAAAAAGTCTTTTCATATCAGCAAACCAATCTTAACTAACTAAAAGCTGAGGCAAAGAAACAAAACAAATAGGAGATACCCAACCCATCATTCACTCATAACAAGATCACACACTCTCTCTCTCTCTCAACCTCAACCCTTTTTCTATATATACCTCTTTTTGGTATGTACTTTACAGAAATGGAAAAAAAAAATATAAATTATGACAAATAGGTTGCAAGTTGGGCTGGGAATGTGAGTATTTATATATTGTGTGAGCGGCAGTTTGACTCATCTGGGTCGGTTTTTTTTTTTTTTTTTTACGCAATTGGGGTAGATCTTAAATTATTTACGCATTTGGGTCGTTATGTTTAAGCCGTGGATGTAATCAACATGGAAATTTATTTAATTTGATGGTAAAAAGTCTAGATTTTAAATTGAGTTTACTCCTATTAGGTTAAAATTATTTTGTTGTAACTGATGTCAACATTTTACTATAATATTTTATGAAGAGAAAAGAATCACAAAAATCTTTGTGGTGTAGTGGAAAAATTGTTAGTCATGATAAACAAAGGTTTTAGGTTCAAATCCTTCTAAAAAATAAAATTTTTTTAAATAAAGTACTACCACGGGACACGTGGCTTCTCCTAGTGGAGCAGATCTGCCCAAGCGGATTATGAGCTGATTCTCAAATTGGTTTGGACCTACTACTTGACACATGAGGGCAGAAAGAAAATATTTTGCAATAAAGAAAGAAAAGGACTTATATCACAGCTAGAGTAGGAGAATACAATAGGAAAGAGAAAATTAATGATGTAGTATATAAGAGTGGTACTTATTGAATTTCCTAGACCCAAATCAAATCACTTTAAGTAGACACATCAAGTTAAGTAGAATATATATGAAGGGTAAATAAACATACCAAAAACAAAAGTGAAGTAATAAAGTGTTGTCATGGACAATAGTATATCCATTGAAATTATAAAATACTACAAAAAATTGCTTTTCATATATGTTCATTAGTAAACTGACTTTCGGCGTTGAACTTTGTCCCTTTGACCTTAGAAATTAGAATCCAAGTATGTAGTGGAAATGACCCATTGTGATGGGAAATGGGAATCCATGTCTATTTGACTGTTTCATATGCTTTCAACACTGTTTATCCAACCTTACCCAAAATACTTAAATGGGCATCTCTCTCTCTACTTTGAGAGATCAAGTATCATGATCTTATCTCATAGCACTTCTTACAATAAAGATACTCGACAAAGAATGATGAGAAAACATGTGTACACTCTAATTATACATGTCACTTTACTAGAAAAAGGTTTTACTCTTTAATTAAAGTCACAACTTCGATTGAAAATGAAAAATGAACAAAAAAACAAAGATATGAGTCTTTATGTAGTCTTCACATCAACTAAAAAGTCTCCTGATCTCTTCCAATAGATTGAAACTTGAATGGAATATTGATGTGTATTGGAATTGTCCTCTATTCTTTTGATGGAGAGTTTATTTCATTTATATCCTCCTCCACACTCTCAATATTTTCTTTTGTTCCTTTTCATTGTTGAAGTTAGAGTGGGATGGAATAGCAAACATGAATGAAGCTTCAAAATTAATAAATTAATTAATCAAAAAAGATTCCACCGTCCAGCACACATAAATGGGACCATAGAAAGGGAAATCAAGCATGGGGAGAATGAAAAAAAGTAATTAATTAAGATAAAAAAGAATAAAAGGAAACATTGCAACTTAGAACAAAACAAATGGTGGATCAGACAAAGAGGATACAAAAGAAAACATGGTGCCAACATATTGGCCCGTAATATTTTGTCCATATGCTTATTTTGTCAAATAGAGACCACTATCTTCCAACTATACCAAAGTTAGATAAGGCGTGGGCGTGTGATCATTTGGTAGATTTAATGTATACACTTTTCTTAATAATTATTTTTAATTCATTAGTTCTATGTGAAGTTTACTACTTAATCACTTAATTGTTACTTGAAACTTAATATTTAAGATGACCAAGATTGGATTAGGAAGAATCAATATGATGACATATTAATTCCTATTCATATATAATTTATTTGTGGCCGGTAATTAATTAAATTGATGGTGCATATGAAATAATTGGACACAAGAATTAGTGGATAGATCTTTTGATGAATGAAACATGAAGAGCCAATAGATCATCTTTTTAATGATATGCATCCCTCATTCAACTTCCTTTCTTATTTATTTATATATATGTATTATGGTTTATATAGCACAAATTGATGATTTAGTTGAAAAATACAGACACTATAATTGAAGGAGTCACATATCATTAGGGATGCAGAAAAAAAGGTTCAAAAATACAAAAGGTGTCCAACAGAAGATTTGGTCTAATACTTTTGTGTTTGTTTTGTTTTAGGGTTATATTATAATAATCCTTTTCAGCTTGTAGTGCCTACCTATGGCATCCCGTATTTTCAGCCTGTCCTTCACGTGATGGTTATTTTATGGTAAAGATGTTTGGTAAGAATGATGTTTTAATATTCTTACATAAAGTGGTAATAATTTTTCATCCATGTTTAGAAAAAATATTTGTAAACATGAAAAATTGTTCGGTGATGATAAAAATAACTCACCTGGTGGTGGAAATAAAGATTTCTTGTGGTAATTAGAATGTATTTTTTTTTTCTAACTTTATTTCGGAGACTATCACACAACCAATTCACTCTAATATTTAACATTTACATGTTCTTTTTTATTATTTATATATATATATATATATATATATTTATAATTAATTGTCTAAATATTTATTAAAAACTTCAGTAGCTTTTATTATAAAATAAATGCTTCTCCTTTGTTGTTTAAAAGAAAAAACTTGAAAAGCTTTGTTAACAAGCTAAGAAATTTTTATGAAAAAATGTGAGCAATGTCTAGATTATTTATCGACACAATAACAGGGTATATAGTTACTAAAATTTCTAAAAATAAATAATTATAAACATATTATTTTTAAATATCTTGAAATATTCTTAAAAAGATATTTTTGTTTGGAATGGAAGATTCCTCATATCAACTTAAATTGTGGAAAGGTTTAACTGTTTGTTAAATAGCATGTAGAATGTGTGGGTACGTGAAGTCACTTGTTTCTTGTAGGTACAAAAATATCAAATTAAATTATTCTTTCATTTATAATGTAAAATTATTCGAAATATTCATTTATAAACACTTCAATCAAAATGTCTATGGATGAAAAATCTACCATGCAACTTGTAAGAAAATTAGATATACAATTGCTCGCCATGACTAATAAGATGTGAATATTTAAATTAGTATTTATGGATAATTTGAACAGATTCTTTCAAATATCCTGTTCTGTAAATAGATATGTTACAGATATCATATTATCTATATCCCCTGATATTTGTTACTTACTAATAAAAAATTATTTAAATTATTTTTATAGATATATTTCAGAATTTTATTTTATTTAAATTTATAATTTAGAGAACATTATTTATATATCTTGAATAATTTTTTTTTTTTAAAACTATAGAAAATATTATAATTTTATATTATAGGAGAAAATTCATATAAATTTATGAAATGATAAGCATATTTTTACATTAAATAGATGGAATAATTTAAAAATTTATTAAAGTTATAATTTTATATAATTTTGAATTCATAAATTCATTATAGTATTTATAATATTTATTTATTTTAATTTTACAAATACTTAATTATTTTGTATTGTTTTCCTATTTTATTTTTTAAAAAACACACTCATGAATATCCATAAATATTAACAACCAATTTTACTTGACTAACAACTATAATATTAACCCACCAACTCATTTATAAAACATATACATATTTTTTTATCTTTATATTATATATATATATATATATTTTCATATTTTATAATTAATTATTTTAAATACATACATATTCATGTATAATAGGGTGAGTACGGATGATTTTCATGAGACAGGCCATGTCACTACACTCACCTCAACCTATTATCATTGACGTGATAGGTCAAGAGGAACATCATCGCAAAATCACATTTTTCTTTATCAAATTTCAGTGGTAGTAAGTTAATCCTCATATTCTCCATATTCTTAATTAATTTCAATAATTGTTGTTAATGGTGGATGAATGAACACTAATTATTACATAGTAGCATTATATAGCCACTTCATTTTCTCCTTTTGGGAGTGATATCATGTCTACTTTGTGTCATATTCATTGCCCTTTTCCTCTTAAATAGACCCCTTTGTCATTGAATAGGGCTCCTTTACCTAGAAGATAAAACTATATTGGCAATGTATACAATGCAACCTCAACAGTAATCATACATTGAAAAAATGTATATAACTTATCATATTTTTCTTTTAGATATAGTTTCATCATTGTAAAATTAGGAATATTTGGATTTTTTACATCTAAAAGACAAACTATATACCTATCATTTTTCACAAAATATTATTGCCTTTCATCTTTATTATAAGACTAAGAAACATTACTTAATCTTTTTTAAATCCCATTTCACATTTCTGACAAAAACAAAGAAAAGAAAACTAAAAGATTTACATTAGCCAATCAAAACAAAATTAAGGTCATTTCTTTTAATTCAATAAAGAAATTGATAGAATAAAGTCTCATTAATTAGGTTTAAATCAAATTTAATCATATCATCTAAATTGACTAATATTTTAAGTTATAAAGACATCTCTACATTGTAACTTAAGATGGCTTAATAAATTAGAAATTTGAATCTTATAATAAAGAATTTGAAATGGTCCATCCCTATCATACTTACAAATAGTCAAAGATCTATAAAGCTCATATAGCATCACAAGTTGTGTTTATTAGCTGCTAGAAGTGAGAGAGAAGATAGGGAACATAAACCTTATTTATTTCATTTTTGTTTTGGGGGATATAAAGTAGAGAATTTACAAAAGAGATCACAACCTAAGCAGTCTAACTATACAATTCGCCACTTCTACAAAAGTTGCAACCTATTCTAATATTCTAATACATTTAATATGTAATCCACAGAATTCTCACTCCCCACATCCTTGTTCCAAGTGATCCTCAACCATCCAAAAAGGTTCAAGTGGTCCTAAACTAAGATTAAAAAACACATAAATAAAAGACTTAACAGTCTATCTATCTACACTTTGAAACTCTGGTCCTCAACATCTTTTGACTCGACATGTATTTCTGCATTCTTTAGAGTCAAAGAAGCATTTTCCTCAGCATCAAAGCTAGCATGGACACTGTAAAAGACATAGAAAAGAACTGCAACAGCCGAAAAGAATCCAAATCGGACATAGGATGGCCCATCCAGTGATCCCAATAGAAACACATTAAGAAATATTGATATGGAGGGTATCCATGGCATGAATGGGACACCCCAGAATTCAGGCTTTCTAACCTGAGGGACCATGCAATGGAAAAGTTGTAATATTGCAATCGCAATAACTCCACTAACACTGAGTATCCCTGCCTTGGCACCTCCTGTTGGTACAAATTTCCAAATAAGGGTGAACATGATTGCTGTGAAGGAAAATGAACATAGAAAGGACAATGTAGGCCATGGATTCGTAGTCCCTGTAGCCACATAACGTCTATAAATCACTGCATTGGCCACCATGTAAAAGACAAAGAGTGTTCCAATAGACACTAGATTGAGGAGAACATCAAGATCAGTGAAAAGGGCTATTGCCGCCGTGAAGATCCCTGAAAAGGAAATAATATGCGCATATGTGACACCAAAAATGCACAAATCATATTTTAAAATTTTCACACCACCACTTAAATTATAGTCAAGAGTGTGATATGAAAAGGAATTTGTGATTAGAGATTGTCCCAAGTCAAAACGCACCACAAAGCATAAAATCATGGAAATCCAATCCAATAAACCATCATCATTGAGGGGTAATAACTTTATCTATAGCTACATAAAGATCTATGGTCATGATCAGTCAATGATTCCAATCAAGAGGAATATATTACTCATCCAATAGTGGGGGTCGAATCAATAAAAACCACCAATATCATCCATGTGAAATGCTTTATTATTCTTCTTCTAATGGGTTGTAAAGAAAAATCGAGGGTCACATTCTAAAACCTATTATTTTACATTACATAAGTGAGTGATTCACATTTTTCCATCCTAAGCCACACAGCAAACCGTAAAACAGTTGTCACAGTCCTTCCATCCATATCCATAGAAGATACTGTTCATCAAACGCGTGATCTCAAGCTACTCCGTGTAAAGGACGGGATAGGCACTCAAATACCCTTCGGGGGGACCATATTTTATAAACAAAACAATTATATAGGAAACCACGTTATAGGCACATAGCCCTTGATAACATGTGACACCCATATAAGAAAAAGTCTTTTTCCAACAAGCACTGTTTTGGAGTTTGTTACCCACTTTCACTTTCAAATAAAAATAATGGTAAAAAAATAGCCGTTTTCTCACAAATATCCACCTAAAGCGATGTATCCGACACCTCTGTTTTTAATTTTACAAGTGTCATTCGCTCAATGCCATATTACAAACTTGTGCACACAGACAGCATTCAGTTCCTATAGAGAATCAGAATGCAAGAACCACACAGCTATAGAAACTCCTATCAAATAGGTTCAAAGAGACCCTCAAATTTTTCTGGTCTTGTCATAACTTAAAAGTAACAAATTGAACGGCAATTCACTAATTTTCTTCTTTCGGGTTATGCATGTATGGTTGCATCGAAACTATGGTGTGAACAAAACGAAACCACTCTTGATGACACGCATTTATTGAGATCATAAAGAGAACATCCACCAACTTGAATAGTGTGGCAGGAAAATTACATATACACATAGTTATAGATAAGCTCAAACCCCTTGGATTGTCAACGCGAGAATGTGTCAAGTATTGGTATCCTCATTCACATTTATTACATTAATGAGGAAAAAACAATTCTCTCATCACACAACTTTCTAAATCCCACCTCAGCAAAAAAAATCAATGTTGTTGAAAGTGGGTCCCCCCACCCCCTATTTCCGAAATCACACAATCAAAACCCTTTAAACCAAATAATATCATAACCCAAACACAGCACACATCATACATTGCAAGCCAAACCAAGCCAGACAAAGATAAATATTAAAAAAAAAAAAACAAATTGAAACCCTAAACAAGAACAAAAATGTTAAACAGAGATTAAGAAGAGTAATTAGTGAGGAATTAAGGTTAAGTGTACCAAGAAAAGCAGAGGCGTTGACAGGGGTAGAAGTTCTAGGGTGGACCCTGGCGAACCAAGTGGGGACCACATTAGAGCGACCGATGACGCACATGTAACGAGCCTGACCCAGCATCGCAACCAACAGCGACGTTAGTATCCCGAAACTGGCCCCCATTCCTATCACTCGAGACACCCATCCCCAACCGTCCGATTTCCCTCTAAACGCCGCCGAAAACGGTGCCTCTGCATCGATCTGCGTACACTCAACCCCATCAGATCACATCCATCCGTACAAGTAATTCTAACTCACACACTCCTCATACACACGCACACACCCAACCATTTTAACCTCAGTTAATCAAAATTACATTACGTCTAACCAACTTAGCAACTTGTCTTATTCTTGTTAATTACAATTAATTGTATTATTAATATTAAGACAAATATAATAAACTAACCATGTCATAAGGGAGAAGTTTGGTCATGGAAGCGGCCATGAGACAATAGAGAACCGTAACGATAACGACGGAACCGGACACGCCGACAGGAATATCCTTGACTGGGTCCCTCACTTCTTCCGCCATCGTTGATACGGCGTCGTAACCGATGTAACTCAAGTACACCGCCGCCGCACCTTTAAACACTCCGGCGGCGCCGTGAGGGAAGAAACCACCGGGGTTTTCCGGGTTAGCCGGTTCGGTAAAATTCTTCCAACTCCCTTTCCAGAAACCTATCATTATCACAAACGCTATGAACAGTATATGTAGCGCCGTCAGAATCATATTCATCACCGAACTCTCCCTCGTACTGAAACAAACAAACAAATAAACACAAAGGGTTCAGATAAGATAAAAACTAAGACAGTTGAAAACGAAGGTTTACGGTAGGGACTAATGACGTTAACCTGTAGCAGATTACGAGGGTGATTAACAAAACGACGGCTACAGCAACGATATCTATTTCGTTAAAACCTTTCGGAAATGACGGAACAGTGAGTCTCCATTTGCCGGAAGAGATTCCGATAACGGTGCCTAGGTACGCCGTGAAACCTCTCGCAACGGCTGCATTGGATAACACGTAATCCACCACGAGATTCGCACCGGTCATAAATGCCGCGAATTCACCTATTAAAACGACGTCGTTTTCAAAATCTCGTTTTTCACCTATTTATTACTTTTTATGACATAAAATTACGTTTTTTTTTATAAAAATGATAAATGTAATAATAATTCATGGGACGGACCGAAGGTGACGCGGAGGTAGCTGAAGGCGCCGCCGGCGACGGGCATGTCGACGGCGAATTCGGTGTAGCAGAAGGCGGAGAGGAGGGCGCAGAATCCGGCAATGGCGTAAGAGAGGACGACGGCGGGGCCGGCGTAGAGGCGGGTGGCGTGGCCGGTCGTGACGAACACGCCGGCGCCGACCATTCCGCCGATTCCCAGACCGAGGAGGTCGAACCACCGGAGTGTCCTGCGCATGTTAGCGCCGGAGCGTGCTCTCACCAGACTCGTCTCTTCGAAAGAAGTGGAGACGGTGAAGGCGCGTTGCGCGAGGCGCGTGGGAGTGTTAGATAGCGCTCCTAGGTAAGCGCGGAGGCTCGAAAACGATGATGTTGTGTTTGATTTTGAGTCCATTGCAAGTGAATGGTGGTTTTAGTTTAGTTTTGAGATTTGAGAGTGTGAAATGTTATAGACAGTAGTTGCTTTTATAAGGTCTGAAACTGCGACATGGTGGAGAACAGAACATAACACTTCCTAAATAAAACTCAACTATACAATAGTCCATAATGTAGTGAGTATATTATATTATTATTATATTATAGTATAGTATATAGTATATAGTATTGTATATGGCCTAGTTGAATAGAAATGAAGAATCAATTAATTAAGCATGTCATATCGTGAATAAAGGTTATCATTATTAGTATTAGTATTAGTGTATCTAATTTAAGTTTGAAAATCATTACTCAAACGTCAATATAAATTTTCAATCTGCCCAATTAATTAGCCTCAAAACAAAACACTTTCATTTCTATTGGTCTGCCATTTGTTTTGTAATTTGAAGAACCTAAGTGACGGTCTATTTTTGGTTGTACATCATCAATGATACATGTCCGTTTTAATTTGAGGTTTATAAATAGAGCAAATTTAATTACTTCCATGAAACTTTTGGAAAATTGTACCCACACTCTTTATATTTTTAAATCTTGCATTATACTTTTTAAAAAATGTTACGTCGAACACTGTTTTATACATTTTGAAATCACTCTTAATTTTAAACAACTGTTTTACTCTAACTCGATGTCTTGAATAAAATAGGTTTATATATATATAACTTTTATAGGTTTGAAATTTAAAAAAAAAAAAAAAAAAAGACTTAACTATTTTAAAACATACTGGAGCTATATGTCTATTTTCACCCTAACTTTTGTATTTTTGCTGTAAAAAGGATTGTTAGGTTATGTGCACCTTTCACTCACCAATCACTAAACTGTAGTTTCTTATTCCTTGCTGGTTAAGGCCTTCTTTTACCATTTTTAAGAGGGGATAAAGATTGTTAGGTTCAGTCTATTAAAGTACTATATTTTATGTCAGTGCATTATACTATTGTATGGATTATAATTATATTATATAATTAACATAAATAAATATTATTAGTTTGAAAGATAATGTAATAAATTAGAATAAATTGTATGAACTTATTTAATTATAAAATAACTTCTTTTTTAATTTTTTTTATGAGATAGAACATAATTAAATAATAAAATGAAGTAAAAATACAAAAAGATTCTCTTGAAAAATTAATTGAAGAAACATATATTAATAACTTTTTAGAGCTTGAGTAAAATAAAAGAGATAAATACTAAGAGAACTTAAGAAATAAAAATAATTGTTAAGATAAGAAAAAAAATATTGTAAATTTCAGCCGCAAAAGAGAGCATAATTCCATACTACTTTTCTAGTTTATATACAAATAATATTTCAGGCAAGTAAATTTGGTCCAAAATAATTAACAGTTTAACGTAGGCTCTCACGAAAATTATACTGAAAGTAATCGTACTTTCAATAATTCCACTCCTTGATTTTATTTTGTTTACTCTTTATATCTATTTCTTTTATATTTTTCTTTAGGTACAAACAACAATAGAAAACCTTCCTTACAGAATTTTAATAAATATTTAAAGTAAACTTGATCAATGAAACTTGTATTCATGTTGTAAGTGGTTTTGTTTTAAATTAAATGATTTTTTTTTCATTATTATTTTTTAAATATATGAAAGTTTTGTCTAGTCTCTGATTTAAGGCATTAAATGAATAATTCATAACATTAATTATAAATGAATGATGGCAAACTCGCGAATCGTGATATTGAAAAAGTAAAAGAAAAAATCACAATATTTATAAAAATCAAACAGAGAATATAAACCACAAAAAAGTTATTTGCAAAACGACAAATGTTTGAAGAAAAAATCCTTTTAAAATAATTATAAATATGGTCTATTATTTACTATTGTTTCATTAAATTCATATTTACTAAATATAAAATAGTGCAATAATACAATGCATGAAATGATATTAGAGATCATATCCTAAAATGTATCAAATATTCCATTTCCTAGCAAACTTTAAGATTCACTATATCTATATGAATCCACTTTCTGCGGGGCACTTCTTAAATTGCAAAGGAATTTTTGAAGTCATGTTTATCCATCAAGAATTGGTGACATAGTTCTCTTATTGATTTTGCCAACCATACATTCAATTAAACATGAAGGTACGTAATTTATTCAAAGAGATTTAGTGTCTAGGCTTTGTAAACAAAGCTTATGAAATTTGCACATGAAAGATTCCACTTTCACTTTATTGTTATAGAATTTTAGAGTAAAATAAGTTTTAATAATATATGCATGGTTTGTTCCATATTTATTATTGAAGTTTATTTTTAACATTGAATAAATGTATAAAGTAAAAAAAAATTGTTTATTTTAATTGAAATTCAAATAACTATAGCTTTTACTTTTATTTATTTACTTTTAACCAAAATATTCTTCAGGATTCAAAGATTACTCTCTCTCAATACACAATTATTTCCTCAAGAGATTGACATTTTTCAACAGATATTTTTATACGTATAAATCATGGATCATTTCATATATAAATCATTTTAAAATAATTATAAATATGAAATCAAATAAAAAAAAATCTAATTTTTTAATTAAAATAAACTTAGATAAACTAGAATATTAGAGGGTAAAAAGAAAAGAGTGAATTACAATTTGAGTCATTATTTTAATCTCAGACTTTTTTTAAATAAACAAATAAGTTTCTGATTTTTAAATATATTAATAAATCTGGTCATTTAGGTGGTATGATTATGAATAATGTTTACTAGCTGATTAAAACTTTTTTACAGTTAATGAGTGAATTATCTTTACTCATTCAATTAAACTGATATTATTTTCAAAATTGAAAGATTAAGAAGATAAATTATACAAAAGAAAAGATGAAATTGCTTTGGACCAAAAACAAAAAAAAAAAAAACTAAAAACTAAAAAATTATGAAAAAATTATGATACATGAAATGAAAAATGTGAGTGGATCCAAAAGAGATATAGAAGTACATAAGTGATGATAGTTAAATTAAGAAAAGGTGTTGGAACACGACAAACGAGTATTATATGCAACGCCACTAAATGGATGGTGAAGACAAAGGGACCTTATATGAAGGGTGTGGACAACACCACTTGGGTGATCTTTCTTACAAATTTAAAGTTTATACTTGTAACCCAGACAGATTCACTTCACTGCAACTCTCAATGGCCCCAAACCTTTCTCAAAATCTTTTAAGTAAACATCTTCCACCCTTTGCACATTGTTTTACTTTACCATTCACTAGGCATATGGCATTACAAAGTTAAAATGCCTGTGTTTTTTGTTTTTTTTATAAAGAATATGCCCTCTTCTTTCTTTTCTAGAAGTTTACAATAATTTGTGATGGAGACTTGAAAGTGAGCGTAAGAAGGAAAAAAATATTATGATTGTTTTATTAACAAAAAATTAATACTTAATATTTATTAATAGCAAGTTTAAATAAAATAGCTTGAAGTTAAAGGAAAAATTTAAAATTATACTAAACTGTATCTCGTTCCTAATGTGATTGATCATTCTTTCTAACCAGTTATATGATAATTTATTGTTTCACCAACTAGCTAATTAGATATGAATCTCTCCTTAAACAAATGACTTTTTTTATTTTTTAGCTTATTCTCTTATCAGTGATAGATTCTTACACATTACTCATTCATCTGTCACAAAAAATGACAATGTAAATTTCAGTAATCTACTCATAAATTATCAAAAATTTGTATATAAATTATGATTTATTCTAGAGTATGAATTTGTTAAAAGACTTGATTAGTATATTCATTTACGGTGGTTTTAAATAAATTATTTTAATTATTTTTTAATCATTAATTATTAATTTTTAGTTAATTATGAAATAGAAGATTTATCAAAAAGATATTTTTGAATTTATTAATGAATGATTCTCTGATATAGTTTTTAAAATTGGTCAAATTTTGATACAGAAAGTAGGTAAAAATGTAATAAACTTTATGTAATATCGTATATTATTCTCTATTTTAAAAATATGTTGGAAAGGGAGAAAAGAATGAGTTTGGTGCTGTAATTTTGTAAATCAAATATCGATAAAACATGTGTTAGAGACTTAAACAATGGATAAACAGACAAATAAAAGTGTGAAAGTTGATTAATTAACTTTTAATAAGAAAGTGGCGACATTTCACATTTGATTAAAAAATAGAAAGTGAGAAAAGAAGCTTTATATTTGAGGGGATGAGCTTTACTGTAATGAAGAGTGAGAATGAAGATAGGGACAGGTTTTGCATCGGAGATTCTGTTCGAGGTTTAGGTTTTGGCGTCTTCCTTTGACTTTGTCGAGAGGTAATTATCAGAGTTCTTTTTTTTTTTTTTATCTTAATTTAAATAGTATTCACATATTTCTTTTTTAAATTTTAGTTGATTCAGGTTGAGATAAGTAAATATTTATTTAAAGAGATAAAGTTTTTATCAAAGTATCTTTTAATTAATTATAAATCGCACTAAAATATGCATTTTAAAACGAACAAATACTTACTCTAAAAAGAGTAAGTATTTTCACTGTGGTTACTTATTTGGAACACTAACTAATAATGCTATATCTTTTGTACTAACCCATAATTATGTTACATCAGTTCATGTTGATAAAAGAAAAGGTTTTCCACTAATATATTTTGTTTAAGTTTTACTCGTTTGAGTATTACTTTTTTCTCAAACTAATCCACCCAACCTCAAATGTAATGAACATTACTTGGAATCATCTTATCTGGAGCATTAATTATATTGTATACAAGCCTTAAACTAAACCAATTGCAATTGTGTTGGATTGGTCTATATTAATAGAAAAAGAAAATTTTTCCACCAACATAAGTTGATTAAGTTTTACTAGTTTTAGTATTACTTTTTGGCTCAAAACTTATCCACCCAATCAATGTAATTACCATTACTGGCAATCCTCTTACTCTTGCATGTGTAAGGAAGTTAGAGTACAAAAATTGCAAACGAAATCAAGAGTAATTTATAGTAAAAGTTTATACAATAATATAAAATTTTACTAACATCAAGTTTTAGGATTTATTTTAATTAATTGAAAACAAAATAATTCTATTAAAAAGAATTATTGTATTAAAAATATAATATATGTGTCGGTGACTACTGTATAATTGATGAAGACAAATGTTGACATTATTTTTCTTTTTGGGTCCACGATGAAAAGTTAATCACTTACCTAGATAACTAGGCTAGCCTTATTGGGCTTTAGCCCAACAAGTCCAAAAAATGTTAATTATATGCTAGTCTATTCATAACACAACATATAGAAGTAGAGAGCATGATCTATTGATCTAGATTACTATTTACGAATAGAATCCAAAACCATCACTAGGGAGGGAAAATAAAGCCTATGAATAAGGACTTTCTACAGTTTCAATAGAATATGCAGAATGTGCCATTGAAATTAATGAAATGTAACTTTAAAATATTGATTTAGTATGTAATAAATGGATAGATTAAATTTAGAGAATTGGAATCCAAATCAACGGTAGATCTTGACCAAATATTTTGAATAGATAAATAAAAACAATGATATGCATATGCTCATAATTATTGAAACTATCATACATATGCAAGATATACATACATTTTTTTTTTAATTTAAAAAACGAAGGCATTGCTCTCCCTACCTCTAAATAGTAAGAGAATTTGTGGAAAAATTTAGAATTATTCTATAAAAAAAAGTCTTGATATATGATAGATGAAATACACTTAATGATATATTTTTTAATTAAAACCATACCTTTATCTTGATAATTTGAACACAAAATTTAATTAAAATATAGTATTAAAATAATTACATGTAAACTTTGTCTTTTCTAAACCGATCGAAGTTGGTGGTTACGTGCATGACTTAAATTATTGCATACCTCTTGACTGCGATATTTAATTATAGATTGAAAAGGGACAATATTTGGAGTTTGGAATGTGTTTTCTTTATACCTCTCCTTGAATATAGTTTTACAGTTCAGTCACGAACGATATAATAGATGTAATAAAAAAAATTACTTATTATTACAATAATTTTAAATGGTATGTTTTGCAATTTTTTTAGGATATTTGTTTTCTATCAACTATCTTACCCCGCACATTCCACTTTTCCTCTAATTTCCTTTTTGTTGAATGTCCAAAATGTTTTGGTTTTGATATTATACATTACCATATAATAAAAAGATTTACTATCCAAAATGTTTGTATCAGTGTCCTAGACGAAGAGAAATGTTGGTGAAATAAATACGTGAACAATAAATAGACAACATGTGAGAGATTGTGGTGACAGTAGATCCAATGACACATGCACCATGTCTTGTCTATTGGAATTGTTTGGATTGCATGCGCTGACAGCAACTCTAAACGTTAACCCTGTAACACCGTCAACGTTGTCTCGTACGTTGGCTCACCATGTCCTTAACCAAAGTCCCATTTCTAAAACACATTGTAAGAGATTTCTATCTTCTATAATGCTGAAAAGTAAATCAAGATTTAATTTTGAAGTGAATCATATTTTATTAATGTAAAAACATCTATGTGAATTCTTCATAAGATATAATATTAATAAAAAATCATATAATAAATAAATATGCAATCAAACAACTAGTTATAAAATATAATATATATATATATATATATAATTTATGAATAAAGATGATATTAACCTTCATTCAAATTCTATGTTTTAATCAAATGAAAATCTCTTTTATTTTTTTGAGTTTGTTGAGCTATATACATGATGAGTTCACTAGTTTTATTGCCTTTTCAATTCATGCTTATTTGATTTTACTTGCTTTTTGTATTGCTATGTTTTTATTTATTTTTCGTTGGGTTTATGGTTTATTGAACTAGTTAATTACATGATCAATCTACTAGTCCAACTAGATGGTTTTGTCTGAATTTTTTTTTTCATCAGTATTAACAATAATAAATATTCGTTTTATAGAGAAAGATGACATTTCTTTTCCTCGTTTCCTTCATTACTTGTTCTACAAACAAACGCGACTTTTAATTATTTTGATTCCATTCACAAAAAAATTATGAAGATGTAAGCTTAGTATACATCATAATGATTGTCACATTGCATGGATTCATTGAATTCACTTGAGTTACGTGAATACAAACACATTTTGCTATCTGGATCCAACTAAAATGTTTAATGCTAGCGTAAGCAGCTTATATTTTTTTTTCTCGTTTAAAAAATACTCCTTTCTTCTTCTTAAATATTGCCAGTAGTATTGTTTTTGTTTCTTCTTCTTCTTCTTCTTTTAAAAAAATATAAAACCCATTGTGAAATCAATATATGTTACATTTTAATATTAATAAAAGTGAACAACAGTAAATGAATTAATTCAGAAGAATATCTTGTTTTCTTCAACTTTTAAGATTATTGTCGATTAACTTTCAATATTATATATATTATTAAATCTTTTATACTTTAATAATGATGTTTTGACCATACATATTTTCATTTCTGATTTTACAATATCAGAGTTTATGCTAAAGATTTTCTTAAAATAAAATCATTGATAGCGCTAAAAGATAAAAAAAAAAGAAAACATAAAACTAAAATTGGACCTTAAAAAATTCGTTCAATTACAATTGGCTAAATTAGATCATGAATTAATCTCTCAAGAAAGTGAAACATGAATTTTAAAATAATACAGAAATATAGTATAATACAAACCATACCCCCATTTATAGTCAAAAGACACTTCAATTCTATTACAAATATGCAATGTAAAAAATAAAAACCAAAAAAACAACTAGAACAACGTTGATTACAAGTATATATTATTGTGAAATTCAACTAATATTTTTATTTTTTTTTCTGATCTTGATTTCTAAAAAAAGAGGTTTTACATCTTACAATTCCTTTTAAGATACATTGGTTAAAGAACTTAAAAGAAAATGTTTTTGAAATGCATAAAATTTGGTGCAATCTACAATTTTGTTGACACCCTTCTGTCCAACAATTTTCCTACCACTTTCTAATCTTTTTATGTATTCTAAGATAATTGGTTACATTTATTTATTACACTAATCATTTTTAATTAAGTAATTTAACCTATTTTTACTTTGATTAAGTTAAACAAAAAATTTTCTTTTGCTGCAACTAATCTAGTTTTGTTTTAAAATTTACAGACACATTTTTTTTTCATTAAAATGTGTATTTGTCTATTAAAAAGACTGCTACGATATTTTTATAAATGGGCTTGTTATTGGATTACCAATCATTTCAAATTAGATTCAGGCTGGGTTTTTGTTTTTGTTTTGCATTCAACTAATTTTATTTGGGCTTAGTTGGCAAAATCAATGTACCTAGGCTATTTAAATTGTGTACGTCTACATAATGGGTCCTAATAATGTCCACATTATGTGGTGTGGCTGTGTTGCTTTCTTGCAGAGAAATATGGCGGCTCCCAACTGAATCAAGACTTGTCATTCTAAAGTTAGGAACCATTCATTATGAAATAAAGCCTTAAATAACTGCGTCATTCCAGCATTATTTTTTGAAGGTCAAAAAGGATTATCAAATTCTTTATTGACTTTTTTCTCCTTTCTTTCTTCACACTGTGCTTTGGTTCTACGGATATTTGTTATATGTGTAGCATGTTGCACTCACTGTATGTATAATCATTTGTAAGTCTAACTTTTAATATTTTAAGGTGATATATAATAAGAGAATTTGTTTTTTAATTTTATTTTTTAAAATAGTTTTATGAAAAAGTAATGTCATGTGACCGATTAATTCTAATACGCAGCATTTATTGTGGGTATAATAACTGGCACACCAGAGGTGCATCCTTTCCGGTCCTCTCGTATTAGGGAAAGGTCTTCTCAATACTCTATCGCCCACACCGGATATGGACCAAACTGTCTCACGACGTTCTGAACCCAGCTCACGTACCGCTTAAATAGGCAACAACCCAACCCTTAGAATATACTACAACCCCAGGTGACAAAGAACCAACATCGAGGTGTCAAACTGTCTCGTCGATGTGAGCTCTTGGTTAATCTTGTATATATTTTTTATTTTATTTTATTTTTCCTTTTACTTTCTATTATTATAGAATTGTTTCCTTAAACATTTCTTTTTAAAAAATTATAAAAATATAATTACAATATTTATTTATTTTTATCTAATTTAAAAAATATTTTTTAAAAAATCAATCAAACACACGTTTTCATCTCTATTTTTTATTTTTAATAGAACTAAAAATAGAAAATACTCAAACCAAATACCTTCTCGCCCGTAAACACCACATTAAAAAAAAAACATAAAAAATATGGAAGCAATGATAGAAAAAATAGAGTTTCCTTCACCGTGTTACAATTCCAAACATGCGGTTAATTTTTCTTTTTCCTTTGTGATTAGTCATTTTTATAGAACCACTTTTGTAGAACATATTTTTTTCATAAAACGCCTGATAATATATATAATACTAGAAAAGGATGTGTTTAGAATAAAATTAATAACTAATGATTCATTAATTTTTTATATAAGATGTAATATGGTACAAAAAAATTTCTCTAAAAGATTGTATAGTTTAAAATGAGAAAGTATTATTAGTATTTTTTACATAATTATCCACCAATATATTTGGTAATAAATAATCTGGGCCGAAAAACTTGACTGAGGATTTTGAGTGGATCTTCTCTCAGAGATGTTATTTAAGGAATCTGAATTCAATTCAATTTGGACCAACCACTTATTCATTGTGTGGGCTTGCTTACTTTGACTACACAGAACAAATTTTCCCCAGTTTGATTCAATGAATTGAATGAGGGCCTAAGTATATACATACAATAAGGGTCACGGAAACTGAAGTTGCCTTTAAAACATGAATAAAGATATTATTCATGGGATAGCATTTACACTCCCTGCAAAAAAATTATTCCAAGTATTATCGTATTGTTCACTCACTGTTTTTGCCAAATGGTTCAGCAAATTCCATATTATAACAAGGTCAACACAAATTTCCAAAGCAGTTTCTTGATCATTGAATTCCTTCTTTCATTGTTGGAAATTGGAAGAAGGCCTCACTCTTGTACTCATTTCCTAAACTTTATAGTGCGACTCCTTTGGAATAGTAGAAAATCATCGCTGATTGGCAAAACATCAATGGATTAAGCAAATAATAAATAATGAGCAATGCACACATCACAAGAGCATAAAGTTGGTTTATTTGAAGTGTCATGCAAAAATTAATTTAACTAATGACAAGGGTGTGTCCATTTCCCTTCCTCGTGCTGCTCAATTTTCGTCTTCTCTGTCGAGGAGCAAGAGAAAAAAATAAATAAAAGTTGGGACACTCTTATCAAATGAAATTTTGTATAAGATTAAATACTTTTAATATTTAAGCATCAAAAAATTCTTATATATACCACTCTTTAGATTAAGATGAGGATAATGATCCAAAGATCTTAACTTAATATTATAAATAAAACATCAGAATTTAAGATAACATTTCAATTCACCCCACTTTAGGTTTATTTCATCTATTTAGTGACTGGACTAGAACTTAGTGACTGAAACCGTGAAAATACACCTTAAATCACATTTTAGAATTTAGAATCAGAAGCGATAATTTTAGAAATATTAAAAGATTATATATGAATTTAATATTTAAATTTTAAAAATCTTTAAAGAATTTCGTTAGTTACTAGTTTTATAACATGTTTATTTTAGTTATTTTTAATGTAAATCAATAATAGGAAATAAAGCAAAAATTTATTAAATGAATAAATTTTTCATATACTATTAACTTTTATGTACATCAATAATAATAATAAAAAAAAAGACTAATACTTTTTCTTAATTATAAATATTAAAATATCTTACCTACAAAAACCATACTAATTTTCATAGTTTTACATTTTTTTACTGTGTAATTAAGCAGTACTGTTCAAGTTCGGGCATGTATATGTTATGCACGTCTTCACTAGATTTTCTCTATCCTCTTGCTACGTATTTCAGCAATTGAACAATTACATACAAATTTTTCATCATTTTGTCCCATTGAAAAAGCTGAAGAGAAAGACGACTTAGTTGAACTATGGATAATTTGCTTAGTCAGATTTCTATTTCCAAAATAACGGCTACTACAATCAAGTTCGTAATTCAATTCAACTCAAACAATTATTAATAATCATTGATGGCAATACACTTCTACCCAAACTAGTTCCCTTTTCTCATTCCACTAGAGAAATTTGACCGAGTTTTGATGTTTTTTTTTTTCTGAAATTGGTTAAAATATCTTATTTAATATATTTTTATTTTACAATTTTTAGTTAATTCATAAATCATTGAGTAAATATTAAAATGAATACATAAGAGAGTGTGTCATGGACACCTCACTCCTATGTTCCACTATATTTGTTTGTGACAAATTTTCTCAACATATATATATATATATATATATATATATATATATGCTTATTTGCGAGCAATGATTTTAGTCAAAATGATAAAAGAAGATTAATTTCATTGACTTCAACATGTTTGATATCGATTGTGGATTGAGCAAAACATGATAGGTACAAAATTTTGTCAACGATCGATTTAAAATTTTCTAAACAAGAAACCTCTGTCATCACTTCAAACGTGCATTTGATAAGGGTGCAGTTTTTTTTCATTCGTGTATTCATGTATTTATATGCATTTCTTTTCCAATCGTAATTAATTTCATGTAATTTTATTTATGTTATTGCACCTCGATTGATTCAAATGAAGCTAGATGAACTTACTTAGAGGGAACAAAATGTTCGTCAATGCTTAATTTTTATTAAAAGATTCAAACTTCGATTAAGTAAATAATCACATATTTTTAATTGGAATTTCGTGAGAAAAAATTATCATCTCTGAAATATTAAATTGAAACAAATTAACCAGGATCATACTTCCCCAATCAATGAAAAAGTGGAAGCTTTTGATGAGTCATTCAAGAAAAAAAATATTGAAAATTAATTAAGGATGAAAAATAGCTTAAATGAACAAAACTTAGACCAATAAGTGATTTATTCAAATAAATATTTTACGCGACATCCAAACTTTTTAGAAAGTTGTGAGATGAAATTAATACATCTAAAGAGCAATATCCACTCATTTATCAATGGATTATAAAATAATCTCACATGTTAATTGAGTCTAAGGACATGTTATGTTTTTGTGAGTTCTCCAAATTTAATTTACTTAAATTTCTATTTATTAAAAAATATATTTTTTTTAATATTAACTATTATTAGGCTTTTTATCATGTATAGAAAAATTGGGTAAACTAAACATCGCATTCCATTGTGACAACTTTTCACTGGTGTAACCTAATCACGTCACGTGTCACCCTAAACACCGTATAGCCTTCTACCGTGATTGTCCATGTAGCCAATAATGTGTCACGTGTCGTCACTACAACTGATTATAATAAGGCTTGTGATTGAGGTCCACCTCAACATTCTACTTAAACAATTTTGTCACGTAATGCAACGTGATTGTGTCACATGATTGTATGTGACTTATTGATCAGTTATGATTAACTTATAATCAACCCATTCTAATAATTAATTTCTAACTACATTATTTAATTAGTCTAATTTTTCTATATAAGACCAAAATCTTTATTATTAAAATATATTCAAGTAAATTCTTTTATTTTCATAAATCCACCCTAAATATGTAAGTCCAACTATACTTGCATATTTATAAACACTAGACTCACCTAATAGTTATTTCGATGTATTAAATAATATTCAAAATTTTAAAACTTCTTATTGTATTTATGTAAGAATAAAACATTATTTATTTATTGTGACATGCATGAATGTACCATATAATACATAACTAATTTTTTTTTTAAGTAGATATATACGAGTGACATTTTCAACAGTAAAATCACGTGCGATTTGGTTTAATAATTAATGAATTTGTGTCGATGTCTAAAGCTTTAACTAAAGGTGACAATGGCATAATATATGATTAGTTACAGGGCGGCTTATATTCTCAACGAAAATTGAAGATTGAAGAACACAACACATAAAAGACAATTACAACAAGGCAAAGAGTAATGAGATGACGTGGCAATTCAGTCTTATCCAAAACGAACCTAGACGCCCACGAGTAAAATCCTAAGTGGAAGCCACGTGACAATAGCCACATTATACACAGTTTGAGTATACTTATGATGATTCTGTTCATTTTATTTTTCATTTTTTCTAAGGTAGTAGTTTCTAGAGCGTGCGAATCATAACAGGGACCTATTATTAGTGATGAAGCAACATTTGAGAAGTGACACTTGTTTTAACACGTCATTTTCGTACCAGCCACCCATCGCCGACACTTGATACACTCTTTCTCTCACACACCTCACCAACCACTTTCAACTCTATCTTTCTTTTTCTTTTTAATCCCTACAAACCATGTTTTCAATCAAGTTCCTTTAAACAAAAATTTACAATTAATGTCAAGGAATCATTAATCAAAAAGATAATTCAAATGTTGACCTTCAATCGGATTAGATTATTTTAATAATGTTATTTAGAGTCCTTGTCTAATTAGATCTACTGTTTGTTATTTAACGGTGAGTTAATTCTATTCAGTCAATCTAATTTTAAATTAAATAAATTTGTGTATAGTTAATACATCAAAATTTCATTTTAAGTTAAAAAAAACTTAATGATCGTAATAATAAATTTTACTAATAAACTTCAGTTTGAATTTCATTATAGTTTATCAAAGTCACGTGAAATCTCATTTAAATTATAAACTAAAATCTTATATCAAATTCCATTTAAGATATATAATTTTCATAAAATCATAAATTTTAAAATTTTAAAAATAATGTAAAAAATTAAGTTTATTACAAATCAAATCAAGACATTTTTAATTCAATAACTTAATCCAATTCAGTGTAGAATATGTAACCCTAATTGAATGGATTGGTCAATTTTTTTTTACAGATTATTTGGTTAAAGTCATCCAACCCTATTTTATAATCAGCAAGATGACAGAAGAATTCTGATCCATTTTGATAACTTACTAACACAAATATTATCAAATTTCTTTTTGTGTGAATTTAGAGATAAGAAGTGAGGGAAAGTCTTTCTTTTTTTTTTCGTTGAAGGGAGGACTCATATTTGAATGACGCACGGAATCATATTTCTTGTAAGAATGTACAATATGTTTATTTTTTAAACTTATTATTAAAATAGATAAATAAATCAACTTTGGTGCATTAGTTATAACCAGATAGCAACCTTCGTTTTTGGTCAAAATGTCGACAGGTATAAAATGTGGTTTGAGGGGGAAATGTTAAAAACATGTGTTCAACTTTTTGGACTTGGGTTTTCTGACTTTGAATTTTAGTAATTTTGATGATTTTAGTTTTTTTTTTTTTTTTTTATCTTACTAATAATTAGACTAAAAAATATCTTTTAAAACAATAATAAGATAACAAAAAGTAATTGAAATTACAAAATTCACCATAATTAAAAACCAGATAATCTAAATTCCTAATTTGTGTATTTTTATATATAATGGATTCATATTGACATAGAGAATGATAATAAAGAAAAAGAAAGTTAAAAAATTTATGTTTCATACATTTTAATTCTGAATAGATATTTTTATAGCATTAAGAGAATAAATGCATTGGATTGAGATTTCAAAGAAGATCAAGGGAAGTTAATAGTTATACTATTTCAAGTCAGTTATCAGTGTGTTTCTTAAAAAATTTCTCCATTGATATGTATACTTTTTCAAAGAAAAAATTGTTTGGTATGTTTTACTATATTTTGGATATTTCCAGGGAAAAAAAAAGCTATATCAGATTAACATTTTTTTTTATTCACTTATGCAGTATGTTTTTCCCATGTCCAAATTGTGACGATTGACTAGTCATTCTACCTATTTGAGATTTTTTTATATATATATATTCTAATTTAGAAATTTGAATACTTGTACGGATAGAATGTGACGTACTAGTTTACACTTTACACTCTTTTGTCAAGCACGCGGGTGGTGGTAACAAAAAAAAAAAGTAATTCTTGTTAAAATAATGAAAATATTCGATACACAATTAAAATATGTAAATAAATTAAATAGATAATTAGTTATAAAATATATAGAGAGAAAAATATAAATATATATAAAATGTGAAAAAAAATATAAAAATTAATTATTAATTATATTGTAGTTATTAACAGAATAAAATTATAAAATAATTATATATATATATGGTTAATTTATATCAAGTTGACGTATATTTATATAAATAAAGCTACAACTCTAATTTATTCTATACAATATATCACGTGAATTGACTTAATTCATTAAAAAAATGTTTATCAAATGTTACGTTTTAATAAGAGGCTGTTTCACTTTTTTTCTTGTTCCTCACATGGTTTTTTATCGGTCGTCCAAATAAAATATATCAACAATATACATACATATATTTATTTGACATCTGATTATAAATTATGATACATGGGTTCTATGTGAGTTTAAGAATCTGTTTGACAAAGTGAAATAAAATAAAGTAAAGAATAATTATTTAAATTAAAGAGATAAGTACGTAAAGTTTATTAATTTTTTCATGCTGGAATATCATCACCTAGCTATGTTCTAAGTATGCAAATTTTGTTAGTAAATTAGATATAAGAAAGAGAAGTAAACAAGTATAATTGGAATAGTGTAGATAGGTTGTGTCCATTGTATTTTGCCTTTAATATGAGGCGTCTCCATATTGCGTGTGTGCTACCTTGTTCATGAATGATACGCCTTATACCTAATTATTCACAACTCATCAAGAAACATTTCTAAGTATGATTTAGCATACATGTACCAAGAAATCATTCTTGTGTTGAAATTAGAGTTTTATGTTAATTTTTTGAATTTTATTTCTTAAATAATAATATAAAGTATCTTATTAAAAATAATGATCAACTCTTGAATTTTTTACATATTATTTATTGTTTTTTTATCTTTTGATACTAAATTACTTGATTTTTACCTTTGAATAAACAAAAATTATAGTTATTTTTTTTCTTAAAAAAAATAATTTTACTCATGTTAAAATACAAGATTATTGTGGACGGATATGAATATTTGTAAGGATAACATAAAATGTAATTAATATTTTTAATATACTAGATACTTTAATTTTCAATAAAAATTATTATATATATTCTAAGACACATCATAAAAAATATTATTATTATATTCTTTCATTTTTAAGAGTCTAACGATCTTTTCTTTCTTTCACAAGTTGCCATATTCAGGCATCGTAAGGTTTATTTAAATTTTGATTTTATTAGGGAAAATATAAAACTTTAATATCGTATTTTGTCTACAGTTTTATTAATAAATCCTCGTCCACAATTTGAATATTTGTTAATTTTATACTCTTCCATGTCGTGACAAGAAAATATTTCAATACTGACTCTTAATGAAAAAAAAAATGTTGTTTTTGTTTTAACGAATAAAACTTCAATGGAACATGTGAAATCACGTCATAATATATATTGACCTATTAACCTTTACTATATCTTATTGTCTCACTTGATACTCAATGTTAATAGAAAATTTCAATAACACAAAAACACCATGCCATACATGATGAAGAACAGTAGCAATTTTACGAATTTGTTTAAACACATATGATGATGAAAAAAAAAGCTAGAATTGGTGAAAAGATGTCAAGTTGAAATGTCTAACAAGATCTGGCAATATTGGCTGAGGAGTTGCTGTGAATGAATTAGTTTGTGTAATTTTAAGTAAATTAATAAGGATCATTTTTTAAAATTTTGTTACTTTTCCTGTAACACAGAATAAAAAAAAATCACTTTTTTTTTTTTTAATAAAAGTAGTGATTTTTTTAAATAAATAAGAACATGACGGCTAAACCAAGTTGGAGATTTCATAGATAATTGTAGATTCTGTGGATAACCACACAGAGAAGATTCTGCAGTTAAATTTGATTTAACTAACGATAAAGTACTAATTAAAACGGTTGGTGTTGGATTCTATTCGCCGAAAGACTTAATTTATTGGTGTCGGTTTGACCATGATCTTTTTCTACAGTGAAAGATGAAGTTCCACTCAAACACATTTTTCTATCCACAACCCCACTAAGATTGAGGAATTGGGAAAAGAGAAAACACAATAAATTATGATTTTACATTATTCATTTGTCACAAACACAGTTTGTTTTTCAGCCAAATTGAGAAATTGGTAAGGCCATTACGTTATAACAACGTGTTAAATTTTGATGAGATTTTTCACTCTCCAAATGTAATCTTTTACCTACATTCATTCAAAATAAAATATGAAATAGCATGAGGAGATCAACTTGTTCACAATAAGTGCAGAAGTTGCTGATGTCAACTTTTACAGTTCATGAACTGAACTCTGTGCTATGTTTTGATTTAAAAGATGAATGGAGTAAATTATTATTTTATTTTTGAAAGTTTAATGTATTGTCACTCTATATTTTTAGATTTATTTATTATTATTTTAATTTTTAAATGTGTTAATATTATAATTTAAGTGGTGCATGCATGCCTTTCAATTTCGAACTAATCTGCTTGACAAATTGATTCTTTTAGAAATTTATTTAATTTGTTTTTAGATTCATAAACTAATGTGATCAAGAAGTTGAAATGTTCATTAACTCAAGATTTTTTTTTTCCTTTTGTTCGGTATATAAAAGTGAAAAGATTTTTTTTTATAAAAAAATACAAATATTCATAGTAAAAAAATAATGCCCTAGATTAAGGATATTTGGGTTTTTTCCTGTGCCAAGATACCTCCTCCTTCTTTCCTAAAATGACAAAATAAAAAAATAAATTATCCCATGTTCTTTTTAATTGACACTTATTTCTCAGGTACAGATGTTGAAAATTAAAAAGACTAAAATAGATTAGAATGCTTAAATATATGGATTTTGAATAATTCATTTTATAGATGGTTATAATCATTAAAAAAACACTTTAAATAAATATTTATTTAATAATGTTTTAACTTATAACCAAGATTTAAAGTTATAAATTTGTTTAGTAATGAAATATTGAAATAGCTATTAAAATAATTTTGATGGGGACAAGAGCATCTCTTCAACCCTTAATGATAGATTTAGTCGAAAGAAAAAATAAACTAAAAAGAAAGATTTACAGGTGTAATTTTTAATAAAAAATAAAAAATTTATATATAAACAAAACTTTGAATTTTTTCAATTCAAATTTTGCAAATTTTCTCTCCTTCCTCGTTCATCTCTGTTATAGAAAAAAACTAATTTTAGTTTCAACTGAATTTTACTGTAAGATAGAAAGAACACAGCTACGTGTTTATGAAACATCGTAACGAGACATTTTGTCGGTTCATTAAATGCTTTCACACAATTTAAGAGTGGAAAAGTTGTCTTTATTCATGTGAATAACTAATTTCATAATTTGCATAATTAAATTAAATTTAACTATAAAATATAATTAAAAATTAAAAAATATTTAAATAACATCCACCGAAAGATATTTTAAAAAGTTAAAAAAATTCCTGAAATTAAAAAATCATCACTTCAAGTATAAATAAATACCCTCCATAACAAAAATAGATAGAAAAATTTAATAAAACCACATATATTTTTCTAGAATGATAAATTTAGTGATTAATAATTTCCATAAATAGTAGAAACGGGAACTTGTATCTTACTCAGTTTACACTGTAAAGAACCACAATGAAACAAACAAAATGAAAAAAAAAAAAACCAATAAAAGCAAAAACGTGTTGAAATTGAAAACTTGATGAACTGGACCCACCACAACAGATTTTCCCAAACCCCACCTTACAAAAAATAAATATAAAATAAAATTTATTTTCATCAGTAATAATAATAATTAAAAAAACTATTTTTTTTTTGTTTAAATAATTAATTTGGCGTCCCCTATAAATAGACGCGTTTGTTTTTGTATTGTTGAATCTCTAACCAAAGCAAGCGAAATCTCCTAGAAAGCGAGTTTCTCTTTGGGTCTCTGTGTTTTCATTTCACAGAGTCAGCGAAAAAAAAAAAAAAAACAGAACAACGTTAGAACACGAAACATAAGAAGAAACAGAGGTAGCAACACCACCTTGTTGTGTTTGAATTCAACTAAGAAAGCGACAACAACGATGTTTCAAGAGAGTAGCGTGGCGACTCGGTGGCCGACTCAGCAACCGAGTCAGTGGACTCGCTACCATGACAAGCTATTTGAGCGTGCGCTCCTCGTTGTGCCGGAGGACTTGCCGGACCGGTGGGAGAGGATCGCCGACCAGGTTCCCGGTAAGTCGCCGGCGGAGGTTAGGGAACACTATGAGGCTCTCGTTCATGACGTGTTCGAGATCGACTCGGGCCGAGTTGAAGTTCCGAGTTACGTCGATGACTCGGTCGCGCCGCCGCCCAGTGGCGGTGGTGCTGAAATTTCTACGTGGGATAACGCGAATCAGATCTCGTTTGGGTCTAAGCCTAGGCAAAGTGATAACGAAAGGAAAAAAGGAACACCTTGGACTGAAGAGGAACATAGGTATTTCATCTTTAAAGATTCAATTTTTTCGTTTTTGTTTATGTTTGTGAATTTTGGGGGGTTTCAATTTTTAGAGCTGTTTAAGTGTTATAAGAAAACAAAGAGGGAAAATTTTTCTTGGGTTTCTGTTTCATGTTATTTTTACCTGGTAAAATTCTGTTTTTTTTTTTTTTTTTTTTTTTTTTTTCTTGACGAAGGTTTGGTTTTTTAATCCGTGGATTTTGATTTTGATTTTTGTATTTTTGTTTGTGAAATCCTGTTATGTCTGAAGATTTTAATTTATAGTTGTACTTAGCTGGCGCATGTTAATTAAACCTGTTATGTTCAGTGATGAGTTGTGAGTGTTCTGTTTTATGTGTTTGTTTGAATTATTGTGAAAAGGGTTTATCTTCTTTGCTTATAATATGAATATTAATGATAAATAATGCAATTTTGTTGCTTGTTGGTGAACTATTTGGTTTCCAGGAAAACTGGATTAGAAAAAAAGGAATGGTGAATATCAAATATCTGCATTGCAATATTTTCTTGGTTGTCAAATTGTCATGCATTTGAAGATGGTTAATTCAGTTAAACACAAAAAATCTGTAGCAATGTTAATTTCAGGAGTGTTGATTTCGGTTTTTCTTTGACAGGTTGTTTCTGATTGGGCTTAGTAAATTTGGGAAGGGAGATTGGAGAAGCATTTCAAGAAATGTTGTTGTGACAAGAACACCAACTCAAGTAGCTAGTCATGCTCAAAAATACTTCCTTCGCCAAAATTCTGTGAAGAAAGAGAGGAAAAGATCGAGTATTCATGACATAACCACAGTGGATAGTAACTCGGTGCCTGTTCCTATTGATCAGAATTGGGTTCCTCCTCCTGGTGGTTCAGTGCAGCAATACCCATCAAACAATTTGAATGATCAAATGGAAATGGGTGGTGGATTTGGGTACTCAACTTATGGCTATGAAATGTAAAGAAATGTTCCAAGCCTCATGTTCTGTATATATTGATGTAGCTTTGATTCTTCTGTTTCTCTTGCTCTGTAAAGTTTTATGGTTTTGCTAGCTGACAAGAGTGATTAGGAGTATGGCTAATTATTGCATATACTAGTGTAGGTTTTGTTTACCTTTGTGAATCCTATAAACAATGATAGGGTAGTGAAAACAAATAGTGAACCTTTTTAGGAATGAATTCAAAAGTAATGAAAATTCTTTGTTGTGTCAAATTCAATTTACTTTGCAATTCAGTTCAATGAAAGCATACTATACATTCAACCAGCAATCAAAGCCTGTTCTGATTGCTGTTTCTTGATGGCTCCACTTCGATAAAAACCTGTAATAATGTTGTTAAAGGTAATGAAAACGTTGCAGAACCTTTATGTAGAATAAATAAATAATGCACATAGTCTCAGAGAAGCAGAACAACACCCAACTTGAGATATAAAACTCCATTATTACCTTGTAAAAATAAATAAATTCTTAAACTAGCCCTTAAGATTGTTTAGTCACTAATTTTGGTCCTTATATTTTAAAAAACTTATTTCTATCTTCCCAAAAAAAATCATTCATTTTAAATTTTTTTACTTTATTCTCCATCTTCCTATGGTAAAAAGGAACAAAGAAAAATGACATTTGCAAAGTTTACCAACAAAAGTTCATAAAATTTCATGGATTAAATGTCCAATTCATTTAACCTGGACTAGTACAAAACAACTTGCTAAAACACCCTGTTACTTTTTGATGCACCATTATTACACAGAAGGAAAATGCCAAAGAAAAATGGTTGATGCCTTTAATACTAAACCAAAATTGCATGAGCCACCATCTGAGAACCCGTGATTTCCCCCACGTAATGTAATTGCATCAGCCTCCATTTTTGGGAACCCGTGATTTCCCATACAGTCTGTAATATCTTTCAGTCTTGATGACATTGGGCTAATAAATCCTCTACATTCAGTAGTTTTAGTCCAATTTTTTTTTTTTAAGAAAAAACTTTCGATTTAGTTGAATTTCTCTTTATTAGATTAAGGTTTATATTAGTTTAAATTTTTTTACCTTAATGATTTTAACCCCTCTAATATATATTTTAATCCATTTTAATTCCTACCATTAAAACCTTGATAAAACCCTTACCAATATTATCAAAATTTTAACAAGAATAATGAAAAAAAAATATATAAACGATATGAATTAAAGAGAAAAGTCTCTGAAACTATAAAAAATAAAAATAAAACAAAACTGTTTAACGATTACTTATAAAAAATAAAATAACAGAACGAACGTATTTTCAAAATTAATTTATACACTATTTATTTTTAAAAATATATTACTTAGCTTTTCTAGAATTCTAAAAATAAAATTATATAATTGTCATGATTTTATTTTGATTTTTTTTTATAAATTTTTTTATAAATTGTGCTAGAGTTGTGCCAAAAGTGAAGACAAAGGTAGTGTCAATTCAAAATGCTTACAGAGAATTCATAAGACAATAAATACAAAATAAGGACCTCAATTTTGTACTCAAGAAACATTACAGTACAAAATACCTTTTATAAAAACAAAACCCAAATATTAATGAAGAAGCTATTTTCTAATAATATCAAGTTTCTTTGGGGATTCTTTTTCCATGATTTGATTTCTGTCCTAAGGGAAACAATTTAAATAATTAAACATGGTAACTTACATGCCATCCCAGTTACATACATTCACTCTCTTTTAATTTAAGCATTGATGACTTATGAGTTACCTAAATTGAATTCATGCACTGTAAAACTTGCATTAACTTTCCCATTTTTTCCTTAATCAAATCATACTGATTGGTTTTGGCAGTGACAATCCACAAAAGTGAAAAATTACAAGAAAAGGATCACATCATAACAATCGTACTAAGTTTGGTGGATGTAATGACATGGTTTTCATCCTTCAAAACTGAAGAAAACTACAGATAAGCAAGAAACACAAACTATACAAAGACCAAAGTTCACTCAGGGTCAATGTGTTTTATTCCCCATGTTTATTTCCCACAAAGTGACCTTGAAGGCTTGTGTGAGGGATAAAGCTCAGCCTTTTTGAGTACCTTCAGGTTTCTACAGAAAAGAAAAAAGTGTTAAGTTATGGTAGAAGGAAAAAGAGATTAACATAAGATCCACAATAAAATTTCAACGCGCACCAAGTTGATAGAAAACAAATGCAAGAAGAAAATTTAGGCCTTCCCAAAATAAGGAAAAGTCATCAACTTGATTGGATATTCAAAGTACCTCAGTCTAGTTGTTATTCAATAAATGCAAATCATGGTAGCAGGTAAACACCACAACTTATGCACATGAGTGGCACATACTAGCACTCATTGGGAAATGATTCCCTTGATTCACACAGTAGATTGAATTTGATAACACAAAAATGCACAAAAGCAAACAAAATGTTTAACAACAGAACTGTATCACAAATCACCATTTTAGAAGAGAAGAATTTTAATTCAGCAGTTCAATGTATAGTATACCATGATGAGCAAAAACATAACATTGAATTGATAGCAAAAACAATAAACAAATATAAGGACTAAACTAAATTCATATCATGATGAGCCTAATCGTGTCGTAAAGCCAACATTCAAATGACCTCAATTGCTAATTGCATAACAAAGATAGACAGAATACCCAGCAAACCCTCCTTCCAAACCATAATACAAAAACAACAGCATCAGCCTTATCTCACTTAAATAAAACCAAAAAACAAATCTTTCCCAACTAATAATAACTTTGAAACCAAAAAAAGAAATGGAAGAACAATCTTCAGCCCGGACATCACAAGCATTACACAAACCTAATTCATTGTTAAGAAAATAAAAACAACATCCATCATGTGAAACTACAAACATATGGATTTACCAAAGCAAATCGTAATTTGTTTGAACCTCATCCTGAGCTTTACAAAATGGAATAACGATATTCAGAAACCAAGAAATAAATCAAATGTCCAAGTGAAGAGAAACTAACAAAAAAATCACAACTTTTTCCACATTCTTTCAAAAAAATCCATGGCCCATGACAGAAAAGGAAACAGACACAACAATGACCCCACAAATCTCGTATATTCAGAACAAAAAAAAAACACAAAAACATACATAGAAAGCACAAAAAACATGTATGCAACAAGTAAGTACCTTATCAGAAGTATCTTTGTCCTTCTCAGCCTTAACCTTCTCAGCTTGTTGCTTCTGTTTCTCCAACCTCTCCCTCTCCCATTTCTGCACAGAAACATCCATATTCAGATAAAAAAAACCGATTTTTCGAGACCCGACCCGAATAAAAAAACAGGGAAAGTAAAACAGTACCTGAATATAAACGTTTTCTTTGGCCTGTTCCTCCTCACTGAGAACGCGACCTTTGTCGCTGAAAAAACGAGTTAAAGCGCCACGATTTGTTGAGTCCATCAAACGAGTCACGAATCCTCGATTCACAATTGATCTCGAAGCCATTGCACGTTTTCACACACTGGAGGCGGTGCTTGCTTGTTACAATTATAAGACATGAAAAAGTCAAAGAACCTAGAACTCTCGCTTTATACAACTCACCGAGTCACTAACCTCGTACTGTGTCAAACTCGACTCGGTCCAAACCTGATAAAATTTCTTACTTGTATTCTATACAAAAATGAATTCATGATTCGGCCCAATATAGTAGCCCACCTTGCTATAGCTTCTTGGGCCGTTTCAGTATTTGGGCTTAGCTTCTCTGGTTGTTTGTTGAGTTCTGTAAAAAAAAAAAAAGGTAATTGTAAAAAGCACTTCTCTTTTATTTACACATTCTTACTTTTTTAATCACACCATGGATTTTTCATTCCAAATTAACTCTTATTTGAAAAAGCTTTTCTTTCAAAAAAAAAAAAAAAAAAATACATAGTAAACAACTGGAATATACATACAATTAGGAAAAATACGTATACATAATAAATTGATTACATAATAAATTGATTGACTACGTATTAAAAGTGATCGCAAAATAAAATTGTTTCTTTTGCCTTAGTTTTTTTTTTCATTTTTGGTCTTAATGATGAAAATGGTGAATGATTGACTTCACTAAAATAAATAATAATGCTAACAGAGGAGTCTAATTTAATTTGTTAAAAATTGAAAACTTTTTGATATGTATGTTTAATTTTTATGGATTAAGAAATGAAAAAAGTAACAATGACAAATTTGATCACGTCTCTTTGAGATGAACTCTTAATAATTTTACCTTCAAATTATCAAGTTATTTCTTTGGTGTTTAACAATGTAATTGAGAAAATGAAGACAATGCAAATTTCTTTTATATGTTGCATTTTGAATTTTCACATTACATGCAAAAACTAAGTGTCCATGATGTAATAGAAATGCTGCCACACGGTGGCAATTTGGCAGAGATAGCCTTCCATTTTTTTTCCCTTCAATTATTTTCTGTAATCTCTGAAGATTCCTCTGTCATGTAATTCATCTCTTGGAAACAACGTACTTTATGTCAGCTATTTATTCTCTCTCTTATATCAAATTTCTTTGTGCTAAGTAAACGTTACTATGACATGTAGATTGTCATACAAGACAGAAGGAGTAGGAATATCTCTTCAGAACATAGATTATTCTGTATGCAATTGTCTTCTTCTTACCCTTTTATTAATAATTTATTTTTCCGTCTCTAATCACCAGTTATGGCAGAAAAATAGCACAACACATTTATTTAAATACATACATTGTCCAAATTTTACCCACAAGGTTGCTTTGCTTTGTTTCTCTTGTTCCTTTTACCTTTGTTCAATCTTACTGATCTTAGTATTGGGACCGGTATTTTAGGCTTTTATGAGTTACAATAAGATTACTAAGATCAGTGAGAAATATTGGATGTAATATATAGCACCATAGCTGTTGTTGTTGAACTTTACCTGACTGTTACTGCTACAATGGTACTGTTACTATTGTATATCTATTTTATGTTTTATGCCTTGTTGATTTTGTTTTCTTTCATTTAATCTTCATTGCTTTGAAAT
Source organism: Hylodesmum podocarpum (assembly GCA_026586105.1). Lineage (NCBI taxonomy): Eukaryota > Viridiplantae > Streptophyta > Magnoliopsida > Fabales > Fabaceae > Hylodesmum > Hylodesmum podocarpum. The sequence goes on along the minus strand of JALJEV010000539.1, from coordinate 1,156,115 downwards.
TTATAAAACAATAGAAGGGCCTAATGGCTAAATGGTTTAAATTTTTTGGTCTTTATATTGTTATGAATCATTTCCATACTTAAAATCTATGTTGCCTTTTTCTATGTAACTTTTTCACTACCTCTATTAGTTTCAAGTGTAGAATTCATTTAAATTTAAGAATGAATTAAGAGGAAATACTGGTGTGTGATATGTGGCAATTGGAAGATCATGAATGCAATAGCGCACATTGATTTTAATGGCAGGTTTTGGAAACTGAGATCTGGGCCCTCTGTGTTTTGTGCTTTTTTGTCTGTGTGTTTGGTTTTGCATGTTAACCTCACACAGACATCTAATAGTTTCTTTGCATATAAGCCTCACACGTATACTAAACTAGGGGACCCCAAAATCATGACTCTACCGAGGGCTATTCAGTGAAATTAATCACTGTGCATGTGAATATGTGACAGATTCCCCCTGTCCGAATTGCAATGTGGTACTGTGGTGATTAGCCTTACCCCACTCTTGTCCCTTGTTTATTACTATTTTGTTTCATTACGTGTTTTATTTTTTATGATTATGGTATTGATTTAAGGTGTATAATGCAAGAAATAGTGATTAATTTTGTTTGGAAATTTTGAACGCACCTATTATAGTTTATTTTATATTATTATATAGTTCAAGAACACAAGTGTGTACAATCTTGATTAATCTCCGTAACGAGAATGAGCTAATGAAACTTAGCTAGGTATCAAGTGAAGATGGACCAAAATCATAAATATTTTGTTTGTTCATGAATCAATATAATAATTTCTCATATTAATAGCCCTTTGTCCCCCTTCCAAACTTCCAAGAGTAGATCAGAAAACTGATAATACAAGCCATTAGGATTGGTAAATTTCATAGTGCCTGAACCCCAGGATATTTCACGTGGGGTTCATCATTTATTGAGGAAAATTCTCGAATTGAATCATGCATTTATATACCCTTTCTTGTCTTTCTTTTTTTCATTTCTAAGGCTTGTGGTGTAGGCCTCTATTGATAAACAAATGGCTGTAATTTCACAATAGAGGAAGATCACAACATTTCGTTTTGGTTACTTAGTGTTTTATGGTCAAGATTTCACTCTCTCTAATCTGTCACCAACACCATTCATTTTGTAGTTTTCATTATCTTTAGATTTTTTCACTTCCTAGTTTAAAGTTGTAGTTGTGTTGGATACTAAACATTCAGCAACTGAACTAAACTCCTTTATACTTTCACACAGGGTTTGGCAAAGGAAAAAATGGGAGGTGGAGGGCGTGTAACCAAGGTTGAAGTTTTTCATCAGAAGCCTCTCTCAAGGGTTCCAAACACAAAGCCACCATTCACTGTTGGACAACTCAAGAAAGCAATTCCACCACACTGCTTTGAGCGTTCCCTCCTCTCTTCATTCTCCTACGTTGTTTATGACCTTTCATTAGCTTTCATTTTCTACATTGCCACAACTTACTTCCACCTCCTTCCTCACCCTCTTTCCCTCATTGCTTGGCCAATCTATTGGGTTCTCCAAGGTTGCATTCTCACTGGTGTGTGGGTGATTGCTCATGAGTGTGGCCACCATGCCTTTAGCAAGTACCAATGGGTTGATGATCTTGTTGGTTTGACCCTTCACTCAGCACTTTTAGTCCCTTACTTCTCATGGAAAATAAGCCATCGCCGCCACCACTCCAACACAGGTTCCATTGAACGTGATGAAGTGTTTGTCCCAAAATCCAAATCCAAAGTTGGATGGTATAGCAAGTACTTGAACAACACTTTAGGAAGAGCTGTTACTCTTCTCATCACACTCACAATAGGATGGCCTTTATATTTAGCCTTCAATGTTTCTGGTAGACCCTATGATGGTTTTGCAAGCCACTACCACCCTTATGCTCCCATATATTCACCCCGTGAGAGGCTTCTGATTTATGTTTCTGATGCTGCTTTGTTTGCTGTCACTTTCTTTCTCTACCGCCTTGTAACTTTGAAAGGGTTGGTTTGGCTGATATGTGTTTATGGTGTGCCATTGCTAATTGTGAATGGATTTCTTGTGACAATCACATATTTGCAGCACACACACTTTGCCTTGCCTCACTATGATTCATCAGAATGGGACTGGCTGAGGGGTGCTTTGGCAACTATGGACAGAGATTATGGGATTCTGAACAAGGTCTTTCATCATATAACAGACACTCATGTGGCTCATCATCTCTTCTCTACAATGCCACATTACCATGCAATGGAGGCAACCAATGCAATCAAGCCTATATTGGGTGAGTACTATCAATTTGATGACACCCCATTTTACAAGGCATTGTGGAGAGAAGCAAGAGAGTGCCTCTATGTGGAACCAGATGAAGGAACTTCACAGAAGGGAGTTTATTGGTACAGGAACAAGTTTTGATGAAAGCAACCATCGACCATAGTGGTTTTGTCGTGCGTTACTTTAGAAAGTTATAATAAATAAGTGGATTTGCTGCGTAATGACTTGTGTGTATGGTGAAAGTGTCAAACAGTTTGCATGTTTGTTTTAAGATCATGGTTGTAATGGAAAAATAATTGTAGTGTTAAAAATATGTGAAAAGAGTTCTGCCTATAAACTTTGTTCTGCAAATGCACGTTATGTTCTTGGTAAATTTTATGTGTTTGATTGTGATTATATGACTGAGATGAGATGGATAAAAAACATGACGAAGAGCTATTGTATTCTGTGGTGAGTTTTCCAAGTCACAGATATTAATGACAAGAACACAAGAATCTTTTGTACCAACTCACGCTTCAAAGCTTTTGTAAAAGAACTTTAAGATAATAAATAGAAAAATATTTAGTAAAAAATTTCATCTGGCTATGCAGCCACAGCCAATTCTAATATGAATGAGAGTTAACTTGACTTGGTTGGTTGTACATACACAGTCAATTCTAATATGTATGATGTATTGGGTGCAAGAGAGAGTTAACTTGGTTGGTTGTTTATTGTTTGATGTGTGTTTGCTTATTGTGGCACAAGAGAGTTAACTTGGTTGTTGGTTGTGTATTATTTGATGTGTATTGTTTGAAAAGTAAAGTTTTAGTAAATAATTTTTTTAAGGAACAAAAAATACTTAGTTGTCAATGATATATAATTATTTTTTAATTTTATTATATTAATAACTGTAATATTTAATTAATCAATATAATTATTTTTTAATTTTATTGTAATTATTTTTTAATTTTATTATGCTAATAATTATAATACGCAGTTAATTAGTTAATTTTATATTTTTTTTTTATATTTTATATGTATACATGTACATTTATAATTAATACGCAGTTATCTATTACGTATTTTCGAGGCCAAACTTAATGCAACATAACAATTGAAACTTTCCTGTTACTCCACAAATGGTTAGAAATTACAGTTCCATGCTCTAAATTAATAAAGAGTAAATTGAGAAATATGTGATGCCTATCCAAAAGAAAGTCATAATAACAGAGAAAAGATTTTCCAATATGATTGGTTTAATATACAGGAGTATAAATTAAAATTTTCATTTTAGTCTTTCTAAAAATAATTTATAAGAAGTAAAAAAATAATTATGAGTGAAAAATGAAATAAATAATAATTATAGGAATAAAAAGTAAAACAAAATTTTATGAGGATTAAAAATGAAAGACACTAAATTATAAGAATTAAAATTAAAAAATTAACTTACAAAATTTTTCTTTAAAAATTCAAACTATATAAAATACATATTTAAACCTCAGATTAAACTTGATTCATTCTCTCGAATTTAGATGTAAATCAATAATTTTTTTAAGTAAAAATGTATAAAGGGATAGAAGGTATGTATAAAATTTGTTTGGATTAACATTCTATGAAATTCAACCATTTAATTTAGTCATGTTATTCCTCAATCTTATAATAAAAATTATAAATTGGTTTTCATAAAAGTCAAACTTGTTCAAATATAATCTAAGAGTGGGTGTTATTTCTTCTTATCTTAATATATAAGCAAAGGAAAAATAATAATAATAATAATAATAATAATAATAATAATAATAATAATAATAATAATAAAAGCACGAAAATGGAAGAAATTTGTGTTTGGGAAGAGCAGCTAGACCACGTTGTTGCTCGACGAAACTGATAAAAACGCTGTCTTTGTTGGATCCTAACACAACGAATCAACCCTTCATCCTGTTACTCCACTTAATTAGGTTATTTTTATTCCTCAATTTTTTTCTCCAACGATTAATTTCCACTCAGATTCGCGAATTTCTCGATTAGATCACAGGGTTGAGTCTTGTACTCTCTAACTTTTCGTAAAGTTTTCTCCTTTCCCCTTTTCCCTGTGTGCCCCTATATAATTCTGGATCGAAATTGAGCTGGGTTGTTCAGTTTGACTCTAGATTTTGACAATTTCAAAGTTTGCATGCACTGATGCAACCCCTCCCCTAAAAATTATGAATTATGAATATAACTATTTGTGTTATGCAATCATCATTGCTTGAATTGAATCGTATTAGGTTCAGTTTTTGACATTGATTTGATTTAGTATTTAGGGTGTATTAGGTTAGTACTTGGTATTGCAGTATAGGGTTTTTCTTGTGTTTTCATGATTAGTATTTGTTATTTACTGATTGGATCGGTTGTTGCGGGATTTAGGTGTGGGTGAGATTGTTTGTACCTTGCGGTGGTGAAGCTTGTTGGAAATTGGAGATGAGTCAGAGGGGTTTAATATATAGCTTTGTGGCCAAAGGAAATGTTGTTTTAGCGGAGCACACGCAATATACTGGGAATTTCAGTACCATTGCTGTTCAGTGTCTGCAGAAACTGCCTTCAAATAGCAGCAAATACACATACTCGTGTGATGGTCACACCTTTAACTTCCTCTTAGACAATGAATTTGGTATTGATTCTTCTTAGTTGTTTTTATGTGCGGCCCTAATCTGTTGATTTTGCTGTTATATATGTGGCAATGTCTGTAAGTTTTCTCTCCGCTTTGCAGTTTTCCTTGTTGTTGCTGATGAATCAGTTGGAAGGAGTGTTCCTTTTGTATTTCTTGAACGGGTAAAAGATGACTTTATGAAGCGCTATGGTGCTAGCATTAAGAATGGGGGTGCTCATCCACTTGCTGATGATGATGACGACGACGATTTATTTGAGGACAGATTTAGCATAGCATATAATCTTGATAGAGAATTTGGGTTTGTTTTTGCTCAACCCTTTTAGTTTTTGTTATCTTCTTTTTAGTTGTTTTTCGTGTTTTGAATTTTTGATCTGGTTGCACAGGCCAGCGCTCAAGGAGCATATGCAGTATTGCATGAATCATCCAGAAGAAATGAGTAAACTATCAAAATTGAAGGCTCAAATAACTGAGGTCAAGGGGATAATGATGGACAATATTGAGAAGGTATATGATACTAATTTATCTCAGGATGTGCTGTTCGATTGTTCATATGATTTTGCTTGGAAGTGATTTTTATTTTTGGGAATGGAAAATTGGAGGAACAAGATATAAATAAGGGAGTGGGTTTTAATGTGGCTTCTTAGTGGCTGGGCGAGTGTGCATGAATTGTAAAACAGTAGAATCGCCACACAAATTGTAAAGTTGGTAGATTTATAGCGTTTTTCGATTCTGCTTGGCGTGTCAGGTTTCATAGTGTTTTTGCTCATTTTGGACTTATGCAAACCTAAACCCATAAACCCATGCCCCAAAACCAAGTGTTCACTAACCTTAATACTAAGATGACCGAGAAAAACACATTTCATATTTGTGACTGCATTTTTAAAATCCTGCAACCCTCCCCCAAAACTGCTGCACTAATCCGCTGCATCCAGAGCTCGTCTCCTCCACTTCTGACTTCCGAGCCTGTCTCTGTTTTAATTCAGTTCTAATTTGTTCCTCTGCGGCACTAACCTCTGGTTTACTACTGTTCTGGTACCTAACTACCTATTGGTCAAGATGGATCTCATGATAAATAATATTTTTTGAATTTTGGTCTTTGACCAAGCCAAATGACATCATGTGATTCATGCAGCCAACCTTACCTAGTAGGATAAGGCTTTGTTGTTGTGTTGTTTGGTTCTGGTTTGCCGTTTCTGTGATTGAAGATGACAAACCCAAGCTCAGCAACTACTGGTAGTCAGTACTGCAGTACTTAGGTTATTTTGTCTGTGATTTATAAGTTATGAGTACCATAGGACTTCATTTATTGACTTTTTTATGCTTATGGATCCAAGCTTAATTAAATATTTGATGTGTGTTTTAAAGGTATTTTCGTTTATCATCTTTATGCTATGTTATATGCATATATAAGAATGTTATACATTTTCTAGAATCTTACTGTTCATGTTATGATTCCGCAATTTATGATTTTGTTGACTTTTCTCAAATGAGTAAAATCTCAAGTATGACTAGCTTGGGAAACAGAATCTTTCTGCTCGTGTTACAAGATCCATAAAATTCATAATCATATATATATGCATGTAACATAGCATAAATAAGAGGGGGGGAAACCTTTATAAGACATAATCATAAGCATAAGTGCATAAATAAGGTCATACAGAACTAAAATCTCATTCATAACTCATAAATCACAAACAAAACAACTTAGGCTAGTAGTGCCTACTGCCTGGTACAAAACATAACCAGAGTAAAACATGAAAGAGCTTTGGACATAGCGGAGCAGAGCTCTGGATGCAGTGGTCTCAGAAAGCAGCTTTGGGCAGGGTTGCAAGAGGTCGAAGATGAACACAAGCTGTTGTTTTATGTTTCTCAGTTCACTTAATGTCAGGGTTAGTGAGCACTTGGTTTATGGACTTGGGGTTTTTACAGGCTTAGGTTTGCAGAAGCCGAAAATGGGCAAAGTAGTTTGGAACCTGACTCACAAGCAGAATTGACAAATTCTACGGTTCTGCCAAGTCTACAATTCGATGTTGATAAGGCATTGATGAGGAAAATTAAAAACAGAAAACTATCCACAATTGCTTTGATGAGGAATTGAATTGAACTTAAATGTATGTTCTCATAATTAACTGAAATGGCTGTTGTTTTCATTTTCTTAATTTTTTTTTTGTGGACCACCAATGGAGTTTATCCATTTCTCAAGAAGGGAAGGGGGTAATTGAAAAATTAAAATGAAGGGCAGTGAACATGGGGGTTGTGCCTCTTGTTTATTTAGTGTTAATTTTTCTATTGTTTTTTTGTGTGTAATATTTTGATTCATTGTGCCCAAAGATGACATGTTAGGTTGGTGTCCATATAAGAATTACTCAGCGGATGGCTCACAGGTTAAAGAAAAGAAAAAATTACTTGTGATCATAACGCAAGTTCAGTTAGATACTTTTCCATATACCCAAATCAGAATATGTTCTCTCCTTAAGAAAATTACATATTTTCCCCCCACCTAATGGAATAAGGCTTTTGTCATTTGCTACCCTCTATTATAGAGGTTTTTATACCCCTATATACTCAGAGTTTTGCAAGTTTTGCTATGTTCTTTTTTTTTTGTCTGTCCTGTTTTTTTGTAATTTTTTTCTCTCACACAAAACAATTGCATTTATGTTGAATGGCATGCTTCTCAACTTAACCTAGCAGATTTTGTTCATGTCACTTGATATTGCATTGCCTCACCCTTTTACCAACCATTTTAAACTATTTACCATGATATTTTAATATCAAGGCGTATAAACAGTTGAATAAATTAGGATGGTAATAAAATGTTGGTAGTAATAGAATTTTAAGTTTTGAGGCATACTCAGATCCTCTCCCATCATAGGATCATCATGTAAGAGGAGATAGACTCATTTTACTTAGTAGGGACCTGCCAACTGCTATGGTGGGTTATAAGGTCGGTCCTCTAGGTATATTTAAAACAGTGCCTTTTATCTCTGACAGGACCTTTTTTTGGTTATTTAACCAGAAGAGAGGTTCTGGGTCCTAAATTAGGTGAAAATGTCTCTTTCAGGCCACCGTGGCTTCATGAGATTGCTTGGGTTTGACTTCATGTCTTTGAAGGTTGTAGTTCAATAATCTCCCCTTCGGTTACTCAAAATGTGCATACAATAAGCGTGAGTTCAGTAATTGTGACAATTAGAACAACAAAAAGGATGTCCACGCCCTTAATAAGTATGTTTGGTGAATTTATGTTAAGAAAGGCTGTACTGGTATAGATTTCGACCTAGATAGAATTGAGGGACAAGATTTTATTAGATATAAATTGTCAGGGAACTGGTAAATCAAAAGTAGAAGAGACCACTTAAACATTTCAACCTTTTCCACAAGTTGTGTTTTTGCTTAATAGTAAGCACTTCTTAACAGCATTTGCCCTTGGTGTTTTTAAGGTTTTGGATCGTGGAGAGAAGATTGAACTGCTGGTGGACAAAACAGAAAACTTGCAGTTTCAGGTGTGTATTATTTGTCCAAATCAAGCATTTTTATATCTCTCCTTTATTAATAAATTCTTTGTTTATCCAAAAGAAACATTGTTTGGATCAATTAGTCTGCACTCTGAAGTAATCTTACCGATGTTGTATTTTCCATTCAAATTTAGGCTGACAGCTTCCAGAGGCAGGGCAGACAGCTGAGAAGGAAGATGTGGCTGCAGAATCTCCAAATGAAGCTGATGGTGGGAGGAGGAATCCTTATCTTAGTTATAATTCTGTGGGTTATTGCTTGTGGAGGTTTCAGTTGTTGATGGAATTATAAGAAATTGAACTCTGTAGACAAGAGTTGCAAAAAATGATATACTACTTGTAAATGAAATTTGGCACTGGAATTTATTGTTACTGTCATTGACCGTAATTACTTTGATGGCATATCTTTTCTGGTTGTGTATATCATTACAATGCGTATTAATTTGAACCAAGTTTGTTTATTAGTTAACTATACCAGCCAAAATTGGTAGCAGAGAGGATAGAGAAGACTGCAATGCAATATAACCAACCAAAACACAATTTTTTCCATAATTGTTAGTAAAAATTATTATTTTTCAAATTCATGTTTTCTAAAACCGTTTAATAAAAATTAGTAATATCGTAATACATACTAATCAGAATCAAAATTAGTAGAAATAGTATGATTGAGAAGCCCCGTTTTGACATGCTTTGAGTCTTAGTTTACATTGATAAAAATAAAATCAGAAAATTGGCAAATAGACAGATATTTAGTTACTTCAAAATTCTACCCGTCACATAATCTGATTCAATTAATTCGTGTAACCGAACCTATTTTATTGTAAGGTCCTGTATGTGTTTGTTTTCTCGACTTGGTATTACTTATGAAGCGATACACAACTTCAATAAACAAAACATCGCAATACTATTGTAATTTTCTGTTTGTTTTATTTGTTTTCTCAAGTTTGTCTTCGAACACCGCTTGGTTTATAGGTCTGACTGCTTAAGCCTACTATTATGTCATCATTCTAAAAATAAATTGGCATGTAAATATGAAGAACCCTTAAAGTCAGTCTTAAAAATAGTATCGATTAAACATTTTCATCTTTTAAAGTTCTAAAACTTTTCATTGATCACTATCTTCGTAAAATCACATGTTTGCCTTTTTTATAGTAGCACAAACGAAAAATAAAAATGAAAAAAGTTAACAAAATATAGAATTTACAAAAGTTTTAGATATAAAATGTCCCATCCATTCAATCTCAACTCTCAAGAACCTACTTAGAGTTTCAGAATAACAACGTAGAACGGTTCCAAATTAGAGTTGTTGCACCTTCCCCGTTATATTAGAATGCATTTGATACACATCTTGAAAAATATAAGTCTCGTCTAAAACACAGAAAAGGAAAGATAGGAAATGCATCCTTCCACCAAAAAGATACACGCTGTAGAGTAGACAGGCGCACTTAGGAATTAATTATGATAAATCATACTTTACGTCATGTCTATGCGAAGTAAAACTAAGTACAAATTCATGAATAGGCAAGTGCAAGTGAAGAAAAGCCTATCGAGAAAAGAACAGCGATGGTAAAAGCAAAACTGTTATAGAAGCTCAAATTCAAGAGGAAAATCAATCACACAACTTGGTAGTTATCCGTTATCAACTGTGTTCTCTGAGCAAATTTGGGAGGATTACCACCCTTTAATGGTATGATGTTGGTAACCTGCAAATAGTAGTAAAAAAGGGGTAAGTTTAACTGTTTAAGATCCCATTCAGACATAGGACTTCCCAGTCAAAAAACCAAAAATCTTCTGGTCAATTTATATGTCAGTTTCAACTAGATCATTTGGAAACATCATTTCAAATGGCACTATACATCCACACTCACGGTTAAAGTCAAAATATAAACAAACCTTCAGGTCACTAAAAGTATCAGTTGCCATGAATCGAACTGAAATGGGAAAGAATGCTGATGAATCTGCTAGTGGAACAACAAACTCCATTGACCCACTGCCAAACATATTAGTCAGACAACGGTGTCAAAGAAATTGAGAGAGAGAGAGAGAGAGAGACATAATAAACATAGCATAATTAGCTCTAAAAATCAGTCCGGATTTAGCATACCTGCGGTTGGAATTATCAATCAGAAGGACAGACCATTCCAAAATGGAATTCCTGGAATCATACCTGCAAAGCCAGTTTTATCAAGCATGCAGAATCGTAACGTGAAATTAAATGATTTAGAACCAAAAGTAAAATATTATTGATTAAAATCATCAATTTACGATCTAAAAAAAAAAAATCATTGAGCTTTTAATCAATGCAAATATGATCAGTAGATTCAGTATTTTCAAGTTTCTAAGACCAGAAACCATTAACATGTGTAAAACACATAATTTATGATATAAAACTACCAACTTATTTACTGCAAAATTCAACCTAAAAATGATAGCTATCCCTAACTTTTATTGAGAGGAAGAGAAAAAAAATCCACACCTCCATTCCCCATCAATCTGCCTGACAGATGGTGCTTCTCGAAGAGCTGGAAGAGGTACAGAGATCACAACATTGCGCAGATCAAACATTGACGAAGCCTCATACTCAATGCTGACGTAAGTTTCATTTCCAGAAGAAGAGGGCCAGCAGTTGACTGCAATAGACACATAGAGCACACTCTAAGCTATTAATACATATATACAAAATAGAGAGCATATCCATGATAGTTATAAACCCACTTGTCAGTGGCACCATTGACTCATCAGAACTTTGCATTCTCCATTTCAAGAGACCAACACCTCCGGCATCACTAGCTGGACCAGTGGGGAAAGGCCTGTTGGTATCCTTTAGGCCTAGTTTAAATTCATTGGCGAATAATTCTTTGTTCATGTTAGGGTGTGTCTTGAAAGAGACGGCTTGATTATCACCAGTTTGGACCTGAAAATACAAGGCACAATATGCAAGTATTGATACTTATGAATGATTTATTTGAGTGATTAAGTACACCAAAATAACATCTATGCCTTAAATAAAATGTCTGACTAAAACTTATGACGTATTTTAGACTTGCACCTTTCACAGAATGCTTTTGAAACATTACTTATTCTTCTGAAAATTATTTTTTTATCTACCTACAAAATCACCGTCAACTACACTTACTTATCGAGGATGCAAAATGTGAAGAGTGTATGAGGACAAAATAGAAGAAATTAAGCAGAGGGAGAAATTCTGTTTCAAAAATCTATGGAATTGATTTTTGACATAACACAATAGTGTTATTGGATCCACGCAACTGATCCCACCTACTGGCAAAGGCTTTGAATGTCACTTGTAGAGGGGGAAAATGGTTTCATATGAACTTCTTTCCCTAATGTAGATAATATTTGATGAAACAAATATATTACATTTGATGGCTATAAATAATTAACTATTGAACAAGAAAAAAAAACTACTCAGGTTATGCAAACCAGAACCCTAGTGGACATACATTAAGGTAGAGATACTGACAACACAATACCTGTACTTGAATATGCCCATCCTCTTGGTTAAGAATTTGAAGAGACAATGTGCCTTGAACATCAAAATTACTGACACCACCATCTCGTTTCAGTGTCACATTTAGTTTCTCCTCAACAGTCAGAGTAATGGGATCAGTAGGTGGTGGGGCAGCAGCCCGAGACTGGCTGAGTTTTGGCTGAACATCTTCAAGAATGACCTCACCTTCAGCTTTCAATGATTCCAAAAATTGTGTTGTCTTTTGAGATTTACCAAGCTTCATTCCAAGACCTTTAGGTGGAGCAGTGGCAGATGAAGTTGGACGACCTAAGCAAGAGAATAACGGAGTACATAAATGAAAAGGATATTCTTCATTTAGCAACATGTTAATTCGGATATAGAACAAACCACAAACAGGTAAATCAAATAAGAAATCAAAAGAATTCAAAGCTACTCAAAATCAATTGGCAAGAGGTATTCTAGAAGAATTCATGAGAATTCATGAAAGCCAACCTTTAGGCTTGGTTGAAAGGGAATCAACATCAGAACTCAATCCAAAACCAGAGCCACTTCCAAAACCAGTTCCACTGCTAGATATGCTCAAATCACTAAAGCTATTCTCAATTCTTCCTGAGCCCATTGACTGCAATGGACCAAATCCTCCTTTATCACCTCTGTTCTTTTCAATCTGTAAAACACATTAATTGATCTGAATAAGTGATGTGAATGCCAGACTTCAAATAAAAACAATTAATAAACATAGTCGCTTCAATCATACCTTGCTTTTATCAATCTCACTAGCTTTACGCTTCATAACATCCTTAGTTTCATTAATCTTGCTCAGCAAAACCAACTTGTGCAGCTTCTCTTCATGACTCTCCATCTCACAATATTGCTTAACTTGTGCAACAGTCACATTTTCCTTGTGCCCAAGAGAGATGACTTCATCAAATGCAAAAATCAACTCAAAGGCATGTTTGCAAATACCCTCTTCATCAAGGGAGTAAGAATATTCAGGTACCTAAAAGCATTAAGGAATGAACTAGTAATAAGGTCCATATTTTGGTGAAAGTTTTACCAGATGGCTCCAAAAATGACCAATAAATCTAAATAACCTCCCGGTACCAACCATTTGATCAAACTTAAACCCTCCTGAACCCTCCTATAAAAACTAATAAACTAAACGTTAAGTTTAAAGTATCAGAAACCTATAAACTGAATGATTGAACCATAAAATCTCCATGAAAAAACAAAAACAACAGGAAAATGAGTAGGCAAGGCATGGAAGAAATTCCAGATTCAAGCCAGCAAGTCATACAAAAGAGAAAACCAGTAATGCCACTAACCCAGATGACAAAGACCAAGCAATTGAAAACAAATTTGCATAAGAATATAATATGTCAAACTTAAAGCACCAGAAAAAGGATACAAGTTTAGAGAGAAGTCTCAGAGTTTCCAAATCTTCCAGTATGTTGCTGTTTTTGTTTGTTACAAGAAGCAGGTACAGTGCTTCTATTGGCTGGTAAACATAGCGCACATTCTCAGTCTCAACATATGTATGTTGTTTTCCAGTCCCTACCAGCTTGGGAAACGCAGCTAGAAGACCCTCAATTCTTATACGAGTCATGTCCACAAACTGTCTAGAAACTAGCACTGCAAGCAAAGTAAAGAGCATTGATGTCAAATGCATAATTATTTAGGCACCTCCAAATTCAATATCAGTACAAGCATAAGCTTTTCTGTATAGACTAAAATAGTAAAAAATAATCCTGAATTGAAAATAGAATCAAATAATGGCCAATTATTAGGATGTAATAATACTGAGAATCATACACAGCTAACAGATTGAATTCTTTAAGTGGGAAAAGGATCACATAAATATGTTGCTGTGCTGACAGAGTGGTGATAAGATAGACAATACAGATAAAAGAAAACATATAGCAAAAGATAAAAGTCATGTTTCCCATTTTAGCCATACAAAACGCCTTCATTAGTTATCGCAACATGCAAAATCAAAAGATATAACTTTCACAACAAACTCCCCACATGTCTAATTGATGTATATACTGCTGAAAAGCAATTACCCCTCCTGGAGCTGGAATAAATGTATTTTCCAAAATCATAAAGCCTGCATTTCATATTACTGAAAAGATAGAAATTAACTATAGTTTCAACTATATAGCAACTGCATATAAGCCTTTTTAATTTTCATTTTGTAATGGTGAAGGATAAGTAACACAGTTGCAGCTTATGGGTGTTCAAAATACAATATATAAAAAAAAAAAGAAAACGACTACATTCCAGCCTCTAGATATAATTATTATTTTAAAAATATCTAAGATATTTATATTCCCTTTGGTGAACTTGCCATTTATCAGGGTAGAATAATACAATGACTAAAAATGGGAGCCATGCCAGACACACACTATGAGTGTAAATGATCCCAACAACAGGATGGAACGAATCGCATGTCAAGGAACACGGAGAACTCACCTTTGCCAGATTTGCTCACAATGGATGCAGCAAGGACAACCTGTTTGACAAATAAAACGAAAAACAGAGGGGAAGTCAATAGCACTGATAAAGAAAATTGCTCGTACAGTCAATCTTGGCACTAATTCTGTAATACATCAAACATTCGAAACTACATAGCTAAAATCAAAGCGAACAGAACAACGCATGTAGAATAATCTACACCAGAAGATCCAAAATTACCAGTAATTTTACCACGTAGGCCAAAAATTACACAACTATTTCAATTTTGAAACAGATCAAGACATTTTAGAAATTCTAGATCACGAGTTAAGTGTTAAAACTACATACACAAAACGAAATTCACATTTCTAGGAAGAGAATCATGCCACCAACGAGAACGTAACATAGCAAGTAAAAAGCGATGATTAAATCTAAATAAATTGAAATAAAATAACCGGTGTGAGGAGTGTTACCATCTTGGAAGCGAGGAAAGCGTTTTCTGCGTCGAATTGAATCTGCCAAAAAAATAAACAGAGAATCGGTGTTAGGAAGGTTCAGATCCCGATGTGAAGTATGCAACGAATGGTTTGTGATTGGAATGGCGAAGTGGCGAATGAAAGTGAAGAGTGAGAAATGAGTGAAGAGAGAAATTACCGAAACGCGATCTGAGATTGGAGAGCGCAGATCTGATCGGAGAAGGAGCGAAACACAAACACTGAGAAAAATGCAATGGAAGACAACAAGAGGTTGATGTAATGAAACCACGATACGGTGCGTTTTCTTTTTTTTTTTCTTTTTTTTTTTTTTAAAGAAGACAGTACAAATTGTTTGTCTAAGAATATATAAATGTATATTTTAATTAATGATGTGATATTTTGATTTTGAGTAATGCTTTAATAATTTAATGAGATAAATATTTAATATTGTGTAATTAAAACTCATAATAAAATATTTTTAATATAGAAATTAGATTATATTTAAAATTTATAGTAAAAAAATATTAGAATATTTAAGTTATATTTTAGATTTATAATGGACTTTCAAAATTATAACATAAGCCTATTTTTAATTTTAATAATTTTTTAAAAGTTATTGAAAATTAATATAAAAAAATAAAAAAAAAAAGTGATTTAAGATGGCTGAGAGAATCAATGAATTTTTAATCAATTTACTTAGATTTATCTTAGCCAAATTAGTATATTTGAATTTTAATTCTAGATACGCAATTAAAATAAATACTTAGAAAAAGAATTTTCATGTTCTTACTAAACCTATTTGACTCATATAAAATTTTCCACATGTAAATAATACATGCAATATTTATTACAAAAGTGGCTAAGAGATAGAAATTTTTAATTAGTCGTGGAAAGTGTGTGATATGTACATGGAACAGACTAAAATAGTTTTAAAAAAAAAATATTATGTCCATGAACAGTGAAAGTTAGTCAATTTGACTCACCCAATTCACAGTGGGTTGATAAAAAATGAATTAATCTTAACTTGACCACATGTTGGCTCACATTAAAAAAGAAATACAGAATAATAATAAATAAATAATTGTCTCTAGAAAATATAAAACTAGAAATTGAGGTGATGAATAATAATAGTTAGAGGTATGAATGGGGCAAATGCAATCTGAAAAGGAAGAGTTTGTACTCTTTTTTTTTTTTTTTCCTCATGTATTGTTCAATTGCTAAAACCTTGATGGATTAATATTTTGTAGAAGGGTTAGAGTGTAAGTTCTGTTTTCTTTCATAAAGCCCAATAACAAGCTTTTGGGGTTTGGGCCACTTCATTAGTACCAAAAATGGAATCAATAGAGTCCATTTTTTATGCATGTAGATCTTCATCAACAAAGATTTTCATTGTAGCATGTGGGGTTAATGTGATTTGTCAAGCATCTTTTTCTAAACACTTTTTTCTTTTCAAGTCACTCATTTCTTACCTTCCAGTTGTAATTAAAGACCAGATCTTCAATTTCGGATCTAAGGGCAGCCACTTTTCAGCAAAAATATTCTTTCTTTCTACATTTGCCTGTTCATCAATTATCATGGAAGATTGTTCATCAAGTTCTAATGTAAAAATTAGTGGAAGATTTTTTCCCATCTCACTTCACTCACCAAAAATGAGAGATCATAGATTCAATTTCTCAGTAACAAATAAATAGGACCTTGAAAAGGCTCATAACAAATAGGTGGAAGAAGAAAGGGAAGAAAAATTAAAGCTCTTTTCATTTATAAAAAATAAATAAAAATCATTAACTATTCATATTTATTGATAAAAAAAATAATTCATAATATACATATGGACATGATGGGATGGCCCCTACCACTTCTTTGATGAGAATATTCTTATCCGTCCTTGACAAAAAAATAAGTTTTTTATTCTTGTTGCACATTACATCCAATATTGCACAGTCTGAGGAAACAACCTTGTTCCAATCTCCAATAACTATTAGAAGACCAAGATACTTGGAAGGAGAGTGATGACCAAAAAATAATAAAAAATATTAATGTTCATTTGAGAAGAGACATGAGTAAAAAGAAAGGAAATAAAATAAATAATTGCTAAAATAACATTAAATACATAATTTATTTTAAATATAAAAATGAATAATATTAAAAATATTTTTACATATTTCTTAACTATTTCATTGCACAAACAATTTTTTCTAGATTTATTTTCTTTGTAATCGAACCAAGTGACGTGTCCAACGATGAGTTGGTCTAGCATTACAACATTATCATCAATCACTCACGCATGGTCCTTGTATCACTCACAGTGCCCACATGGCTTGTGGCACATGTGCTGTTCATATGTATCATCTTGTATTATCAACTCATACCCAACGGCTAGTTGACTTATTCTCCCTCTCATAATTTAACTTTACTTATAACATATACAAAAATATAATATAACGTATTCCATCACTTTACTATCTCAACTGCATGTATTGGTACAGAATTTTAAATTAATTGTTTTAGTAAAAAAATAAATCAATTCAACATTTATAATCCATCAATAGTTAGAGATATCCAATGAAATACATATCAAACACTAATTTCACAATCACTTTTGGAGTATTTACCCTTACTTGTCATGATATTCGTCTTGTGTCACAATAAAGGGTATAAAAAAATTCTATGAACCACACTTGCATATTTCTTTTAGCTGAATGTGTTTAGACCTCTTCTATATGTCCAAAATTGTTTCACATTCAAGACCTATATAACACAAGTATTAGACAATTCAATCCGTTCAACACATCAAACGAACCGGATGGATTTAAATAAAAATGAACATCACCATTGATGATGTTAAAAACCCTAGTTATTTAGTGTTGATTATTTTTTTATCACTGAAAAAAAGAAAAACACTGGAAATGCATCAAATTAACGAGTGTTAACAAAGAAGATACATTCAGTAAAAAAAGAAAATAAAAAATGAAAGGAGATGCATAGGCATCAGCTTCTAACATGTTCACATGGCATGTGAACATGTTGATCAATAAGATGAGTTACAATGAGAAGCCTAAAGCACCACTTAGATAGTGTTGGTTTCTATTTAAACCACTAACGTGTTGAATATTTTTTGTTTTAGATAGATTACGTGCTGAATATTTTGTTTTAGGTAGATTACGTGTTGAATAGGGATGATTTTGTTGTAATTTAATTTAATAGGGATTAATTTTGGATTACTGGCAAAATTATCTTTTTATGCAAATTTATAAAGTCGCGTGATTGGACATAAAATTTTCCTCATCACATCAATGGTATTGATATGTACATTGGTAAGAAGAAAAAAAAATAAAGAAATACAAAAGATAACATGTTTATTTCTTTTTGGAGATAGTGAAAAAGAAAATAAAAAATTGACTTCCAAAAATAAAAAATATTTTTCCTTTTAATTTAATTTTTTGTGTGTTTTATTTGCACCAAACATAGGATAAATGTTATGAATAATAATTTTTAAACTAAATTTATAAGAGAATATCTATAGTTTTATTTTATATAGAAAGTTGAATCTTGAGTTTTTACTCATTAATTTTGGCACGACGGCCGAGAACTACAAAACAACAAGACAGTGTGTGACGGCTACTTCGAGGAAATAATTTACGAACTATTCTATAGTTTCGAAAATAATTTTATCATATTTTATATTTCTTTATCATGCAATTGTAATACTGTACATTAAAATTTTCAATTCAATATTCTTAAATCAAGATTTAAAGGACACTTAATAGTTATCCAAAAAGAAAAAGTCATTCATTAATAAATTTTCATAACAGAAAAGTATTTAATAAATTATTTTGGTATTGACCAATATGCATTTGCATTAATTAATTAATTTGACTGAGTTTTCTTGTTTCGTTATAGTCACAGACTGCGTTTTGTTCTGATATCTTTATGATAACACATACACGTAGCTTTCAAGATCACGTTTCTCTCGAGGATCAACTAAACCCGAATAACCTTACCACATGCTTCTTCACCTTCTTTTTTTTCTTTCCTGACAACAATTAATTAATAACGATCCTTGACATAAGTGACACCCGGAAGCGGAAACTTTTTCTACAAAACTCAATTTAATCACAGCCGATTATATATTATAATTTCATTAAGCTTAGTTTTTAATTAGTGGATAATGTAAAAGAATAAATAAATAATTAACTCCGGTATACAATTAAAGAATAAGTGAAGAAAAATAAAAAACGCAATCATAATTCTACCATACTCCTTGAAGCATTGTTGTATTCAATGTCTTGTTTCAAGAAAAGTCACGTCAAATTCCCTCACTTAAACAGGATTTAAGAGGTAGCTACATGTGTATGGAGAATGCCCGGAAATGTAAACACATAATAGTTTTATTATGTGGTGTAAAATGAAGAAATGTTTTTCTTCGTATTTTATAATTAGTGGTATGTTATTTAGTTACATTTTATTTTTTTTATTTTATAATTAATTATAAATAATATGTTATTTTTGTTGTTTATTAAATATTTTTTAATATTAAAAAATTAAGTGAATTTGTTTGTTGCACTAGATATTGAGGATTTGATACAAACACCTCTCTTATATAAGTGTTTCTCTTTAATATATATATTTTTATTATTAAAAAATAATTTAATACTTTTATTTCTTTTATTTTTATATTTATTTTCTTTCCACTTTCTACCTAAACTTCTACTTCACTTACTAACTTAAATATTAGTCACACATTAACTTTAAAAATAATTTATTTTTACATATTCTAATCCACATTATTCACACATTAACTTTAAAAATAATTTTTACATATTCTAATTCATTAATCTAGATACGCATCTCACTTATCCAACTCGCCTTGAGCATGAGACTTTGTAAAAACAATAATATTATTAAAAATTAACCTTAAATATTTATATCTTTCTCCTTAGCATTAAAACCTTGATCCAATTCAACATTAAAAATTAATACATAGTCAAAGGCGGATTTAGATTGCATGTAATGTAAAAAATATGGCGATAAACATTAATGTTAGCGAAAATTTATACGTGCAGAAAAGGAAGCAGCGAATTTTGGTTTGTTGCTTTGCAACGAAGCATAAAAGAGTGTAACAATATGATATATTGATATCCATTATCGATGGCTTCACCTGGAAGCCAACGCTGGTCAAATCGCTTCTTATTCACTCCCATTTCCATGTCTCGGTATCTTAGTATGAGAGTATCTATCTAAACCAGGGTCGGTGGCACTATAATCCAAAATACGGTGTCGTTTTCAGTTCGTTTAACCATCACATAATCCTATTTTATTATTATTCATAATAACAAGAGTCTCGGTATCTTAATCCAATCCCAAACCGTAACATTAACACGCGCGCGCTCTCTGGTGATGGGGAATTGTGTGGGCAAGTCGGAGAAACTAACGGCGGAGATTGTCCCACGTGACGGAGCCAAGGTATATCCCACCGTCAGATTACACGGTTCACCCAAGAGCATTCTCGCCGCTTACATTCGCTTCGCGCTTCTACACAAATCCGTTTCGTTGGACTTCGTTCCCTCAAATGAAACCGAACCGGAGGAGGAAGGTGCGGTTACGCTTCAGGTAGGGTCAGAGGTTGTTTCGGGTTCATCACGCGACACACTGCTGCGTTTCATCGACACGCGCTTCCCCGGTCCTTCGCTTACGAGCCAGGACGAAACGACGCCGTTACTTGCCAGCGTGACGAGGTTGCAGCACACCAGCATGCTCTGCCACGTGGAGCGGTTGGTTAAGTGGGCCGATGATCTGACGACACGTGGAGGAAAGAAAACCGTTGATCCTTCCGTCGGAACTCCGAGGATGGAGATTCGGAAATTCGCGAGAAGCTACTCGGAGCTGCTTGAGCTCATGATGGAACACGCACAGTTTGAAGAAACTATTCTCTTTCCTATTTTCGATAAGGCCGATAGAGGTAACAATGAATTTTATATTTTTATGTATAGATTTTGTTCATGTTATGATTTTTATGAACATGTTTGGTTATGGTTTATTGAGGCTTGTGGAATTTTACTTGCCTTTGAAGCAATGTTGTGAATTGTTTGGCAAAAAAAATATTGTAGGGCTTGCTAAAGCTGCAAAAGAGGAACATGCTAGGGACCTACCTCTGATGAATGGAATCAAAGAAGTCATAAAATCTGTTGGGGTTTTGGATTCCGGTAGCCCTCATTATACAGAGGCTTTGTATAGTGTTTCTACCAGACTTAAGTCATTGCAGGTATGTTCAGAACAATAATTGTGTTTTTTATGCTCTCGATTGGGGTTTTATAATTTCTATTTGATTCAAAATGGATCTCGTTCTATCTTTAATCAGCGATTTTTTTATGAAAAATATGAATCGGAGTTTGAAGAAGGGAATCCAAAGTTGATTTTATACAATTTTGACATGTTTAATTTCACCTTGGGGAGAGTTAAAAATTGATTATAAACCTAGAAATAATTTGGAGTTGAAGAAACTTTGAGCTGATTTTGTATTAGATTTAAATTTTACCAACAATTATCCAAACACGCCCGTGAAAAACCACATCCAGGACATAGATCCAAGCACGTTATTTGTTGTGTAATCCATATAGTTGATCTTAAAGTAGGATAAGACTTCTGTTACTTTATCTGATTTTCCAAAAAAAAATTCTAGTTCTTTATGGACATCACTGTTACTGGTATTTTCATTGTCAGATTGAGATCTGTTTTTCTTTCTTCTTAATTTGGGATTGTGATTTAGTTGTTAATTTGTTTGTAGGGGCAATGCAAACAACATTTCGGGGAAGAGGAGGTGGAATTACTTCCACTAATGGAGGCATTGGAATTAAGCAAAGAACAAGAATTGAGTGCGCTGGAGCAATGCTTTGATGTAATGCAAGGAACGCATGGTCGGTTGTTTAAGTTTTTTATTGAAGGTCTCCCTCCTCATGATGCAATGAAGTACTTGGACTTGATCAGCAAATGCAGAGACAAAGAAAAAATGGAATCCATGCTCCAAATGATAGTTAAGTGACAGGTCTTGTTAATGGCTTCAATCATTGCTCACACACATGGTCGAACTGTCAGGCTTACTTTGTCAATAGATGTATAATTGGTTTTTGTTTTTTTTTTTTGTTGTTTTTATTTTTGAGCCAGTTCTTCTAAAGGAAGTTAAGTATCCAACATATGTGTAGGGTTCATAGTTCAGCTTTTGTGATCTGGGACATTCTTCTTGAACATGTGTCAGCCTGGCCTTTTCATTAAGGAAACAGAAACCATGGACATTTGGAAAAGCAGGAATTTTCTTTTTCTTTTACTTTTATCCTTTTTCCCTTTTCCTCGTGATAGTTTGGATAAGGTTGTCATGAACATGTTCCTATATAATTGTACATCTAAATATATACACCCAATATACATTCAAAAGTTTAAGTTAAGTATGCTTGTTTTGATTGGTAATTCCACAGTTTGTTGAAATTATTTATCCTTGTTCTTCTCTGTCCATTAGCTGATATCTCACGTGGGTTCCCTTCCAAAATTCCCTTCCCTCTTGTTATTGCAGAGCCAGCTTCCTTACTGCATTAAAATCAATTGTTTTGCTTTTTTGGATCCATCACTCAGAACCTAACAAATACAAATAATTGAGGTAAAACTTCAATTGCTTGCCGTTTGAGCAGAGGTTGAAATATAAGACATAGAGTATAATAGATTATGACTTGTGGAGCGTATGTGGGGTATGTTCTTAGTTAATAATATAAAAATGGCTTTATTAACATGTACTCATTACTATCTATAAAACTGTACATGATCTTGTCAACCATAACATAACATCACAACCCATGTAATTTTGCCACACATTTAAAAATTACTAAACGGCACTACCAAATTCCATTATCTTCCCCCCATAACCCACTTGTTAATTATTTTTCTTGTTGAAAAATATTTGGTAGACAACAAATAACTAATTATAAGATGTGAAGATAGAGAAATATATATATATATATATATATACATATAAAATGTGAAAAGAGAGAAATACACAGATATTCTATGAATGAGTTGACTGACTATATATTACAATTATTAGCATAATAAAGTTGTTTGTTATTATTGATATCATTGCCACTGATGTACATTCCACTTCTCCTGTCTTAAACATCTAACTATCATTATTAACAATGTATGATCTACCTCATTATTGTTACCCTCACTGCACTCATCTTTATTACAATCACACAGTTCTATTACCAGAAAGGTTTCACTATCACTAGCACCACTCTAACCGCTAACCACCGCTTCATCTTTCAGTACTACCAAACACACTTACCTATTATTTGTAAACTCTTTAAATTTGATTTGATTGTTACCTTCGCCCTAATGATGAACCTATAATTGAGTATTTATCTAATATTTTTGCAATGCTGTCGCCCATGTAATCGTGACATTTTAGTTTCTTACTTGTGTTTCAAGATTTTATCATCCATTTTTTTGTTATAACAAGGAACATTGGAAAACGATTGCTCATTGCAGCATCATGAGATGGGGCAGAGGCTACAAATTTTCTAATAATAACTACAAAAAATTCATTAGAATATAAAATATAACAACCTAATACTTTTAAAAATATAAAGCAGCTGTTTTATATTTATATAAATTTATTTATATATTTTATTCTCTTTATTATTATTTTTTAAAAATTCATTTCCTTATTTATTTACTTTTATTGCCTTAATTTATATATTTTTAGACTTAAAACACCTTTATTTATACTATAAAAAAGGGTAAAATATTTTTGGTCCTTCTAAAATTTTAGAAAAATTAATTTTAATCCTTCTTAAATTTTTCATCCCGTATTAGTCTCTCTAAAATCAAAACTTTTAAATTTTATGGGACCAAAAACATATTATTCCAGAAAAAATAAAACCATTCACTTAGATATTATTACATGTCATTAATTCAGTTTTACTAAGGGTATAGAATATTAAACTATTTTAATTAAATTTTACAATGACTATAATTAGTTTTTTTACAGCAAATTAACTAGTCTATATAAACTAAAGGTAATATAACAAAAAGTTCATATTTTTTAATCAGCGAAATTTTTATGATCTTTATTTATTTTTGTTCTTTTTTATCTGGTTATTTAAATGACTGGTGGGAAATTTACTTATTTTTTTCTGGGCTTAATTATACTCATATTCCTAACTTCCATAATGTAATGAATTTTGCCCCATAATTTTATTTTTCAAATTATGCTCTTAAAGTTTCATAGTTTCTCATTTTTTTTCCCACCACACAGACAAACCATAAATAGTGAGATATTTTGTGAATTATTTTCCTCCATCACGAATAAAATAATTTTCTGATGATTTTTTATATTGGACAAAAATGGCGAGATTACAAAATTTAGGGAGCATAATTCATAAAAAAAAATAGAATTTCAAAGAAAAATTTGTTAGATTGTGAAATATAAAGTGTAATCAAGCCTTTTTCTATCAAGTAACACAATTTTTTTCAATTTAACTTGATAGATTAACATAATAGTTAGACATACATGACTCATACAGAGATGATTTATTTAACAGAAAAATTTGTATTTAATTTCTGATGGGTATAAAAACTTATCGAATTAATGGTAATAAAATTACAAGTGAGATTAGTCTTTAGTAGTCTAAAAGATACCATGACAAGATCATTTTTTTTTTGTATATTTCTATCCCATCCTTTTTATTTATTCACCATACTTCTTTTCTTTTGTAAATAATATCTATTTTTATTTTCAATCAACATAGATCAAATATAAATTCTAGAAAACTTAAATAAAACACAAAAAAATATTAAGAAATTAGACATAGAGTGTTATTTTATTAGTGAAAAAATCTCAACACTAATAATGTATCACATCTAAACTCATTGTTAAGAGTTAAATAAGTACTTAAATTGGATCAAATCAATCTTAAAAAAATTACATTATTTTTGAAAATGAGACAACTATAAAAAGATGATTACTTTAATTTTTATCATAAAATATAGGAAGAAATTTTAGACTCTGAAATTTTATTTAAGTTCAACAAAACTACAACAAATAACAAATAACATCACAATTTTAGATTAACAATTTAAAAGATTATTCCAAATTTGCCCTAACTCCGTTGCAAAATCATCGAGGTAGAGCAAGTTTATGTGGCGGGAACTCAAAATAAAACCCTCTCGACGATTCAGAAGAAAACGCGCGTTTTGTGCTGCTTTCACGTTTCACCTTGAGTTGCAGAACGGAGATAGAGAGAGAAAGGAAGCAGAATGGTATCGAAAGTTCTTCCAAAATGGACATCCAAGCCTTGCGTCATGGGAATCGACGAAGCTGGAAGAGGCCCTGTTTTAGGTCATCGCTCATTCCCTTTTTCCATTCTCAAAACGCTTCTCTCTTTTTTTTATTTTTTTTTCTTAGCTTATTTTTTGAATTGTTTCAGGACCTATGGTCTATGCTTGCTTATACTGTGCTCACTCCTATCAGAAGACCCTAGCCACATTGAGTTTTGCAGGTACCGTACCATTCCAACTTATAATTATTATTATTATTATTTGTTCTTAGTATTATTTGATTGGATTTTTTTTAAGATTTGATTAGTTTCAATTACTAGGTTAATTTCGATTAGTTTTAGTTAATTGCGTTGATTAGTTGCTGGAAACTATGTGTACTGATTGAAACTTAAGAGTTAGAGGTTCACTTTTGCGAGTTTCTTGGGGCAGATTCTAAGACACTGAAAGAAGAGAAGAGGGAGGAATTGTTTGAAACTTTAAAAGCCAATGATTCTATTGAATGGGAGGTTGATGTCATTGATCCACGAGATCTCTCTGCTAAAATGCTCAGGAAGTAAGTCAATGAAGCTTTGAGCTAACTCATTCCATGTTTCACTTGGTTTTCTGTTTACCTGGTGTTTTGTTTTGTTGTAATTTTGATAGGAATAAGATAAACTTGAATGAGATTTCACATAGCTCTGCGATGGGCCTCATTGATAGGGTACTGAAAAAGGGAGTGCTTCTAACTGAGGTAAAAAACTTGTCTAACTTATGTTTAATTTATATCATCTGTAGTCAAATAATTCGAGTTTCAATGAGTTTGGTGACCATGGCACCTTTTAATTCATGATTTTTAACTTTCAGTGGGTACTGGGTGCTTAGATTCCTCTCTTGAACGTTTTAGTGAAATTTAATACCAAAAGAGAGTCTATTCATTAACCTTGCCAAATATCTTAAGCATTAAGTAGATGATAATTCAATTACTGAGGTGAGAACTGCATAACTTGTTCCTTTCAGGTTTATATAGATACAGTTGGAGATCCAGGGAAATATGAAATGAAGCTGTCTAATTCTTTTCCATCTATCAAGTTTGTGGTTGCAAAGAAGGCTGATAGTCTTTACCCTGTTGTTAGTGGTGCAAGCATAGTTGCAAAGGTACCTGCCTCTCCCTTAGAAAATTACCCGTGTGTAAAGTCATATAGTTTACTTGTAACATGATTTAGCCTTTCAGGTCACAAGGGACCATGCTGTAAGAGAATGGGTGCTTGATGAGACTGCTGAAAACATGCACAGGAACTTTGGCTCTGGATATCCTGGAGGTGAGAAGGCTGCAATTCTTTGTCATGCTGTGTCCATTTCAAATAACATTGTACTTGCAATAAATCTTGTTATATTTCATTTGTATAGATCCCCAAACCAAGTCTTGGCTCGAGGATCACAAACACCATATCTTTGGATTTCCATCATTGGTCCGATTTAGTTGGGGAACCTGCAACACTTATTTTAAAGATATTGCAGAAGTGGTGTGGTAAGCTTGCTTTTTTAAGCTTTGGGGAAATCCCTGACTGTAGAGAACAGAATTACCGAGTTTGTTCCACTTAATATATGTTAATGCATTTATAACATGCATTATTTGCCACGTTCTCTGTTGAAATTATGGGGTTTTAGGTATAGAGGAGGAAATGGTGATAAAAGAGACTGAATACTTTGAAATTGACATAAACTTGGTATTATGTGACGTATTACATTGTGATGATATGTTCCTAAAACTTAGAGCACGGTTAAATTAATCATCTGATCCCTATAGGTGACATTTATTTAGGAATCAGTCCCTTTATGAAAACAAAAATATTCCTTATACGGTATACACTGGTTTCTATTTTTACCATGTTTCTCAAGTTTTAGTCCCTAAAAACCTTGTTTTAGTTCTTGATGCCCCTATACTAAAACCTAGTTTGTTTTTTGTCTTTTTTCATACAGGGTTTAATTTTTAAATGAGTGTCACTTATAGGGACCAAATCCTTAGTTTAACTCTTAGAGCCTCATATCTGTGATTTGGATGGAATTTGAATTATGAGTCACTTGCACGGCCACCCACCCTGGATATATGGACCCAATCACCGTTTCCATTTCCCTGTTTTATGTTCCAAGGTCTATGTGTAAGAGTTTTTTGTCACTTGTAATTGTTTTCAGGGAGTCTGACAATTTGGATGAAGATGGTGGTAGCAATAATAATGGCAAGCGACAATTGAAATTAAGCAATGTGGGTTTCACTACATCCAAGAAGAGAAGTGAAGAAATAGAATCAAGTGGTAAAGGACGCTGTAGATTTTTTCAGGCTCGGAAACTTGAGCACCTCACTCATTTCTAAAAGTGATGCTTAAGTATTGTCCCCTCTCTCCCTTTGTCTTATTTCAGTACTTTCTAGCTATGAAATAGTATATTATTCAAGTTTCATCTTTGTATAACATTTCCTGTATATACTCTTTCAGTCGAACAAGATATTTGCTAGGTATTGCATCAATTTAATTAGTATATTTGACATTTGAATTGAAATTTAAGCCATCTTTGTGTTATATATATTTTTTGCGTATATTAGAGACTTGAGGGAATGTATGATTTCAATTGTCATCTATTCAGCTCACCCGCACAAATCTTTTGGATGTCTGAATGGAGTTGTTGAAATACCGAGTGTTTCCAGGTCTGAATCTGAACCTGGATGGCGGGATACCAGTTCTCTCCAACAGGCTGGCACGTGTCATTTAGTGGCCTTTAGTTTAAAATTGGAATTTTCAAGGAAGTGAAAACAGTGATTCTGATTGAATACATTTTGTACTTGAATGATTCTTACCAGAATCACTGGTGTTCCCCTTATATTAAGATATATGATAAACAATGAGCGAAGTGCTCTCGGTTCTAAATGGCTACACTCAACTTGTAAACACTGCTTATGGTTACAGAAAATGATAATATATTTTGAACGTGCTAGGAGTAAAATTTTTTCTTCAGTTTAATTCATGCACCCCTTTATTAAAATTAATTCACCTGTTCTCTTGGTTTGTATCTTCTGTTACTCTGATCAAAGAATAGCAGGTAAAATATTGACAATTAAGAGAGAAAATGTTACATTTTAAAGAAAATATTTATTTGTCATATATCATTTTTTTTAGTGGAGGGGCATTCAACGGAGATTCTGTATTATGTATACTACTTATGCATTTCAGACTTGCAATTGTAGGTAGGCATATAATTGAGTCAATACCTTCTGCCTGCATTGAATCGGTAAACTTTTATATTTCTGGAACAGGTTCTCTAAAGTTTATGGACTTTCTATATGCTTAATTTGATATTTTTGAGTATTTAAGATATTTTTGCAATCTAAATGAAGTTTTATTCACGAGGAACTGATACATTTTGCATATGATGTCACAAATTCAAACTGAACAAAAAACATCTCTAGAACACCAGACAACACTATTCCTCTAAAGATCGTGTTACAGTTGTTACATAATATACAATGACCTGTTTTTGTTGCAGTTTCTATATTAACAAAAATAACAGGATGAGAGGAAAGACAAGGGTGATCATAAGCATATTGGAAAATCTGATGTTGTCAAGGTTGCTGTTCGCAGCACCATGATGGGTCTGACGATTTTTGTTTGCAGCACCTGCTGTATAAACAGGTATAACTGCTGCACCTCCTCCTCGTGTTTCAGGTGATCCTGAATTTCCATTTCCATTTCCATTTCCGTGTGAACTGCTGCCATGAGAACCATGGCCACCACCTCCTTCTATCTTACTTTCATATATTCCCTTCTCTTCGAATTTGCTCTTCTGCACAAAATCTATTAAAGAAGTCTTACTACATGCTTAAGAAAGAAACTGACAAGGTTAATTCCCCTATTATTGCTTATAATCACTGCCCAAATGAAAATTGCAGAAGAAAATGACGTGGTTAATTATTACAAAAACTTGCAGTTCTGCTGTACGAGTTAATTGTAAATCTCACAAGGGCTGCTGTAAGCAAATAAAGGTAATAAATCTACACATTTCCACATTGCAATTTTTCACTTGTTAAAGATTTATAGACTATACAGAAGCACACACGTTATCGAAGATGAGTTCATAATTTGGAATTAGATACCCCAATTCACCACCAAGAGTGAAAGATAACGACCAATGGTAACTGGTAAGGCATCTTTCAAAAACATTCTTTTTTTTCTAACCGACCTTAGTAAAGTTCATAGCATCTAAATTTTTTAATAGTGGGAGACAAGGAACATTGGAAAGGTACTAATAATCTACCTAGTAAGTGTAACTCAAACGATAACAGATGCTGAATGTTGAAAAATGTTCTATTTTCGATTATTGTAGGATATATTCTTAGGTAAAGGTGAAGAATTTTTACTATTTTTGGAGAAAGTGATTACAATCTTATTAATAAAAGAAAAGGCAATAATAATCTATGTACAAATACGGTCATCGCTACCGTCTCCAGATCTAAGTAGGTTCCATGTTCCTATTGATACCTCCTGAAAGGAAATAATCTACTCGAATCTTCCGTAAAATTTATTTTCAGAGGAACAGAATACTTTCCAGAAGCATTTTAGAAAACTGAGAAAAACAAATGACTCTTTCTCTAAAATAAATTAAACTAATGCATCATGTTAGTATCTACAATGGGTTACCCTTATCCGATACTTAAAAGAAGACGGTATGGTCAAGTTTAAAAAGCCTGTAATAGAATTGGAATAATACTAAACAAAACCATAAAAAAAAAAAAACTGTTGATGCAGAATAGAAAGTGTCTAGCAGTAGGACAGTTAGAAAACTCGGCTTGATTTCCCGTAATAATAGTTCTGCTAAACAACTAAGCTTATGCATGTTCAGCTTATATTATTAATATTATCATTATGCTCTTTTCCCTCAATCTTGATATACTTGTTGTTCATCAAACGTTTAGTGTGAGATGAACACGAAGGCTATTAGCTAGCATACAATCAACAAAATCAAGAGGGGAAGGGATTGACAAACATTTTTTATTACTTAAAAGAGAGAGAGAGAAGTTAGTGTAGTACCTGAAGGCGAGGTGTTGTGAAGAGGATATGCAGGAGGAAGATTCATGAGATGTATGAAGATAATAATAAGAGAAAATCCTAATACTCTGAAACCCATTTGTGTGTTTAACCCCTAAGCTAGTAATCTATACAATTTCTTCTTCTTTTATATGAAAATGAAATGAAAATTGCTAGCCACGTCGCATCTTCTCACTTTGTCGCTCACAGAATGAGTTGTGAGAGTGTAGCTGGTTTGCAAGTTAGAATGATTTTATTTTAAGAATATTTAACAAAGCAGAGTTTGGCCTTATCTTCAGCAGAAAGTGGCCTCACTGTAATGCTTTTAATTTAATTTAATTTATATCACAAAGTATAGTGAGTGGTCCAAATATTAGATCCCCAATCTCTTGGCAATTAGTTTGTCATCTCCTTAGTGGTTAGAAAGTTTAACCAGCTTCCTGCTTTTGCGTTGTGTGCCACAGAAATTCGTAACAGTAAAGCATATTATTTTTGTCATGATCATGTTAGCTCTTATAGACTGAAAAAAATTAATTACATTTAAGTTTAGTTTAATTTAATATAGAGAAATAACCACTTATTTTCATTAACTTTTAAGAGAACTTTCTTAAAAATAAATGATTATTTCCTTTAGAATAACTAAATGTATACTAAATTATTTTTGTTCATAGGAGTTCAATAGAAATGTTAAAATATTCACAACAATTCATGAGCTACATTCTTTCACTCTAAGAATATTTTCATCTTTTGTTCCGGAGTGAACAAAGGCAAGTCCAATTCACAAGAGTTGGTTTGTCTTGGTCACTCAAAGGTTTATATACAAGAACAATTGGCCAAAGTCCACAGTAGGTGAGTCAGTCGTTGGTAATTTTTATCTTCGATTTTATAAAATAATCACTTTAATTCTTAATTTACAAAATATCATATGCTTAATTTAGTATATCTTTTATGTAAAATTATGAAGTGAAAAAATAAAATGAATGTTCTTTAGTTAAGTTAAAGGCTAAAATAAAGATATTATAAAGTTTAAGATTGAAGAAGAGCATGTTCTATTATCATTATTATTATTTTTGCTTATAGCAACTCATCAATCAAGCACCGTTTGTACTTCTGGTTATCATTGAGATCGGGATGAGTTGGCAATTATATAATATAATATAAGATACAATTGAATGTATTAGCAGCTATGAATGCTTAACCAACGTGGTTATGTTTTTTTTATTAACAGATATTAGTTGTTAATAAATGTTAATTTTTGGTATTGTGAACTTTTGAATTTGTAACTTTTTTCTGCTTTTCTTCTTTTAAGTTTTCTTCTCTTATTACTAAACCAATTTTATGACTGCAAAGTTCATTTGGTGAAAAATGATAAACAATGCAACTCACTTTACACGATGTATTAATAGAGAAAAAAAAAACATTTAAATTTTATAAAGTTGAATAAAATAACAGTATGTCAAAATGAAATTCACATAAAAAATAAAAACAATAAATTGATGCAAATCCAATGCTTATATGATTAAAAACTGCATTCGCGTGAAATGCATGTTTATATGAGCTGCTTTTAGCTGTAATAGATCTTCTTTGAGACACGAGATGTATGAAATCGCTTAATGTCGTATTCATGTTGGACACACGACTTCAATAAAATATAGTCATCGAACAAACGAAGATTTCATTGAACAACAAACATGTGAGACTGTGGTGCAAATCCAGGTCTAAGAGGGAGAGTATCACATTTTGTGATTTTGATCGTTCCACGTGACTGTTTGGTTATGAGTTATTTTCACTCACAATCCTATTATTTTATGTTTGATATCGATTGTGGTTCAATCACATCCTCCGAAGACATAAAAAATATTTTGGCGACTAATCGTGGATATCTTTTAAAATCATATATGCTAAAAAAATTTATTAGTGATTCAGTTTTTTAAACAACATAATTCATCATGCTATAATAATTGGGAAATATACGATTAAAATAATATCAAGCAATTTGTATATGTAATTAATTGGGAATTAAATGCCATTGTTAAATGTTGATAAAGAAAACACTATTTTTTAGTTATAAAAATATACAAGTATAGTATGATAATTACAATTGATATATAATAATGTGATACGAATTAATCAAGGTAATTTTAACTGCTATATGTTTTGTTATAGGTAATGAAAATTATTTACTAAAAGGTTGGTATATACATAATTAACGGTAAATATATTATTTAAAACTATAATGAATGAAATTAATATATATAATTAAGGCGATTGTATTTATTATAAATTTTGTTGATTTGATTAAAAAAATTAAAAGATGTTGATTTAATTTGATCTAATATTAAGATTCATGACTTGTATAGTAACCAGATAATTTTACGTAATTATTATATATAATTTATTAAAACTAAATTTCATTAGATAAAAACATTTTTTTATTTATTAAAATAGATAATAATAATAATTATATTAATTGCAATTGATAATATATATATATATATATATATATATATTAATTAAGATAATTAGTAGAGGAAAAGGCATTGGGGACCATTCTCTTGTCCAGTGGCGGACTACTTTTTAAAATGATTGTGTAAATCAAAATCAAAATCAAAATAACTTTTTGCCATGGCATGAACCATTTATGAAATTGTACGTCAGTTGGGTCTCTTCTGTCTCAACGATAGAGGAGGGTTTTTCAATGTAAACTGTCCTGGGATGTAATTTCATTGCTCCATTTTTCAGTTGACCCTTTTAATCTCTAATTTCAGATTTTAACCCTTCATCCATTTTGATTTTGTAAAAGGTAACATGAACATCGAAATATATTCTACAAGATGTCTCTTCTGGAAATTTGGCTCCTCTAAAATAATAGGATGCATTTTAAAGGATAAAATACGCTTTGTCTGATTTTTAAAAATTAATAATTAAAATTTGTAATAAAATTGTATATATATAACGAGATCTGAAATTAATAATACTTTAAGAAATGATAAATTGTTGGCATAGCCCAAAAATTATCCTGAAAGTCTTGAAGTATAGCATATATGTGGTTCATGGCCACAAATTGATAATTTATCGTCAATTTATGATTCGTTGATTTCATCTTCTGGTCATGGCTATGTGGAGTACCTGGAGAGGAAGGAATGAAACACTTAACAACATGGATCACAACAGTTTTTGGTTCTTGATGCATGGAACTCTCCACAAATTGTCAAACTAAAATCCAATTATGATGCAACTTTTTAATTTTGGATGGAATAACAGGCCTTAGAGCATTCTTGAGGGATGCAATTGGTGATATTTTGAAAGCAAGAACTACCTACATTGAGACAATTTTGCAGACTCTTACTTGCCTCCCTAACCAACAACTTCATAATATGATGTTGAATAGAATTGAAGGGAACAAATTAGAGAGAATTAAACTATTTCCTTTTATTATTACTATTCAATATTGTAATAGAGAAATTAATTTGGTAATTCATTTCTTAGTTGTAAATTCTATTTTATTTAAATATAAGAACAGTCATAATGTAATTCATCATTATATTCAAAAATATTATTTGAATGAAAAGAATTTGATTTTGGCTTTGCAAAAAAAAAAAAACATCAACCCTTTGCTGTAAAAAACATATTAAACTAACTAAAATGATTTTAAATCAAGTTTTAAAATGCCCACATAAATTATATACTAAATAAGTATACTTGTTTCATTTGCCTATGTAAATCATTTATAGAATAGAGTAAATCCAAACTATTAAAATTGAATTGACTTGGTAGTGAAGAGTTTGAATAGTACCCATGTGGTTTAAAGTTTAATTTTCATTACTCATTATTGTACACCAAAAGGAATATAGAGTAAATCCATAGTGTACAAGAAAATAGTTTCCCACGACGAACATTCATCTGGAAGGGAAAATACCCTGGGTATATTTTAGCTAGGTGAAGAACAAAATATTCTTAAAACTAATAACTAGTTTCCTTTAATTAAGGGAGTGTAATGGTAGAGAATGGAGATAGATGCAGACAGAAGCCAAACAAGACATAGCATTTTTTTAAAAAAAAACATAGAACAGTATCTACAGAGCACAGGTGCTCTGCTACTCTGGGGATACAATATAACTTAGTTCCTAAATTTACATTTAAACACGTTCTTACGTATGATAACCAGCAACTTCAAATCCCATCCAGTTGCTGACCCAGCATTTGTTGATATCCCTAGAGAAACAGACTTTTGAATTCACCATTCGCCAGTTGGCACAACTGATTGTAAGAGTTTGTATCTACAAAAAGAAAGGCCAGATCAAAAACCAACATTAATAAGCAGCAAAAGAACATAAGAAATAAGAAAATACCAAACAGTTCCTTGTTTTATTTTTTATTGTGTCAATGGTTGAGCACGAAAACAATCATCAAATAAATCTAATTTGGGGTTTTAACTGGAAACAAAAACATGTTTGAAGAAACATATACTTCAAAAATATTAGTTTACTACTTTAACAATAAGAGAAGTTATAGATAAGCTTGTAATGCTTCTTACCAAATGTGTTGCCAAAGTCAGTCCATATTTCAGCATTAATAGAGTTGCTACTTTCAGCAATTCCGATGACTTCAATATAATTCATAAGAGGGACTTGTGGCAACCCTTTTATGGTTAATTGACAGTCATCAGTGGATTTTGCAAAGGCAACCCCACCATCACATTGATTCACCTGAACCACTGTTCGAACTTTCTTCCCTAAAAAGTTGGGAATCAACTGTGCATTCACAATCACAGCAGGATTTGAGATATCCATGGCCTGAAACAAGATCAAAAAAATCCTGATTACTAAGTGATTACAAACTACATGATCTGAAATTTCTGGTTTGAAATATCCAACTCAACCCATATTGCAATTACTAAATTAGGGTTGAGCATCTCAACAGCTACAGAGGAAAGGAACAGGGATTTCACAATTATAGTCTAAGAGGAATTTCCACAAACACGTTGAGTGCACACACACACACACAAAATTTACACGAGAAATATTGAAAATGGATTACCTAACCTAAAAAATATGGCAAATCGGTAAAGAACATTGCGAAACCAAAAGCTCGAAAGAACAAATTAATTTAAAGGAACAAAAGTAAAATTCAGAAACACTATGGGATTGTTTGTTCTAGAGTTAAAAACAAACAAAGCAGAAGAGAAGAAATGAGGGAAGAGTGAACCTTTGAATGAATTGAAAGAAACCCTAAGCGTTTGCGTTTGGCGGTGAGTGTTTGTGTGAGCAATGCACTTTGATATGTAGAAAGAGCGCGAATTTTTCACTTATTTTTTTGTTTTTTGGCGGGAAACAACTATACTTCAATTTACCACTTTCTCCCCCAAATCTAAATACATACCACTTCCTTTACATAGATTTCAGGGGGTGTAGTTGGGAAAATTAATATTTATAATGTAATTACTTTTTATATACTATGGAACTAATTTCCTGATATATATAAAAAATAATTACATTACCGAACTAATTTGCGTAATATAGATTTAAATGTTACAAAATTGACTTTAATAATTATATACTATCAATCATTCAATGATGATTTATGATTGGTGTAATTTTTAAAATATTTATGTAAAAAAAATAAACATATCACATATATCTTAGTTTGAATGATTACGATACTAATTATATCGTACAAAATTTTACGTAGTTATTTTTTTCATATTGTAGAAATTAGTTTTTATAATATATAAGAATTATTTCATCGTTAATTTTTGTATAAAAAAAATTACATTATTAAT
Source organism: Hylodesmum podocarpum (assembly GCA_026586105.1). Lineage (NCBI taxonomy): Eukaryota > Viridiplantae > Streptophyta > Magnoliopsida > Fabales > Fabaceae > Hylodesmum > Hylodesmum podocarpum. The sequence continues at coordinate 1,120,135 of JALJEV010000539.1, read as the reverse complement.
TTCTGTTATGTATCACAAATTTTCAGAATGGATTCTGTTAAAAAACGAAAGAAACAGCCCATAGAAATCAACCATATTCTCAGGATCTTGATACTTTTACGCTTCTTTTTAATTATATTCTTAAGAAATTAGGCTACCATAATAATTATATTCTTAAGAAACTTATGTCCTATACTTTATTTTCTTAAGAAGTTTATTACCCATTTTATATTTTGTTTTCTCCTTAAAGATTAATTTTTCAAGAGACAATGAAACATAACTTTTATCTTAGATGGAGCTTATAAGAAAAACAAAAATATTTGGTAGACAACTGGAATACATAGACAATCAGACAATCACTTATAAAATGTAAAAAGAGAGAAAAACGTATATATTTTGTGAGTGAGTTGTTGACTAGTTAGTTGTGAGTTGTTGACTAGTTGGTTGTGGATTGCAGTTGACTACGAAGTAAAGTTGGAAGAAAAAATACATTTATTTTTAAAGCTCATGTTATGAACTTTGTAGTCTCCAAGCTTCACATAAATTTAGAATCATTATGAAAGTTGAACAAACACCAACAAAGTTTCACCATATAAATCTATAGCTACCATGACACATATTCAAGGCTAGAAAAACCAACAAAAGGCACACATCATCATCATCATCATAACTTAGCATAGATCTTCCTCCTTATGGGTGTAAATCACACAATCTGATTGTGGGTATGAAACACATGTGAGAAGGTAACCCTTCTCTGTTTGGTTATCATCAAGAAAGGACTGATCTGACTGATCCACAGAGCCTGCAATGATTTGGCCAGCACAAGTAGAGCAAGCACCAGCCCTGCAAGAATAAGGTAGCTCCACTCCAGCATTTTCAGCTGAATCCAGAATGTATGCATCATCAGGGGCTTCAAATTCATTCTCTTCACCATCTGGTCCAATCAGCTTCACTTTATACACTGCCATTGCTGACACTCTAAAGGATGATGATGACTTCAATCCAAATACTTTAGATACATTCTTCATAGAACTCAAAGATGATGGACTCTTAACAAGAGCACAAGATCTCCTAGCAGGTGCAGTTCCAGACAAGGAAGCTCTTGGAAGTCTCATAGTGGACATGTTCACAGCTGACATTTTTACACCTGAATAAAAAATATAGTTAAATTGTCTTTGTAGGATTAACCACATAGAAAAGCACTATAAGCTCATTAGTGGGAATAGAACAAAATTGAATAGGAAGAACACAACTATGTGAAACAATGTTACTCATTTATCCATACAAATTATTCATTGGCGTACACAACAATCATAAGCTCATTACACATGGCCCCTCCATACTTTTGGCCCCTTTTCAATTAACTACTCCAATTTTCTTTGCAACACCTACCCCTCTCACCTCTAGTTTTAAGTTAAAAACGTTAATTTCCTAGTTTCAACTTCAGTTTTTCTTGTTTCAATAATGAGTTAGATGATAAAAAAGTTAACTTTATGGGATAGGTTGAGAAGTTGTTAAGCCACACAAATATTAGGTAATGTGTAAAATAAACAATAACTGTCTTTGAAGTTAAATAGAAAAATTGTTATCATTTTGGACCAAAGTAAATCATAATACTTGCAGTCACAGTTCAAATTCCTTATAAAATAGTGAAAAGCTCAAGAAATTACCACTAAAATACTCAACTCAGTCAAGTTCAAACCTTTATTTCTCAAGTTGACATGTGGAATAACTATGTTATGCTCACATAACTTCGTTACAAATATATGAACTAACAAGAAAGTTAAAGAGAAGGAAAAAAAATTTGAACCAACAATAAAATCGGCATCAGATTGACAACATGTGAAAAATAACAAATGACAACATTTTGGGATTTATCCAGCATAAGATGACAATTATGGCTATTGCGCAGTAAAATTGTAAGGTCATTATGGCTATTGCGCAGTAAAATTGTAAGGTCCCTTTTGTTTATAGTCCACTATAGGATACAGGGTGACTCAAATTATCTGAAACTGCTTCTGATTTTCTCAAAAACGGTCATGGGTTAAGCATTGTACCAGACATAGTGCAAACACACAGGCATAAGTAAAATATATAACAGGTAAAAGGGTATGCCAGGTATAGTAAAATTTCACACGAGATGAACCAAGTTGAAGAAATTGTAACACGAGGACAATACAATAACATAGATCATAAATCATCACCATCTTATAGTTGATTTATCTCTTATCGGAAATCTTTCAAGTGCACAAACCAAAGTGTATAAAAAGGGCATTTTGATCGGCAATTTCTCGTGTCATACTGTACCCGAAAAACAAGGGATTGTTAACTAATGAAATTATAAAACGATGAAGTAATTATGAACTCAGAACTCTCCTCAAGAGTGTACATAAGCGAAAAAACTTTAACCGTTCCATTTCAGAGGTTTTTCCTTCCATCATCAATTCATCGTATTGATCCCTACCTAAACCACTCTTCCCAGCAACAAATATTGAAATTTTGATGAACAATTCCTCAACAAAAAGTTAAAATAATAAATCCACGGAAAAGGGAAAGTGGGTGTGGTGTGGATCAAACAATTCAAAACATCAGTCAAAATTGTCATATATGTATCAGACAGCATAGGATAAAAAAAACAAAACTTTATCACAAACAAACACAACATAGAAAACAAGAGCCAGTGAATGTATAACAAGTTAAATCTAAATCCAAATCATGAAAGAGAGACTTACTTGTGGTTAAGTGAACAAGAAAGAGGGAAGTTTGAAAGGGTGAGAATGAAAACGAAGGTACAAAGAGAATGATGTATATAAGGACAGTGGTATGGACAAGTAAGAAAGGTGGCTTTTTTCTTTGTTATGGGTTGATATAAGAAAGTGACCTTTTGAGAGTTCGGTGAGACAGACACGTGAGGTCGGCGCATCAACTTATGTATTCACTTGTGCCTATGTTTTTCATGTGGCCTTTGCAAATTGCAACATGCTAAAGTTCAATGAAGCCACCTTAATATTAGGTCACACTCACATAAATAACTTTGAACTTGAGGTCAAAGTATTATGAAATGGATCCACTTGCATACGAGTTTCAAGTGCCATTTGTTTAAGTTCAATGGATTGAAACCCCATTACTCATTAGTATACTTATTTTTCACAGACACGTAAATAACTTGGCATGTTTATTTTTGTTGAAGTTTAATATTGATTTTTCAAAATTTTTAGAATAAAATTTTGTATGTGATGGAAATTAAAATCCCCTATTTAAACTAAGAATTTAAGGTTTAGAAAATTGAATTGATTTATATTCAAAACATAATATTTAGAAAATGGAGGAAATTTAAATCAAAATTATTCAAATTTAAAAGACTTCAATTTCTCTAAAATATTAAAATTTTACATTCAAACATAACCCAAAACTTGGTCAAGATGTGCAACATTGAATGACTATATGCAGCGTATCTTGAATAAATAAATTGACATTATAATTTTTTAATTTTATTAAAATACTACTAAAAATAAGACTGACAACGTTGCATAATAAAACAAAACTAATCCTTATGCCAGGAACAAGTAGAACTTTTATGCGGCAAGAAACAAAATGATTCGTTTCTTTTTATTTGGTTCCTTTTCATTCCAACTATTTTAGTAAAACTGATATGTATCCATTTCTTTACTGAGGTCCCATTTAGTTCTATTTTTAAAATACACTAAACACAAAACAGTATCCATATTATGTTCCTTTGACATAAAGCATGACTTGAAGTAACCAATAAGCTACAATTGGAATCACTGTTTTTGTTCATGTGCATTATACAATGAAATGATGTTTATAGATGTTCCATCTATACATATGTAATCCCACTATTCCATGCATCAACTTCAACATGATCTGAGCATAAGAAGCTGACTACGGAACCGTTGAGAATCAAATATTAGATTTTGGGTTCACTGGAAAACAAGAATGATAAGAAAGTAAATACAGCAAGAGAATCTGTTCTAGTTTTTTCTCAATTTGCCACTGTTTAGAAAACAATCACTGTGAATGGCTAAAAGAATCAGCATTCATGTCATATCTCTACTTCTTCGGCGCAGATAATCGGTGTCTGGACCATTCTTCAAGTGCCTTACGATGGAGAGCATTCATCCGGATGTAAGGTCGTTTTTGCTTGATCAACTTCTCAGCATTCTTCCAATCCTCTGTGATGCCCAGTGCTACTAACAATGCACACATAACAGCAACACTTCTTCCATGACCTTTACACACAAAAAGAAACAAAATGTTAGATTGAAGATAATTATATCATGTTCTTAATTCTCATGCAAGCATAATAATCTGGCATGAATTTAAAATATAACATTGTACATTGCAACTCAACTTTATATGATATAATATTTATAGGTCTGAAACAATGTGTTCATGGGGAGATTTTATTATGTGTATGCTTGCTATCTGAAAGTCAAATGTTGTCTCATTGACTGATTGGAGATCCAAACTACGGGTATGATAGTCAAATGTTGTCAAACAATGATAGTTTCATTTTTCAGTGTGCTTCCCTCATCCCTGGTGTTTTACTCTACATGTTTTCATTTAATTGACTGATTTTTTCAGTATAAACAAAACGATTATAAAGGTAAATAAAAATGTCATATATTGATAAAATTGTATGTATAATAACAGTTCTACAATGCACAAAATTTTTCATTGCATACCTAAGCTTCTAAATAAGATTAATATCTTTAGATTTGCAGCTCAGGTAGTGATCATAATAACGAAGAACAACCACAAGGTGCCAAACACCCAGTTAAAAGGAGGGGTAACCCTTAAAACTGAACACATTAGAGAGTAGGTTATACTCCCAGGTCCCAATAATGAGCGACAACCACTGATCTTTAATAAATTTTCACACCTTGCAAAATGTAAACTTGGAAATGACCTGACACTGAGTATTGTTTTTTCAGCCTTCAATTGACATTTTTATCCCGTTCGTAGTTTTCATTTTCCCTATTTTTTCCCATTCAAAATAGGGCAATCCAAATCAACTAGTCAAAGCACAATACTCTAATGCAGAACTCTCCTAGGGCATACTTAATGCATTGCAATTGGAAAAACTTTGTTCAACATCAAAACTAACAACTCTACTTGTGAGCCAATAGATTGCATTTATCAATCTTCACTAAACAAAACCAGAGTCAACCTGAGATAAAAACTACCAGAACAACGTGAAGTTCACCCAAAACAATTCTTGATCAAGGGAGCAAAAGGCCACTTAAATGGCAATGTCAGACCTTTTTTTTAAATTGATGAAAATAGAATAGAGTGCCCAACAAGTTGATTCTTATTGTCATAATCAGATTCTTTCTTCCAGTTATTGACTCAATTCTATGTTGATTCCTTTAGGAATGCTGTGGGTTCAAAGATCCATAAACGCTAACATTTTTTATTTATTTATAAAAGTTAAGAAGCTATAGACACTTACATAAAAGGAAGGGTTTTTTTCCTTTGATTGGTTAGATTACTGCAGTTTTAACTGTTTGTCCAATACATCCTCAAACTACCTTTGCCTTTTCATTCAAATAAAAGTCATTCAGAGGACAGAAAATTGCAAATGACATTTGCCTTCTTCATTGGTCATTCAAAACTGCTTCTGACAACAAGTCTCTTGTTTGGACCACAGTAATCAGCAGAATTAACACAAACAAACAAAAGACACAAAAAATTATCATGTTATCATATAATAAACCCTCGTGTGTTTTACAAAGTGAATATGAACCTGCATCAACAGAAAACCATCACTCCAAAAATCACAAGTCACTCAATGTTTCACAAACTATTTACTGTTTTTAATGTTATTTAGCTTTTATAATTCCCAAAGACGATGACACATATAGCCATCTTTAGTATCAAATAGACTATAAATATGTAATCCTCCTAGGTTATTTCTATCAATGAAAAAATGGGAAAGTTTATCGTCATCTTCTCTTTAGTCTTTTAGTTAATTTACACAAGTAGCCTGTAGCTTCCTACCATATCACACGAAGTAAAAACAGCACCACAAACACAAGGAAATTCTCAATTACTTGAAACAATCATATACAGAGTGTCAAGGTCAACCACAAGAAAAAAGAAGCTCACAGGTCTTAATTCCAAAAAAAGAAATTCCTTAAAAAGCACCAAATTCTACGTCAACTTTACTTCTTAGCCAACTGACTCACAAAACACATAAATATATAAGTATTTTCCTCTTTTCACATCTTATAACCGGTTGTCTGATTATACATATATTCGTTTTTCCCTTTCTTCACATTTTATAACTCGTTGTTCGAGTATTGTAGATGTTTACCAAATATTTTTCATTCTACATTGATGCCTCATTCAGATAATTTCTCCAAAAGTGAGGTACATAAATTGATCTTAGTTTATGAATTTTAAAGTCAGTTTGAGTAAATTGTTTCAAAAGCCAGAGAAGTTTAACTAAACATTCTCATAATTCAATTTACTTTGCTATTGTATTTTCTACAAGTGTTTATGAATCTCCAAACACGGCCTTATATAGAAGCAACACAACATTCAACAACATAAAATTCAAGACAAATAGAACTTGAAGAAAAAGTTAAAACAACATACTAACCATAAGCACAGTGAATGAAAATGGGCCTATTGAGGTCTCTCTGACGACAGGCCCATTTAACAGCGGATTCAATCTGAGCAGGCTGAGGCGACCTGGTATCCCACGTGGGAACGCACCGATAGGGCAACCCTACAGTGAAGTCCCTGACACGTGGGAACTCGCACGTGCAATCAACGATGGCAGGGTCGCCAGGTGGCATCTTCTGGGGCGATGATGGCCAGCCACCGACGTAGAGACCATCGTGGACTTGCGAGTAGGGAGGCTCACCGCTTCGGAGTCTTCGTAGAAAAGAAAAGAATCGAACGAAGTAGATGTAAGGGCTGAAGATTATGAGAGAGAAGAGTGGGAAGTTTCCATCGGTGGTTTTTCCGAGAAGCAGAGGAAGGTCGATGGAAGGATGAGATGCGATTGAAACTAAGAATGAGATTAACGATGCGTAGAGAAAGGGAATTGAGAAGAGAGTGTAACCAAGGTTTTTTATGTACACGAAAATTAGCATGTGTGTTGTTGCTTTCAGTGCTATTAGTACTGATATTCCTACACCCATTTTTGTTGTGGTGACTTTGGATTTGGTTTTGGGTCTAAATGATTGTGATGAAATTGAAGGTGAAGCTGAAGTTGAAGTTGAAGTTGAACCCGTTGTTGATGCGAGTATGAACCCTATAAGTCTGGATGAAGCAGGTACTGCTGTTTCTGATTGCTTGTTGAAAAAATATTGATTCAATCATCAGCGAATTAATCTTAGATTTGTGCTAAATCACTCTTGTTGTAGCATAAAATTATTTTAAGATGTGAAAATTGTGAAAATTAAATTATTTTAATAATTAATTGTATACTTGATTGATTATAATTATCATAACTTTTTATTTGAATTAATTTGTTGAAAATTTGTTTTAAAGCAATTAGTTTTGTTTGGAAAAAAAAATATCAACAGTTAAATAATTGATTTACTTAAATTTTAGACATATTAGATATTTTTACTTTTAAGTTTTTATTTATTCTATAACTTTCATCACATAATTCTTTAAAAACTTTAGTTTTTTCATTTAAGTTTTATAAATAAAAATTAATATTTCATATATATTATAGTAGGAATCGATGCACCAAACAACTCAACTCTTAAGAGTTTCTTTGATGAATATTTATCTACTTAATAAAATTTTATGTTTTAGGCTATAATTTTATGAATTGTTTTCTTTTTAGTAGAATCTTAAGTTTAACTATTTCACATGGACGAGGAAAAAAGGTTAAAAAAAGTTCGGATCAATTTGGGCATAATACAACTGAGGAAAAAATTGTGAAAAAGTAATTATAAATCACAAATTTAAAGATTTACGAAATCAAAAGAAAAATCTAATGAATTAAGCAACGGTTCCAAGTAACCTTAATAAATCCCAAACATTTTCTTTTATACACAGAACAGTTGAGATAGGAAAATTTAAGTTTTCCTAAATACTCTCATTCTGGATTAAGAAAATAACTACAAATATTTTATGAGTGATACAAACATTTTCAGAAATGTGTTAATTTTAATTTAAAGGTGAATAGAGATAATTTTTAAGATATTAAAGTTACGTTATATAATCTTTTAAGTTGCAGGGACAATGGTGGTATCGAGGTGGGTTAGAGGAAGATTAACCTCTCCCCACCCTGCTCTTAAAATGGGGATAAATTTGGATTTAATTTTTTTATTTTGAAATTCATTGGCTTTAGGTTAATCCATGAGAAATTTATTTTTAAAAAAATCTATTTATATATTTAAAATATATTATATATTAAATTATTAATTATATTTAAATTAAATAATACATAAAAATAGTAAATAACAAAATTTAATCATAAAACTTTAAGAATGAATTAAATATATTATTTTATGTGTTATCTTATTATTAAAATAATTAATTACATATTTATAGAGTGCTGGATAAATTCAAGTTGCCTATACACCAAGCAAGACAAGACAAGACAAGTTTGAGGTCGAGAAAATTAAAATGGATTTTCTCCATTAATATTAAGATGCCTGCTAGAATTTCCTTATCATCCTCAATAACAAGTATCTAAGTGTGTTAAATTAAATTATTAGTTTAGAGGGTGAAATCCAATAATGTAAAGATAAAATTTGTCATTTTATATATAAAAATGTATATGATCTAGCAATTTTAATTTCTATAAATAAATAATTTATGGAAGAAAGTGTAATTTATGTATTATCTTAATATCAAAATAATATCTATTAATTTTTTAAGTTCCTCAATTATATAATTTATTATTATTCTGTTATCGAGATTTAAATATTTATTATTAATTTATGTCTGAAATATACTATTTATTGTCATCTTAATTCTTAATTTAGAATGTTAAAATTAAAGATTAAAATAATCATAAATATATCTAAGAATTAAAAGAATTACATATATTTCACTGAAAGAAACTATATTCACATTTTTTACTTTTAAAAATTAAATTATCTGACCCGTATTTTCATGAATTAAAATAATAATTTACTCATAATATATTCAATATCATGTAATACTAACATCCTTCTAGATAAAAATAAAATTTTAAAAAACTTTATTTATTTAATTTAAAATATATAAATTTTTGTTGATAATGATTGCCGGATATAATAAATAAATAGTTTTAAGAAATTTAGAATTAGCATAATGAAAATAAAAAAATTAAGAATGAAAACCAAAATTCTTTTAATTATACATTCACGAAAATATATTTAATTCAAATATACACTACCCAGCTGATCCTTGCTTTTGCGCTTCTTTTCTCTCGAAGGATACAATAGCGGTGTGGTTGTTGTCTACTCTACTCTAAACGCAGTCCACCACTTGGAACTTCGCAACTGCTTTTCTCTTCAAAACTTCCATTTCCGATCCCAAAGTCTCTAATGGAAGCGAATCAAGACACTGAGATTTTGAATCAGGAGAACGACGAGTTGGAATCCAAAGAGATTGTTCTCCAAAAATACTTCCTCCATGAATGGAACATCGTTAACTCACTCCTCAACGACATCGTTTCCAAATCTCGCGTCTCCGACCTTTCCTCTGTTCACAAAATCAGATCCATTGTACTCTCATTCACTCAACAATAATCATTTCTATTTATTCATTTTGTTGTTGTTGTTGTTCAATGATAGTTATAATTATCTGTATACATTTGCAGTTGGACAAGTATCAGGAGCAAGGTCAGCTTCTAGAACCCTACCTTGAAACTATGGTTTCACCTCTCATGAACATTATTCGCTCACGAACAATCGAACTCGGAATAGCTTCCGATGAAATTCTCGAAATAATAAAGCCTATATGTATAATCGTATACAGTTTAGTAACTGTTTGTGGCTACAAATCTGTGATTAAGTTCTTTCCGCATCAAGTTTCCGATCTCGAACTTGCGGTATCTCTGTTAGAGAAATGTCACCACACAAACTCGGTGACATCACTGAGAAATGAAAGCACCGGAGAGATGGAAGCGAAATGCGTGACGCTGTTGTGGCTTTATATACTCGTGTTGGTTCCTTTTGACATTTCCACTGTTGACAGTAGTATTGCGAACAATGAGAATTTAACTGAGTTTGAACTCAGTCCTCTTGTGTTGAGAATTTTAGGGTTTTGTAAGGATTATCTCTCGACTGCTGGACCAATGCGTACTATGGCTGGACTTGTCCTCTCGCGGCTACTCACTCGTCCAGATATGCCGAAAGCCTTTACGAGGTTTATTTGATCGTGTTTTGCAGCTTGTTTAGTGTTAATTCAGTTTTCTCTCTGGTTGATTTGATCGTGTTTTGTAACTTGTTTAGTGTTAATTCAGTTTTCTCTCTGGTTGATTTGATCGTGTTTTGTAGCTTGTTTAGTGTTAATTCAGTTTAGCTCGTGCGTTTAGGAATATAAGAATTATTTGGATCATCTATTAGTTCCTTTTTTTCTGGACTGTGTTAGGAGTATAAGAATTGTTATGTGTTAGGAATATAAGAATCGTTCTCGTTGGATCTTACAAATGTCTACAGTTTAAATTGGCATTAGTTCAAAAACATTCAGGCTCGTACGCATGACTGCATTTGTGTTGTATAGAACGTTTTGTTTTTCTAATCTCTATGCTGAAAACTAAATCAGCCTATTGTTTATGTATTAACTGACTTTTCTAATTGCTTCAGCTTTATTGAGTGGACACATACAGTCATGTCTTCTGTAACTGAAGATGTACTCCATCATTTTCAATTACTTGGTGTTATTGAAGCACTGGCTGCTATTTTCAAGGTTTGTTTTGTCTTTTTTCATTTACACCTTTAAATAAAAATGTTTTTGTCTATCATTTGTGTTAAGAATGTCAAGAAAATAGTTAGGGAGAGAATGGTGCATAATAGACTAGAATAGTTTATGTTATGGATAATCCTGTTAGTTTATTTTTAGGGATCCTATACACATTTTATATCTAATAAATCCTGTTACCTTTGATGATTCTAACTGTTGTAACATAACAATCTGTGAGTAGGCAGGTAGTCGGAATCTCCTGCTTGATGCAATTCCTGTTGTTTGGAATGACACCTCAATGTTGTACAAGTCCTCTGATGCAGCTCGAAGTCCTTTGCTCCGTAAGTATCTGATGAAGTTAACTCAACGAATTGGGCTCATTGCTCTTCCTCATCGTTTGCCCTCATGGCGATATATGGTTAGCTTTTCTCTGAGTGCCTGGATCTAAGTTAACTGTATTGCTGCCATTAATTTGTACTCCTGCATTTGGTTTTCATCAGTGCTGGGTTACAAGTATCCAGGAATTATAGCTTCTTTTAGCAGGACATTTTAGGAAGGACATGTGTGTATTGATTATTGACTTATCATGTAGAAGCTTCATGTTTGTCACCGTTTTTTTTTTTTGCCTTAATGACTATCATGCAGGGAAGAGTTGCCAAACTAAATGTTTCTTTGAATACATTAAGTAAAATTGATCAGTCCAATTCGGGTGTGAATGACAACAAATCCAACTCAAACGAAATGTCAGACAGGGAAGAAGATGAGGATATGGATATTCCAGAAAATATTGAAGAGATTATTGAGATGTTGTTATCTGGTTTGAGGGATATGGTATGTCTAAAGGGTGAGATTCTTATAGTTAATTTTATATTTCGCCTTTAGGCTATGTTGCTTGTTTTTGATGATGATAAATATGAAATTATGTCTAAATGCATGCCATCCGTGATACATCTGAAAGAGATGGTTGAATTAATGTCTTTTAATTATCCATTTGGTTTTTATAGTTTCAGAAACTTTACCTTTTAGTCCCTATAGTTTGAAAGTGGTCTTTTTGGTCCCTATAGTTCAAAAGTGGCTTTTTAGTCCCTATAGTTTTTATTACTTTTTAGTATCTGTCGTTAAAAGTTACATAGCAACATTAAGTAATTCCTTTATTCAACCAATCAATGAATGACATGTTACGAAATTACTATATACCATTGTGTAACTTTTGACAGAAGGACTAAAATAGAATTAAAATATAAAGGGTAGGGACTAAAAAGATCACTTTAGAACTATAGAGGCTAAAAGGGAGAGTTTGTGAAACTATAGGCTTCAAATGAGTAATTAAACCTAACACCAAGGTTGTTGATGTCTTATATGAATTTGCATGAGATGTGAAATTATGTTGATATTGCTCTTATGAATCTGTGCAATTTGTAATGCAACTGGATCAGTGCGGTTGGTTATGAAAGAGCTCAAGCATTATTTGATATTAGTCAGATGTCTGTGTTTGAGTCACCAAAATGCAGAAGTCTATCAAATGACTGAAAACACTGCTCCTGGATTGGTGCTGAATTATTATGCTTTATATTACTGCTGGGCACTGTATTTATACTGGTTTCTCTTCAACTAGACTCTCAACTAACCACAATCAATCATCTAGAATCCTCATTCTCTCCTCATTCCTTTTTAGTTTTCCTTTATTGTTTTAACACCCCTCGCCCGTGCAATGGAGGGCTTGTACGGAATTTGATTAAGTTTTTTTCTTTTTTTGAAAGACAAATTGTTAGTAATTGTTAGTGAGAGGGATCGAAGTCACGACCTTCCCCTCCTCCCTTCTCCCAACCTTATAACTCCCAATTTTGTTAGCAGGAGGGTTTAAACCCTGCGATCTTCCCTTCCTCCCTTCCTTAATCCATTTCTAGAACCACTAGACCAACCTTATAACCCTTGCTGAATTTGATTAAGTGAATTGTCAATTATGCTGATAAAAGAACAAGTCATTTCCTATGACATACTGTTGTTTGAACATCACTATAATTCACAAAGTGCCACTTGAGCTGATCAAATTTTCTTCATCCTATTCTCATGCACTAAATATTTTTCATCCCTTTAATGAGCAAATTAATGTTGTCATTGGATTGTAGGATACTGTTGTCCGTTGGTCTGCAGCAAAAGGTATTGGGCGCATAAGTTCACATCTAACATCTTCCCTTTCTGAGGAGGTTTTATCATCTGTTTTGGAGCTTTTTTCACCTGGTGAGGTGTGATACTAAACTTTTGTTTGTTTAAGTTCCTGAGCGCTGTAATTTACATTGAATTTACATTCACCTAGGTTTATACAGTTACTGTGTAAGTGGTTAATGTGTTAACTATTTATTTAATGAAACACTTTTTTCAGGGTGATGGTTCATGGCATGGAGGCTGCTTAGCTTTGGCTGAACTTGCTCGTAGAGGCTTGCTCTTACCTGCTAGTCTTCCCAAAGTTGTTCCTGTAATTGTGAAGGTGGTGTTTACGCTAGATAGATTATATCTCTAGATTTATGGATTTAGGATTTGTGACTTCAAACTATTTTGGCTTCTTATAATTATTTAGTTGTTTGAAATACTTTATTTATATACTACCAAAACTTGAAACAAGCTTGGAGAACCTTGGGGATAACCTTGACTTCCTGTAGTACCTCAGAGCAGACATGATTATCTTGGCTGCTTAAAAAGTTAAAAAGTGGGTTTCTGATGCATATCATTCAGAAAAGGAGGGAAAGGCTACAGAGAAAAGGGAGAAGATAAAATAGAACTGAATCTTGGAAAATAAAAAATAGGCAAATATTCCCTTACCTAAATGTTCACTGGCCTTGTTTTGTAATGCATATGAAGCTTAAGGCATTCTTCCTTGGCAATATGATTTGTGGTTGGTACTTTGTAGTATCCATCTTGTAGTTGACCTTGTGAGACTACTAATCATTGTTTTTAATATAACTGAATCTATTTTTCGCTGCATATATTTAATGGATTAATTGGTATATGTCAACCAATTACAAAATGCTACATCACTAAAAAAATTTACTCTTATCTTAACTGCCTTAAAATTCATGCATACCATGAATTGTGGTTGGTTGCTTGTGTAAAAATTTTATATTGACAGTGCATAACAATTAAATTCATTTCATATTGACGTGAATATATTTTGGGTATTTCTTGCCATGGTGCAAACTATTTTATTTAATTATTTTTTCTGAATAAAAACTAAAGTTGAGTACTTATTATTTAAGAAATACATTTGCTACATAGCAGTTGTAATAAGTATAAATTTTGTTTATTAGGCACTACATTATGATGTTCGGAGAGGTCCCCACAGTGTTGGGTCTCATGTACGCGATGCTGCTGCATATGTTTGTTGGGCATTTGGACGTGCATATTATCATACAGATATGAAGAGCATCTTAGAAGAGTTTGCCCCACACCTTCTAACAGTGGCATGCTATGACCGTGAGGTCCTTATTTCTTTTTTGTCCTTTTCATGACATGATCTATTTTAGAATATTCACTTCATGTGAATAGAATGGCTAACTAACCTGTGATATGTAGGTTAACTGCAGAAGAGCAGCAGCAGCTGCATTTCAAGAGAATGTTGGAAGACAAGGGAATTATCCACATGGCATTGACATAGTGAATACTGCAGATTATTTTTCACTTTCTTCACGATTAAACTCTTACCTTCATGTTGCTGTTTCCATTGCTCAATATGAAGGATACCTTTATCCATTTGTGGATGACCTGCTGGATAGAAAAATTTGTCACTGGGTATGTTCTAATTAAATATCTCTCCCATAGCTGCCAAATCTTCTGCTCACATGTTGTCCTTTATTGCACTTGTGGTTTACTTTTTAACTGAAGGCCTCATATCACTATGGCCTGATTTCTGAGTGCTGAATAGAATTAAAAATATAAACAAGACGTGTAGGGAAATTATGCTCAGAATAAAGGTGACAGATATTTCCTCAGTGTGTGCATGCTTTTTGGGCACTAATATAACGCATGATGAAATTTTCTTCTATTCAGGAGTCATACATTAGGATTTTTCAGAGGATGAAAAGGAGTTGTGCCTTATGTATATATTTGCTATTTCATCTGTGTGATAAATAGTAATAAGGATGTCTAGCCTTTTAATATTGGCTTTATTTAATTTTTATTTTCTTAGTCTTACTATTATATCTCCAGGATAAAAGCTTGCGAGAACTTGCTGCAGAGGCCCTTTCTTTTCTTGTAAAATATGACCCTCAGTATTTTGCAAGCACTGTCTTGGAAAAGTTAATTCCTTGTACTCTTTTGTCTGATTTATGCATGCGCCATGGTGCAACGTTGGCAACAGGAGAACTTGTTCTAGCTTTACACCAATGCAATTTCGCTCTTCCCTCAGGTTCATACTTTTTTGCAACTTAATATGCTGTTGCCTCTTAATAATGGAAGTGAAACAAGTCTATTCTATCAAAATCAAAGAATAAAAATTAAAAAGGAAGCAGTTGTTATTGAATTTTATCTTTTTTATGTTAATGTATTTTCTAGTTCTACACATTTGTATGTTTGGTCCACAATTTAAACTTGGTTTTAGAAATTGAAGAGGTGATTTCCAAATTCCTAGTGCATACACACTTGGAACCCCAGTCTTCAAAAACTTAACTTTTCAGAATAGTGGCTCCAGTATCACCCACACTTCCTCATTCTTCTGTGTGTGTGTGACACACACACACACACACACACTTAAATGGTCATGTGTTACGTTGCTGATTTTCCATCCAAGTGTTTTCATGACTACTAAATTAGATTCCTGGAACAATTTGACTTCATTCCTTAACATGATAAAAAAATGAATAAAAGTCTTCAGCTGAGGGATTAGACACTTGATTAGTGATTGAGGATCGGTATATAGTAAGTTTTAGTCAAGTCTGTCTTGCCAACTAATAATTATCATATGGTTAAACTTCTCTGCACTGAAGTTGATTAGTTTCAACATATTTATGTTGTTGGCTGAACTGTGACCTTTTTGAAATTGTCATTGACAGATAAACAGAAGAGTCTTGCTGGTGTGGTTCCTGCTATTGAGAAAGCACGGCTTTATCGTGGAAAGGGAGGAGAGATAATGCGTGCAGCCGTTTCTCGATTTATTGAATGCATCTCCATATATAAAGTGGCGTTATCTGAGAAGTTAAAAAGAAGCCAACTTGATACTCTCAATGAGAATTTGAGACATCCTAATTCTCAGATACAGGTTCTATCCTTTGATACAAGCAATTTGTGTTTGACATGGTCAGCTTTTGCCAGTAAGGCATTATATATCTGACAAGAAATATCTTCATTTGTTGTGCAGAATGCTGCTGCTAAAGGCCTGAAACACTTCATCCACGCATACTTGCTTGTTTCAGATAATAAAGGTGCAATTGATGTGACAGCAAAGTATCTCAGTATGTTAACTGATCCAAACGTAGCTGTAAGGAGAGGATCTGCACTGGCAATAGGTGTTTTGCCATATGAGTTATTAGCCAGTCAGTGGAGAAATGTGCTTTTGAAGCTTTGTGGCTGTTGTACAATTGAGGTGCTTCACATTGCAAATGCTATATATTATCCTATCTTGGGTTCAATGGTTGTGTTACACAATGTTTTCCCATGTGCAGGAAAACCCTGAAGACAGGGATGCTGAAGCACGAGTAAATGCTGTCAAAGGACTTACATTAGTGTGTGAAACATTAATTAATGGAAGAAAAGATACTGCTACATCTTTCGTTGAGGATGATTTTTTTCTGTTTAGTCTGATAAAGAATGAGGTGATGATGAGTTTATTTAAAGCTCTTGATGACTATTCTGTTGATAATAGAGGTGATGTCGGTTCTTGGGTTCGTGAGGCTGCATTAGATGGCCTGGAAAAATGTTCATACATGCTCTGTAAGATAGACAAGTTGGTTTGTTTGGCTGGAAGATCAGATGGAAATGTAATTGAACCTATTGCTCATCCTTCGACTGATACCATGGTCAAGAACAATCAAGAACTTTCGTTATTTGATGAAAATCTTGCTACCAAATTGGTTGGAGGAATTTGTAAGCAAGCTGTGGAGAAGATGGATAAGCTGAGAGAAACAGCAGCAAATGTTCTCTACAGAATTTTATACAACCGGGTGATTTATATTCCATATATACCCTTCCGAGAAAAGTTAGAAGAAATCATTCCTAAGGAAGCAGATGCACAATGGGCTGTAAGTTTATGTAGATCTCTCATCAATTCACATTTGGTTCGTGGTAGCATAGAAATTTTCAATTGAGAAGCAATACTGTTTACTTGCAGGTTCCTTCCTATTCTTACCCACGCTTTGTACAGTTACTTCAATTTGGTTGTTATAGCAGAGATGTGCTGTCAGGTTTAGTTATATCTAGTGGTGGGTTGCAAGATTCTTTGAAGAGGGTATCACTCTCAGCACTGCTAGAGTATCTAGAAGGGGTTGAATCTGAAGACCCAAATACAAAAACATCTAGGGTATACATGCTCTCTGTTGACATCTTGTGGGTTCTCCAACAATACAAGAAATGTGACAGGGTTATTGTACCCACTTTAAAGGTATTAAATTTCTTAAACAATACTTTATTATTCCTACTTTGCGAAATTGATTTTTCAAAAGATTTGATTATTTTATGCCATTTTTTCTTTCTTGATGGAAAACCTGAATTCTGTATGTGAACAAAGTACTGGATCCAAGCTCAAAACCAACTGCCCATCATGTAACTCAAAACAGTTGCAACCACAAGCAAAATAGCATGACTAGTAGTCTTGCACTCACATCTTGAACTGGAATTTCTTTTCTTTTTGCAGAGGAAGATGTCTGATAGTTAAGTATCAATTCCATGTACAAATATATTAAAAGGGGAGAGGGAGAGAGAAAGAACCTGAAAGAGAAGGAAGGTTGTCATATAATGGAATACACTGTCTTCATTTTAGTTTGGTTTCAAGTGCATATTTATTAATTCTTATAAGCAGGTGTAGTACTAGTGAAGTACACAGTGCTACACCTACTATAACAGCCTCAAAACCAAGATACTTACCGTAGGGTATATCATAAAGATTACCTGCAAAGGCCGTTTACAATTCACTATATTCACTTTAGCTACATGGTTAGACTGATTCATGGATAGTAATTGAAGAAACATCATTACTAGAATTCCTAGCCATATATATGTTTCTAGCATACAGAATCCTGGTTAGCACCCTACTCAACATCAATCCTTAAAATTATTTCATAAAAAAGTTTCACATATTTTCCTTTTTTGTTGTGTATATAATACTTGCTGCTTGCATCCTCTGTTTAGAATGTAAATCTATTTACATAAATCAATTTGCACTGAGTATCCATGAATCTCTAACATGTTGATGAACTTATTCTGCACTGCAGACCATTGAGATTCTGTTCAGCAAAAAGATATTCTTTGATATGGAGGTTAGTCTGCCTTTCTGTTTTTTTTTTCATCTTTCTTGTTAGTAGGTCCTCTGCTACTCCTTATATATATATTGTCTATTTCTTGATTGGTTTGGTGATCCATTAACTCTTTATATTGATTTGCTGGCTAGAGATATTTGGTCATCATTTACACTTAGTGGAAACAACAAAGAAATAAATAAATGGAAAAAAAAATAATGACAAATATGACATGGGAACATTTTGCAAAGTCTCTAGATGCATCAAATCTTCATCATGCGTATACATCTTTACCCCCAATATAGCAACCTAATATTCATTTGACCTTTAAATTCTTTTCTTGCATAAGTGTAGAACTTGTTTCTTGTTTGTACATTAAAATAAACCAATACGACTTGCATAATGTTGAAATGTCAGAAAACGGTGCCTCCAAGAAAAAAAGTACACAACTCGGCCACGCATGTTAAGAATTGCAGAGAATATGATAAGAGAAAGAATCCAGAGATTACAATATAGTGAAAACTGATCACACTGCGTATTTTTACTGTTAAAATGAGTTATGGAAAGCTTTTGTTTTGTACTTCCATGTATTGATTTTTATCTTACAAATAATTGTTGAGAACTAAGTATTTATTGATGAATTATATTTTCAGGCTCACACTCCACCTTTTTGTGCCGCTGTTTTGGATTCTCTGTCAATTGAATTGAAGGGATCAAAAGACTTCTCTAAGTTGTATGCTGGTATTGCAATACTTAGTTATGTAGCTTCGGTTCCAGAACCTATCAATATGAGGGCATTTTCTCAACTTCTTAACTTTCTTGGTCATCGTTACCCTAAGGTGATTCCCGAATATTCATTACTTAGTATTCTCTACTTGGCATTTTGTTTTTTGGCTTAAATACAACCACATTGATAGGCTCGTTTTTAGAATTAAGAGGTTGTTTGTTTGTGCTTATTCTATAGAAAATATCTATTTACTAATTATATTTAAAAAAATTATAATAATTATTTTCCAAGAAACTTTTTTAGTGGTTTTCTGGAAAGATAAGAGTAATTAAAAAATGTAAAAAAAAGTTGTATCATAAAATTACTTTTTTAAAGCTTAAACAAACTGGTCATTACTTTGTTGCTTGTTTTGTGGCTTCTCATATTTTATTTTATTTCATTTTGAATGTTAATCAGATTCGAAAAGCTTCAGCCGAACAGCTGTACCTTGTCCTCTTGGAAAATGGGAATCTTGTGGCTGAAGACAAGATTGATAAAGCACTTGAAATTATTTCTGAGACTTGCTGGGATGGGGATATGGATTTAAGTAAACATCAAAGATTAAAATTGTACCAGATTATAGGTTTAGAGGCAGGACCACTAGGCAATAACAGTGATGGAACATCAAAGAAAATCAGCAGTAAGAAGCCTGCAGACTTGGATGAAAATGCATCGTATTCCTCACTAGTTGAGTCATCTGGGTTCTAATTTTTGTTGATCCAATCCCAGTTTTGCTGTTGTATTTGTATAATGTAAACTATAGTTGATATGAAATTTTTATGTGCATTGGTCAATTTCGAATCATACTCGTGTCATTTACTAGATTAATTATAAATCATTGGAGCTGAGGGGAAAGAAATGAACGGCGAAGATTGGGTTTAAGTTTTTTGCCTTTTTTTCTGTGTAGATAATATTCTGCCTATCTTTTAATTCTACCAATGGTAGAGATTAGTAAATCCCACACACTTCAGATTTTCCGAGTTAACATTCTGTATTGATAATTACTAACTTGTAATTGATCATTCCGTATGGTGATCATTACTAACTAGTACTCATGGCCTGTGAGCTGTTCTGGATATTCGGAACCTATTAATTGTAATTTTTAATGCCCTGTTGCTGTTCTGCGCTTGTCTGATTTCAGTTCTAACAGTATCAATTATGCAATTTTGGCCGGTAGTCTTCCATCCATTTTTAAACGGGATCTGCTTTGGATTCTGACTTGTCCATCTCTGAATAAGCCATGTGACGTTTATGTCAGATAAGAACTTTATAGAAATACTAACTAAATGAAAAATATGAAGAGTGTTCATGTGTGTTACAAGGAGTCCCTAGTTCCCTCTCTCAACTGCGTTTCATGCCTCAGTGGACGAGGAGGGTTTATAAAATGTTTTTCACATTTTTTAATAACAAAAGCTATAGAAGAAAATTGGGAAGAACCCTAGGGCTGGGAATGGTTGGGTGAATCCCCAAGCTAATAGAAAAAATTCTCAATTTTCGTCCTAAAATTTTGTGCCTTGTGTGATTTCATATGCAAATGTGACTCATAATCTTCAGCTGCTGGGAAGAAAAGAGGAATTTCATTGTTGATTATTTAATAAAAGTGGAAGTCCCGCATCGTCTTGGATGATTATTTCATTGTTGAGAGGAATTTCCGTGGTTGAATGGCATCATTATTTCAACGGTGATGTTGCGGTGTTTAGCCTCTCTTTTTTTTGTGACAAAATAACGTTGGTTTTAGTGGCTGTGCTTGTAACAGAGTAATGTTGTGGGTTGCTCTGGTAGTTTGGATGTGACTTATGTAATGATTAGGGGTACTATAATTCTTATATGTAATCTAACAAAATATGTAAATGTAAGGAATTGACAGTATTTGGTATTGAATTGAAAATTGTATGCTATGAACTATGAACCGACCCAATTCCATTATCATATATGATCCCTATATTGTTCCCTTTCTAAAATTCTTTTTTTGCTTTCAATTGGTTTGATCTAGATTGCCTTAGCAATTAGCATTGATAAATTACGGTGGAAGAGGCATATTGGATCAGGGGAACAAAGTATTGCATAAATTCTTTTTACATTTGTTGCATAATTTGTACAATCCCCTTGTGGTTTGAATTTGTTTTTCAAGTAAAATCGTGTGTCACGTATATCAGCGTACGTTGCTGAAATTACAATATCACATGGAGATTCTGCGTAAAGGACATTACAGTTCACGCATCTGATACGTAAAGTAGTATAGCTCCAATCGCATGGATCCATTGGAAATTTCAAACCACTCTTATATTTAAACTTTTCTGAGTTTTCCAGACGAAGATTCCCTCACCAGTTCGTACTTCGTTGGATCATTGTTCGAATGGTATTTTACTGTTCAAGACCCAAAATATGTTGTCGTATATTATGTTATTATGTTTATTGAGGTGAAAGGAAAAGACCGGTCCCTAGTTGTACCATGGACAAGGTTTCAGGTTTCAATCTATAGAAGTTAATAAATAGTAAATAATCATTTTGATATTTTAATTAGATATAGGAATTCTTTTTTAAAAAAAAAATTAAATATTAAATAAAAATATGTATCTAATTTAGAGACTAAAATAATTATTTATTAAAAAAAAAACCTTTATTTCTTTTAAGTTACAACAATTTCTCTTATAAGAGAATAATATAATATTTTTAAATGATTTCTCTATTTATATTCTCACTCAATTACATGCCATGAATGGAATCATCCCTTAAATATTATGAAAAATTTAGACCAGAAACTTAAATTTATCCGTTCTCTCATGTAAAATACTGGGGATAAATATACATGTTCAATATCTAATTAATCTTTGTCAAAACAAATAACTTATTTGAAATATTAAATTAGAGAATTTAATTTATATTATTTTTTTTATATAGAATATTGCTATATTCTTTACTACCATGACATAATTAATACAAAAATTTAAGAGGACATATTTTAATGAATGAATAATGAGAATCAGATTTTAGGATCAAATTATATGATAAGTTACTCTAATTAGCTACGGAACTAATTGTATGATTAGTTACTTTAGTTATATAATTAATTTCTATAATTATTATATACATTGAGATTATGATATGACTAATTCAGTCATGTGATTAGTTACTCTTGTATCTCATAGGTTATATACAACAGAGTTGTATAGTTCCACTTATCTAATATGAATACACGTGGAGTTTTCACCGAAGAATTTTATGCTTTAACAGTTATTATCCCGCTGGCACTTAAATTTAAATCCTCTGTTTATCTTTTTATTCAATACTGTCTTCTCTTCCGAGTTTCGATTGTTGTTTGTCTTATATAATTATATGAAAACGACCTAAAGCCTTAAATTACAAACAATAACCTGCGAAATTTCTAAGAAATTTCTCCACTTGGCATATCCTTGCAAAATGTAGCAATTTCTACTACACAGACGATATTAAGGTTACACACAGGTAGTAAGGTGAAAGGTGAATTGTATTGAAATAAGAAAAATACCAATAAACAATTAATCGATTATAAGACACGAAGAAGAGATTAAAATATCTAAAAAGAACATTTATGTATAATAGAAAAACGAAAATTAATCAGGGCTTTAAGTTGGTAGAAAAAATAAAATATATTTTCTTTAATTTTGATTTATAATATCCTTTTATTCACTAATTAAATAAATGATTATCAAAAATAAAATAATCCTTTAATTTCTTTGTTAAATCCCTTTTTTATCATATTTATATAAAAAAAAAATAGGTTAAGCATGAAAATAAAAGGATCACTTTTTTCTTTTTTTGTCTTGTATCTATATTTGTGGAGATAGAATTTATGTTATAATTTAGAAAAATAACATTTTATGAGTTAATTGACTGATTGACCGGTTATTATAGTTAACTGCATATTGCAGTTGGGGAAATAAAGTTGTTATATTAAAACTCAATACAAGTACGGAATGCTTTATTAATGTAAATTATTTTTAAATGTAACCAATCAGAAATCCTTATTAATATTACTTCTAAAATAATATAAAAACTAACATTTTTTAGTTATGTGATAATCTATTATTAAATGACAGTTAAAAAACTTTTACCATTATATTTTAATAAAATTCTTTTTAATATACCATGTTTTTCCCTTAATGACTATAATTTATTAAAACCCATGAAATGATGTAAACTTAATTCCCAAGTAATGAATCTCACATCACCGAACATTGGATTCTTCCCTTACATTGTACCTCTATTTTACTACTTGAACCAGAAATCCACATTGGCATCGCTACCTACCAACAGGAATACGTTTCTATATACTTTGAGAATTGTACCATTCTATTATGGCACTATGACCTTTAGCTTGAAATTTCCTTAATAGAAAAGCACCTTAATTAACAACTCAGGTTTGGTTTTCTTTCTTAGCGTAAAATGCCAAACCTTTTTGCCTTATGAGACACGCATTTTTCCTTGTGAAAGGAGGTTTCTGGCCTTGTCATTTGGCTTCACTCTCTGCCACTCTTCCTCACCTTCATCATAACCCAACTTCATCTTCATTGGGTAATCAATCTAGTTGCAAAATAACACCACTATAAAATCATCATCACATTTGATTTGGCCTTGGGAACATAAAACAGTTGTGTTAGTGTTCCTTTATCATTTGGTTCTATGTTCTAAAAACAATAAACTCCCACTACACTCTACATTTCCTTTTGCTTAGTTTCTATCTTGGAATTTGCTTATTATTATAGCCTTTGGTGGACAAGAAGACTAGTTATTTAAACTCATCAAGTAAGTTTCTTTTGAATTCTCTATGTATCAAACACTTTATAATTTTCTCTATTTCTTTTTTCATTGTATCGTATCATTTTATCTATTATATTTATATCTTTTTTTAAAATAATATTCGGTAAATAACTACAATACATAAATAAGCAGACAATTAAATAAAATGTGAAAAAAAAATAATATATATATATATATATATATATATTCTATAAATAAATTGACTAATTAACTAATTTTCTATAGTTATTTCGAAAAAAAAGTTACTCATTTTCCATGTATCATATTTATCACATGTCATAGCTACATTTCTCACTCCCTTTAGTCTAGGTGTTAAATAGAGTTTAGTGTCAACCAAACTTTTCCAAATTGTTTTCTTGTGTTGGATTAACAGGGACTATGTTGGAGGGACATCAACTTTTGGGGTTTGGCTTCTTTATTGTTGGTTTATGGCACTTGTTCAACCACACCAAGCTCCATGCTCTTTCTTCCAAGTCCTACACATCAACCCTATGGTTTCCTACCACAATATCAAGATATTTAGAGCTCCACTTCATCATGGCAAGTTGCACAATCTTCATTGCCATGGAACTCTTCATTGCCCCAGTTCATCACCAACCATTTGACCCTGATGGAACCATTCCCTCCACCCATCTCCACAACTTTGAACACTCCTCAATGAGCATGGCCTTCTTAGTCTATGCAACCTTTGCCATAATTCTTGACAGAAAATGCTCCAAAGCTCAACATGAGTTGACTCACTTTTTAGCAGCAATAGCTTTTACACAACAATTTCTTCTCATCCATCTTCACTCTAGAGATCACATGGGACCAGAAGGCCAATACCACTTATTGTTGCAATTTTTAATTACAATTTCTTTGACCACAACCCTCATGGGAATTGGCTTTCCCAAGAGCTTCTTGGTGTGCTTTGTGCGTTCTGTTAGCATAATATTCCAAGGCATGTGGCTTATGATCA
Organism: Hylodesmum podocarpum; assembly: GCA_026586105.1. Classification (NCBI taxonomy): domain Eukaryota; kingdom Viridiplantae; phylum Streptophyta; class Magnoliopsida; order Fabales; family Fabaceae; genus Hylodesmum; species Hylodesmum podocarpum. The sequence goes on along the minus strand of JALJEV010000539.1, from coordinate 1,095,306 downwards.
TGGGGTTTCTGCTTTGGACACCAGGGTTTCAAGCCAAAGGGTGCTTCATGCAACTTCAAGATTCTGATGAATATGTTGTGAAATGCAATGATGATGAGTCCCTTCATCGTGCTATCTCATTGGTGAACCTTCAATTTAGTTGGTTGTTGATTGGAGTAACCATTTTCGCAATGTCTTTCTACTTGATTATGGTTAGAAGATATGGTGAAAAAGTGGAGTATGTTTCACTCATAAAGGAAGAACATTACCGCGAAGAAGATGGCTTTGTCAAATCCAGAGGCACCATCGACGTTCAAAATAACTTGGACGTTGAATCCCAATCACAAAAGAAAAGCATGCAAGAACACATTTAAAGCACTTTGTCAAATCTAAAGGGACGTGTGAATTTTAGTTATTTATTTTTTAAAATGTTAATTAATCAGAAATATCATTAATGGCTATAATTTTCAATGTAATTATTATCAAGAAACTTATTAATGATGCAAACCCTTCTGAAAGTACAAATGTATTGCGTAAATTCTATTACTTGTAGTTGTAGAATTGTCCAAATTAAATTATTCGCCATCAACATTGAGGATACTCCCAACACACTACTCATAAAAGCAAGACTTGCACAATCATGACAGCCATGAGCAAACAAGTTTTAGCCTTACAACGCATAAACTTATTTTTTATTTTTAAAAAATTTACTAGAAATCATAAAAAAATTTAAATTTCACATTACTTAATTAACTCATGTCATAATTTTACAATAATTTATAATAAATTTTAATCAATAATAAAAATATATTAAAAATGTGTTTTTAGCACTGCTTGACAAGACAATAACTCAACTAGACTATGCACAATAACTTGTTACCGTATAATTAAATTGATTGAACAAAATGTATAAGTTGTTATAGATCACATCTAATTTTCCTATTTCAATATATTAAAGGTAATGCTTTGTCAATAAACATATGCCTATCAATACGAAAAGACAAGAAAATGAAAAAAGAAAATAATAGATATAGATGAAATATGATACAATAGGGTATTGGGGTGTGTAGGCATTTGGAAAAAATCTGGTTAAGCAAATTTATCTATAATTAAACTAATTCAGTTCAGTTAAAATCGGATTTTGTGGATTATATTTTTATCGAATCCACATTTATTTAATCCAATTAAAATCTAATTTTAATCTATTGGATTTCGAGTGAAATCAGTTTAACTCTAAAATTCATAACGGAGATTGTGAGACACGCAGGCCTTACATACTATTTTATGTCGCGTCGTGTTATTTTTTCCGACAGATTTTTTTTTTTTTTTTTGGTGAAAGGAGTGTGACCATTTGTACATACATAGATATATATAAAGAAGGATTATTCATTATCTTTTAAAAAGAAAAAAGTAGAATAATTAAATGAGTTATAATTATTTTTTTATGATTTATATTCAATAATATTTTAACTTTTTATGATATTGAATTCAATAATAGATTAAGAAATATATTGAAAGTGTTTTTAAAAAGTGAGATTTTGAAAATTTATTTCCAAAACTTGAAATTAAAATATATGGTATTAAGCAAGTTTCATTTTTTTTTTTAAATAGAAAAGTATTTCTAAAAACAGTATTCAAAGATGTCCTAAATAATCCTCAATTCTGCTTTTAATTTTTAAAAACCTCTACTATTACTAATGTTATTTCTGAAATTGTACAATACTGAAACTTAGTAATTATCGATACCTTGAAACAACTCTCGTTATTGAAGAAAATCGAGTTGAGTAAATTTCCATATAAAAACGTGGTAGTCGTTAAGATTATTTTGTGAAGTATGAAGTAGTATAAAATCACAGAAACCATCTAGGAAATGAGGCAAAATCCATTTTTTCGATTGTTTAGCTTTCACATATGATTAAACGGGTGATGAGTTAGCTCCAGGTATCCATAGATTCCATACCATAATAGTCGACCCCGTATTCATTCCGTAATTAGTTACAGTTATTCATTTTCCATAGACAACAACACGTACTCACTCCATAATGACTAATGAGGTAGCAGGAAAGCTACCAAATTTAAAATTGAGATGTATGACTCGCAGATGTCTCGAACTCACTGGCGATTTTGGTATAGGAACCTTTACACTGGGCTTATTCTACAAGTAAAGGTGGTTCCTTCAGTAACTATCAATATCTGTCTCAGGCGTCCGCAGGTAGTAACGAAGACAATTCACCAAAACCTGTTCATTCAGAATCGCAAAAGAGTTTGTTGAGCAATTAAATTCACCAGAATGACTTGGTGTTGGATATAAGGCAAGACAACTTATTTAAAATCAAGATTTTAAATTATGATTTCGTCACATTTCCAAATTTGAAGACACAATTTGCGGACGAATGTAGTTGATGCCGTGATGCAACCACAAATGCAGTCGCAAAAACTAAAGAAACTTTAACGTTGCAGCTGAAATCACAGGCCTGGACTTTTTTTCAAGCCTTATTTAAAATCAATGCCATAGGTGAGTAATTCTTAAAGTAGGTCTATCCCGGCATCTAGAAAAACTGTCTATTTCTTTGAACAAAAGAGTTACCTGAGACATTGAACTGTTCAATGCAGCCCCACCGTAGCTGACATAAAATTTATCCTTAGCAACCAAACCCTGAGAGAAAAGGGGGGCAAGTTACTTAAGGGAAGATGAGCAAACAGAAGCAGACAGAGGCAAAAAGGAAGATACCTCTGTATCAATCTCGGCTGATTCAACATTGATGTTCACATCAGCAATGACTTTGATGATTTCAACAAGTAATCCCGGCCTATCTGCTGTCTCTATATACAGCAAGCTGATAAATATTGAATTTAAAAGGTATTAGATGACATCATGCACCTATTGCATATTGGGTTTTTTATTATGCAAATTATTTGTTGTTCAGACAATTTAAGTAATAAGAAGCTCAAAAACTACAATTGCCACTCGTTATAAGATGCAAACCTCCTCTTGGGCCCATCTTCCTTAACTTGTATACGAGTTGTGATATCATTATCAAGCTGCACAAAACAGCAATAATAAAGTTGATATTCACAAGGCTAAGCCTATGCATTAGACACATTAAATCACTTCATTGAATTGAGTACTTGCAACACGCACAATCAGGTAGAACCAAGCCTTTTTTAGGGTTTTCTTAATGTGTGGCCTTACGAGTTAGAACACATGCCAGGGAATTTATACAGACAATAAAATAAAATGAAAGAAAAACTGGAAGAGTAGAGTTCACCTTCTTCTTCGGAGCCTTTAAACCAAACACTTCACCCATGGCTAGTTGTTCACTGGACTCCTACACAAATTATATAATACTTGTGAGTAGGAAAAACTGAAAATTAAGAGCAAACTAGAAAGTATATTGGCAAGATGTAACAAGGGAAAATTGAGTTTATGAGAAATTGTTAATTACAAGGAAGATTCTTGTATATAAAGTAACCATATCAGAAATCCAAAGGAAAGTGTCAATCAAACAAACTTACAGGATGGTATTTCAACAGATTGCTAATAATGGTCAGTCGAATTCTCTCTAACATATCAGGATCTTCAACTTTGCGCCCGGTATCTCTGACAATATGAACATCAAAAAAATGTGTAAAGATTAAAATGCTTTGATGAAGCAATGAAAACAAAATAGACAATCAATGATCAGTGAGATGGTTGTTTCTTCTTTATATGTTCAAGATAAGGGAAATTTCAGTTAAAGACAAGAAAGACTGATTGATATCTTAGTTTATCAAAGAAAAAGAATAATTATCAGTTTAAGATGAAGAAATTCACCCATGTTCTTACACATTTACTGCTGAAAGTGCTATTGAAGAAAAATCACTGGTGAAGAAACTGGAGGAAAAATACAGAGAAGACTTACGAATGTGTAATGAAAAATTTTGTTTGCTTGACTGATCCCTCTGTGGAGACAGTTCCCTTTGAAACATCCAATCCCAAATCTTTTAATGCTTTTATCTGCCTTGATTTGAACAAACAAAGATCAATTATTGGAAATACTTATAAAATGATGTAGCAGAGAAAATGAGAACAAAACTCTAACAAAATGTTATATTAATGATGGCCTTTTGTGACATAGCAAGAACAGTGGTCTGGTACCTCAACATGTTCTTTTCCAGCATAATATCAAACAAGTAGTTGATTGTCAGCCTTCCAACATTCATGATGATTCCATTTTTTTTTTCTTTCTCTAAAATGTAAACTATAATAGATCATAAGGACTGCTCTGTATTTTTCAGGTGAATTTTATAGAACATGGAGAAATGAGCCAATGAGGCTTGTTAACTGAGTAAGTGATGGCATAAGGATGACGGGGGAGGATAAGAAGTAGAGAAGAAAGTCACTCCATAGAAAACATTAAACTATCATCAAATTGTATTTGCTTGGTGGGATGTGCTTGTTTTAATAGAAATGAAGATGCATGATGAGCAAACATTAGGACCATAAATTGAACAAATCTTCTCTAACAATCACATAGTGAGAGCATTCACTTAAATAAAAAAAATAGTTAAAAGATATTCCATTGAAGAGATCCAAATGGTTTGAAACATCATAGGGATTGCATAATTAAGTTTCCAATAGCCAAATCACCGTGTCAAGAAGTGCTCCAAGGCGATCTCCAAAGCTAAGCTGCACAATTGTTGCTTCTGAATCTTGAATTATCAGAACTATTGGCATAGGAACACTATCAGGATTGTCACTGGGTTTCTGCACAGTGAGAATAAATCAATTAGTCCCAAACTATTTTTTTTTCTCCCTCAATTTCGTCCATCAGAAAACTTTTTTTTTTGCAATTCAGTCCCTCGTTAATAACAGAGATTCTAAATCTCAAATAGTAAATCCATGTTTACCAACCCTACTTTTCAACTGCAAATAATAATAACGGTAGTCATGTATGATATGGCAAGAGGCACATCACTGACCATTGAAGCTGAACCAACGGCATTCAAATCATAAGCAGAAGCATACAGAATGTTCCTGCATAACGTTTCAACCGGAAATAAGAGACAAGTCATCTAGATACATCACGGTGTTTCCATTAAAGAATATCAAAGTTCCAGTCAGGTTCAGAAACAACCAAAATATATATCCAATCAGTAACAGACAGTGGCATCAACCATCCATTCAAATAATACCATCCATTTTTCAGTATATACAAATGAAGTGAATACATGATGGCATTAACCACAACTATACATCAGGTTGACTATTTGGAGCTACCAAACCTTTACTATTTAGCATTTACCATGAATAGGAGTATATGTCCTTTAAACTTCCCTTGTTACAGGATTTGACACAGAGCACGAATTGAAAACTGCGTATGAATTAGAAAAGGTGGCAATGACAAGGTGGATAGAAGAAGTTGACATGCAAAATCTTCCAAATAATAAAACAAACAAAAAAAATAGATTAAATGCCAACAAGAAAGACAAAGAACTAAGAGCATGAATGATGGAACCATGAAACTTCAACTAATTAAACAGACATTTGAAATAAACTTGTACATTTGCGTATTCGAAACACTTCCACTGCAAATATACACACAACAAAAGTAGGTTCAGCTAAAATATCCAGAAACAGGCACAACCGCACAGGAATCAGTGAATCCAAGAACAATACAAGGTCACAACTAAACACCGGTTCCATAAGAATCCGTTTCTCCTCAAATTTTATTTCCTCTGAGAATAGACTTCAAAAAAAAAAAAAAAAAAACTAATTAAAATTTGAAAAGAAAAAAAAAAGGCAATTAATAAAATCCGTTTTCTACTCATCTCTATCAAGATAATCAATACTACTCCGATTCTATTCCATCCCTAACGAACATTACATTTCCAATTCGGTCTTCATCTATCTACACCAGACTCGAATCGCAAAGGAATAATTAAAAACACAGTTATAATTTACTCCGATTAACAGCTCCGATTTGAAAAACTACCGAAAACAGAAAAAACGAAAAAGTAAAGTGTGTGAAAGACGAATCAATTCTCACTTGTGCGTAGAGACGAACGAGGTTCGGGAGCGGAAGAAGGCATCGAAGGGAGAAGAAGAGAAGAGAGGAACGGAGCGCGGATCGGAAACCCTACCACCGTGCGCGGCGAACGAAGGAGCGAAGAAAGCATTGGTGAGAGCCATGATGATGAGAGTGGAAGAAGTTGAGTTGGTTAAACTTGCGTGCGTGTATTTATATTATTATTGTTACGTTGTTGTTTATAAGTATGTAGCTGAAAATAACAAGGCAAGTGGTTTCACTATTTGATTAATTATTTGGATTTGTCTGTTTGTTTAGTGAGTGAGTTCTTACGATTTCTGACTATGGAAAATACAAAGGAGTTTGGTGGGTTCTGCTCCTTGCTGACGCTCCTCTGAGAAAGACCGCTCAGATACCACGTCGGATCCAACCGATTGATATATATTATTATTCCTTCGCCAACGTCACCTATGCCTTTTTAATACTATTTTTTCAATATTTTTTAGAAATTATATTTATATCATTCATGGATCATGTAATACTTTTTTATCCTTTTCATGTTATTTATTGTATTTTATAATTATAAAAAATAAATAAAAAAATAATATTATGTATGATTATTGTATATTAATTCTAAAAAAATATTTAATGGATAATTATCATAATAAATAATTAATTTATGAAAAATTAAAAAATTCGTGTATATATATAAAAAAAAATATTTTATGAACGAGTTAGATATATAATAGAATTAGAGTTAAATAAAATTAAGTATAAAAATTTGTTAATAAAATAAGAAAAAATAAGACAAAAATAAATTAAGAAAAATCTACTATATATAATGTGAGAAGGATTAACACACGCAACTTTATATATTGGAAAACAATTATGTTAAAAAATATGATATAAGTTTGGTGATTCATATTATCTGAATATATAAATTTTACATTTTTTATTTTAAATTTTACACAAGTATTCTTAAATTTATTTTAGTTTTATCACCCAAAGAATAATATCTTAAAACATTATTGATGTGACACTAGTGGTACTTTTTATTTAAGCTCAAATTACAAGTTTTATGTTTTAGGTTATATACTTCACAATGTGTGTGTTTTAATGTCAGTTTTCCATTTTCTTTCATTTTCTTTTATTTTCTTTTCCTGATTGACATTCTTCATTCTAAGTTTTTATTTTCTTTTAAATCCTTTTACATCAAATGATTTGCAATTTTGCATTGACTTTAAGTCAAAGAATCTGAGAGTTTTAGATTTCGGATATACTCCTTCAATAAGACAAGATAGCGTGTGAGTAATGATTTGTGTTGATAATCCTTACAATGATTGGGACTCTTATGATTCTAATCTTACTGCATAAAACACTCAAAAGTATGAAAATTGTTATTTAATTCATTTTCTATCACATATGGTAAAAACATTTTAATTAATAATTTTTTGGCGAATTAATAACTGTCAAAAGAAATTCAACAGTTTCATACTTCTAAATTCAACTTTGTGATACTGTAAGGAACCTCGGGCAAACAAAGTTACGTGGCAATTCAAAATATGAAGAAAAAAATGGTCACACACAAAAATTCAAACATTTTATTCAACAAATTAGAATGAATAAAGCAATGCAGTGACGTTTTGATTAAATAAACACTAGTTTAGTACTTCTATCTATGTTAAAATATTTTATCTTTTTTATAATGTCAATATTGTTTCTCAAATAATTTCATTTTACATGGGCTATTTTTTCTTTATTAATCACCGTATTATACCGGTAAAATTAATAATTACTTTTATTCAAGAATGTAAATGTATGTGATGTGGTATTTCTTTTCACAGCATAATCTGTTCTACATTTAAGAGAATCAGATTTATACATCACTTTTTTTTTTCTTTTTTATTAAGTATTATAAACTATTATTACTTATATTAATAATATTTATATTTTGCATTGATGATTTAAATTTAAATATGTATTTTAAGTAAATAACTATTGATCTAATAATATTCATAAGTGTATGCTTAGTGGATTAAAGACTTTCTCAATAGGTTTCTATCTTATAAATAAGATATATCACATGTAGACAAAATCTTTGAAATAATATATTTATTTCCATGTTTTTTTATGAATTATAAAAAATTCTTTTTGTTTTTTATGGATCAATCTCATATTAATTTTTTTTTTTGAGGTTTATGCCTGAATATCGCGGGTAATAATTTATTTCTTAAGACTATAATTATAACTCTATTTTTTAATCCATTTCATGTCAATAACTCTACTCCCATTACATATTCATAATTTTGGACAAATTTCCTTTAGAAATAAATATTTGAATGTGTATAATCCATAATAATTTATCTTTTGAGGAATAGGACAATTTTTTCGTCACTTGATCTGTTAATTTACCAACTAAAATATCTTTTGTATATCTTTTGTTTCTGACTCTCTGAAGTTGCAATTCCATTTTTATTTAAACTTTTAATTAAATAAACTTGTAGGTGCGGAATTTTATCATAATTCTTTTATAACCATGACTTGTCATAAAAGTGAATTTTATATTTTTTATATAAAAAAAATATAAATATCTTAATTAACAAGACACTCACTAATGAGTATAGCATCTATGAGCTATTAATACGATTTATCTTAAAGCAAAGTTGCTATAACTTGTAGTAACACTATTCACGTCCTCTTTAATGCATTTACCTCATTCAACCCAAAACTTTTAATACTTACAAGTATTTTTTTTTTTGCAATGTTAATATACAGTTGAGAAATGATTTGAGTATTGGTATTACTAGATAGAGATATCTTGTCCATATATGTATAAATAATGTTTTCCTCGTATTGAGCTACAGTGCTTATGAGTCTAAAATTGTTTGGAATTCTATTCCAATTCCAATAATAATTTTTTCGGATTAAGAAAGTTATGATGTTACATATTAGAATTCATTAAAGTTAAGTTTAATTTGCATTATTATCTCTAATAAAAGAATGAAAGAAGCTTGAACAAGAAAGTCTCGAAAAGGAAAAATATTTCAAAGATGAACCTATTTCAATGTAATTGCAGGAAAATCTTGATAAAATCGAGATGGAAAAATCTATTCCTCCTAAATATTTTTATTAAGTGTTAAAGAATTTATTGTTGTTATCATTTATTACTACTTAATGATAAGTAAAATATACATATTATTTTCAATTTTAGGAAAAATTTCATGAAATGGATTTTCTATATATTTAATTACTAATCTTCACATGAATCTAATTCTAAAAGTCTAACATTAATTTCTTCATATATATTTATTAGACAAATGTTATTCATTATATAGAAAATAAAATAATATATTCGAGGATGTTATTAAAAACTAGATGAAAAATATGTATTTCTAATAATATTATACAAATTTTTCATGGATTCAATTTACAAATCAAACACATAAATCTTAAATAAGATATTATTGAGAATGATAAAGTAAAATTAAATTCATGAGCTTATTATTTTAGATCAAAACAAGTTGATAGAAGCTCATTTTTTCACTCTCATGTGATGACATGGGTAAAAAAAAAAGAAAGAGAAGGATTGATAATTTTATTCTAAAAACGATTTTTAATTTACGAACTAAACACCAGTTATTTAACTGAAAATGGAAAGAAATATAAGAAAATCGAAGAGTATAAAGAAAATAAAGAGAAAAAAAAAATTACAAAGTGAAAAGTAGAAACTATTGAAAAAATGTAATGAAATCTTATATTAATTCGCTATAAAATCAAATTAAAATCAACCTATTTTCCACCCAAATCTCAAGAAGTAAAAAGACTCCATTTTTTATTTGTTACCATATTTTATTTATTTTTATTCTTAATGGATTTATAAGAATTCAAGAACAATTCTCTTAATTATAAATAAACAAAGATATCGTAAAATTCGTTGTGATTGTGAACTCTCGTGGTGCAATGACAATGGAATATAAATATTTGATTAATAATTCATCGAAAAGATCAAAAGTTAAATATAATGTTTAACTATATTTTTCTCGTTAATCTTTATCAAAATTATAATCATGAGAGATGCCCTTAATCAATTCATGACTAGCCTGCTAACATAGTAATACAACTACTCATAATTACTCAAAGTTGGCTCTATTAAGACATTAGAGAAATAATTGAAGAGATATTTTCCTTTTACTTCAATTAAATTTTATAATATAGTTACTTAAGTTCTCGATTGAGTTGATCATGTATAGAAGACATTAGAAAAATAATTGAAGAAATATTTTAAAAAAATAAAATACATAAAATTAATATTTATTTTAAGATAACATAATAAAAAAATGATAATAATAATCATTTATCATGTATGTGATTAAAAATAATTAAAAACTCTTATAATTTTATATTTATACACTAATTTATTAGGATTAACTTTTCAATGATGTAAACATTTGATTTTTGAATTAAATAAATCTCCCGAGAAACTATTTTTATCCCGAATGGGAAAAAAAGTATCTCACCCTATTTATAAAATTTATTTATTTTTTATTTCAAAAATGTCTTATCCAGGTGAATAAAAAATGCATTTTAGCAACCCTTACAAATATTTTGGCAACATAAGCAAATTTTTTGTAGTGAGATAGAGGATTGTCAACCGTGGAGTTGAGGGTGACCACATTCCCCAAATCGGATAAAGGGCCCTGATTTCATAAATCATGCGGGACCCTTTCTCTCTCATCCACGCCTCCAATTTACCCTTCTCAACCTCTCTTCTCTCTCTTTTCTTTTCTTTTCTTTTTCTCTTCTCTTCCATTCCCTTTCATGCTCTTTCTCTCTCTACAATTCGATCTCCTCCTCAATCCTCTGGTCAATGCAGGTACTCTCTCGCCGCTCTTCCACCCTCTCCACATTATCTCTTCCTTCAATTTTTCATCCTCTTCTCTCTTACTGTGCCAATTTTACTTGCATTTCATGGAACCCTAGTTTTTTTGTTATAATTTTAGGATTCGGATTTTGAGGTTGCGAGTGTTTTTCGCTCGCTTTACTTCTGTTTTTTTTTTTAATATATATTTTACTTCTTTTTCCGGTCTGCAATTTTGAAATTTCCAATCCTTTTGCTCGCGCGTTCTTTTAGCTGAATTCCGTTATCTTCTCATGCTTCGTTGTTTGCTTTTAATGCTTCGAACTTCGAACTGTTCTTGCTTTGTTATTTTCAGTAATGTGCGTTTTGTTCAGTTACGTTTATGTGCCGAGGAACCACGCTAGCACCACTCGTTTACTGTAATTTTAGTTTATCAGTAATTGCATAGCATTATTGTATGTTATGAGCAAGTACGGTTTATTTTCATCTTTTTTTTTTGTTTGTTAAAGTTAAAGCGACTCGTATTTTATGGTTCTCCAGGTTTTGTACAGTGTTGGTTTATGATTAATATTGGAAGTAAAAGTAGTTTGAGTTTCTGCAAGGTTTGGCGACATTTTATGTGATTCTTGGTAGTGTGTGACATTAGCAATTGGATCACTCTTTTGGAGGTGTACATGCCCCGGTCATCTTAGGTGCGGGTTGAAACTTGAAATTGTATGTAGTTATGTATTGATTATAGTTCGTGGTTATTGACTTATTGCAGATACATTTCAAGTATCTGATTACACGTACTTGTTTATGGTTTAATGGCTTGCTGTCAAGAGATCCTTTATTGTGTTTGTTGCTAAGAGAAAATATGGTGGAAGATACTGGATACAATTGTTGGTTTAGTTAACCCTGGCGTATGGCGGGAAATACTAGATTTGATATAAGTGCAGCTAAATCAGAGGAATTGGCTTTCAAAGGGGGCTTTACAAATGGGCAGAGAGTGAATTTGATAAATGGGACTTTGGACAGACGTGTAAGCTTTTGTGAGAGTAATGAGGGACAGATGGTCATTACGGGTGCGAATATGTTGCGTGGGAATTCTACATCAGCAGGGGATTTGACTTCTGTTGCTCAGTGTTTAATGTTAGATCCAATAACCATGGGAGATCAAAAATATACTAGGTCAGGTGAGTTAAGACGAGTCCTGGGGATATCCTTTGGAAATACTCTTGAAGATAATGCTTTTGGAACTGCTAATCTGAAGTCTCCTCCTCCAGTGGCTACGGAGGAGCTAAAACAATTCAAGGAAAGTGTGCAAGAGTCTTCGGTCAGGGCTAGGTAGTTTGAGGAACTTTATACAACACCATGAATTCTTTCTTCAAGTCATACCAATCTAATCTTTGTCCTTATTAATATACTCTTTAATCAATTATGTAGCAGACAGCTTGCTTTTGCAGCATAGAAAACTGAATGGCTATCATTTTAATTGTTTTTTCATGTGTTTTTGGAATTTATTTTGATTAATTTGTCCAGAACTGAATGCGTATCTATTGTCAGTTGAGTAGTCCCCTGTTCTGAAGTTTTAAGATTCCTCTCAGATATAGATCAAAAAGATTGGATGACTCTTTAGACAAATTGAACAAATGTTGGGAGGCTGTAAGCATAAAGAAGCAACTTCGGAATGATTTGTTGGCAAATGAAAGGCTGGGTGGATCACACTTCTCGAAGATGGGAAGTCAGACTCATTGTAGCCCACCAGAGCTAGTGAATCAAAGAATAGAAGACAGACCTAAGAATGCCATTCTGAATAAGCGCGTCCGTACATCAGTTACCGAGACACGGGTTTGTAGCCAGTGTTTTTAATTATTTGTCATTTCCTATAGCAACAGTGGTTCTATGACATGTCAATTACTTATTATTGCATTTTTTTTTATTGTAACCTTATTAGGAGAATAGAATTCCAATTGTACCAAATAGTAGAATAGAATTATGCTGGTTTGTAATTAATTAGGAATTAAATTTGGGCAAGGTATTACACGGTGATAATCTTCTCTTGATTCTTGTACAACTATAAATATTTTTTTGTTGTATGCACTACTATGTTTCCAACAGAGGCCAATTTGTATGTATAAAAGGCTGTAAATGAACATAAATGGAGAGAATTTATAATCTACATGCAAGAGATTCTCTGCTTGCAAAAATACTAACAGATATACTCTTATTTTTAATCTTACCTCCACTGTCAATATATTTGTTGTAAATATCTGGCGGAACTTGACATAAAATATTGTCTGCGCGTAACTTATAAGGCCATCACTTATTGTAAAGAACCATTGATAACTAGTTGTTACTTTGATTTTCATCTCTCGGATACTGATATGCCATGTTCATTTTTTTTAATCTAAATCTTAATAGCTATACATTCTTCTGCGTTATTATAAACTCATTTCTATCAACATTCATATTTACCCTATATATGTTTTGTTGGCAAAACACTAGGCCGAAGGACTAAGTAATAGCTTTGTAAGGCAGCCTTTGGCCATTGGAAAAGATAGAGACAACATCAAGGATGGTAGCAAAGGTTGTGATATTGTTGAAGAGAAGATTCGAAGATTACCTGCTGGTGGAGAAACATGGGATAGAAAAATGAAAAGAAAACGTTCCATGGGTACAGTTGTTGCCAGATCCATTGATGGTGAAGGGGAGTTGAAAAAGGTTATGCATCTAAGGCTAACTAATGAGTCAGGTCTGCAGGCTTCTGATGCCCAGGTTTTGAGGTAACAGAAATTTATGAAATGCGTTATTTTGATTTCTGAATTCTAATATTGTCAAGAAATGGCAATGATTCCCGAGGATATTTTGCATGCATCAGCGTATCAACTTCTCTAGACGTTTTATCTTATTGAAAATATTTGAATTTGGGAATATTTTGTAGTTCATAACAATAATAAAAAATATCCTTACTGGAGAAGAGCAAAAAGCTACAAAGATGGATAATGTTTGAGATGGACTGACTTTTACCGAGGGGCATGTAATGATAGTAGACAACTCTTATTCAGTAATAAGTAGCATTTTCTTAATACATTTTACAGCTTTCATTATTTGGGAAATGAGATGCAATCTGTTAGACCAGATTTTTCTTTAATCGAATGTGTAATGAGAACTCTATTTAGAATTCATTTAGCAAATGAAATTCAAAGATCATTTGAGAGTCTCATCAATAGTCTTATGTTTTTTCTTATTTTCTAACTCAATTTACACTTAACAAATAGCAAAGAATAAACTGCTTGCTACATTCTGTTTCTCACAGATCAGGATATTCTGGAAGTCATAGCAAGCTCAATGGCGCTTCCTTGCCTGCTTCTTCCTATGCATGTACAACTGCCAATAAAGAGCAAGAAACGATGTCAAGGGGTTCAGTGGATGGATCAAATAAGGATCGGGTTGTATTGAAAGGGAATAAGTATGTATCTGTCATTTATATCCATGACATGCCTATATAGTCCTTTCACTCCTTTGTTATAAACAGCTTTTAGTTCTCTAATATAACAGTACTTTACTACTTTACAACTAATCTTTTTTCTTTTTTCCCTTTTCTTTTTAGGTTTAATGTTCGTGACAATAATCATACAGGTGGTATCCCTACTTTGACAAAAGGAAAAGCTTCAAGACCTCCTCGAACAGGTGCTGTGGCTGGAAACTCATCTTCTTTTTCTCGTTCTTCTGAAATACTTGAAGCTGAGAAACAACCTTCAAATGTGAACAAGCCTAATTCAGTAAGTGGGAGTATCAATCGTAAGCGTCCTTTGCCTGTAGGATCATCTTCATCCCATATGGCCAAATGGGTTGGACAGAGACAGAGACCCCAAAAGATTTCTCGTACTCGAAGAGCAAATGTGGTATCTCCTGTCTTAAGTTGCAATGAAGTGCATACATCATTAGAAGGTTGTCTCCCTTCTGATGTTGGTACCAGAATAACTTCTACTACAACTGGTGGATTACTAATTTCCAATGGTGCTATCAACAATGGCATTCAATCTAGTAAAATGAAACATGAAAATGTTTCATCCCCAACCAGATTATCTGAAATTGAAGAATCTGGTGCAGGAGAAAATGGTGAAGGTAAATTGAAGGAGAAAGGATGGGAAAGTAATGAAGTTATTGAAAATGCTATAAATAATTCTTATAATATAAGTTCCTCCGTGCTAACAATGGAAAAGAAAAAAATACCTAACAAGGAAGAGATTGGAGATGGTCTGTGTAGACCAGGAAGGGGTAGTAGGAGCTCTTCAGTTTTGAAGAATGGCATCTCACCAATGAAAGAGAAGTTAGGGACTTCAACCTTGATTAAGCCAATTAAAAATATGAAGTCCGCTTCTGAAAAAAACGGAAGGTATAACTCTCTCATATGGTAGTGCAAAAACAAAAGAAAATTAGTGGCATTTTTTTTAATATATGTGTAAAATAACTTTTATGTCTTTGTTTCAGTAAATCTGGGCGTCCTCCTTTGAAGAAATCATGCGATAGGAAATCTATTACTCGTATTAGGCATCCATCAACTAACAATTCCCCAGATATTGCAGGTATATCCATATGTTAGAGCAACTACTTGTCATGTTAAAGGAAATGAAATTATTTAAAATACTATACTTATAATACGGTAAACTTTTATTTACTCGTCTGTTTATACCTATCTGTAGAGTTGTGTAAACATGAATAATGCTTTGTGACTCCTGACTATGCAAACTGTCACAGCTCCCCTTTCTTTACCCTTAATTCTTCCAGAAGAAAACCCTGAATCATATGTTATATTAAACCCTAACTAATTCTGTCCTGCGTCACTTATGTTTTCTGTTATTAGGATTATTATGTGTCAGAGAACGTGTTGCTGGATTTTCTTTTATATTCTGGTTCTGTTTAAATTTGGTCTGTTAGTTATCAAGTTGGTTCTCATTGGCATTTTCTGCGAAAATTTGTGGAGATTGTGATTGTGTATTGTCTTTCCATATTCACTTTGAAATTTTTGAAAAATGTGCTAAACCATCTGAAATGCCAGGGGAGCCAGATGATGACCGTGAGGAACTGTTAGCTGCTGCTAACTTTGCTAGCAATGCCAGCTGTATGCAACAAAACTCTATACTGGTTTATGCTTTTGCTGTTGTATACTTTCCAGTTGCCACATTTGGTGTGTATGCATATATATGTAAAAAGTTTCTATTTATATTTTGTTTTTGGCCTTGGCAGATGTTGGCTGTTCTAGTTCATTTTGGAAGAAACTGGAACCTATTTTTGGTCCTGTCAGCTTGGAAGACATGTCTCACTTGAAGCATTTGGTGGGTGCTTTTATTGTATTTGCTTTCATGGAATTTTAATTTAATGGCCCTTAATGGAATCATTGTTTATTTGGTTTTCCCTCCTTTTATGTTATTCGTTGCGTCAGGTTAATACAACAGAGGTTGATCTTAGATGTCTGTCTCAAATGCTTGGCCTTGGAAGTGATGTGCTGGTAATGTATAAGAAGCTGACATTTCATATTTGCTGCATGTTTGATACCTCTTAACTGACTATTGGCATTGTACTTGGAATGAATTTTAAGGATTAAATCAGTGAGCATGTTTCTTCCTTTTGGTTGCAATCTGGATTTGACTTTCCATCTAGCTGGAGTGCATTTATTTTGTTGATTGAACCACATCTGAAGTAAATTTAAATATCAATTCTGAGTGTTCATGAGAAAAAGTAAAAGAAAATAAGATTCCTTTCATATCATGGTTTTATCTCATTTTTATGCTTCTTTCTACAGTAGTGTTCTTTCATTCTTTTGCATCATACATATTAGCCAACAAGATGAATCTCATTGCATTGACATTGTAACACCCCTTCTATAATTTGATTGTTGAAAATTCCATGTCTTGATTATTTTACTTTTCCATAATTGAGACAAGCCAATAATGTGCAGCTCGTTGCATTAATGACTCTTCTTGAACATGTTTAATGAAATCTCTGTCTGTCTCTTAGGAAAACTTCTAGGTTCCGATTCATTTGTTATTTAATTTATTGCATTTGATGATTAAAGTCATTATGCTACCTTGAAAAACTGGAACTTCAGTTCCGATGTAGGATAATGCACTAAAATGTTAATTAATTTAATTTTGATATTGCCAGTGTTAAGATTTTCACGTTGTCAACTAATTAGAAATCATCCTAGATATGAATTTTACATTAATTATTATGAAAGTAAAAAAAAATTCAATTATATGGCAATTTATGATTGGATGACAGTATAAAAAATCTTTACACTGTCAGTATATTTGAATTAAAAATTCAATGTTAATTATCCATTTCTTTTAACATCTGTCTTTCATTTACATTCTCAGGATAGACTGATTCATACTGAAAGCCGTCTGTCACAAAGTCCTCTCTCTAGGGAAAGAGAGAGAAATATCACAAGTCAAACTGACTCCAAAGAGATATCCTCAATGGTTGACATGGTTGATCAACATCTGGATGTTAGTATTTTGTGCAGACAAATGGATTCAGAAAGAAACAAAGTTGCTCCATTGTATCAAAGAGTATTGACAGCTTTGATCATTGATGATCAAATTGATGAAGAAACTGTTGGAGATGGAAGTATGTCTTTTCTGCGTGAAAGAGATGATTCTTCTCAGGTGCCGACAGAATATGAATTCAACTCTGACAAGGTTTCTTGTAATGGGAATGCTACCTTTACAAGTTGCACAAACATCCATGATCAAGAACTTGGTGTCTTTTTACAAATGGATCAAGGATCGCTGCATCCAGAAACTGAAAGGTTGTCCATGTTATCTGAAAATGGTAATGATGAGTCAATGGGTATGCATAGAGTTTCTTGCTCATCGTCTTTCAGTCACCATTTTGAGCAAATGAGTATGGAGGATAAACTCTTACTGGAGCTACAGAGTGTTGGCCTTTATCCAGAACCAGTGGTAACCTTCTAACTTTTAGAAACTTTAGACAGCCAATGGTTAATGGTTTATTCATAGGGTAGGTTTTGGCATGTTTCATCACTTTAGAGTTGGCCTGTGCATTGCTTTTTGTTCATGCCAAATGACTCTTGTGTGATAGAGTGGTAGAGATTTACTATTCATAGGCCTCTGCCTAATTTAATTTTTTAGGACAAGTGATGCTTGACACTTTTGCACAGAAAATGATCTTTACATGTGGACGTTATGTTTAAATTACTGAGTATTGAATGCAGTTAACTGTTTATGTTTTAAATCAGTGCTTCAATTACTAATTGATCTCCTTATGGTTGTCTTATAAAAGCCTGATCTTGCTGATGGAGATTGTGAAGCTATTAATCAAGATATTATTCAATTACAGAAGGGACTCTTCCAACAGGTTTTGATTCTTTTGTTTTATGATTAACATTTCTG
The DNA here is from genome assembly GCA_026586105.1 of Hylodesmum podocarpum. Taxonomy (NCBI): domain Eukaryota; kingdom Viridiplantae; phylum Streptophyta; class Magnoliopsida; order Fabales; family Fabaceae; genus Hylodesmum; species Hylodesmum podocarpum. Next base: position 1,077,061 of record JALJEV010000539.1, on the reverse strand, counting down.
CTGATATGGAAGGCAGTGAATTGTTTAGAGAGAAGAATCTTATTCTTGATTTATTTACACGGATGTCTATACTCTCTGTTTCTTCAATTTTGCAGGTCAATAAAAAGAGAGAATACTTAATGAAACTTATTCAGGCAGTAGAACATGGCAGGGAAATGGAACAAAGGTACAATATTTGATAGTATATCATTGTTCTGGTTTCATTAATTGTTGATACTTATTATGCTGATAAATTGTTTCAATAGCTAACATATATGTATTAATTTGCAGTGCCCTTGAGGAAGTTGCTATGGACAAACTTGTTGAGTTGGCTTATAAGAAAAAGCTGGTAATTATGCTTATTCTTCTTTTCCGTGTGTTTCCTGTTGCTTTGTTCAATGAATTGGTAATTGAGTTGAGCTATTTGACAGATTATTTGCAACATGTTATTTGTAATTGAAATGCAATGTTTTTTTATTAGAAAGTTAAGTGTCCCCCTTCCCCCCAGGCGTTCCTAAGTATGTGGCTGTGTGCTCTTAGATTTTTTTTTCTAAGAATTGTGCTGTGATAGTGTTTTTGTCATGAATTAGCTAAGGTCTGCACCATGAAATGATGTGTGATAATTTTGATAGGCTACCCGAGGAACTAGTGCTGCTAGATATGGACTTTCTAAGGTCTCAAGGCCTGTTGCTCTGGCTTTTATGAAGAGAACTCTTGCTAGATGCCACAAATTGAAGGAATCAGGGAAAAGTTGCTTTTTGGAGCCTGTCTATAAAGATATCCTATTTGCTTCTCCTGCTCGTGACAACTATACTGGTCCAGCTTTTGCTGCAAATCTACCACTTACCCACAGTTCTCAGCAAGAATCCGCACCATCAGGTTTCTTGTTTGAATTGTTTTGGATTTATTTGCTACGGTATAATTATACTCAAATTCAGCTGAGGCATGATGTTTGTCAAGAAACAACCACCTTAGGCTATTGCGTTTTGCTTAATTTATTCTATGTATTTGTTTGTTTTAAAGTATCTTTGATTAGGAAGATACTTCCGTTTTGTTTCTTGTGTTGTGTAACAGATTGGGCCTTGGCTCTTGCAGGTTATTTTCCTTGCAGGGAGCAGGATGTGTTGGGAAATCTAGACCATCCATCGGACAAGGATTTTGCTAGAACTGGACCAATACTAAACAGAGGGAAGAAAAAAGAATTGCTGCTTGATGATGTTGGTGCTAGTCCTTCTTTGAGATCTACATCAACTCCTGGCAATTCTTTAACAGGAGGAACAAAAGGAAAGAGGAGCGAACGAGAGAGGGAAAAAGACTCTTCTGGAAGAAATTCTGTCACAAAAGGTGGTCGTTCTTCTGCAAGTTATTCAAGGGGTGAGCGTAAATCAAAAGCAAAGTCTAAACCGAAGACAGCTCAATTATCTAGCTCTGGAAATGGATCTCTTAGCAAGTTAATGGAAAATACTAACTATGAGCATCAATTGGCTTGTGGCTCTAATGATTTTATTTCCAGGGATGGAAACAGAAAAGGTGAAGTTGGGTCTGTATCTCATAACTGCAATGCTAATGATTTATCCATCGGAACCGAGGATCCCATGGACGTCACGAACTTGCATGAATTAGACTCCATTGAACTAGGTGTAGCTAATGAACTTAATGGACATCAAGATCTGGACTCTTGGTTGTTGAACATCGATGATGATGTTTTGCAAGATGACGCGATTGGCCTAGACATACCAATGGATGATCTGTCTATGATTTTATGAAGACGAATTCTAGATACGATATATTCCCAATCCCATGCAGTATTTGGTGTCTATGAGCAGCTGAATCGGTGGAATGCTGATTGGAAATTGTAATTATGCCCATTCTTTTTGTATACTTTTTGTCTACAATACCAAAGATAGGAACCCATAGAAAGGGTTAAAGAAAAAGAAAAATGTAGTCCTCAATTGTTCATATGATCTAGAATTCCATAGGTTGTAACTACTACATTCTTCAACAAAATTTTGATCATCCTGCTTCGCATTTTCTTGTGGACGTCAAAATTATTTCCTTAAAATTGCAATGTCGGGACCTGATAGCTTTATGACATCATGCGTTATGTTTGTTTTAATTTTCAAAGACCCGCGTTATGTTTATTTTGTTTCATTTTGGTGTTAACATCGGCTATATAAATGCTATCTTGCTTTATGTTATCATGTTAGTTTGGTAAACAGCGATAAAGTTTCAACCTAAAATTATACATAAACTATCCAAAATTTTCACCTTAAGGTTAACTTAGTGATGAGTATATAGTTTTCTATGTGAACGGATAAATTTTGGAAAAAAGATCTCACCAATTATGAAAAAATTAGATGACTTTCATTTTTTACGAGCTGTTTACTCTCATTATTAATCTATTACTGAGCTCGGTACTTTAACTAAATTTCACCCTTTAACTATAAAGAGAGAAAAGAAAATAGAAATTTAATAATAAAAAAAGAAATTTGGAAAATTTTCTGGGATTTCTTATCAATTTTTTAACTAAAAAAATATAAGCTTTTAAACTCTTTTTCTCTATTTTCTTTTCCTACAAACAAACATATTGAGAATATCACCAATTTTTTTAAATTATTAAAACAAGTTGTTTTTAATTTTTTTTATTTTGTGAAACTAATTTACAAAATCAAGAATAAACTCAACGACTTGTTTTCTCTGGTGGTGTCTCTGGAGGTTGGCTTTCACCTGTTCTGTTGTGGCACTTTTTTCCTTTGCTTTGTCCAACCATTTTCACTAACTTGGATTATTATGCACATAGTAGTATAGATCAATTTCCAAAAATTACATTAACTTTGAATTTCTGGACGGAGAAACCAATGCATACTACTGCTGCAACTACTACTACCTCACCACATTTTATTGAAATTATAACTGCAACGTTCCCTCTCTTGGCCTCTATTATATGACAAAATAGGTGAATCACCAAACCCAGCAATTTCTTTGCAATTCCCATTAACGCGACACTAAAATGATGATTCGTCAATCTCTTTACACCCCACCTTTCATTCCTTTCTCAGCCCCGTCTCCTAAACGCCACCATTTCCCTGCAACTTTTAGAATTCGATGCGACGCGTCCTCATCGGTGTCGGTGGAGCAGCAGCAGCAACAGAAAGTTGGGCCTTACACTGGTGGGCTGGGCCCACACACAGGGAGAGACCCAAACGTGAAGAAGCCAGAGTGGTTGAGGCAGAAGGCTCCGCAAGGTGAAAGGTTCCAAGAGATTAAAGGGTCCTTATCACATTTGAAGCTCAACACTGTCTGCGAAGAGGCACAGTGCCCTAACATTGGAGAGGTTCAATTTTTCTTCACCTTTTTTAATTATTTTCCACTTACTTTCATTATTTGTTCGAGTGTTGAAATTTGAATTGTTATGTTTGTGTGGACAGTGTTGGAATGGAGGTGGAGATGGAATTGCAACTGCCACAATCATGCTTCTTGGCGATACTTGCACACGTGGATGCAGATTTTGTGCTGTGAAGACTAGCAGAAACCCTCCACCTCCTGATCCTATGGAACCTGAAAATACTGCTAAAGCCATTGCAAGTTGGGGGTGGGTGTGTGCTTTTTCTTATTTATCGTGGTGGCATGTGTTCTATGTTCTTACACTTGTTTGGATAAATTTCTCTATAAGCACTCAGATGAGTGAAAATCAATTAAACTTGTTTTGTAAGGGTCTGTTTGGATAAGTTTCTCAATTAGTGACGAGAACAAAATAACAAGGTAGGGAAAGTGAATTGAGCTTCTCTTATAACCTAAAATGAACTCACGTGCCTCAGTTTTGGAGGAGTTAGACGAGAGAATTTATATAAAGTTAAGTGCATAAGTTGATTGTATCTTGTGTGAAAAACTTAGTTCATTTTACCTTTTTATTTACTTCTTCTGTAAGTGCTTGTAGAGGAGTTTATCCAAAGCATCAACTTATGCACTTGAACTTTTGGAGAAGTTAGCAGAGAGAGCTTCTATTTCTATAAATGTTGAAGTTTAACATATGAAGAGAAGTTTAATATTTGGTGTGTTTGCTTAAGTTGTCGAGATCTCTAGATCATTTATGGGGTAAAGATTGTACCTGTGCCCTGTAGTGTCTTGTTAGAGCATCGCCCTTAGGCGACAATTTCTTTATTGAAGTAATGATTCTTGACAGGTGTGAAGAGGGTTTGCATAGCTTCATTTTGTAGATAGGCTTGTTTTCGTGTTCCTTTTGGTGCATCTTGCTGTCCTCTTTCTCTGCACCCTTTCCTTTCTCTATTTAATGGTGCCTTATTTGTTCTATAAAGAAAAGGAAAATAAAAAGAATGCAGTAAGTGAAAGATCACATGATGTCATGCAAATGGTGTTCAATACTTTATTTGAATAGTTACTCCTTGAATTTTGTTATTCTCTAAGTTTTATTTCTTTTTTGTGTAAAACATGTGCTGGTAATCTTAGATAGTGGCTAGATGTTGTACCTTTCAAATTGCCCAGCCACATGTCAAGCTTTCATTTGTCCATACCTGAAAGTTTTACAGAGAGTTGTTTTCTTTCACTGACAAATATACACAAAATCTGCTTATCATCATGATGATAATCAGATAAGTAATTAAGCAAGCATCTTGATGCTCATTACCTTCGTTCATCATGTATGTGATATACATCACCGTAATTAACTTTATGCAAACTTTTGTAGTTTATGAAAGATTGTCAAATTCACATACATCTTTGTTAGGAACATAAATTAGAGAGTAGAGAAAAGAAAATAAAGATTGTATTTCTTGATTTCAAAAGAACAGGACAAATGAGATATATCTCTCCTCCACAATATTCCCCTTCACAAAGGGTTTCCCTTTTAACGCAGAGATAATGCTCAGTTTACAATTGATACAAAACAGAATGATCTCTTGACGGATCATGAGCTAATTTCTAAAATTTACAATGCCTAGATTGATCATGGGCATATTTTGTGCAACTAAACTTTATCAATCTCATTCCTTGTTAATTTCAGGTTACCATTTTTTTTTTTGCAGTGTGGATTATATTGTTCTGACAAGTGTGGATCGTGATGATATACCTGATGGAGGAAGTGGCCATTTTGCTCAAACTGTCAAAGCTATGAAGGTGCTTTGATATATTTGCATGTTGTCTTGTGATGCATTTTTCAAGGTATACAATGCAAATTGCAAATACATGCTGATTGTTGTCTTCACAATTGCTTTTGCAGAATCTCAAACCTGAGATCTTGGTTGAGTGTCTAACCTCTGATTTTCGGGGTGACCTGAAGGCTGTAGAAACTCTGGTTCACTCAGGTTTAGATGTCTTTGCTCACAACGTTGAGACAGTCAAACGCCTCCAAAGAATTGTTAGAGATCCTAGGGCAGGGTAAGTTGCATTGTTGATCTAACAACTTTGCATAATATCAACCACCAGCCATTGCTTCTTCGAAAGTAAATCAGAGCTAATATAATTAACCTCGTTAACGAGGAATCATTGTTTTGCTGGAAGTATAGAAGCTCAAACACAAGGAATGTATAATCATAAATAATAAGTATAAATATATTTATCACTTTTATGTTTTATGGTTGCAGGTATGAACAAAGCCTGTCAGTTCTAAAACATGCAAAACATAGCAAGGAAGGTATGATAACAAAAACTTCTATAATGCTGGGCCTTGGAGAATCTGATGATGAGGTGAAGCAAGCAATGGCTGATTTAAGGGCCATTGATGTTGATATTCTGACATTTGGTCAATATTTGCAGGTTAGTTAATGTAAAATACTTCAATGGTTTCCAAACCTGCTTCTCATAGATTTGAAGCTAAATCTTAAAATTCTGTCCATGCTTAAAGATGGTGCTAATCTTTCCCATGATCTCATAATTCTAAGTTGTGATAACATGTTCTATTGAATCTACATGAGGTTACTGTATGATTGCCTCAGCTGAAATTGACAGCAACCTTGCAAGTCTTCTTTCTAATTGATTTTTAACTTGTGGTTTTTAGTAATTGAAAAGATTTTATTCTTGCAGCCAACTCCCTTGCACTTAACTGTCAAAGAGTATGTTACTCCTGAGAAGTTTGCTTTCTGGAAAGAATATGGAGAATCTATTGGTTTTCGTTATGTGGCTAGTGGTCCACTGGTAAGCTCTTAGAAAATACATTAGAATTTGGTTGTACCGTTGTAGTATGACTGAACATATGCATACCTGTTATTACACATTTTGTGCTATTAATAACTGGTCTCCACAATAAGCCAACGTCAGTTGATAAGTTGTTTAAGTGTGTATTTAGATTGGAGGTGCGTTGAACTTACCATAATTTTTAGATACAACAAATAGTTGCTTTTATGGTATATTTGCCATGATTTTATCCTCAACCTAACGCGAATCCAAACATGTTATATTTATCTGATCATCATCATTGAACTTATGGAATCCTGAGGCCCTTCTGCGTTTTGCAGGTACGGTCTTCGTACAGAGCTGGGGAGTTGTTTGTCCAGACAATGGTAAGAGAAAAGGCCAAGAATGCTGGCCACTCATCCTTATGATCTTTGGTTCTGCGATTATGTATATTTGGCGACAACAACTGACGAGGTTTTAGCATATGCATTGCGTGGAGGAAAATGGTTAGGTGTGGAGAGAAAATTCAATATTTTTGAAGTCAATCGGTTTTACGTATTCTTTGGACCAGTAATGTTTCTTAATTTAATTTTTTTTGGTAAAGAACTGACAATATACGTAAGTTAAATTGAGAGTGTGAAAAATAACAAGAATGTCAAAGCATTATAAAGCGGTAATAATGATTAATTTACTTAAAAGGAGGGTGTTCTCTCTTATTTACATTTGGTTGTTGGTTGCATTTGTTGGTTTTGTTGGGTTACCATTTTTCTAGTGTGATGGTTAGTCTAGTTTCTATTTATCATTTGATAAAATTGAGTATATCTGAAAGAGAAATACTCAATAGCCAATACTCATGCTTAACAGTCATCACTATCAAAATTTCATTTTGGAGATTCACTGGTCACTATTTGGTTCGGTCTTCTCAACAAGTGGATGAAAGGAGAAGATTACTTCTATGATTAAACTTTCATAACTGGGTTATGCTTGGCCGTTCGTGAATTTATTAGTTTAGTAATATTTTTTGTTAGTAAACTAATAGTTTTCCCAAACCAGAAAATATAATGTTAATAATCAATAATTAAGTGTAGTTCAAGACTCCAAGTGTCAAATTCAGATGTTAGAATAAATATTAATTAGAACATTGTTTTATTTCAATGTTTTATAACTAGAGGATTGTCTTTGGCTTCGTTTTTTACCAAGGAGTTGTTTAATGCTTACAAAATTGTTTCAATTTTATCTCAAGGGAAAATAAGTTCATGATATATGTTTTTTTAGTAAAGAAAAAAGTTCGTGATTTTAGGAGCAGTTTGGTCCAACTGTCCCAACGTTCTTGGTATGAAATTAATTAGTCTAATAAATTCAGTCATTACATTTCTAAGAAACTAAAGACACGACGTGATTTGTCCTGGAAAACAATCTTAGGTTCTACTGAGAGATATTTTACGCGCATGGCCTAAGACCAGGAACACCAACGTTGACCAAGGATTGTAGCATGTGAATCACCAGCATTTGAAATGTTCATCCAAGTCTTCCACCTAACTAGGGAAATTTTCCAAGAGAAATAATGAAAATTATTTGAGCCAATTGTAGCATGTGCCAATACCTTTTTATTTAAGCATCTCGAAATATTCCCATAGACTTTAATCCTTTAAACGGACTACAAAAATAATTCTCGATCCAAGACTTACCATTACCCATTACTTTCTGTTATATTGCTAGACTAATTTTATCAATAGGGTATTCCACTAAAAATTCTCCAGATTTTTTTTTAATTAATAAATATCAACCTTCTGTTTTAACCCAAATCACATGGGAATGCACGGAAAACTTAGTGGATTCTACTTGAAAATTCTCTCAAACGATTCCGATTTAACAAGTATTTTCCCCTCAATTTCAATTTCAAATATTACAACGTAAAGTTATTCCAATTTTCTACCAGTTTGGAAAATAAAAAGTTCTTCCTCTTTTGAACCAATGAGTGGGTTGGTGCACTTTAAGCAATAATGTGACCCGCTGGGAGACACTCACTATGACCAATTTTTTAGCTTGTAAGACAGATAAAATGTAATGAATAAAGCATAAGAATGAGTTGGCCAATGCTGTCATTTCATGGTCCAACTAATTAAATTATCCTCTCTTTATTCCAAAGTAAAGTTGCCCAAGAAAATATGATCCCCTATAAATTGATCATAGGACTCAATAATTGATTATACAAATTGAGAAGAAAAGTCTTCTATTCTGATCCCCAACCTATTTGATTCATCCCAAATCCCAACCTCAATTAAGAAAAGTGTGTACACTGTAGAAAACTTCAGCCAAAACAACCAACCAATTCCTTTAAATATCACCTTTCAAAATCCAAATATTGATACAGCAAAAGATAGTTACATTCCATTAAAAAAACAATGATCAACAAAGTAGCTGTTGTACTAGTTCTTTTGCTTTTCATCATTGCTGTTCTGGCTTCTGATCCTGATCCAGTCATGGACTTTTGCATAGCCAAATCACCAGATAACAGCTTCAGTTGCAAGAACTCATCCACAGCAACTGTGGAAGACTTCACCTATTCTGGCATAAAGGTTGCTGGGAACTTTAAGCAAACTGGTTTCTCTTCTAAGGCAGTGAATTCTAATGTGTTTCCCGGTTTGAACACTCTTGGTGTGTCATTTGTGAGAGCAGATTTTGGTGTTGGCGGAGTAAATGTGCCACACTTCCATCCAAGAGCAACTGAGGTTGCTTTTGTGCTTGAGGGAAAGATTTATTCAGGATTTGTTGACACCAAGAACAAGGTCTTTGCCAAAGTGTTGGAGAAAGGAGAGGTCATGGTGTTCCCAAGAGGACTAGTGCACTTTCAGATGAATGTTGGAGATGGCCCTGCTACCATTTTGGGAAGTTTTGACAGCCAAAATCCTGGCTTAATGAGAATTCCTAATGCAGTTTTTGGTACTGATATAAAGGAGGAGCTTTTGGAGAAGGCTTTTGGATTGAGTTCTAAGGAGCTTTCCAAGTTGAAGAAGAGGTTTTCTCCTAGTTAAAATATGCATTTTTCTGTTTAAGGAGACAAGGTTTCAAGTAAAAACATTGAACCCTGAAATACTTGAATCAGAATTTAAGTTCCAGAATGTTGCTGATGATTAGTTGAAAAATACCTCATCAAGAAAGTCATTGGATTGATTTGTAGTTAATTATTTTAATAAATCGTCCCTTTTTACTAAAAAAAATTTGGTCTTAGAGATAGTTTTCTAGTATTTTTCTATAGAAGTGCTTCCATTTTCCCCTCAGTTAAGGAAGGAGCTTAAGAGGAGTTTGAACAGATTAGAACTTTATTTCCAACTTGTTGCTTTTGCCTTCTGGCCATCTTTTAAGGTCAACATGATCATTTACATTTGGTTCAATTATACACGTTTGGCTCAAAAGCTAAAAATCAAAGGAGTGGTTGGGTTCATGTTTTATATATGTGTGTCTTACTCTTCACGTTTCCATTCTTCTACGTTTTGCTTCTGCCCAATGTGCTTTTATCCAGCAGCATGATTTCAAGAGGCTGAAACTGCTCCAAAAGCTCATTTGTTAATGATTCCCCTTCCCCCGTTTGGTTGTTGCACTTTTTTGTCTAGCATTTTAATTTGCTTTCCCATGTGCATTTAGGTGTCATTCTTTTCTCTTTCTTAGTTTTTTTTATTAAAGAACCAAACAAGCCATGATTATAGGTGTCACACCTTCAAAAGAAAAAAAGCAGACAAACATTCTCTTTTTGGCAACATGAAATTAAAGAAATACATTCATTTATCTAGTCAATATTCTATTTCAAGTTTTTCATCTCTACTAGTTACAAGCCGTGGAGGTCTCCCTAAGAATCTGTACTTTAAACCAATCTTAGAAGTTTGATCATTAGTTGTTCTTAAATCTTAAGGTTGTTTGGTTACTGAAAAGGTGGGATGATTTTAACATTAACATACCTATTACTAATATATATATATATATATGCATTTTTTATTTTTTTTTTGCATTTCAGCAATATTCAATTAAATTACAAACAGAAGGTGATTTAACTGCTTGTGGAAATCAGAATGACAAATACAACCGGTGTTATCCATCAAATAACATTAAAAACAAAAAGACACTCAAACAAGCATGTTCTTGGAAGCTATAGATGATAAAAACAGAACCTGATCTAAATGAGTTGTTGAACACTGATTACATTTTCCATAGACATTTCCATGAATGTCATAGTTAAATCAATGCATTCAGCATCTCATTCCAAAGGTCTGGCACCCCAGGGAGGCACCAATGGCTGCAATCAGAGGAAAGAGTTGTGCCTGCTTTCTGCCTCTCTTCACTCATTGCCTTGCTATACACTGAAGGATGTCCATCTCTTCTGAAAGCAGTCATTGTTGTAATATCTTGCAGATATACAGGAAATCTCATTCTCTTTAGCACTCCTTGTAGCACTACTAATGGTTCAGGAATATGTTGGTGGCTGAAAAATTGTATAGGACTCTTCTGCTTATAGCATTTCCAACCATTTTGCCTGCATATGAACATATGGAGCCAGAGGAGTTGAGTATAGCAAAAAAATGATGTAGCCAAATTCTATAAAGTGAAAAATTCACTTTAAAGAGTAAAGTAAGTAATTTCAATGCTTAAAGTAAGTAATTTCAATCTATTATGAGAAAATCAATGATTAATAGTACATACACATGTATAGCAAATCATGCATGTGTTAGAATATCAGATGTTGATTTTGATTTTCTCGTGAAAGACTGAGATTACACACTTTGCTTATTTTAGAGGAGTCAAATCTAATAGTTTGTTTTAATTAGGCGATCAAAATAGATTGTACTTGTTATGCCTAGGTGACATGCTTCGAAAAATGACTTGGGTTCTTCTAGGGTCCAAATTTAGATCCACCCATCTTGCCCATGTACTGAGTCCTTTCTGATATGCAACCATAGGATTCATGTTTGTGATGATCCTATTTCTCTCCATGTAATAATCCCACCTGATATTAATCAGAATTCATTAGTAAGTGAAGCTAGAAAAGAAGATTAAGCACCCTTTGGTGTGTGCTTAAGGACTTAAGACTATAAAAATGTCATTATTTACTGATAAGTAAATTATGGAGGGAGAAGGATAAGATACAAGAGATTGAGAAAGCTTTCTTACGAGCTTGTTTGACCAGAGTGAGTCCACCAATGAGCTGAATCAAATACTAGAATATCAACTCCTTTCCAATACCTTGCATTCTCTTCAATCAAATCCAAATGTAGAATTCTCTTACTGTCAGGCCCTTTCTTCAGTTCTACCAACAATGGTGCCCAAAAGAACTCAATTGATGTCTCAAAATCCTGCAAGTGAACACTATGGGGTCAGTTTCAGTCATTTTCAAAAGGAAAAGAAGAATAGGCTTGATTGATTGTTTTCTTACCAGAGCATGAAAAGCCATTAAAGGACCATTATAGGTTACTTTTTTCCTATCAGTTGGAATAACTCCTTGAACCAAGCAAACAAGAGATTCCCATTGGTTTCTCATTATGGAATCACCCACCAACATTATTCTCTTTCTTCTCATTTTACCAAGAAATCCCAGTGCTTCAAACCTGTAGGTGTCACCAAGAAGCCAAATTTATAGCAACATTACAACTAATAACTGCCTAAGCTCTCTAGTTGCAAATAAAAGGCTATTTTTCAACTGAATTTTTAGCTTTAGTAACTCTATTTTTGTGCTTACTATACCAAACAGAAAAAAGAAGATATTAATCATGCATGCACATGAAATGATAATAACTTGGTTGCAATGTGAATAATTGTCCAAGTTTAGGTAATGTAAACACCTTGGGATGGAACAACCAAATGGCTTCCACTTCCACTTCTCATAGTCAGAATCTGGCCTTCCATTCTTTTGACAAGTAACTGCAGTGCTGAGATAGGGACAATTGGAATCATAGAGAGGGTAAGATTGGTCAAAAATCCATTTTCCAACAGAAAAGTCACATTTTTTCCAAGAATCTCTCCGGGTTTGCACCATGTTAATGTCTTCACTTTTAGTGGCAATCCAGCTAGGCTGCTCATCCTCTAGGTTGATCAGTGAAAATGTACAGTGAAAGAAGCTTAGAAAGATGCTGCAGAAGAAGAGAAAGGACTGCAAGTGAAGCTTTGGCTTTGCCATGGAAGCACAAGGTGAGAGCATAATGTGAATGGTCCCAAAGAAGGGAAGGCCTTTGTAATTTAGAAGGGCTTTGTGTTGAAAGAAAGTGTTTCATCAAGGCATGACTTCCGGTGGTGTGGACCATGGGAATATGCTACTTTCACTTGTTGACATTACCGTAAAATGTGGTAATTGATATGATCTGTAGCACTTTTCTTCTTTTTACTATAATTGCTGATTACCTTTTTACTTCTATAATGAGTAGATTGATCTTTAGAACATAGAATAAGTAGGATATTTGACTGACATGGGCAGCATTTGCATTTACTTTTGCTTAATAGATCGATACATTGAAGTAGAAGTGGAAAACGATTTAAGGAGAAATCTTAAAACTTGTTCCACTAACTGATATTATTAGAACCTTTTTATAAAATCAGGTTAATGATCATCAATGCAAATCGAAGTCAAAATAAACTAAGGGTGATACTTAATAATCCAGGCTTATTACATTTTATTAGAACGAATATCATAGGACTGGTATATTGTTAAAATATCCTTAATCATATTAGATAGGAATATGATTGGACGTGAAGTATTGGATCTATAACATATGATAGGATTGTTAAAATCAGTCCTTGATCAACCAAGACAGGTTTTTCATGGTTGTTATTTTTGTACGTTAATATTTTTATGAATATGATATCTCTCAATTGTTTATATCAACTAGGCTTAGATAACGTTCACGTGTAGCTGTTGATGCAAGTATTGCAGTGCTGCTCGATAGAGGAATGACAAATAATGGGGCAAACCAGACGTGTTTTCTGTTATGCAAAAGTATTATGCACTGTGGCAAGAATTTGCAGCATGTTAGGAATGATAAAAGGACTCCTCTGGTTTATTGTATAAACCAAATAATGCTTCTGGGGTTACTTCAGCATGGGTAGCCTATCAAATCAGTGCGGTGCTCTTTCCTTTCATCTGGCTCTAGTGCTTGCTTGGCACGTTACATATTGAAAAATGCATGCACTTATCCTGTGTAATCCAGGTTCTTTAGCTACGTGTGTGTAGCGAGTGTAGGTCAGAACAAAATGTTTCAAAGTTATCAAATGAAATGAACACTTCTCAAAATATAACAACGTTGGGAAATTGTTCATGTAAAAAACTGACTAGTTTAACTTGCAAACTCCAATGAATTGAAGGTGCTCTGCTCAATACATAAAAGGAACGAGGCTTATTTTTCTCCAACAAAATAGGCTGACTAGAATTGCAAACAAGAATTACAGATACATAAATAAACAAACACTAACTGCGAACTTGGAATGAACAAATCATCATGCCATACGTGCCGCTGTCATCCTTGAAAACGTCCTCCAGTCAAAATGTTTCCGGCTCATAAAGCCTGATGAAGAATAGATCAACCACAGGAATGTTTAATATAAACCTTATTTCGGAAGCCCATTTTCTTCGTTGAGAAGAGCTTTACTGCTATCAGAAAGCAAAACAGGTCCCCTTCCAGGTCTGGTACATATGAAGTAACTGACATCTCCCTTGTATTTTTGTGATGGAATGTTATCTTTAATTTCTGGAGGAGGTGACAAAGCTTCCACATCCTGTATTCCACTGATCCCGGCATCTTTGGCAATTGACTTGTCACCAATAATGTAACTGAAGGGAGAGAGTTTTGAAGGTAACTAAGAAACTTAAAGAGATTGACAAAAATCTAAGAGAATAGTATGCATGCAACTTGTAAAACTTAGAAAGAACCTGTTGAGGTCATCTGAATTTGGAGGGAAGTAGTAAAGAAGTCTCTGAATCAAATCGGTAGCAGCTTTCCTGTTACGCGCAATCATAACAGCATTTGGCCCCGCATCAAATGTGTAAGCTACCTGCAAGTAAAAAATAACAAATTGTTTAAATAAAAACCTAAACATGTAATATTTAGGCACAAAAACCATACCAGATGCATATTCACACATTATTCAAATAGGGATTATATGTAAATTTGATGTGGTGCAGGAGAATAAACAGTTGTACATATGACACTAAAACTTGACCAATAAAATAATTCAAACCTGGGGAGCTTCTTCTGAACGGTTCCACTTTTCAATGATGCTGATTATCCTGAAGAGAAAATGCACCACCAATAGTAAATTAGAAAAGAAATGTGCTACACTTGTGATCTAATCGCACAGACATAATGGTAATAACCAACTCTTGCAATTATTAGCACCGACCTGTGGGATGTATCATTCATGTAAAATATAGGGGGACTAGTATCCAGGCAGACTGCATGAAACTGGTTGCTATCAGCACAGGTCAATTGTGAAAAGGCTGCAAAATCACGATTCTTGATGGCTTCTTCCATTTGCAGTATCCGCTTTGGCACAATTTCCTATTGCAATCAAATTGAGTAAATCAGAAACAAAATATCGCCTCAACTAAATCACTGCCATATTAACAAGTAATTTTTATATGTCCAAATTAGCTTCACTGAAGCTCCACTGAAGTCCCTTCTAATGTCTTTGTCCTAATTTTAAAAAAATAATATTAAATTATATAGTTGGTGGTGCAAAACTTGTAGAGGGATGAATTACCTTTGCCCGATGTTGTAAAAGCAAACTTGTTTCAACGCTCTCACGCATTCCTGAGGTGCTACTAGTTTCCTTCTGTCGTGAACTAACCTAGAAATAGACATCAAGATGGGGGAAATATTGAGTAAAGTACGGCATATTTCAGAGACATAGTGCTGAGGTGAAATAGAAACATGTCATTGACAAGATAAATAACATGGCTTAGACAAATTAAAAAAGCAAAATCAAGATGTGAAAAATCTTGCACTGCTCTTATTTAACCATCAGCACATTCTACAACTTCTTAAAACCCTCTATTATCTAAGGTATAAGTAGCAAGGCAGCAATGAGAGAAGTGGTCTTGCTACTTAAGACAAAATGAACTGACTGCAACAAACTTGAAAGAAAAAAATGGGAAACTGGAAATCACAAGCTATGGGCTTTACATTAAGAAATGATCACAACATATCATTTTTATTGAAATAATATATTATAAGTCAAAAATCAATGGCAAACTCATCTATTCAATTAATTACAGACTGAAAGTGTGTCATACCACGGCAATAATAATAACGAGATCATCCCAGTGCTTTTCATCAGTAAGTTGAACTGCAAGACTATCACTTCCATTATCCTCCTACAGATGTTGAAAAATAGAAATTATATATGGATTCTCGGATAACATGATGTTGGGTCAAAATATAAAATAGGAATTATATAAACTTACTTTTCCCATTATCCACTTCACAAATCCCCCAAATAAGCTGCGACAAGCACTACCTGATCCTTGCCTGCCGATAATGATAATTTTCATAATTGCTACAAAATGTTATTAAAATTCAAAGTGTCCAAACAAAGCCATAAAGCCTCACAGATGTAAAGCCATTAACAAAATAAAAGACCTTGCAATAGCAGATAGCTGGCTTTGATCTTCTTTGACATTCATTAGCTTCCCAAGGGCATAAGCTACAAACAAAGGACAAAATCATTATGACAGGTGGTAAATATCATTAAGCCTATTACAAAATTAACATGCATCAAGAAGCTTGTTATATCAAATAAGAAAGCATGGACATCTGAGTCAAATTGCAGTAGAGAGAACAAAACTGAAATTTGAATATCTATTCATAGCTCCAAAGAATATAATGTTAGATGAAAGGTTTAAGAACAACTTGAATAAAGAATAAGGCTAGTCTTCTATGAAACCAATCCTAAGGAATAAAACATATTTCATGAAATAAGCATGTTTGTCCATGAAAACCATGCTCACACACCCAAACCAATATTTTGACCCGTGCAATTTTAAAAGGTTCCATCTCCCTTCCCAAAGAATGCCTGTATCTGAAATAGAATAGCTGACTAGAAAATGGTATTGATCCATTCAAATCCAGATTTTGAAAACAGATAGGACAAATCAGTTGAAACATCACCCAATTCAATGCCCCATTTGGTTTAGTGCTTAAACCTGCTAAAGCAGCCAACCAATCACTACCAGATTTGTGGGAATGACCCAAGGTGAATGAGGTTTTGTTAGAACTAGAGAACTGCTGAAAGAAATCTCAAATAAATTAACATATATATACCAAGGCAGGCAAAGCCCGCAGCTGATGAAGCCAGTCCTGCTGCAGTAGGGAAGTTGTTGTATGAAGCAATGTGAACATGCAATTTGCTCCAATCCTCTTTGGTGATTTTAATACCCTTTTTCGTATCCTCAACATCACAAGCACGGGCTCGAATCTCCCTTAAACAGCTCTGGAACCTGCCTCCAGAAAGAGAAATCTCCTACACTAACCAGCATAACCAAATTCCATCAATCAAAAACTGAAAGAAATGAAATAACAAATCTACCAGCCAGCATATTGGCACACCAGAAGGCCTCCTTTTTAATCATTTACCAACTTTGAAACATGCACTTTTTTCTCCTCAATATTTTTAACAACCAGACAGTACATAGAAACAAATATAAAAATAAGCAGTTGCCATTTGTGCAAGTAACAAGCAAGTAGTGACACGATAAAATGGATGTAAGTTTTCTTTTGGTAACTATGGAGTCAACCGCAAAAGCCATAACTGACTTCAGCGAAGACCTTGAACACACAATATGGGTATTTTTCTTCCCAACAGAATCTAATCCAATCCATACCCAAGGTCTAGATTCGATCCCTGGATTACTTAATCAAGGACAGAAGTCGCTATCACTTATTCAAACCAATATTTATAAATACATGTTATCAACATTGTCTAATTGTAATAAACTTTTTCAACAAGCACTTAACCAAAAAATAAAAAATAAAAACATATAACAAGATAAAATAAACCAACCATAAAAATCAGCTTAAGCACAAAAACCTGAGGCACATGTATCTGGTTAATTTGTTCCCTTTCTTCTCTTAAACGTGTTTAAGCAGAAATTTATCCAAGATTCACTCTAAATGTTTTTGAAGCGTAAACGTATTCTGCATGACTTATTCAACTGTAACAAACCATAATCTGCCTTCTATTTCTAACAAAAACCAATTTCCAATAGATACGCAAAACATAACAAAAGGAGAAAAAAAAAAAAACCGAAACATAAAGTAGGGAGAAAAAAGTAAAATTTACCTTGCCATTGAGCCACATGCGATCTTGCGGGAAACCGGGACTGACAGCGACAGTGGTGGTTGTGCAAAGGTGATTTGGATCCAAAGTAACACTTATACTATCGTTAATCGGTAAGATCAGGGTTTCATCTCTTTTTCCCCAATATTTGATAACAGCAATGTTTGTTGGTGTCTGTGCAGTCACCATATGCACCCAATTTTGCGACTCACTCGCCATTACAGTCCAATTCAACTTACGAATCCGCCACACCAGTCGTGTTTTATCAGAAAATTTTCAAATGCCAAAGAAAACAGCGGGAAAGTGAAGAAGAAATGGATCTGAATATACTAAAGCAACCGAAATGGAATTGAAAGGGAAAGTGTGTAAGCACTAAGCAGAAGAAAGAGTTAGTGTATAGCAATACAATATAAGGAAGGAAACGCAAAAACAACAAATCACAGAGACCTTTGTTGGCTCGTGACTCAAGGGACTTTCCGCTGTACTACTCTACTTCCATCTTTCATTTTGCTTACGTTTTATACTTGAAAAAGCATGCATACTACCCTACTTAAATATAAGAAAAATATTACTCCAATTTTCATATTTTCAAATATGAATAAAATTCAGCTGATATAAATTTATGTAATATCTTACTTTAAACTTTTAATATTATTTAGAAAAAGTACACCATGCTTAACAAATTACACTTGATTTTTATTCTGTAAACTTGAATTTTTATTATGTAAACTTGAATTGTAATTTATGGTAGATAATATTTTTCGACTAGTTTAAAAAGTTTAACAAATTTAGCGTGACTTAATTATTTAGTTTGTTTCTTAGCTGGCATATTGTGTAAACTTGATATATTATTTATTATAAATAATCTTTTTTGATTAATTTAAAAAGTTTAGTAAGTTTAATTTGACGTGACCTAATTACTCGATTTGTTTCTTAGTTGATATATGTTTTAATATATTGGTCTGTTTTTTTAGTTGGTATGTTCTGTAAACTTGATATGTTATTTACTTTAGATAATTTTTTTTGATCGGTTTAAAAAATTTAGCAAGTTTAATTTGATGTGATTTAATTATTCAATTTGTTTCTTAGCTGGCATATGTTTTAATATGTCGATCTGTTTCTTAGCTGACATATGTTTTAATATGTCAGTCTATTTCTTAACTGGTATGTAACTTAATATGTCAGTGTATTTTTTTAAATCTATTTATAAAAATTTATTTATAGAGAACCGATTAATCATACTCATTTTTAAAATATTAAATATAGATATAATTTTTTATGATATTTATAAAAAGAATAAAATATTGTAATGTAGTATTAAGTGATTTTTATTTAAAAATTTTATTCTTACTAGGTGATTTTTTTCTAAAATCTTAAATGATAATATTAATTTCTCATATTTAATTTTGATCCTTTTAAAAAATATTTTTGGGAACTAATGTTTGTTTACAATCATCTTTATTTTATTTTTATGAAGGGTTGTGAATTCAATTTTTAATTTAATTTTTATTGATGTAAAAATATGACCTTTCTTTTTTTATCGAGTTACTTAATATAACAAATAATTAAAATTACAATAAAAATTTTAATAAATTTAGCCATAAAAATATTTAATTTCTAAGAATATTTTATGATCAATCTAACAAACTTACTTCTAAGATTTATGATTCTAAAATTCATATTTCTTAGCAAAGATATCCAAAGATTTTACGTTCACCAAACTCGTTTTTGTAGTTTTCTTTTAATTTTCAATCAAGAGAATTTCCATATTCCGTTCCGTTCATTCTCAAGTAACTCAAGGCAGTGTTTAATTTTAAGCTTAATAACAATTGAAAAATAATCTATTTAAAACAACTTAAAAACTCAATTTGAGTTTTATTATTGAAATAAACTATAGTAAAAAATTTATATCCTATATAACACCATGAAAACTATAAAATTTATTTTCTTAAAAAATCTATCACAAATTAACTTAATTTATTATTTATCTAATGACAAAAAAAAAAAACACCTCAGAATTTTCATTAAATAACTTAGAAAAATGCAAGAATCAGACGGAAATCAAGCACAAATTCCATGCTACAGTATTTGTTTATAGTTTAATTTAACATTTTTATTTACCTAATTCACAAATATGGGAGAAGGGGAATATTTTTAATGTGAGTTACTTGGTTGACATGGATCATAGGACAGAATTGAATGAGTGTGTTATGTTGCTCGTGGTACACGAGGACATTCAACAAGTAAATACAAAAATGGAAGGTGTTGCTCGTGCTACACATTTTCCTTATAAAACAAGATATAATATTCACTCCATGCTCTCACGCTTGTGAGTTGTGACTCTAGGCATGGGTTGGTTTGCATCATGCAAATAGATTTTCTTAACTAATTTTTTTACTTGGATTCGTTTAACATCAAAATTTCATGTAAAGCTTTTTTTTTTTTTTGTATTAATTTTAATTAGGGGTGAAAAACAATTCACGCCTGTGGATTTGTTTTATACATGAGTCGACTAATTTTTTGGACAGTTCAATTTAGTCTGTTAAATCGGTCCGTGTTCAAATTAAAATTACTAAACATTACAACACTATATTACTATATTACTCTTTTATTATAAATATCTTAAAAAATTATATTTATATTCGAAAAAATAAATTGACTTATGATGTTGTATCTAGATCAAATTTTTTAAACAAACTATATCAGAATCATACTCGGATCTATAAAATATAAAACAAATCTGATAGGAGCAATTTTGCTGGTTTAAAACTGCATTTTAAACCTTTAATTTTGTTCGTATAGTTTTGTGAAGTTCTTTTCTTTGAAACACTGTAAAGTCAGGCTTTGGACTCTTATCTTATACGCTTCCTTTGTAAAATACGGAAGATGAAGTGTATGCGTGAGGATAAGATTTTTTTAAAGAATTTAGACAACAATTTGATTTTTAAAGATATTAACATGGTATTAAAAGAAAATGTGAGAATGCGAGTTAGTTACGTAGAATTGGGAGAAAATTTCCTACTAGACATTAAATACATGCAACCTAATTCTGTTAGGCAATAATTTTTCATTAAGAACTACTCTCTAATAACTGTCATGTTTCTTATTAAGCATTAAATTTCGATCACCGCTATCTGTTACTCTCCATTAAATACAATTTTTTCTATTGACAATTAGTGTTTATTCAACTGTCACTGTGATTCATTAAATCTAATTAATCGTAATATTCCATTAGCAATTTTAAAGATACATAAAAAAATATGAAAAGAAATATAGTTTATTGAATCTAATTTAAGTACAAAAATTATATGTAAAATAGGAAAATGAGTTTTTGTCTAATCTTCAGCTCCCAAAAGCTATCTAATCAAATTAAATAAACTCCAACTCACTAGTGTATATTTAGTATTAAGTAATAGGTCTATTTTACTCTCTAAATTATTATTTTTAATTTAATCATAAACATGTTTAAATAGGAGATATGTGATAATTCTTTAATTAGTACTAACACAGATGAATTTTCTTTTAACTAAAATATCCTTGATTAAATTATGAATAGTGTTTGTGTGAGATACAGGTAGAATTATATCTTTTATAAGCATGTTTGTAGTCTAATCTATATTTTATGTTAAGCATGTATCAATTTTGACGTTAGCAGATACAAGTAATTATGTATTAATTTATATTTATTTTATTCAACTTACCAAATTAATTTCCACCATTCAAATCGCTATGGTTGGTACAGCCTATATAGCATAACAACAACATCATGTAAGCTTCCGACAGGGGATTAGGTTACATTTATTTATCTATATCTTCTACTATATGAAATCTACTTAAATAATCACTATTTTTTAAAAAATTAATATTCTATTTGAAACTTGTTAGAAGATAGTTTTATCATTCAATTTTTCTTTTTCTATTTTATTGGTATTTAATGAATACCTAATGTGAAATTATCTTGTAGATTATTTTGAGGTTAGTGTTTAATTTGTAGATAATGTTGTAGTAGAACTCTTAAAAATCGGTAAATAATAATAGATGAGTGTAAGTCTAGATGGTCACCTAAGAGGACAGGTGAATTAGGTTTACACGCTTTTACCAATTAATTTAGTATTTCAATTAAAAGTTCTTCCCTAAATTTAAACCAGAATAATAAATATAATAATGTTATGGAAATATAAAAGTGAAGAGATAGAGAGAACCACAAAAAAAATTTTTTAATACTGGTTCACCTTCCACCACAAAAGGCTATGTCCAGTCCTCCGACCACCGTCAGAGATTTCTCTTCACAATCAAACAGTGTAAAGTTACAATCTCACCCTGAGATCTTTACACCAACACTCAAGAAAAAATACCCTTTTTCTTGATTACAAAGCCCTTACCGAACACTACGGTAATCAAATACCCTTTCATCGAACACTACGGTGAACAACAATCTTTCACCGAACACTACAGTGAATTCACAACAACAAATGTTCAGTATTGGAGAATAGAGTACAATGATTGTTTCAATGGTAAGTTGAATCCTGAGGCTTTCATATGATATGACAATTAAGGCTCAAAAACTTTTCTTACTTTTAGAATATGAAAGACATTGAAAGTTTGTTTCAAGGATGAATAAGATTATGAAAATAAGTTTGTTATGTGTCTCTCCTTTTCTAAATCTGAAAACTTGTTTAAATAGGTAATTGTAACATTTCAAAAATGTTTTTAAAAAAAGAGCTGTTACAAATTTTCAAAATTTTAAACTTGTAATCGACTACACAACGTAATCCATTACAACAAGTAAATGTTACCCATGATTCAAATTTTGAATCATGTAATCGATCTTGACTTTTGGTAATCAATTACAAGAAGTTGTTTTTGAAAATTTGAAAATCGGTGAACTTCGTAATTGATTACAGACTTTCTATAATCGATTACAACATAATCGATTACTGACTTTTTGTAATCCATTACTGACTATTGAAAACTATTTCTAAGTTAACAAAAATGTATTTTTATTTGTTTTAATCCTTAAACCATATTTTACTTAACTTATTTGTAAACTTAAGAGCCTTGAGCTATCATATCATAGAGAGTACTTACTTTTTCTAGGTGAAGACTTGAACTTTGTAAATTTAAGCTATTCTTAATAAAACCTTAATTCTTTGATTTTATTCACTTTTTCTTTCTTTTTGTTGATGTCTTTTTGTCTTCATCAAAACCCAATCATGAAGTCAGAGATAAATTTCTCCATAAAGAGCTTTTCTTACCGTAAGAAATGTATAATATTTAATTTTAAAATTTATACAAATTAAGTTGATTAATAAAGCATAATTTGTAGAACATTTAAAGTACTTAGAAAATAAATTCATGAAGAAAATATTATTTGAAAATATGCTATTATACTTTTTGGTACAATATCTTATTATACTTAATTTCGATGGATTAAAATTAAATGCTTTATAAAGTATTTAAAAATGTCAAAATATTTACTGAATTGGATGATAATTAAAAAGAAGAAAATGATTTAATATAAAAACTTATAAGACATGTATAAAAAAATACGCATTACAAAAATACTTTAAGTGACAATCAGATTGAATCCAGAATATGAAAAATAAAATAAAATCTTAAAAATTAATTATAAAGTAATGAAAGTTGATATTCGAAAGAGAAAATGTTTTAAGGTAAAAATAAAGTTTAAAACTAATTTATCTCTCACTAAGTGAAAGAATATAACAATGTGATGTCATATATCAAACTTTTATTAACATTTATCTGTTTATTTTTTTTTTATCGTATCATATTATTTATTATATCTATTTTTTTTTTCACACTTTTACTTTTTCAATATTCTAACAACCCTTAATAGCAGTATGATACTTCATTAAACTACTCTTGTATCTTGTTATAAAGAAAGTGCATCATTTAAAATATTTCTTTTTTATAAAACTTTCATATATATAATATTTATAAAATATTTGATAGACAAATTGCAAACTAATTATAAAATGTAAAAAATAAAATAAAATAAAAGAAAAAAATTATTTAAAGAAATACATACATACATATATATATATATATATATATATATATATATATATATGAGTAAGTTCCCTTGTTAAATTCGCTAGAAAGTAAAGTTGTTAATTTACTATTACCATATCAGAGATCAAAAGAGTTACACTGGCAAAACAGTCTTGAGATCCTTGTGCATTGTTCTAATGACAGTAGTAACCTGTTGAGTCTGATCTTCATTGGAGCAAGATGCAAGAAGTACCTTAGCTGTTCCTCCATCTGGGTAACAACCAGCATCAATCATTTCTTCAAATATTTCCAAGCACTTTACATAAAGCTTTTTTTTAGAGTATGCTCCAATGCGAGAAGTCCATGTCACCACATCAGGTTTTAAACCTTTGGTATGCAACAACTGAAAGAACTCTTCCATTCTCTCAATAAACCCTGCTTGTCCATACCTATTTATCAAGATATTATATGTACTGATATCAGCAACATATGATCCTTTTTCCATCACTGTCATAACTTCTTCCATCTTTTCAAATTGGCCTAACCGTCCATACAAGTTCAGCATGCTGTTGAGAACATAAGTGTCTAGTTTAAGACCAGATTTATGCATTTGGTTAAGAATCTCCTCACATTTATTCACACTGCCCATTTTGGAATAGGCTGATAGAAGAACCATGTGTGACTTCATTGTTGGTGTTATTCCCACTCTTTTCATATCTTCAAAAACAGCCTCAGCATCTGAATTTTGCTCATACGGACATGAAGGAAAAACGTGTGTTAGATGAACAGATAAAAAGAGCAATAGAATCAAAGTTTGCTGACCCAACAAAGCATTATGTTCCTTTTTTCAATATTTTTACAGAATGGCTTGTGTAAAAGCCAAAGAATACGTAAGACATAATGTCAGAAATATGAGATTTATACCCCACTTATATACACATGCAGTAGGTTATATGTCTAGCTAACTCACTCCCTAATGGTGAGGATTGAGCTTCTCGAACGTAGAGACTGTTAAAATGGGTGGCCCAATACTAGCCAAATTCTCGACGTGAGGAGATATGTTATAAATCTCACGTCACTCAGAAATATTATATATATATATATATATATATATATATATATATATTGTGTGTGAGAACAATCCTCACCTCAGTTTTGTAGGATTGAGTTATAATTTAATTATGTAGAATTTATATGGCTTAAAAAAATCTCATGATAATCACATGTCAAAACTTTCAGCTTCCTGATTTCAGTGTATTTCCGATGTGCACAATTCCAATATAAAGAATTTGAAGTAGAGAATTCGAATTGAATTAATTTGTATGGAACTTGTAAGATGTGCTTGGATAACTCCTAGAATCAATTATAGCTCCCAAAATCATGGTGAAAAATTGAAAAAGTTGAATAAACTAATTGTTGCTTTGGCTTCAACATGATCTTTAGAATTGATTGTGGTAGAATTGAAAACTAATCCAAACACACACATCACCTTTTATATGCTGAAAATAATGTTATTTCTTTGGATGGGGTGAGGGGTATTTGAAGCAATGTTATTTGCAGACAGATGATGCAAACTTTATCATATTTTCCTATATAGACCATTTGAATAAACAAAACACAATGATTACTTCTGAGAGAAGGTAATTACCATCTTGAAAACCTGCTCTCCCATATGCATCTACCAAGATATTATATGAGGCTCTATCTGGTTCACATCCCATATGTTGCATTAGTGAAAAAATCTCAGCAGCCCCATAAGGATATCCTGCACGACTGTTGGAAAAAAGAAAATTCTTGATTTTTTTCCTAGATATTGAAATTCTTAACTAACAACATGATAAATTCATACTGAAGAAAGAATTTATGCCATCTTAAGTAACAACCTGTAAGATTCCATGAGGGCATTATAAGCATATACATCGGGTTCAAGCCCAGCTTCTTGCATCTGCTCGAACACTTCCTCTGCCTTTTCACATAGTCCTTCTCTTGCAAATGCATTCACTAAAGCAGTATATGTGCAAATATTAGGCTTGCACTTATGGCTCATCATTTCATTGAACATTTTTAAGGCCATAAAGGATTTACCAGCCTGCATAAATGTCAAATTTCATAAGTATTATTATGACTGCACTATCAAGAAAAACAACATGAGAAGCAATAATTAGTACTAAATTTAAAGCCCATTACTCACTTAGAATCTCTAATACAACTAAATGTGAGATTAAAACTTGAGCAAATATTGCATAAATTGCACAAACCCTAACTGAATGAGCCATGATCAACGAACACAAATTACTAAAATACCCCCCTTCCTAAAATTTCAACAGCTTACTCATCCTTATAACACTGGATGATAATGATCCATCTACAAAGATATGTGAATATCACGAATTTACGATTACCCCCATAAATCATCAGAAAATCAAACAATCTTATGTTGATCTCAGGCTTCCTTGATACTTGTTCTTCTTGCAACATGTTGGCTCTAACCTAGGGTCAACCTTTGACATGAAAAGTTATCATCTTTCTAGTTGTGTAGGTCAGTAACAATCATATACATATATATTTGGTTTAGTTGAAGACAGTTGGAATATTTGAAGCATTGAGTGTAAATGATTCTGTAATCCATTAGATCATACAGAAAATGTGAAAAATAAAATTTAAACAGAAAACAACCTTTCCATATAAATTTATCAACATGGTGTAAGTTTCAGTAGTTGGCTTGCAGGCATCCCTTTTCATCCGTTGGAAAATCTCTTCTGCTTTGTCAGAATTTCCTCCTTTCATTAATCCATTTATATAAGCATTATATACAACTGCACCTGGATTTTTCATTCTCATACATGGTTAGCTATTTTAAAATATCAAACTTCCAGTTATCATATGTACACAAGTTAATTCAGGAACATACTCGAAGGAAGGCCATAATTTCTCATTTCAGCAAAGACAGCTTCAGCTTTTTGTAGTAGCCCAGACATGCAGTAGGCCTTAATAAGAAGGGCATAAGTATCTTCAGTAGGAATGCATCGAAACTCAAGAAGCTGAAGATACGTGGATTCTGCCTCCTTGTATTGAAGCTTTTGTCCAAAAGCATCTATGAGCAAATTATAGCAGATTACATCTGGCTTGAAGGAGCTCCTTAGCAGTATCCATCTACATATCTGTACAGTTTTTCTGTTATGCCAGGCAACATATATAAATCCACGAACCAAACCCAAACAAATTAACAATTGTGATACACAAAACCAAAAATTAGTGTCATTGCATGCCCA
Organism: Hylodesmum podocarpum; assembly: GCA_026586105.1. NCBI lineage: Eukaryota > Viridiplantae > Streptophyta > Magnoliopsida > Fabales > Fabaceae > Hylodesmum > Hylodesmum podocarpum. The sequence goes on along the minus strand of JALJEV010000539.1, from coordinate 1,050,356 downwards.
AGTATTCACGTGTGCATCTAATATTGTCACATGTGTCCTATGAAATAAATGCTGACTCATAAACCATGGATTCAGGGTAAAATGTGTCAAAAATGAAAAAAGAAAAAAGTAATATAGTTGAAATGTGAGTTACCGGCCTAATTCTACCCTACAAAATCGCTTGTAAGGTGAAGTTTATTCTGCACTTATATACATGCAACAGGTCATATCTTTAGGTGACGGAGAATTTCCAACACACCCCATGCTAAGTACTGGATTAGTACGAAGACTATTCAAATGAGTGGTCTAGGATTTCCAACACAATCCCCACACCGAGAACTGGACTCGAATGTGGAGATTATTTAAACCAGAGGTCTAGTATTGACCCGACAACAAGTGACTCAACATCTGCAAACAATACTAGACTCTAATATCAAGTTAAAATGTGGGTTTAACTCAATCCTATAAAACTAACTCAACCCTATAAAACTAGCTTATAAGTGAAGTTTGCTATATACATGCAAGGTTTATATATGTGACGATGGATTTCCAACAAATATCCATGTAAAAATGAAAAGATAAGGTAAAGTTTGAAGGTAGTGAGAGCAATGAGGACATGCAGCAGCATGTGTTTCTCACCGAAATGATTGAATCCCATTGTTTTTTCATTCGAAGTTGAACAGCAACAGTGAAAATATCATCCCATGTGTCAAGAGAGGCATTAAGCATGTCCAATGCGGCCCAAATTCTCTCACTGTCAACACCCTTCTCAAGATAGTCCAGAATCTTTTCTGCAGTTGGACTCAACACAGGAAAAATACCATCAACAAAACCAGAACCATATTTCCATCCTCGTCCTCTCAAAGAACCACCTGGTCATAGAAAAACAACACAGTATTCACACATGTTCCAAGTTCCAACACATATTTCAATGAACAAGTGAACAAACTCGTGTTTCAGCACAGTATTAATTACTTGCTTTCCTTGACACTTTCTTGTGATTGAAGTTCCTTAATTTGCCATTTTTGTCAATATATACGCTGTCTCTTTTGAACTTCTCCAAAGCCACACTACTAGAATCATTTGCTTTCAACTCAGAATCATTCAAGCAAGCTCTTGGTTCTATAAGTGTAGTGTGGCTTAGTGTGCATATAGAATTTAACCTGCAGATAAGTACTCACATCAGTTAAGTTTCAGTGCTGCTTCAAAATGGCTGAGAAAAAATGGAACACAAAATTGAAATGAAGCTTACATGAAGGCACGTAGGAGAAGGTCTCTGAGTGTGGATAATGAATGATTGGATTTTTTTTAAGTTTTGAGAAATGGGCTTTTGCTGCTTTTGATATGGAACAAATGATAAGAATGGACAAATCCATGAAAATATCTTAAGAAAGGTTCAGAATGGCAGAGCCAAACAAGGTACCATGATAATATGTAACATGAAAACGATTGTTAACATTTTCTTATTCACAGATTGATCATAATTTGAGTTTAATTAGTACTTAAAGTTAACTCTTCAGCCTTAAAAAAAAAAAAAACTTTTCAGAAACTATCAACTCCTAATATTAAATATTTTTGGTAACCATGGTTAATTAATGAGATTGAATTTTATTTATTTATTTAAAAATAAGCCCTCCAGACTTAGTTAAATAAACAGTACAAATTAATGCAAAACCAGAAGGCAGAGAATGATCCACAACACATTTAATTATGACCAACTTATTTAAATTTTAGGTGATTTTATCATCTAAAATTGAAATGTGAGTTAGGGATATTTTTCTTCCAACAATTATTCAAATTGATTGAGGAATATTTCCCCTTCAACAAACGAGCAAATTTACGAGGGTGCTTTCATGGGTTAAAATAAAAAGTTGAAGTAGATGTTGTGTTTGTGACTCGTTTTACTTTGAACATGAAATTTTAATAAACTAGCAATCCATAAATCTAGATCTTGAGGAATTATTTTCGTTATTAACATGCAATCTTTACCCTAGAATTTACTATGTTTTTGTGATAATGCTTTTGAGAATCATACGAATTATGGCAAGTTCATTGTTCTATACAAATTTTAATTTTTAGTTTATATGGGTTGACACATCTAATCAAGTTTTCCGCTCACACTACATATGATTTGAGTTTAATTCTTAGATTTGTTTTGTTAGTGTGCTGTATGCAAATTCTACTATCTTTTTTTTTTTTATTGATGATGTTGGTATTTCTTAGCCTTGAAAAAGAACGTGTCTTTGTATAACTAAACTTATATGTCTCGGAAATAAAACTAAGAAGAATAAATAAATAACCTTTTATTGATAAGACTTAACTTTAAACATAAGAGTGAAAAATATATATTTACATTCATTTTTTAAATGAACCTTAACTATTTAAATCAATTCACTTGTATTCAAAATTAAGTTAGGTCTCTAAACTCCAAAATTTATTTTTCTTTAATATTGTGTTTAGATGAAGAAATTTTATAATTTAAAGATATAAATATTTAAATTATTTATAACTGATTTTTTTATTTTTAAATTAATTGTTTGAATGAAAAATATAAAGTAACGGAAGTGAAGATAAAGTAAAAAGTCTGAGAAAAAGAGAAAAAAAAAATAAAGGAGGAGAATTTTATATCTTTAATATGTAAGTGAAATTTAAATTTTTTATTTTTGATTATTTTAAATTCTTACTTAAAATTTATAAATTTATTTAATCATAAGTTTCTTTACGAATTATTATTTTTTTCATTAAAATTCCTGAACTAGTTCTTACTAGAAAGGAGGGAAAAAAATTTCTTAAAAACACCTTCCCATCTTAATATGGGCCACATGCACGATCTCAAAACGAGGCATAAAGGTGTCAATCAAACGGCTAATAAGAAAAAGCCCATGGTCTCAATTAACCTTTGTTCTTTTTACAATATTTTAGAAAAATATTTTTTTTTCTTTTAGTATTTTACAAGACCCCTTAAGCAAGCAAAGAAATTAGGCACAAAAACCCCACCTTGGTTCCAACCACAGTGAAGAGCAACCAAATCAAGTGCGCTTTCGGTAATCACCCTAACGCAAACCCTTCTCATTTTTTTTCTTTGTTTTTTAATTTTTTGTTTTTAATCTCTTATGCTTGCGACATTTTTATGCAGTGATTTCATCGAATCTCATAGAAGATGTTTCTGACAAGGTGAACCCCTCTTTTAAATCCTGCAAAATTGCATTTCAGGGTTTTTACATTTTGCACGATTCAATTACTGAATGGTTTCTCGCGAAATCTGTTAGGTTTTTCTGTTTGTTTAATTGTGTTATTTTGTTGATGAAATAGGACTGAGTATGACCGAGGAGTCAACACTTTTTCTCCCGAAGGCCGTTTGTTTCAGGTTGAATATGCAATTGAAGCCATCAAGGTATGTTACTCGCTTCACCCCGATCTTTCATTTTCTTGTTTTTTGTTTTTATTTTGTATGCATCTGTAAGTAAACAAAAAGGGTGTTTTTTTACGACTCCGAGAAACTGTTCTGTTCTAAATTTCGTTTAAGTTTTTTGGTGTTTTTGTTGAATTGCAGCTGGGATCAACTGCGATTGGGTTGAAGACCAAAGAGGGCGTTGTTCTTGCAGTTGAGAAGCGCATCACTTCGCCCCTGCTGGTCCGTTTATGAATTTTTAATATTTACTGTGGCATTTCTGCAGATTTCGTTAGTGCAATGTTAAGTAATTGGTGTTAAGTATGTCATCAGTTGAATAATTAATGTTTCGTAATTATTAGTCATCAAAGGACAAGCCTGATTGTTGTTTGTGTATTAGTTCAAGTGATTCTTATTTCATTTTGGACTTAGTTGTTAGCTGGTGCTGGGTTTGGTATTGGTGGATGGTGAATAATGAACTGTTTAATAGTATCTTAAGTGCATGTGTGTTTAAAGCACTGTGGACACTAGATGCCTGTTTGATTTTGTTTTTGATGTGACAAGGATAGTGTGTTTGCTGGCTTGTGAGTTGTTTGTTGAGGACTGATGTAGAATAAATTGCTTATGGATTGATAATCACTCAGCCTAAGTGGGTGATCATTAGACAGCTTGCATGATAGATTAAACTTTTAGTGTTGCTTCTTCACCTTGCCCTTCTCTATTGCCTGCATAATCATTTGTTTATTGATTTAGATCTCCCCCACATTGTCACTGCTCCTTCGAATTCCTGGTTGTAAAAGCCAATTGTATCCATTCTTTCATGGGGTCTTGGTTAACAGCTTCAAAGGCATTGAAGCACGGACTATATTATAAGGGAATTGATGGAGGCAGGAACTGGGTATCCCAGTGTTTATCCGGTTTGGTGGTTCCTTCATGGGCACCTCAAGTTCGAGTCCTTGGTCATAATTGGATAAAATGTTATTTTTATTTAAAATGAATTTATGTTTATTTAAGGATTTATTTAGAAAATACAGAAGTGGGCTAGATAGTTCATAGAGGGGGACAGATAGCCCATGGAATGGGCTAGGAAGGCTTTTTAACAGTAGTGTATACTTCTGCTTTGCACATTATTTATTTAAGCATGAAACTTCTCTTTCAGGAGCCAAGTAGTGTTGAGAAAATTATGGAAATTGATGAGCACATAGGTTGTGCAATGAGTGGATTGATTGCTGATGCTCGAACACTGGTTGAGCATGCGCGGGTGGAAACCCAGGTATTATTAACTTTATATCATACATATATTTAAGTGCAGTGTTGTTAAATAGTGGCCGTGGTGGAATGGCGAGGCAGATTTTTTGCTAGCCACTATGGAAGCCTTATATGGCCAAAACTTTGTCCTCCACCATGTTCTGTTATCCGCCGTTGATAACATTGTTTAAGTAGATGATTAGCTACTGATTGATATATTTTGGTTGATTGTTCACAGAATCATAGGTTCTCCTATGGTGAGCCTATGACTGTTGAGTCCACAACCCAAGCTCTTTGTGATCTAGCCTTGCGTTTTGGGGAAGGTGATGAAGAGTCCATGGTAAATAACTTTTCAGCTTTGATATTCATGTGTATTTTCTGTTTGTTGCTTGCTTGCAATGCTTCTGATTAGGCCCAATGATTTATAAACATTTCTTGCTAAGTTGTTTTTATATATTTATCTGCTAGAAACATTGATGCCTTATATATTGTGTTTGGCAAATGTTGATCGGAGATATAAACACGTGTTATTTACCCAAAAATTTCAGAATGTACAGATGCCCTCATATTGCATCAATTGTTGAATGTACAACATTTATAATTAGATGTATAATTCCTCATGAAGGTGCATTTCTTGTTTTCTGTACAAAATATAAAATGGCAGTGTTCATGTAGAGGAGTAGATCGTCATGTATGTATTTAACATATGCCATTTCATTTCTCTTTGGCAGTCTCGACCATTTGGTGTATCTCTTCTCATTGCTGGTCATGATGAGAATGGACCTAGCTTGTAAGTATTTTGTTCCATATATTAAGCAATGGCTACTTATGAGTAATATGATGGACTTGTAGTTTTGGCTTGTTTTCTGTGTTTAGCTAGTGATTACTTTACAAGTTTGTTTGTCCAAATCTATGGTGTTGATCTTTTTAAATTGATGATGTTGTTCCTAGTATATTATGCTTTTTCTTCAAGGATTAGCGAAATTACAGGTAAAAAAAAGGAATTCCAGTCAAAAAATATTTCAAGAACTACTATTTATACTGATTGAACATGACCAGAGAGTGGTTAATGAGTAACCACTTAATTGACTTGATTAACTACTACTTGGGTATTTAATGGTTTCTAAATTGTACATATTTTGTCAAAATTTCCTTTCCTTTAATTTCTTTCTCTTTTTCCCTTGGTTCCTTTGAGGATAACTTATCCTCTTCTGTTGTCACTTAATGCCTTTGTATTGTGAGCTGTTTGTTTAAGCTTAAAAAAATAAATTTTAAGATTGTGTATAAGTATGAGGTTTTGTGGAGATTTTTAGAAGCTATTCATTATAGTTTCTCAAAATGATGCAGATTGTTGTTTAAATAGTAAATAAATACACAGCATTGGTATTCCGTTTTTTTTGGTCTGGTCGCTATTACTTTAGTCACCAGATGGTATATTATTGCTGCTGGTCTTGTTCCCATTCTTTTTCTATTTTGGACTTTTTATGTTTAGTAAATTAACAAGTTCTGATTTTCAGATATTACACTGATCCCTCTGGCACATTTTGGCAATGCAATGCCAAAGCTATTGGTTCAGGTTCAGAAGGTGCAGACAGTTCTCTGCAAGAGCAATACAACAAGGTATCAACATTTTTACATTGGTTGCTGTAAAACTTCTGTTCTGCTCATAACACTAAACTTTTAGTTGACTAAGCTTGGAAAATGGAAAAATTGTGAAAAATATAAAGAAATGAGAAGACCTTATACCCACCAGGTCACCACCCTTAGCAGGGCAGGTAGAGTAAAATGAAACATGCTGTACAATGATTGCCTACCATCATAAATAATGTATCAAATAGGTAATACTATTCAAATAATATAATCATTGTCTTGAAAAAAATTTAAACATGTCAAAATTTCTGATAATTTTGACTGTCAAATTAATGCAATGCCATTGTCAACATGTTCCTAGACTGTTTTGGAGTTTTTGTCTATGCACTGCCAATGTTGCTCTGAAGGACTGTCATGCTAGAGACTTAGTACATGTTTGGTTCAAGTTTATTTTGAAGTATTAATCGCTTTTTTTTAGCTCCCTGAGAGTGCTTTTAAAACATTTAAAACTTAAGTGATTATTTTTCTAAAATTAGTAAATTACGCGGAACCATAAGATGCTGTAAGATGACTGAAAACAATGCAATTTGGTGTTAATTGATTATGTTGTGCAGGACCTAACACTTCAAGAAGCTGAGACTATTGCTTTATCCATTTTGAAGCAAGTTATGGAAGAGAAGGTAGGGATAAAATCACATGCATGTTCTGCCAATTGATTGATGCTCCTTATCGAAAATGGAATATAATTGTTTGCTTTGTATTTTTCATTTAGGTCACTCCGAACAACGTTGACATTGCCAAGGTATCTCCAACATATCATCTTTATACTCCCTCTGAGGTTGAAGCTGTGATAAGTCGTCTATGATTTTCTTTTCATGATTCTCTATTCAGAATTTGTTTCCTATACTTCCTGTCTGTACGTCTAAATTATCTAGTATTATCCGGAAACTATTTTTGGTGGATGATGCTACACTTGTGTTGTGGCTAAGTTGTACCCTGTACAAGATTCTGCTGTCATATTTGCTCCATTCAGTCTATAGTTGAAATTGAGGACTAAATTGTTTCAATGTCTGGGAAATCCAGAACTATTACTCGAATATATATATATATATATATATATATATATAGCGATGGAGGAAAAAAGATTTAAACAATATCTATGCATTATGTATATACTATTAAAAGAATTAGTGTTTAGTTTTAATCAATTGTTAATCCTTGAAGTCAATGAAAATTGAACACCTCAGTTAAATATAGTTTGTGACCGAATTTTTTATATAAAAAAATTATAATGTTGGTTTTATCACATTTTTAAATTATAGTTTTTTATTTTATTTTTTTAGAATCTTCTTATTTCAAAACTCAGGTATAAATTACAATTTTCAAAAATAATTTTTTTTTTTTTTATTTCTAAACAGAAAATCTAATTACAATGAAATTTGTAAGATTCTTTCAATTTTTTTTTTTTTTTTTTATCTAAAATGCTTAAACTAATGAGATCATAAGTTTAGAATTATTTTTTGTTCCTTCTGTTATCTCCTTTTACTTATCATTTTTCTGTAGGTAAAAATTGGAGTTGACTTGCACCAGTTTTATTCTCTTTCTTTGTTATTATTCATTAACATGGATGGGTAGTATTCTCACGGAGTAACTGATTCTTTAATGACATGAACTATGGTCGTGCTGAGTTATATTAACTATAATGTAATTGAGTTATATTGTTGCATGAATACATAAATACGACTAACAGAAATTGTAGAATTTGTTTAATAAACAAGACATGTTTTTATACATTTGATCAATGTATGATTATATATTTCAGAAATTACTACTACTAGTTACAGCTTCAATGTTATTTTCATGGCTACCAAAAAAAGAAAAGGAAAAAGAGCTTAGATGCTACTACATTTGTATGTGTCCAAAAACATTGGGAAAGGAAATGGGGGATGCAAAGGGACCATGTTGCTGTGGGCCTATTGCTTGAACCACGTGAGAGATCTGTTGCGCTCGGATTTATTTATTTTGCCGAATAAATGGATTTACATTTGTTCAACATATTAAAAAATATACTAACATAGTATTATATTTACATTGATATTATTTATCTAGAGATATAAATCGTAAAATATATTTTAATTTTTCTAATTATGCTATTTAACTATATACAAATATTAGGACTGACATATTGTGTTAACAAATTGAGTAGACAGGTACGTGAAAAAAATCGAATAGACCGGTCTGTCTTATTTCATTCAGGTTTAATAATTCAAATTTAGGTTAAAATAAATTACTCTGAGAATTTCGGTTGATTAAAGTCAGGTAATTTATCCCAGCACCCATCTCACAAATACTCTTACAAAGATAAATTAATTTATCCAAAAAAAAACCTTCAAGAAAATCAAGTTTTGCAAAATCTTGAATCTAAAAATACACTTCTCAATATGTTTTCCTTCACCACTGGTCATGACCTACGATCTCATTCCAGTGAGTATTTGAGTATTTTTTAAAAATTCCACTTAACACTACTGAAGGAACAAATGGATTGTATTCAAATTCAGTATAGCTATCTTTGCAGGCGATAAGTAGAATAGTGCTGCATGACGTAAAAAGACTATGTCCATACACCTGAAAGCAAAAACCTAATAAAGACAAGACCAAGTTGTTTTTGATAAACATTCTAAGTAATATTATTACTTAAAAGAGTATCACAAACGTGTTTTAACCAACACACTTATATTAGTCATATCCTTATATTATACATATATAGTTTTTTCAAAGTAAAACTACAATTCAATGAAGGCAGATGATAAGTCATAAGAGGGACAGGGACAAGTCCAATGAAAAAATGTTGAGCCACATGACTCAAAAGACTAGTTAGTTAGTAGACTATTTTCAGACTGAATATAGTACTAGGTATGTAAGATGGACCCAAAAATGACTCAAGGCTAAAAAATTCTAGCTATTAAGATTGAAAAATATTTCAGTTCGTTATGAAGTAAAATTAATTAATATTATTATTAATTATTCCAATTCGATTAATCAATGAATTGGAACTGTGTCTGTTTAACTCACCAAATTCATTAAGAATACATACATAGAACCAGCTGAACCAAATAAAAAAGTCAGTAAAAGTAATGAAGTTATGTTAGACCATTTTTTTTAAATTCAAGAAAACACATTATTTAGAGTAGAGGAAGTCAATGCCAAACTTTAAAACATGAGGCCCACGTAAAATTAACAAGACATGAGATAATTGTCCACACAAAACAGAGAGGGAGATAATTTATCTACTGTTATTTAAATATATGTTTTAAGCTTCTGTATACGCTTCACTCACTATCTTTGTATTAGAGTTACAGATATTATTTTTTTCTTAAATTTATGTGTTTGTATGTATGTCTCATGTGGGATCAGATTTTGACGTACCATGTACCATAATAATTATTATTTCTTTGATTAACTTCAAGCAGATTTGCATACATTAGGTCTAATTTCAAGAAAAAAAAAATGTTTGAATCAATAAATTGAAGATACATTATTAATAAGTAATTTGTTTTTTCTTAATTGAATTCAAGTTGAGTTATGCTGGATAGGATTTATAACTTTTTTCTTAACCAAATTATGCTTGTTTGGTCGGATCACGGACGAGTGTTTATACCAAAACTAAAATCAAATATTATTTACCAAGAAAAGTAAAAGCTTCGAGAGAGAGGGAGAGAATTCCATATTATTCATTTTTATTTTTAATATAAATTCAAAAGTATTCACTATAAATTAAAATAAAATTGAAAGAAAAATAAAAATATAAAATAGTGAGGTCAAATAAAGTTCAGATCAAAGCATTTTGAAAGTGTAATCCCATAATAATCAAATTACATGAATTTTGATTTGAAGCATCCCTTGTGTACTTAAATCAACTTTTTTTTTTTTTTTTGTTATTAGATTAGGTTAGTTAGATTCGAAAACTAATCTGATTGAATCTCTGATCTAGTGTGACGTTTGATAGATAAATTATTTATCTTTTTATTAATTTATTGTCTTTTAATATATATATATATATATATATATATATATATATATATATATATAATTCTAAATTGATGATATTAAACACATTTTTAAATATCCTATTAAAACTTTTTATTTCGTCTCATTTTTTTTCTATCAAATTATATTATTTATTACCTATATTTTTCTTCTCTCTTACTAGATGCAAACTAATGTATCCACTTTTTAAAAAACATTTATAGTCTAAAAATATATATTTAATCTTCACTCACAATTCCATATATACAACATTTTTTTTAACCCTATACACTACATTTAAAACTAGTGTACCACAGTTTCATAATAGACTTAATTTTAAAAGCCATTGCTAAGAAGGATGCATGTGACATAACGGGACCATCACTCTCTGAAGATGTCCATGCACAATTATACACAAAAGGCCAACGTATATATGAACAAAATCATTCCTGGCAGTCAAATTTAAATATATATAAGTAAAGCAAGATTGTCAATAATAAAATCTATTAAATTAAACCATAAAAATCTTGAAGCTAGTTTTTTTATAATCCAAATAAACTTATAAAAGGGTAGGGAAAGAAAATGCAGAAAGTTGTAACAAAGTTTGAAGAAGTCTATTTTTGAAGCCTAATTTGCTTGCGCTATTAGTAAATTGCAGAAACTTCCACATATGCTTCCCTAAAGCTGCTCTTAAAAGCCTCAATTAGATGAACTGCATAGTCAAGTTTCCATGGAACAAGTTGAAATACCTGCAAAAAAATCAAACCATAAAAAAAATTGTGATTTTATTATTGCTGAAATGACTATTTCAAAAATTTGCTAGCAGTTATTAATCACTTAGCTAAAGTATAGCACCACCTAATTAGAGTTGGCTATATATATAGCGCGACAAATAGTAAACTTATACTATCTTCTAACAACAGCATAGTTTCAAACTGATGAAGAATGATATACTATAATTGAGACCTGTCAAATGAGAAGACATTTTTTATATATAATATAATGAAATGAATAAATGTTAATAGTTAAGTTTCATCATAAAAGGTTGATTAAAGTATACAAGTTTAAGTAATTTCATAAAATTTACATGCATTATAAATTATGTGTATTGAATAATTAATATTAATTAATAATCTTTGATTTTTTTCATAAAATTATGCATCATAAAATTCACTTTATTTTATTCATTTAAAAAATCAAATGATATGATCTTGATAAAAAAAAGAAAAACCAGTTGTGAATATGTTGCAATATTTATCAACCGTTGAATTTTATATCAGCGAATGAGAATATTTATATTTTTAAGAATATAAATATAGTTCAAACAATTATATTGAGTAATAATTAAAACTAAAAATGAGTAGTTATATTACTACTTAAAATAACCATACTTGAATAAGTTGTATTTTTTAATTTTAACTATTTAAATATTAATTAATAATTCATATATATATATATATAAATTATTAATTAATATAGCCAAAATTTAAACAGATAAAACATCAAAACAAAATATTACCAGTAAACTTAAATTATCTGTTTACTTCCCATAAACAAAACTAGCAACCATAATATATTATCATGCAGCACCAAAATTAACCATAACACAAAACTCTTTAAAATAAAATAAATATATAAACAAATGGAATGCATCACAAAATTATCATAATTTAATAACAAGAAACCATCTAGTCTATATCACAAATTATATATAAAATTCTTTAAAATTCATCCAGATCAAACATTCTCTGCAGGCATTTTTAAAAAATAATAATAAATTAAAAATAATATTATAATAATATAATATAATATCGTATGAATGAGTAAGCAAGAACATGTTGATAAGAGCAGGTATATTGGTATTGGTTGAGTGAGACTGAACCAGTTTGGCACTCGTGACTCTGCCAACCCAAAGTATATCCAAAAATGAAAGAAAATGAAAATGAGAAGACAATAGAACAAACAAAGCACTGCAGAACGTCGCTGTCCGTTCCATGCAAGACAACTTGTCAGAGCACACACTCTTTTTCTGAACAAACTCTTTTTTCTTTCTTTTTTTAAAAAGTAGCATCTTTCTAACACTCACTTACCTCTCACCAAAACCAATAACATAACACACACCAACACCAAACAGAAATCCCTAATCACCTCTATTGAGTAAACCCTTTCTATTCTAATCATAATAATAATAACATAATCATTCCAAAACATGATACTAATTATTATAACAATTATTATTATATTATATTATATTATATTTTTTTATGTTAACGTACCTTTGTTTGTACTTTGAGATTTTTCTCTTCACTGAAAATTCCCTCCACCACCTCCAAAAGCTTGCCCTGACGGCGCAGCATTATTGTTATTATTATTTCTTTCTGAGTCCAAATTAGTAAAGTTGAAGCCATGTTCTCTCTGTGAAATCGTTCCACCACCACTAATGCTCCTCACTATCTGACCCACTCCCAGAAAATCTCGGGTGAGTCTATCAGACCCTCCAATCCCACTCATTGCATGCACTTTCGCCTCTTTGTTATTATTATTATTATGATCATATGCTTCAAACCCTGCAACAGAAAAACCTCCTGAAGACCCACTTTCAAAGATCGAAGTGTTCCCACTAACACCAAATGAGTTCATCAAGTCTTGGAAGTTACTATTACTCTGCTCACTCACGTTAACGTTAACGTGCCCTCCAAAAATTCCACTGTAGTTTGCACTTGCAGCAGCACCACCAACCAGTGTCCTGTGTTGTTCAGATTTTGAACCGCTGCTAGTGGAACCGCTTCCAAAGCTTTTCAACAACGAAGCGGTGCTGTTACTCGAAGTTGCACCCATCTGTGCAGCTTTCTGAAGAAGTGCAGTTGCGGACATGTGAGAGATAGCATTAGCATTGGCACTGGCATTGCTGAAGATAGAAGGAGCACTTGAAGTTGTGAAGAAGTTTGTGCCTTCATTGTTGCTATTGTTGCCTCCTCCGTTTCCATTATTGTTGAAGTGTTCAGCGATGCTGGTGTTGGTGCTAGTGCTGGAAAAGAAAGGAAGGTTGAAAGGCGAGTTGTGCATACCATTGTTGTTTAGGTCAGACAAGTGCATGAGTCCTTGTTGGAACGCTTTGTTTGGGACCAAACCTTGTTGTTGTTGTTGGTCGTAGGTTTGGTTTGGTTCGGTTACGAAGAAGGGTTGTTGTGCCTGTGAGGCTCGGAATGCCGGTGAACCGAGGATGTGGTCGAATTGGCCGGTTCGGCCGCCGGCGGCGGTGGTGGCACCTAGGCGTAGTAGTTCAGTTGGGTTGGTGTTAGGATCTTGAATGTTTGAGAGCTGAGAACCCACTTGAGATAGGTTTAAGGGCATGTTTGTTGTTCCATATAGTTGACTTCCAATGCTACTAGCTAGGTTTGGGGGTTGTCTTGCACTCTCTTGAGCCAATGCATCACAGAAAGCCCTGTGAGTGATGAAACTGTCTCTCCTGTATTCATGGTATTTCAAATAATTAGTACACAAGAAAGAGCAATTGCAAAATAAATAATAGATATTCACCACATATTTTATTATTTTTATGTGTTTAAATAATTACTACAGAATTAATTATTTTATTATGATTCAATTATAGTGTAAACTTTAATAGTATGTTTGTGTTATATAAGATTAGATGAGTATGCACCGGTGTAACATATGTCAAAAAGAAATGAACAAGTGTAACACATTTTTGTTCACTAAAATATATAAAATATTATAATATTATTAAATCAAAAGAAGACTATCCAAATTTTATGATTTTTAATTAATGTGTTAGGAATGTTTCTCTCATAATTAAAAAGAAAACATTAATTTCTCTGCTAATTAATATCTTTTACATGTCTGATGTTACTCTATCAAATTAATTATTTTTGTACATTCAGGTGGAAAAATGTTCACTTACTTAGAGACAATGTTTTATGATTGATTGAATTGAAACTGGTCTTCATATGACATTATAATAAAAGAAAACATCTGCAATGCAAAAAAATTATTTGAATATACTAGACTGGTTTTGAAATCAATTTAAAAATATTAAAAAAAATAGAAGAAACTGAAGAAAAAAAATTATTGAACTGTCACAGCTGAGTTGTACAAGAAACGGAAGTTCCTCCATCCAAAATTCATGAAATAGATGAAGGATTGTTTACTTCAGGTGTAAATAATATTGTATATTTATACTATGAGAGAGAGAAGTTACGTGAAATAGTTCACTTCAGAAACACTATAACAAAGACACTGATTTTAAGCTGTTACGTATCCTATAGTATACATAGATTACTAGAATTAGAACTTGGCTTTTCCAAGTAAAAGACAATAAAACTCTTAATATAAAAAATCACTTATAAAGATGTTAACATCCAAATATAAGAATAAAAACCTTAATTGACCCGAGGACAAACATTTGCGTGTATTTATGAAACGAGTAATTGGAAAAAATAATAATGTGATAACTCTAGAAGCAAATGAGACGATAACTAGAAATTTCCGAAACGGTACACAACAAGTAGGTGGAATAATTTCACTGGAACTGGATAAAAACATTAACCAACCCAACCAACCAATTAAGAAGTGCAGTGTGAAAGGACTTGATCAGGTTCTGGGTGTTCAATAAATGGAATCGATCGAAGAATATGTATTAATTGAATATTGAGATAGAAAAGAGGGAACAATAAAGAAGCATGATTGTGGGATTGTGCTGAAACTGGACTTAGTTTGACTCCGATGCTATCAACAAATTTGTCAACCAAGGATGTGCCCACAAATTTGTGTTTAATCATTTACATTTAATAAGTACTGCAAATCTCTGATATGGATTCAGTGTCATGACCACACTCTTGCTCCCACCAAATTAAAACATTAAATCATGTGTGACAGAAAGAAAATGAAAAATAGTGATACTACACACCAAGAGAGAGAGAAAGATGGTTACTTGATTAGGTCGTAACGTTATCATAAAAAGGAGCACCTGCAAGATACAGTACTGAACACATCTAGCCAACCCAGAAGAAAACAAAGGCTGTAACAACATATCAAACACAAACACACACTCTCTCTATCTCTCTCCTCTTCATGGCACATGATACATAGCAACACGTGAATAGGAAAAAAATAAAAATATGTATATATGAAAAAAAAACAAAATGATCGAAAAAACAAACGGTGTTGTTTCCGAGGTAAAATAGAAAGAAAGAAAGAGTTATATTTTCCATTTTCTTTTTATGGCTTTTGATGGAGAGAGAGAGAAAGAGAGTGTGCTGTTCCTCCGTGTGTTTGTTCTGAAAGCCCTATGACCAAGGCAGTTTCCAGAGATCATTCACGTGGGGGATGTTTCCTTCCATTTCATGAATTGGTTGGCCATTGTACCAATTAGAAATGAAAGATGACAAATGAAACCATACGATAGAGAAGGAACGAATGAATGGACACAATCTTAATCAATATCAATTGCAAGGAACCAAACTCTATAGATTAAAAAAGCATCTAACCCCTTTTCCTCACTATAGCTATATATCCACTTTGAACAAGAAGAATCTAATATAATAAGCCTTAAGCCAACCCCAATCAAGCCAAAACAAAACCAAAACACTGTTTTCTTTCTTCTGTTCACGCCCCCATTTCTGACTAAATTTTGCATAACAAGCAAAAATGTTTAATAAAAAAGAAAACAAAACCAGTTTGGAAAAAAGGGTATAACAATTATATAGCATGCATATATGTTAAGTGTATGGTAGTGTTGTACCTGGAGAAGAGTGTGCCACAGTCACATCTATATTCTCTGGTGCCACAAGTTTTAGAATGGGCTTTCCAATCGGATTGAACAGCATATTTCTTAGAGCACTTGTCACACTTCCACTTCTTCTCACCATGTTTGCGAGAGTAGTGTTTCTTAATACCTGTGAGGTCTCCAAGGGCTCTTGAAGGGTCATGGTGGACGCATGTGGGCTCAGGACACAGATAAACCTTTCTCTTTGGCTCTTTTGTAGTCTTCTGCTTAAGCTTCCAAGGCAAGTTGTGTCCTCTTCTGTGTAGCTGTAGGTTTTGCTCCCTTTGGAACCCTTTGTTGCATACCTCACATATAAACCTGTTTGTTGCCATTAGGGTCTTGGGAGATAGTGCTATCACCTCCGCATCTGGATCTGTTACCATGGAAAAATGCCAAACCACAAAAATTAATTAATTCATTAATTCGCACAAGCTTAATTAAATTAAAAAATAAAAACAAAACCTGGAAATCAATCAAATTGAGAAAGCTTCAAGACAAAGATTTCCAAACACATACATACATACATACATATCCATTTAATTTCAGTCCATTTTGATTAAATTACATTTGTTTTTAAATTAGGGTCCTTCTCTTTGGAATTCACATATACCAAATGAATAGAAAACAAAGTTGCTACCCAGAAAAAAAATAAAAATTTGTGGTTTGTAAAAGAAAAAAATAGAGAACATCTATGAAAGGATAAGAAAACAGTTGTATCATTGACACAGGAAGAGATTAAGAGATTAGATCTTAATTTGTGATAAAATTCTGAAGATACTTGCATGGTGTTCCAGGCTGGTTTCTCTTTTTCTTCTGGGGTGGTGGTGCAGGTGCTGGAGTTGTTGATGATGAGGGTGTGAGGGAATGCTGTTGCTGCTTCATCTGGTTCTGGTCCTCTTCTCTATATCCAAAGAGCGATGCTGAGGAAGAAGATGCCGCCATCTCTTATAGCACAAGTCCTATATATAAAATAATAATCAACCAGCTTCACTTGGTAGTGTTTTTTCTCTCCTTGGACCTCACAAATGAATCAGAATTTTTCTGGAAAACCCACATGCAATTTGAGTACTCCTCAATTCACATCCCCCAAAAAAAACAACTCAGTAAAAGCAATCGAATTCTGGCAGATTAATAGCAAAGAGAAGAATCTAGAGGGAGACAGAACAGAAAGAGAAACTGAAGAGAAAGAAATTAATAGCCACAGGACATATTTTCAACCCCTCCATGGAAACTGCTTGTTCATAAAGTGGCTTTCCTTCTGAGGCTGGCTTGTTATAAATGAGATATTTGAGCTGAAAATATTAATACTCACTATCTTCACTGATTTGGTGTCATGCAGATACACCAACACATATACACATAACATTTTTTTCCCTTTTTTTTCTTTTTTCTCCTCTTTAATATTCTCTACCTCTTTTTTCCTCTTCAAAACTTTTTCCCAGATTTTCCTCTCCTCTCTCTTGTCATAAATGAATTTTTCACAAAATGAAAAAAAAAAAAAAATTAATGAAAGAGAGAGATGGTAAGGCCTACGGGTCGGTGGACCCAATCCTTAGCCACATAACGACATAGTATGTGTGAAAGCAGCATGAAACAGCTACACCACTCTCTCTCTCTTTCTATCTCTTATTTCGTATCTTCTTACTCACTCCCAGACAAATTTTTACTCATCACTCAGCCCCACTGGACCTCACACAAATTTCCAAAAAATAAAATAAAAAGAGTACAATTAATCAATGAAACTCTCAAACCGTAAAAACCAAATATTAATTATGCACCTGGGTAAAAAAAAAAAATTAAGAGATATATGTAATACATGGACAAGAGTAAAAAGAATTTAAGAAATAACTGCAGTAACCAACCAGAATAACTAATATTTTAATTAATTATAAAATACGAAAAATATATATATATATATATATATATATATTCATATAGACGAATGAGTTGACTGAATGTACTCACCGACTAATTAATTGCTTATTATCTTTGTATTAAGTAAAATTGAGAAGTAAATAGTAAGAAAATAATATGTATATGCGTGAGAATGGTTTGTTTTTTATTGGTATGTTATTAATTTGTTTTGGTTTGTAGAGTGGAAAAACAAAACACCTGATGAGTGATTGGTGAAGGGGTGAATGACACTGTTTGTCTGAAATTCAGCGGAGGCAGAGTGTGCTGTACTGTTACCGTTTAGGGTCACTGACATGGAAAGGGCAAAAAAGGATTCTGAAACTCTATGTGCTGTGTTTGGCTGACTTGGGTTGAGGTCCTTCTTCCCTTTCTGTTCTTGCATGCAATGTATGCAGTGCCTGCCTGGTCCTTCCCAGGAGTCACATCAAGGGTATTTTCGTCATTTCACTTAAACAAAGTGGAGAAATATAAATCACAATCAAAAAGACTCAAGAATTGACCTAATCCAACCACTATGGATAAACTAATCACTGGGAATTTTTTAGAATCATAGATTGGACATAAATTATTAATTCACCCATGACACCTCTTTGTAATTATAGTTCAAACTAGTTTCATAAGAGATATGTTCAAACTAGTTTAAACTAGTTTTGGAATATTTAATATCTCCTTTAGTATAAATTAATATATCTCATGCATTAATTATTTTGTTTCAAAAATATTATTAATTAAATTTATTTATTTTATTTTAATAACTACACAATGCAACTAGAGTGTAAATGTGTGTGATGCACTCACAAGTGAGTGATAATTCAAACTAAATTAAATTTATAAAATGAGAACTTTATTCAATAATAAAATATAATATAAGATTATTAGTTGTGTTTAATTTTTTATAATTATAAATTTCTTTTTCATAATATAGTTTTTTTAAATTTAAAAACAAATTTATAAAAAAAATCAACTATATAACAAAAATTAGATCAAAATTAATTTTAACTAAAAAGATACACATGTTACTGTATTACAATCATTTAATGATTGATAAAAAAATTATAAAAATAAATTGGGGGATTATATTTTTAATAAATTTTAATTGATTAAGTTAAATAATTTCTTTAATGTTGATAAAATAAATATTTAAATAGTACAGTAAAGATAAGAAAAAAAAAAGGTGTCTATCATATATTGAGGCAGAGAGAGCAATTTGCTGTGGTCACGGCCTGTGGCTTGAAACCATGAGACAGCTGAATTCTAAACCGTGGATACCGTGAAAGCAAAAATCACTGTCAAGTGTGTGATATTATTACCGTGGAATAGAATAGAATAAAGTGAAATGTGTGCTTTTCGGGAATTAAGAGGTCTTTTGACAGGGATAGTTATTAATATTATTATCAAGTTTTTTTTCATATATAATTGTTTTGTTGAAGACAGTTTTTATTCTATCTCCTTGCTTTGCTGTCTTTTCTTTGAATATCATTATTTTATAAATAAAAATTAAGTTTCAATAAACTGCCAATTAACTGTGGTTGAAAAAGAAAGTTATTATATTCTTTGAAAGAATGACAACATAACCATTAAACGATTAAGATTTTTGACATTGATATAAACAAGAGATAAAAATTTGTGAGTCATAAATTAGTCAAGTTTAGATTAATTGCTTTAACTTGAAGCATGTCGTACGTCTAACTACTTTTTTAGTAGCGTTAGCTTCTAAATACCTTATAATAATACAATAATAGTGTTAGTACAATTGAGCTTATGTGAAGTGGAGAGAGATTATTCGAATAGTTGTAAATATGTTTCAATCTTTTTTATAATAGATGTTGGGATGAAATAAAAAAAAAAAGTTAGAAAATTAAAACATATATACAGACAGTTAGTTATAAAATATAGAAAAAAGAAAAAAAAATAATAAAAGAAATACATGTATTTATATATGTTAGAATGAATTAATTAATTTATTATGTATTAGAATTAGATACGAAATAAAGTATAGTGAAATATTAATTAAATCTATCCGTCGTAAATTATGCATTAGATATGTTAAGTTATGTATTTTACTTTCTCAACTAATCCTCGATAAAATATATATAAAATATACTATTTATTTACTAAGAAAAAACACAATACTATTCACGTTCTTCTTATTTCCTTTGAAAAATAAATTCATAAAGAACTAAATTGGAACTCAAACAAATTAACAAATAATAAATTGTAGTACTGAGGTTAGTTAAATTTCAAATGATTAATCTGATCTCCTTTCCTTAATCAAATAACGTGAGAGTAAAATTCGCTTTATACTTTTTTTCTTAATTTCATTCCTTAAATAGTCAAGCAACCAATGACAAGCTTATAAAAAGCCAACAAAGCTGAAACTTAGACACCTAATTTCTAGACTTATGACCCAATTGGAAGTTGGTGAAGTTATGGTGTTGCTGATATGGCTATTAATCTTAACATGCAATCAAGCTGTACTTATTTTAATTTGATTTTTAATTAGGTTAATAAATGAGAAGGGACCTCAAACGAATTAAAAACAAATAAATGTTATGTAATGAAGTCCCAATCATCGTTTTCTTTGTTGGTTTCTATCTTGTTGCCATTCTTTTAGACAAAGATCCAAAGTACAACAAACCAAATGAAAAATCTTAAAGAATTATGGTGTTCAATATAAAAGGATAAGAGCCTGCATCCATAACATTGCTTCTCTCCATGCTTAGTATTTAAATCTTTAAAATATTCAAGCATAGGATACAAAAACAGTCAAAACAAAATAACTAATGTTAGTTTTTTAAAACCAAACGCGTCCTTAATTTTAAAATATCTTTTAGTTCAAAATTAAATATTATAGTAAATTACAATAACATTCTAATATTCTGTGACATTATATTCGCTACTCCTCCATTTTTTAACATCATTTTTCCATTCTTTGTGGGGGGGGTTTCATTCTAATTCTTTTAAAATTAAGGGTTCAATATAATAGATAAAGATAGTGTAAAAGTAATTAGAGTTTTATGTAAATTTAAAAGAAACAAGAAGTGTTTATAAAATCTTTAAAAAATACATGGTATCATACTAACTTATTCAATTAAAGACAAAGAAATGTTTATTCAAGTCCAAGGTCAACAATGTATGAGAAAGTTAAAGTAATAGTTACAAAACATTGAAGAAACTAAGACACATAAATAGAGATGTTATGAAAAGCCAAGGACTAGTAACACAATTAATGCACCCATAATTAATTGAGACAAGTGTGAAAGTATTGAGTAAATGAATTGAAACAGGTATTTTTCAATGAAAAGCATTTGGAGACAAGGACTATGGTGAGACTCTTTTAGACTTTTAGTGTGACAACTCATAGTTCATGCTGCTACACGAAGACGAAGGTCTCCTTCATCAGAAGAAGGACAAGCACAACCCAATATTATGCATGATTTTCAACGACGGCGGCATTTTCTTCTCACAAAACTAGCCTTGTCTTTTCTCATAGTTTCTACTACTGTCCTCTGTACCAACTACAATCCAAATGCATTCCTCACGTACATTGCTGTGTATTGAAAAAGGTCAAATACTGTTTTGTTATTCCTGGTCAATATCTCAAAAAAGTTAAACTTCTAGCACTAACAGAAATAATATTCTAATAATATGCCATCAATCAGTTAAATCACTCCTAAAATATATACATGTAAATATATATTTTTCTCTTTTTTACATTTTATAATTAATTATTTAATTATTTATTGTAAATATCTACTAAATATTTTTTATTTATAGAGTACCCAAACTATTATATTACATGCAAACTCAAAAAGTTTGAAAAAAGATAACAAACATAAAAATGGACCCAATCCATGAATTATTGGCTAATAAGTTGGGCTTGATTATAGGGTTGATGGGTTTGTTGGTCGAAACCCATATTTACGAACATATAAATAATGGGAAGTGTAAACGTACAATAATATGGAATTAGAGTGAAACTTCCGAGGTTAAAATAAAGAATAAATAGTTTCTGTATAATTAATGTAAAGAAATTTAATTTTCATTCAATTATAAATCACTGCATTTTATGATAATTATTTTAAAAGATATGTTAACAATGGATTGATTCTATAAGAAATTTTATATTTACAGTACAAATAAATTAAAATCTAAATTAATATGTTGACTAATTTATGATATTTTTTTTACCTAGTAATTGTACTTATAACCCATGAAAGATGTATCTATCTATATATTATATATAGTTCCTTGTATATGGATATTCAACTATGTTTCTGATAGGATATGATGAATGTATCATAGTTACGTGTAATATTAGAAAATTTTATATTTTAAATTTTAATGTATTAAATATTATACTTGAAAGTTACATACTCATACGTTCCATGGGATACCGTCTTAAAAAAATTTAAATTTTTCGTACTTTCAGGAGACATGTAATTATAATTATGAAAGTATATTGTTTTTACGATAACGACCGATGTAAATTTTAAGTGTGACAATTTTTATCTTAAAAAATTAAATTTTCAAAAAAAAATGTTCCACAAATAAAATATAAAATTTTATGCAAGTCTTTCAATACGACATAATATTTATTTATTTTGATTATATAATATAAAAATATTTATACATGTTTTATAATAATATATCATAATTTAAAATTTTCATATTAAATTTAACTGGTGGTATAAAATGCTAATTCTAGTCTTTTTTATTAATATCAAATTGTTACTGGTTAATTATATATGTTTAATACTAATTATTTAGTTGGCCCATTGTATAAGACTTCCATAATTCATATTTCTTTTCTTCTTTTGGATTTTACCTTTGACACTTTCCATTTTTTTATTAAAATTCTTTAAAACTTAGTTCTTAAAATATAATATTTTCTATATATTTTTTATATCTCACATTTTCTTTATAATCAAATTCTTCCACCTTTTATATATCTCACTCTCTCACCCAATATCTATCTTCTTCTCCGTCGTCACCAATTTTCTTTTTCGATTGTTAAGGTTATTCTCTTTTTCAACCATCGATGTTAATATTTTTCTTTCATATGTTGACATTATTGTCACATTGATGTCCTCTTTTACTGTTTGGTCAGTTCTTTTTCGATTGTCTACATCAATTTTTTTTTCTTTGTATACTTGCATCAATATTTTTCTGCGCTAGTTAAAAAACAATTTTATTTCAAAAAAAATAAAAACTTTCTAGAACTTAATGTAATAACCATTTTATAAAGTTCTTTTCATAATAGTAATTTTTTAATAACTAGAATGTAAAAACAATATAATATTATGGAAAAAACTTCTTAAAATGATTACTATGTTGAGTACGAAGAAGCTTTTCAAATATGTAAAAAATACAAATTAGTATTATAGAATGAGTTTTTTTAGAATAGTGTTTGTATTGAGTTTTAAACAGTTATTTTTCAAACTAAAATTATTTTTCCTAGTAGAGAAGGAGATTGTTGCAAGCATAGAGAGAAAAATATTAAGGCGAGTGACCGGAAAAAGAGATTTATTAGACGGTTGAAGAAAGACCCAAATGGACATCAAAAGATGAAGATTTACCAATAAGAGAAAGAGAATGGTGTTAGCTGCCAAAGAAAGAGACCAACACAGAAGAGAAATGTAATGTGAAAAAGAGAGAATGTGATTTTGAAAGAGCCAAGGAAAGAGGAAGAACATAGTGAATTAGAAGGGGAAAAAAGAAAGTTGGGGGAGTATACTTAATCAAGAGGAGGAGTGTAAAGAAAAAATATTGTGTATTACTAAAAGTAATATATGGGCTCAGAACCCATGGTCTTACTAGTATATAGTTGGGCTTAGTCATCTTCGGTCTATTGTTTTCCAGCCTTGCTTCCTCGCTTCGTGCGCACAGAGAAACCAATAGTTCCCTTCATTACATGGAGAAGGCCAACCAATATTCATATTACATTTTGGACAGGCACTAAAACTTCTCCCAAAAATGACTCGTTCATTATAATATATACACTTTAATTTACAAACTTTATTTAGTTAATAACGGTAATATGGAGTGAACCAACTAACTTACTCACATGATATATATGTTTCTCTCTTCACATTTTATATATGTATATATTTTTCTCTCTTCATATTTTATAACTGGTTGTCTGTGTATTGCAGTTGTCTACCAAATATTATTCTTAATTTTGTCACTTTTTCATGAATCATCCGCTAAAATTTGTCCCTTTTTAATGTATTTACCTCACTTAACCCGGGGCTTTTGATGCCTGCAAGTATTTTTGTTGGAACGTTGATATATAGTTAAGGGTGGTTAGAACGTTAATATATAGTTAAGGGAATGATTAGAGTATCGCCATTACCAAATAAAAATATCTTGTCAATATCAGTATAAATGATGTTTCCCTAGTGTTCGGCTATAGCGGAAACTCCTGAATCTAAAGCTATTTGGCGTATCAATCTAATTCCAACAATGCATTATTCGGACCGAGAAAACGGAACTGTTTGACGAGTTTTACAAAATAAAAAGTAAAATCTTACCCATTGAGCCAACATAATGAACTAGTGATAGGAGTTTGAAATATGAATAGTATTCTTATTGTTATAAAAAAATAATAATAAAAAAACTATATTTTAGTAGATCCCATATTAGTTTACTAAGAATAACAAAAAATAATTAAATTATTATTATTATTATATTATTATTATTATTATTATTTATTATTATTATTATTATTTATTATTTCTGATCCCTAATAGTTAAATGCGTGTAAAGCAGGGCATTAAACTACAATAAATGTACTCTCCTCTTTTTCTGGTTCTGCATCAGTGTTTAACTCTCTGTTTCTTTTGATTGGTTATTTGACGAATTGGAGTTTATTATCCAAAAAAATTACTGAAATAGATCTAGTTGGAAAGTATATACTAAAGGTGTTCAAAACTTAAACCTCCACGTGTTTTTTTGGCTGGGCAAATAAATAAAGACGTTTAACAAACAAATACCTCCATGTAACACGTGACACGTCTTTAAGGAAGATGTTTGAAATCTAAATGTCTCGTTACTCAAATATGATAACTGTCATTTTAAATTAATATATTTTTTAAAATTTATTTATATATTTTTTGTTAATTTCATTTTATTTTATATATAATTCAAATACATAAATAAAGAAAATTAATGACGTGAGTAAACTATTATGTGTTTAATATTTTCTTTTTATTGTTATGAAATCAATAAATAGTGTTGTTTGTTTTAACTATTCATTCATATAAAAAATTGCAATGTCAGTCCATTTGTTTTAATAAAAAAATAAACACAACATCTAAATTTTTAGATAACTCAATCAAGTGATTAAGAAAAGTAGTTAAGAGACATACTAAAAAATATTATTAAAATAATTATTTAAAGAATAAAAATAATATATTAATTTAAAATGACAGTTACTATATTTAGATTTCAAACGTCATACGTGTCACATGCTATTTGAAGACGTTTTGGTGCCTAAAAATATTAAATAATTCAACATTTTATTATAAATATACTCATTTTAATATATACTTTCCAACCAAACCTATTTAAATAATTTTTTTACATAATAAATCTCGTTTTTATTAAATACCTCTTTTCAATCTACTAAATGTCCACGTGTACTTTCTTCCTTAAAAAAAAAAAAATAAAATCATCAACGTCTTACTTTATTCTTAATATGAAAAGATGTAAGTGTACTTCTTTTTATAATATCAACGTAGGTTTGAGTGAATTGAGGTTGAATCATATGATCAAACAATTCTTAAATACAAAACTCCTTCTTGAAACCTCAAAATGATTAAATAGAAATCTCAATGAATATATAAGTTCACCGACCTGAATTAATTAAGTAATAAACTAGAAGAGTAGACAAATAGGATAACATATCAACTTCTAGGCGCATAACATAACATCTCTATAAGATTTGGTATTTATGCTTTGATTTAAACTAATATCTTGCACATGAATTAATTAAGTTGGTAATACATATACATCAACAATTTACCCCATTTGATTCAAACAAATCCTCAAGTGAATATGAAAATAAAAATTAAGAATAATAATAGTTAAAATAAAAATAGCACGGATTATTATGCTATTATATTCAATTTGACCATGTTGTTTAAATAGAATAATAGAAGTGAATATGAAAAGAAATAACTTTTTAACTAATTAATGTAAAAAATAGGAATATGTTTATTATTCATTTTAATTAATTTAAGTTAATGATAAATATATTCTTACTTATTGTTTTAATATTTCTATAATAAATATTAAGATTCATAGCTAGTAGTTTATTCTGTGTAACACACACAATAGTTTTTATTTTATAAATTTAAAATTTAAAATGAATAAATATTTTGAATTATACAAATTTAATTATGATTTAAATTTTTAATAAAATCATATACTTTAACATGTAAAATATATTAATTTTATATTTTACTTATAATAAATAATTTTTAATTATTGATATTTTTAAAAGAAATATTGAAATAAATATAAAATAAATATGAAAATGATATATTAAAAAAGACGAGAGGTTAAAAATTCCTAATACTAGAGCATTCTCCTTTATAAATAAAATAAATAAAATTGTTCTTGCTAAATAATAATTTACAAAAGGAGGACAAAAAGAATGACAAAATTCTATTAAAATGAGTGGATGATTATAATTTTGAATATTATTAAAAAAAATTAATACATTTTTAAAAACTAAATTAAAATAACTATAAGTTTTATCGCGAATAAATTGGGTCTCGTTTGTAAAATTAACAAACAAAACGCACCATACTAATCAAATTGAAGAGAAATATAGACAACCAATCAATAGAATTATTTTACGAATATTAGAGTTGGTTGTATATATTACTCCATTTTAAATTGAATGTGTCTGGTACGTTGCGTCCCAATAAAATTATTGTTTGAGAAAGTAAAAGTTATACCATCATGTCATGTTTATTCTTATCATTTTACTTTACTCAGTGACCATATCTTAATTTTTTTACCTATCGTCACTAGTACTTGAATTACTATTATGTTAATAACAATTTTTTACTTGTCGCAACAAATATTATTTATTATAAAGAAAATATCGTCACTAATATTTATATAGTAATAACAAATTCATATTATCACAAATATACAAGATGATTGCTATGATTTGATTGTGATTAATAGTAAAGAAATTAATTACTAGTTATTATTATTAGTGTTAAATTCTTGTCACAACTAGTTATTAATCTATTATTGCCCTTTTTAAATAGAAAAATATTGTTTCTATGATCTATTATTCAAATTTATTTATTTCATTTCTTAATACAATGAATAATATATTATTTATAACATACACCATATTTGAATTTCTGTTTTGACATTAATTGTTTTGATGATAATTTCAATTTATTTTACTATTATATTAACAAAGATATATCATTAATAAAATATCTATATTACTCATCATAAAAAATTTTATCTACTGCAACTGAAAAGGTATTTAGGGTAGTACGTAGAAGGACAGGATCTCTTAATACTACATGTAAAATTTTGATAAATTACATTTTTTATTATTTTTTATAAATTAAATTTAAATGACTCAATTATTTAATTATAATAATATATGTACATTACATTCGGGATATTAAAATAAATTATTATTTAATATTTTTATATAAATAGTAAAAAAAAAGCATGACACATTTTTATTAAATATAAAAACTGAATGTTTAAATTAATGTATAAGAATAAAATGAATTAAAATAGTTTAAATGTCATTTTTTTAAAATATAAGGCAATATATTAAAAATTTAAAATATATTTATAAAAAAGTGTTTTTTAAAGCAATTATCTTTACTCCTTTAAAATAATTAAAAAACTGTTTTTAAAACAGAAACAATTCAGATAAACATGTAACAAAATAGAAAATTATTCATTTTACTAAAATATTTCTTTAACAAATAAATTTAAATAAACATACATGTAATCATATTTTATTTCATAATAAACAACTTTATCTCATAATCAATTATTTAACTCACTTATTTTTTATTATTTTTTATTATTTTTTCTTTTATACATTTTATAATAATTATATAATTATCTATTACATATTAAAAAATTTCTATATAAAATGCGAACACGTGAACCCTCCTGGGTGTCTTTTACACGTCTCTTTCTCATTCTATCCTCTTCAATAGCATGTCACGTGGATTTCTTTATTTCCTCGTTTGATTGTCTTTATTTCCTTTAAATAATTTCTTTATTTCCTCGTTTGATTGTCTTTATTTCCTATAAATAATTTCTTTATTTCCTCGTTTGTCACGTGGATTTCGCTCTCACTCTCTCGATATCAAATTTTGAAATCCTGTCTACGTACGCAACTTTATTTGATAGTATTTCTAGTACCACTATATATATATATATATATATATATATATATATATATATATATATATATAAAATAACAGATACTGACAGCATTTTTAATACTTTAGAATGTGTAAATTTCCTTACAAAATTCCATTAGGCATAATAATGCTTTATTTTGTGATTATAAAATTCCTTTGTTTTGCTATTAATTCTTCATTAAGGGTTAATTAGTTAAATGAATTGATTAATTAACATACTTTGACTAAATATTCACTTTTACAAGATTTTGTTAAAATATGAGTGGATGATTATAATTTTAAATATTATAAAAAAGCATTTTAATACATTAAGTAAAGACTAAATTAGAATACATAGAAGTTTTCACACTGCATAACAAAATACATTAATGACAACACTGCATAACAAAATACATTAATGACAAATTAAAACAGATGATGATGCATAATCTATCATCATTTTATTAGACTAAAATCCAACTCCTCAGTTCTTTGTTCCTGCTAACTGATCATTCAACCAAGTTGTGCATGAGATAATTCAAGTGTTACAGTTCTCCAGTTTGCCATTAACCTTTTGAAGTTTGACTGACTTTAGCTCCTCAATTAGGTTTTTCAAATTGTTGTAAGAAGAGCCACCAACTTGGATCGCTTTTTTTGCAGCATTACTCAGCACTTTCACTCTCCTTCTCATTTCTTCAATCTCTTCTCCACCACCCTTCAACAAAGCAATTGCCTTTCCTATGTCCTCCCTCTTCACAACCTCACTCCCAAAATCATGCAAATTTCTCCATTCTTTTGCTCCCACTGACACCCCAATTCTCAGCACCTCTACTATCAACTTTTCATTGAAAAACTGTTCAGCAAAAATTGGCCACGTCACCATTGGCAAACCTGCGATGACACTTTCAAATACAGTGTTCATCCCACAGTGTGTCACCACAGCTCCAGTGGCAGAATGCTCTAATATAACAACTTGTGGGGCCCAACCCCATATTATATAACCTTTGTTGCTTGCTTTCACCCTTTTCTCAAATTCCTCAAGAAAAATCCTAACCCCATATTCTTCACTACCTTCATTAATTTTCCCAACCACCCATATGAAATCATGGCCAGAATCTTCAAGAGCATGAGCTATTTCCACAAGCTGTGAGGCAGGGAACTTGTTCATGCTCCCAAAACTCACATACACAACAGAGTTCACTTTTTTGGAATCAAGCCATGCAAGCAACTCTTCTTTTCCTTTATTTTCTTCTCCTTTGGCATGTCCCATACCAACTTTATCAGAATAATCTCGGTTCACCCATAACGAAACTGGTCCCACACTCCAACTCTTGGTACCCATGTCTCTTGTGTAATTCTCCTCATAAGCTCCTTCAAACTCATAAAAGCTTTTGAACAATGATCCGTAGCTCTTTTTCTCTGATTCTTTCATCATCTTCTTTAAATAAGTGTAACCATTTGTTGTTCTAAGCCAATCTGGTAACTGCAAACGTGTCATCTCCAACTTGTGAGGCAACCCAGGAAGCACAAAACTTTCACTATCAGAATCTACTTGGGCGTGAGGTGCAAACTCTTGAATGCAGTTTATTGCACAGTGAGAAAAGTAACTAGCACCAACATAAACCAACCGTGGAATTCCTAAATCAGCAGCAGCATCAACACTCCAAGGGTAGAACATGTCAGTGACTATGAAATCGGGTTTCAAGTCACGGAACACTTGACGAAATTCCCCTTCGAGAATGGACAATCCCTCCATGATTTTGCCGGCGATGTCTTTCGGTGTGTCAGCATTGAGGGTCTCCACTCCTTGTTGCAAACCTTGTATTTGAGGAAACTTAACAACATGGGTTCGAATGGGATGACCGTGGCTACAATCACGGTCAATGGAGCTTTGGAAAACGACAGCGTTTGATGGTGTTGTAATTACAGTAACATCCACGCCATGCATCGCGAAGAGCCTGGCCATGTCTACTAGGGGAATTAGGTGACTAGTTGATATAAAGGGAAGAAAAATAGCCTTTAGCATTTCGGTTCCACCTTCAACACCAAAGGACTCCATCATATTCTAAGATTGAGAGTTATGATTTACAAGTGTTACAATGGCTATGGAATGTGTGTATATAAAAAGTATTAATACCCATTTTATCCTTTTCTATAACGTGACGACAGCTATCGTATTTTTTTATGACTAAACGAGGAACATGAGCTGCAGACGGCTCTTCAATAATTCGGTATAAATTACAGCTTTGAATATAATGAATTGTTTTTATTCGAGGTTGGATTTATAGATTTTGAGTTCTGATTTTTTTTTTATTTCAGTCATTTAAGAAATTATTTTTATTTTTGGTATTTTAAAAATATTATCGTGATATTTTAAATATTTTCTATTAGAAATATTATTTTTATATTAACACTATTAATAATTTAAAATTTAAAATAATAATAAGTTTTAATTATGATTATAAGTTTTAAAAAGTGAAAAAATATACCATGCAAGTAAAATTATTTACATGGGAAACTGAATCATTTCCCTTTGATCATCTCAAAGTGTTTGGATGCATACCATATGTTTTAAATAATAAAAGAGAGAGAGAGTAAGTTTGATGAAGGGGGAAAACATGTGTACATTTGTGGGCTATCCCATTGGACAAAAAGGTGAAAAACTATGTAGTATAAATTAAGATATAAATTATATAGTATACAATTAATAAGATATAAATTTTTATATTAATGATGTAATCATCAAATTAAAAATTGAATAGTTTATTAAAGGAGAAAAAAGGGTCATTGTCCAAACTGGAATACTTTGAAAAATTAAATACCAAAAAAATAACACGGGTTTTGTCGGTACAAATTAAAATTTATTAATTTGATTTACTAGTTTATTTATTTTGTCACATTCAGAAGCGATCAACAATATATTTTTAAAATATTTTTTTCTAGTTTTAAAAAATATATTATTTTTATCTAATGTATTATAAATTTATTAATTTAATAAAAGTATACAATTATTGAGATATAAATTTTTATATTAATAATGTAATTATCAAATTAAAAATTGAATAATTTATTAACATCATGTGGGATAATCTTTAGATTTTTTTTTAATATGAGACCATGTCTCATATATATATATATATATATATATATAAGATAATATTGGATAACTTTTTTTATAATAACTTAACTTATAAATTTTATCAATTCATATGGTATAATTGATAGATAATTAATGTAATGATAATTTAAATAAATTTAGGAAATCGATTTTCTTTTATTGAGTAATGATATAAAGATATAATTAATATAATTATGTTGTAAATTTTAGATGAAAGTTCAGTATCTTATAATATATAAAGACTAATACATTAGATCAACAGAATTGAATTCAAATTTTTTTAATGAAATATCAAGTTTAAATTTTTGTAGATGAAACACTTTTTTAATATAGGATATCTTATTGAGTAGTTAATTGTAGTAATAAGATTAGCCATACGAGTATTTTAATTTATTCATGATTGAAAATTATTAAACAAAAAGAAGACATAGTTTTGTGAAAAAAATTCAGTGATATAATATTTTATGGAATAAAAAATGTAAACTTAATTTAATATAGGAATAAAAACATGAATGATTGACAGTTGTGTATGTTTTCTTTATTGATTATTTTACGATGACGGGCCTCGGTTGGTCCCATATAAAATATGAATTGTGGCAGGTGTCTATTTATTGCGTTCCAAGTTTCCAAGAGTTGGTATCCATCCATGTCATAGTTGGGAAAATCTCTAACAATGTCCTTTTTTTTCTGTAATTTCGAAAAATGTAAAGATTTAAAAAAATAATAATAAAAGAAAGAAAAACATTAATAATAAAGAAATTAATTACTTGTTATTATTATAAGTGTT
This sequence comes from Hylodesmum podocarpum, assembly GCA_026586105.1. NCBI lineage: Eukaryota > Viridiplantae > Streptophyta > Magnoliopsida > Fabales > Fabaceae > Hylodesmum > Hylodesmum podocarpum. Next base: position 1,018,112 of record JALJEV010000539.1, on the reverse strand, counting down.
AAATGCTTGTCACAACTAGTTATTAATCATTATTGCCCTTTTTAAATAGAAAAATATTGTTTCTATGATCTATTATTCAAATTTGTTTATTTCATTTCTTAATACAATAAATAATATACTATTTATAACATACACCATATATAAATTTCTATTTTGACATTAATTGTTTTGATGATAATTTCAATTTATTTTACTATTACATTAACGAAGATATATCATTAATAAAATATCTATATTACTCATCATAAAAATGTTATCTTCTGCAACTGAAAAGGTATTTAGGGTAGTTCGTAAAGGGACAGGATCTCTTAATACTATATGTTAAAACTTGATAAATTAAATTTTTTATAAATTAAATTTAAATGACTCAATTATTAAATTATAATAATATATGCACATTACATCCATCACTTTAAATTATGGACTAGAAAACTAATCAACCTATTTGTTTTAAAAAATTTAATTAGGGATATTATAATAAACTAGTATTTAATATTTTTATAAAAATAGTAAAAGAAAAAAAAGCATGACACATTTTTATGAAATATAAAACCTGAATATTTAAATTAATGTATAAGAATAAATTGAATTAAAATAGTTTAAATGTCATTTTTTTAAAAATATAAGGCAATATGATTAAAAATTTAAAATACATTTATAAAAAAGTGTTTTTCTAAAGCAATTATCTAATAAGTAGAATTTACTTCTTTAAGATAATTAAAAAATTATTTTTAAAACAGAAACAATTCAAATAAACATGTAACAAAATAGAAATTTTTTATTTTATTAAAATATATTTCTTTAACAACAATTTTAAATAAACATACCAATGATGGTGTTTTGTTTCAGAGCAGTTATGTACGTAATGCATGAAAATTTGAACACTCCTGTGTCATAAAAGTGTAGGGACAGGTAAACTCTCAGGGGTATCTTTTAAGCATCACTTTTGCATTCGATCCTCTTCAATACCACTTTTAAGTAATTTCCTGGTTTGATTCTCTTCTATAGCATGTAGCCTGTTTCGCGGTTTTTTATTAATCTTTTTATTTCATTTTCTTTTACATTTTATAATAAATTTTCTAATTTTCTGGATATTTCAATTCTCCACAACTCCATTTTCCTAATCATTACCGATGTATATATCTCCGTCTCCCTAATCATTACCGAAAACATAAGGAAAAATTATTTGTATATCTGAGTATAATGCAACTTTATTTTGTTAACTATAATATATAATAATACGTAGTTAATTATTATAATGTGTATCTAATCATTTAATTCATTCTTAAGATGTATATATATTTTTTATTATTATATTTTTCTTTACATCTTATGAATATTTCAATTATTCATCAATTTTCCTAATCACCCAGATGAAATCATGGCCAGAATCTTCAAGTGCATGAGCAATTTCCATAAGCTGTGTGCCATTGAAGTTATTAAGGCTCCCAAAACACACGTATAAAACAGATTCCTTTTTCTTAGAATCAAGCCATGTAGACAACCCTTCTTCATTTCCTTCTCTTTCTCCATCTTCCTTGCCACGTCCCCTACCAGCCATATAAGAAGCATCTTGATTTACCCATGAAGAAATTGGTCCCACGTTCCAACTCTTTGTCCCGGTAATTTTCTTGTAGTGTTCCTCGTAAGTACCCTCAAACTCATAAAAGCTTTTGAACACAGATCCGTAGCTCTTTTTCTCCGATTCTTTTGCCCTTTTCATTATATCACCGAAGCTATGATTTGGCACTTTAAACCAAATTTGTATCTTCGCACGTGTCATCTCAATCTTGTGAGGCAACCCAGGAAGCAAAAAAATCTCATCATCCGAACCCACCTTTGTGTGAGGTTCAAATCGTTCAAGAGACTCCGCAGCACAGTTAGCAAAGTAAGTTTCACCCATATATATCAACCTTGGAATTCCCAACTCAGCAGCAGCTTCAACACTCCAAGGGTAGAACATGTCAGTGACTATGAAATCGGGTTTCAAGTCGCGGAACACTTGACGAAATGTCCCTTCGAGAATGGACATTCCCTCAATGATTTTGCTGGCGATGTCTTTAGGAGTGGAAACGGTGAGGCTCTCCATTCCTTCTGGTAAACCTGGTATTTCTGGGAACTTGACAATGTGGGTTCAAATAGAACGACCGCTGCTAGAATCGCGGTCGATGGAGCTTTGAAAAACGGCGGCGTTTGCTGGTGTGGCAACTATGGTAACATCCACACCATGCATCGCAAATATCCTACCTATGTCTACAACCGGAGCAAGATGACTCGGGCATACAAAGGGGAGAAAAATAGCCTTTAGAGTTTCAGATTGGACTTCAATACCAAAGGACGCCATTGTAATCTGGAATGGATTATGATTCTTCGTTGATGTTGTAGGTTGGACTATGATTCTTCGTTTATGTTGTAGGTTGAAGTTTATAAAGAAAATTATTAGTAAGAAAATACGGTACAACAAGTTAGAGAAATAAATATAATAAATATGTATAAAATGTACGAGACTTAAATAGAAAGAAATGGCATGTATATATAAATTGATAACATAGAGAAATATTTATATATTATGGTTGATTGTGTGTCGGTTCACTTTGGAGTAAAATTGTTTTATAAAAGGAGATGTATAAATGAAAAGATAAGATAAGGAAATGAAAAAAATAAATTATGTAATATGTTATATTATTATCTAATATATTATAAATTTATTAATTTAATAATAAATATTTTAAAAGTATACAATTATTAAGATGAAAAAATTTATATTAATAATGTAATCATCGAATAAAAAATTGAATAATTTATTAATATCACACGGGATAATGTAGTCTTTACATTGTATTTAATATGAGACCACTCGTATATATATTAGATAATATTGGAAAACTTTTTTTTTTATAATAATTTAACTTATAAATTTTTTTAATTCAACTTTAATATGGTATAATTAATTGATATAATTAATGTAATGATAATATAAATAAATTTGAAAATCGATATTCTTTTATTGAGTGATGCTATAAAGAGATAACTAATATAATTCTGTTGTAAATTTTAAATGAAAGTTCATTATCTTATAATATATAAGGACTAATATATTATATCAGCAGAATTGAATTCAAATTTTTTTAATGAAATATCAACTTTAAATTTTGTAAATGAAACACTTCTTTAATATAGGATATCTTACTGAGTGGTTAATTGTTGTAATAAGATTAGTCACGTGAGTATTTTAAATTTATTCATGATTGAAAATATTAAACAAAAAGAAGACATAGTTTTGTGAAAAAATTCCCTAGCTGTCTGTTTATTGCAATCTAACTTTCCATGAAAAATTGGTATCCATCATGTGACAAAATTAATGTCCTATATTTATGGTTAAGGACAGTCAAATTAATGTTCCATTTAAGGATAGTTAATAAGTTAATGGTTGAGATTTAATTAAAGTCTAATTTTTTTTTTAGACTTTGAAAGAAAATTTTAGAAGATTTTGTTGATGTAGAAAAGTTTGTAATAATATTGAATTTGTTATATATTTTTATTAATTCAAAGTCTCACATTATTATATTTTTTAAAAAAAGAGATGAGCAGAACACTTATATATCATGTTTATCATTATGTCATAAAATTAATGTCCTATTTATGGTTAAGGACAACCACATTAATGTCTTATTTATGACCAAGGAAAACTAACCAGCTAACGGTTGAGATTCAATTAAAGTTTCATTTTTTTTTAGAGAGTCTGAAGGAGAATGGTAGAAGATTTTGCTGTTGTATAAGAGTTTGTAATAATATTTGATTTATTGTGTATTTTGTTAATTCAAAGTTTCACATCATCAGGTTTTACAAAAAGAGAAGAACAAAACACTTATACAAGAGAGATGTGTTTTATCACTCGCACCACATCTTATATCTATACAATATTTGTAATTAGATTATAGATAGTGAGTGTCAAACATCAACATATTTTTCACGTAGTTCCGAGTATAACATTTTTTGTGAGTTCTTTTGTAGAAGCTCTTTTGTTGTACTTTTTGACTCATAATAGATAACTTTATTTCTTCTTCCCCTTCGATCATTCTACCATTAATGTATATAACAATAACAACGATAGGCATCATATCTTTCTAATTTATCTAAAAAATATCAATAAATTATTATAAATATATAACATAAATCAACATCAATCAATTATTAAACATATATATGTCAAAATAAAATCATAACACCTTTAAAACAAATAAGGAAATAAAAAAATTACCCTAAATTCAACCTTAGTGTTATGTTTTGGAAGCAGAGGAAGGTGTGGTATATATAGATTTATGGAGCCGCAAACAATAGCATCATGAAATATTCTGATTGGATGGGAAAGGAAGCCGCAGTTTTGGGTGCGATCAGAGTGAAGCCGCAAGTCAAATTGCGTCCAACCCACGTCAATATTTTATGGTCAATCACAGTTTGACATGTGACAAGCGTAGAGGAAGTCGCAACAGAAGTTGTGACCTTGTCACTATCACTGAGGAATCCAACTCACTTGTCAATTCTGTCCTAGTTAGCCACATAGAGAACTCTCATGAAGCCGCAGAAATAATTGTAGCTTCTTTCCACATCAGCACGCCAACTCATCAATTTGTGTCATGTATCATAGCATGAAAAGGTTGCATAATCTTTTGCGATTCTTAATTACAATCGAGTTTACGACCGCACAAAATAACACCATTTATGTAACATGTTTTGAAAAAGATCAGTCAATTATCTTTAAAATAACTTTTATATGTTTTTAAAATAACTTTTATATGTTGAGCGTCGGCCCTACTATGCAGCATCGTCGGATGACTAAGGTCAACTTTTGTTCAATGAGTGAGTCTAATCGATAACATTTTTGTATTAAATGTATAAAAACATCTCTAAAAAAATATCTGGTTGAGTCAATTAGTCCGTATGAAATATGAATTGTGTCGTAGGTGTGACACACGTGTCGAACGTGCGTCAAATAATATCAAAGTCTAGCTACTACTTTGCAGTAATAGTGGACTCGGATCGTTTCCCTATGGATTACTTTGTTATTTCTCTGTAGCCAAAATTTTAAATGCAATTTTGAGGGTTTTATGTGCAAAGAGAAAATTAAAGTCAATTAAACAGTAATAATTAATTAATGACTGTAATTAAACAACAATTAAAAAGCCATTAATAGATGATTAAAAAGCATCAATCCGATCTCTGTCAGATCCTAATTTCCATCATCGGTTCAACAAAAAAAAGGTATTCATCTATGCAGTGCATTGGAACCGAGATCTTTGCGTGCCAACACTGAACTAACGCTCTAAGATCTTTAAAAAATTATTATCGAACACTTGGTGACCTTTAAACTCACACGATCGCATGAGAGTACACAACTTGGTTTCGAATCATATAATTAGTTCTTTGCATTCATTATCAATCAACAACGATAGAATCAACAATCTCAATTCAAAATATTAATCAACATAATGAAATCAAAATTATAGAATCTAAAACGAGTGCTCATGCAATTGAAAACGGAGAACCTAAGGAAATTATGATCCTATTGAGATCGAATTAGTTGATGAAATTAGCTGCGCATAATTGAAATTAGACTAAGCATAAATCAGAATTGCATAACAGAACAATTAAATTACAAGAAGGGAGAGAAAACGAGAATTGGAATGATAAACCAGAAAACCCTAGCAGATCGACTTGAAAGGTAAAGAGTAATACTGAAAAATGAAATTGATTGAAAGGTAAAAGTGTGTATCAGATTTTTGAGTTTGGAGTGTTATATAGGGGGTCAATCATGTGCAAGACACATGATTTTTAAGTAGTCGAACACCCCAATTTTTAGCCCAATTACAATTTTACAAAATGAGCCAATTACATTGATTTAAAAAGGGCCAAAACTAAAACTTCACGTTGGAATCCCTGTATCAGTTTCGTGCGTCACTTTCGAACCTCATTTCACTTAAGATGCAGTCTGAATTAGCTGTTCATGTCTTCATAGCTTTTGTAGTTCTTCGAGTCTTCTTTAATTTAACATATAATGAACTCAACCAGAGTTCTGTTGTGAGAGTTATGTTCGTTTTAGTGAACTTTGTCAAAAATGAATTTTTTAGCGAATTAGAACAAAAATAAACACTTAAGGCTCAATTGAGCCCAAACTCATAAATGCATAAAATCATGTGTAAAATAAAAAAACACACAAGAAGGGGGGTTGAATTGTGTAGACTGTTTAAAAACTTTTTCTCTAAGACGATGCGTTTGCGTCTGCTGTTTTCAAAGCTTGATCAGAAGAAAGATTGTTTTCTTCTTTAAGATAGATTTTATTAACAGACTGTTATTATCCCCTGTTAGTTAACAAATAAATCAATAGAGAAGACAAGAATATTTTTATACTGGTTCGTTTGATCAAGACTACATCCAGTTCCCCAGCAACACGCTAAGGTTCCACTAAGAGTATTCTTTGAATCCAGCCACTCCTGGCTAATTACAGATATTATTTGAACACAACTTTCTCAGGCTAAACCAGTATTCTTTGAACCCAGCCTCTGCAGGCTAAACAAAGGTATTCTTTGAATACAACCTCCACAAGCTAAACAAGGTATTCTTTGAAACACAGTCTCTTCAGGCTAAGAACACCACAACAGTGGATTTAGGAAGATAAAAGAATAAGTTTATCCTCTACGCAGAGAGGGGTTTTACAATGAGATCTATTTTAAGTTCAGGGCGAGTGAACTTTGCTTGAGAGCTTGAAGCTTGGATATAATTTCTTTGTTATGCAGTTCGTCAGCCTTCTCTTGAAGTAATGAAGTCCTTTTATAGATAGCTTCTTGAAGTATCCGTTAGACTGAAGATTTGAACGTTAGTCCTTCCTTTGTCTTGGGGTCTTCAAACGTGTAACAGAGATCAATCAGAATAATTAAAGTTTGCACAGACTTTTTCTGACTTGATCAGAGACATCAACAAAAAGCATGGTTACTTTTTGTGTTGCAGGGGTTTTACACAGATCTCTATTCTGTCTTTGGAAGCTTTTACGAGTAACAATTAGATTTGAATTGCGTCTGTCTTCATCTTCTATGTCGTCTGTCTTCACCTTACTTCTTGTAGACGATGGGTCTTTGACAGAGAAGAACTTTACTCTAAGATAATGTTGTCTACCATCATTGTTGCATCGTCTGCTCTTTGTGATGAAACTCCTTTGAGAAGAATATGGGATAAGATTTTTCAGATTGATGAGTCACCTTTCGTCTATGGTCCTTACTTGTCTGTACGTATCATCTTTTTCTGTTTGCATCTGATGACTCTTCAGTTTCCAACTGTTCAATCTACTCTGTTTGCATCTGATGTCTCTTCAGTCTGATGTCTCTTCAGTCTGTTCTCTTTAGTCTGTTGTTTCTTCAGTCTGCTGGCACAACAGACGTTCTATAATTATCAAAACTAAGATGCTAAGTCATCTTAACTTAACATTATGCTAATTAACCATTAATCATGTTATATTAAGATATAAAAAATGTCAAGTGATCAAAATAATGACTCATCAAGGTATCTATTTATTGTGTTGCAGGTTTAAAAAAAAATTGATATCCATCTATGTTATAGTTGGGAAAATCTCTAATCATTGTCCTCCTTTGTCTTTGGGAAAATGTAAAGATTTTAAGTAAAATTAATAATAATAATAATAAAAAATTAATTAATTACTTATTATTATTATTAGTGTTAAATTCTTGTCCGAACTAGTTATTAATCTATTATTGCCCTTTTTAAATAGAAAAATATTGTTTCTATGATCTATTATTCAAAAATTTGTTTATTTCATTTCTTAATATAATAAATAATATACTATTTATAACATACACCATATTTAAATTTCTATTTGGACATTAATTGTTTTGATGATAATTTCAATTTATTTTACTATTACATTAACAAAGATATATATATCATTAATAAAATATCTATATTACTCATCATAAAAGTGTTATCTTCTACAACTGAAAAGGTATTTAGGGTAGTTCGTAAAGGGACAGGATCTCTTAATACTATATGTTAAAACTTGATAAATTGCATTTTTTATAAATTAAATTTAAATGACTCAATTATTAAATTATAATAATATATGAACATTACATTCATCACTTTAAATTCTGAACTAGAAAAATAATCAACCTATTTGTTTTAAAAATATTAATTAGGGATATTGAAATAAATTAGTAATTAATATGTTTTACAAAAATAGTAAAAAAAAAGCATGACACATTTTTATGAAATATAAAAACTGAATATTTAAATTAATGTATAAGAATAAAATGAATATAAATAGTTTAAATGTCATTTTTTTAAAATATAAGGCAATATGATTAAAAAATTAAAATATATTTATAAAAAGATGTTTTTTTTAAAAGCAATTATCTAATAAGTAGAATTTACTTCTTTAAAATAATTTAAAAACTATTTTTAAAACAGAAACAATTCAAATAAACATGTAACAAAATAGAAAATTATTTATTTTATTAAAATATATTTATTTAACAAATAAATTTAAATAAACATACACGTGATCATGTTTTGTTTCGGAGCAGTTATATCTGACAATCCAGTATATTAAATGCACGAACCTGTGAAAACAAGTATACTCTCCAGGGGTGTCATTTACGCATTGCTTTCTCATTTATCCTCTTCAATTTCACTTTAAATAATAAAAAATATTTAGTAAATAATTCTGAGAAAATAATGTTATAAAATGTTTAGTAAGGAAATTACTTAATAATGTAAAGTTATAAAATCTGAAGTGAGACACAAAAATATAAAATAAAGAAAAAAATATATCTGAGTTGATTCCTTGATTATTTGTTGAGTGTTGTGTTATTGTTAAGTTATTTCTTTATTTTCTTATTTGATTCTCTTCTACAGCATGTCACGTGGGTTTTGCTATGACTCTCTCAATTCTCAAAACTCCATTTATGTGTGTATAATTGGAGAGATAAGGCGATGAAATGAAAAAATAAATTATGTAGTATGTTATATTATTATTTAATATATTATAAATTTATTAATTTAATAATAAATATTTTAAAAATATATAATTATTAAGATATAAATTTTTATATTAATGATGTAATCATCAAATTAAAAATTGAATAGTTTATTAATATCACGTGGATAATCTAGCCTTTAGATTGTTTTAATATGAGATCACGTATATATATTAGATAATATTGGATAATTTTTTTTATAATAACTTAACTTATAAAAACTTTAATTCAACTTTAATATGGTATAATTAATTGATATAATTAATGTAATGATAATTTAAATAAATTTAGAAAATCGATATTCTTTAATTGAGTAACGATATAAAGAGATAATTAATATAATTCTGTTGTAAATTTTAAATGAAAGTTCAGTATCTTATAATATATAAGGACTAATATATTAGATCAACATAATTGAATTCAATTTTTTTTTAATGAAATATCAAGTTTAAATTTTGTAAATGAAACACTTTATTAATATAGGATATCTTACTGATTGGTTAATTGTTGTAATAAGATTAGTCATGTGAGTATTTTAAATTTATATTAAATAAAAAGAAGACATAGTTTTGTGAAAAATTCCCAGCTGTCTATTTATTGTGATATAACTTTCCATGAAAAATTGGTATCCATCGTGTCACAAAATTAATGTCCTATTTATAGTTAAGCATCATATCACAAAATTAATGTTGACTAAGGACAACTAATTAGTGAGATTTAATCAAAGTTTCATTTTTATTTTTTTTTTCAGAATCTAGAAGAGAACTTTAGAAATTTTGTTGTTACAGGAGAGTTAAAAATGTAAGATTTTAAATTATAAGAAAATTTATTGTATATTTTGTTAATTTGAATATTCAACATCGACATATTTTAGAAAGAGAGATGAGCACAATATTTATATATAAGAGAGAGTAGTGTGTTTTAGTACTACACTTTAAATCTATATAATAATGTTTTATATTTAAATGAGATTATAGATAGTGTGTATCAAATACCGCTGTATTTTTCACATAATCTTGAGTGTAGTGTTTTTTTGTGAGTTCTTCTGTGGAGATTCTTTTGTTGTACTCTTTGACTCACAGTAAATATTTTTCTGGACTAGGTTTCGTGATTTTTGTCCCTTTCACTAGGGTTTTTACATTAAAAATTAGTTGTGTTCTTTTTGCTCCTACATTTTATTTTTATTGTTCTCTTATATTATTATATGTTACAATTCTCTTATCTTTCTTTAAAAGGAAATTTTTTTTTTATTTTATATAAAGACTTTTAGGTTTTATGTAAATTTATCCATTACGCACCTACATTTTTTTTAATAAATGATATCAAAATTAATGATTTGACTTTACAATTAATTAAGATGTATATATAAAGTCGATTTGATGACTAGCTATTTTTAAAGAAGAGGAATTAGGTGGCTAGTTTATTTAAAGGAAAGAAAAATAGCCTTTAGCATTTCGGTTCCACCTTCAACGCCGATGGACTCCATCATATTCTAAGACGGAGTTATGATTTACAAGTATTACAATGACTATGAGGGGCCAATAGTAGATGGTGGCTATGGAATGTGTATATATAAAAAGTATTAATACCCATTTTATTCTTTTCTAACATGATATACCTATTGTATCTTTTCTATGACTTTTATCATATTCTTTGCCGAGGAATCTGGGTTATCTTAACGAGGAACAGGGTTGCAGACTGCTCTTCAACCTAGGACTACTTTTAATTCGGTATGCGTTGAATAGAATCAATTGTTTTTATTCGAGATTTGATTTATAGTTTTTGAGTTCTGATTTTTTTTATTTCAGTCATTTAAAAATTATTTTTATTTATAATATTTTAAAAATATTATTGTGATATTTTAAATATTTTCTATTAGAAATATTAATTTTATATTAACACTATTAAAAATTTAAATTTTTAAATAATAATAAGTTTTAATTATGATTATAAGTTTTAAAAAGTGAAAAAATATATGTAAAATTTTTTACATGTGAAACTGAATCACTTCCCTTTAAAAAAACCTAGTTATGATCATCTCAAAGTGCTTGGATGCATACCTTATGTTTTAAATAATAAGAGAGAAAGTTTGATGAAAGGGGAAAACAGTGTATTTGTGGGATATCCCATTAGACAAAAAGGTCATAAACTGTATGATGTAGATAATTATGTTATACATATTTTTAATAAATTAAATTAAAAGAATATATTTTTAATACGTTAACTAAATTAATTAAAAGATAACTACATATAACTTTTAATTCAATCTATCTATCCATTAATTATATTTTTATTAATATATTATGATTTTTAATATATAAATAAATCAATCTATAAAATTTAACAACCTTTTCTTTTCTGTAAGATTAAGTCTAATTTATTTAAATAAATAAATTTTAAGTATGATCATTTTATTATACATTGTGTCTACCGAACTTTAAACTGTATTCTTCAATTCAATTTATGACGTGGCTTTTCCTTATTACTTCACATGTTTTGGTTTTCTATGACATGTTTGATCTGTCACGGCAGGACTCAAATGCGACTTGTTCTTATATGGATTTTTTATTTTATTTAGGTTAAATATTATTTCCTAATCTTTAACTTCAGACTCATATTTTTTTTTAAAAAAATCTAAATTAAAATTATAGACATACATTAATATTAATTTAAATTTTAAAATTTAATAAAATATAAAAAAAATAAGTGTTAATAGGAAGACCATACAGCTGCATGTATAGTTCAATGAACAGCCAAAAAAAAACACGAAGACCATACAGTTGCAGGCTACATCATATTTTACTCCCCAAAGTGTAAATATTAAGAAACCCCAACAATGCTAAAGAAAAATTAAAACATTATTTAATTTAAATATAAATATCAATATGAAATTTATATAATCAAAATTAATATCATATTTAAAAAATTTATTATGAAAAATAAAATAATCATTAGTATTGATCGATTAATAGTAAAATTTTCATACCTCAACTACTAATATATAATAATAATTTTAAGAAAATAAATTAATATTTGATAATACAATTTATATACAAAATGTCAATGAAATATTTTATTTTCTTTTCTTTTAGCGTAAACTTTTTTCCCATCCCTTGTGCATTTTCTGATAGTTCCCTTATGCTATAACGGGTTAATAAACTCGTTGCGGGCTGGTCCAAGTCCAATGCGGGCACAAATTATAATAACTTAAATTAAAAAAATTAAATCTAATTCAATCTTTTTAAATTGATTCCCAGATCCGGTTCTGTACATGGACGTAGGTTTTCTGGATTTGTCTGATATTATTTTTTATTTTGTGATTGATTTTTTTTCAAAAAAAATTAAGTTTAACAATTATTATCATTCAGATATTTATTTTAATATAACAGATAAAATATAAATAATAATTTTATTTTCTATATTAGTTAAAAAAATTAAAATTCGTTAATGTAATAATTTTTGTGATGGTTTTCAATATAAAATATACTTATAAAAATATCATTTATTATTTTATTAAAGTTATAAAAAAAAAACCATTATATATAATGATTTGTGCAGATAATTTTGTATAGTTTACAAACATTGTTGACATAATAAGCACATGTGACTAAAAAAACAAATCCAATTAGAAAGCGTAACTTTATAAATAATTTACGTCAATATCAAATATTAATGTCAGTTTAAAAAAACAGTTTAAAAGAAAATAATTTATTTTGTATTTTCTTTAATCAAAGTAAAAACGTCCAAATATTATCGGGATTTACAATTTAGAATTCAAACCTTACAATTTTATATTTTTAGATATATTCAGGTTAATAGGATAAGTCCAACCTATTTTGCATTTTGCCGACTCTAATAAAATCTCTGTGTTATTGATCATCCTATGATGCATTCAGCTGGATTAGATAACCACTGAATAAAGGTTATTCATAATAAATTATTGATCATAAGTATTATTCATGGTTAATAAAATATGAACAATAGCAGTAGTAGGTTATGGAACTTGAAAAAACTGCTATAATTCATGAATTTTCTACGCTTTAAAATAATACAAAATAATAAAATTTACATAAATAAATTATTATAATTCTACTTGCTCACAAAAAGTAAATTATCTTAATTTAATAAATTCACTATTCTAATTCATATATATATATATATATATATATATATATATTTCATGTCAGTAATAACTACCGGAAAAAATAATTACCTAGACGTCTACTTCGTGTGTTTATATATTATTCTTATTAATATTTTTTCTTTTTTTTAATTATTTATAAATTGTTGTCTATTTGTTTATTTAATAGAGTTGTGTATTAAATATTTCTATTTTTATGTTATAATCCCCGCTCAGTTGCTTGGCAGCAGCTATTGGCATCACCTAAATTTATAAATTCTAGTTGTCTTTTTTATGTTTATGACAGATTAAAAAGAATTCATTTATAGAGTCATGGAAAATGATATATTTTAATAAATAAATAAGATACGGAAAATGATATATTTTAATAAATAAATAAGTAAGACTTGTAAGATTTTTAATATTTTAAAGAATGCAAATAGGTCAAATTTTTAAAGACTTTTCTGAATATGTATTGGTGTAAAAAATTGAACCCAAGTACATTGAAGAAATACATTCAAATATCAACTGAATGAAGTTGGAAATAAGGTATCAAGAAAGAAAAACAAGGTGAGCTGCTCATATATACATCCAACTAAAAGATATTTTTGATATTAATTTATTCAAAATGTTTTTCAATGAGTTAATACTCTCTTACAAAGAATTTAAACAAATTATTTTTGAAAACTTAGAAATATTTGTTTCATTGAATAAGTTTTCTCGTTTATTTAAATTTCTTTCGTCTATCCTTATCGCCTATAGACAAAATACTGATCAGTAGTTGAAATAGTCTATTTGACTCTTCAACAAACGCAACATCATGTTATCTTCTAACATATCTGTTGAATGTACAAGACAAAGCTCTTTAATGCATTACATATGTCTAGCTTTTTAAAGCAAGAGACACGTTATCCTTAAATACATTTCATCAGGCGAAAAAAGGTAATGAGAGATAAGAAGGCCTTAGAAGCCTCCGTAGAAAACCCAGAGGATGCAAAAGATTTAAGAAAAGATGTTTTTGATGATTGCAATTCAAGGGGGAGAGAAATGAGAAATAAGTATCAGAGAGAAATAAGAATGAAAGAGAAAAGGATTGAAGAAATAAAAAAATATGTACAACCCATGGGGAAGAAGAAAAAGAAAGGTGCAAAAACTGAGGGGAGCATAATACAAGTATTCAGTCTGGAAGGAAGTTCAGATGCAAAAGAAGAGAAGAGAACTAAGAACAATTTGAGGGAAGCTTAGAATAGCTCTTTAAATTATTATTCTTCATTATTTTTTTTCTCTCTCTTATTATGTTAAGAAATGTTGTGCTCTGATCAATTTTATATCACGTTGTTGTAATAAACTTAATGAAAAGAGATTTTCAAAGAACATCATCTCGATGTGATTAAAATGTATTATCGATAAATACCTGTGCGTTCTTGAACTAACATGTTTTATGCAGATTTTGATCTGTTACTCTTTCTAGTTCAATCTGATAAAGATCATTTCTCTAGCTCTGATACATATTTTGCTCTATCTCAAGTTGAAGATTAAGGATTTGCTAGTGTGGTATGTAATCTTAGTATCTTAGTTTTGATAATTACAAAATAATTTGTTGTGCCAATAGACTGAAGAAAGAGTAGACTGAATGCTCAGACTAAAGAACAGATAGAATGAGCAGACTGAATGAGTAGACTGAAGAGTAGAAGGAATGATCAGACTGAAGAGTAGACGGAATGATCAGACTGAAGAGGCATCAGATGCAAGCAGAAGAATAATCAGATGAATCATTAATGAGCATAAACAAGATGCACCCTCAAGCATAAACGCACAAGATGAAGTGTTCAAGTCATCAAGCCTCAAAGCTACATCAGACGAAGAACCTTCATTGTTCAAGATAGAGAGCTCATCTCAACTTTAAGTCAAGTGCTCAAGAAGGAAGACTTTGAAGACTGAAGTTGAAGACGGAGGAAGGAGACAGACGGATGAATTCAACACACAACTCATATATTTATTCATTCGTCTACCTCATTTAATGAAGTTCAGACAAGTAACTCGCGCCCCAATTCAAATCTAATTGTTACTTGTAGAAGCTTCCAAAGATAAAATAGAGATCTGTGCAAAACCCCTGCAACACGAAAAGCAACCATGTTTTTTGTTGATGTCTCTGATCAAGTCAGAAAAAGTTTGTGCAAACATTAATTATTCTGATTGATCTCTGTCACACGTTTTGAAGACCCCAAGACAAAGGACTAACGTTCAAATCTTCAGTCTAACAGATACTTCACAGAACTCTCTATAAAAGGACTTCATTACTTCAAGAAAAGGCGGACGTGCTACACAACAAAGAAATTATATTCAAGCTTCAAGCTCTCAAATAAAGTTCACTCGTCCCGAACTTATAATAGATCTTATTGTAAAACCCCTCTATGCGTAGAGGATAAACTTATTCTTTCATCTTCCTAAATCCACTATGTGATGCTTTTAGCCTGAGGAGACTGTGTTTTAAAGAATACCTTTGTATTAGCCTGTGGAGGTTGTGTTCAAAGAATACCTTGTTTAGCTTGTGGAGGTTGGGTTCAAAGAATACTTGTTTAGTCTGAGAAGGTTGTGCCCAAATAATATATGTATTTAGCCAGAAGTGGCTGGGTTCAAAGAATACTCATAGTGGAACCTTAGCGTGTTGTTGGAGAATTAGATGTAGTCTTGATCAGACGAACCAGTATAAAAATATTGTTGTCTTCTTTATTGATTTATCTGTTAACTAACAGGGGATAATAACTCGAACACTCTAATGATAAAATCAATCTTAAAAAGAAAACAATATTGCGTCTGATCAAGTTTTAAAAATAATAGACGCAAACGCATCGTCTTAGAGAAATATTTTTTTTAAAATAATCTACACAATTTAACCTCCCTTTCTTGTGTGTTTTTAGCTTTTACATGCTTACACAAAGTTGACATAAAATTTAAGTTGCAAGCAAAATCATTTTACAAACAAGCAAAATCATTTTACAAACTTATAAAACAATTATAAAGTTTTGATTTTAGAGTAAAGTTCTCAATGATTGATTTAATCTTAAAAAATTCTTTTCCAATTCTTTCTCTAATTTGTTAAACATTTTTCATGGAAATTATCTATTATGTGATTATTTCAAAGTGTTTGAATGCATACCTTATATCTTATATTTTAAATAATAAAACAGAGAAGAGATTTAATGAAAAAGGAAAAACATATATTTGTGAGTTATTCCATTGGGAAAAAAGCTCACTTAAGTGTATGATGATAAATGTATGATGATGATAATGATATTATTCATATTTTCAATGAATTAAATTAAAATAATATATTTTTAATACGTTAACTAAATTAATTAAAAAATAATCACAGATAAATTTTAATTCAATCTACCTATCCAATATATTATGATTTTTAATATATAAATAAATCAATCTGTAAAATTTAACAATCTTTTGTTTTCTGTAAGATTAAGTCTAATTTATTTAAATAAATAAAATTCAAAAATTTAAGTATGATCTTTTTATTATACACTTTAACATTTCACCTATTCCACCCCTAATTAGATTAATTAGATGGTATTCTTCAATTCAATTTATGACGTGGCTTTTCCTTATTTACTTCACGTTTTGATTTTCTATGACATGTTTGATCTGTCACGGGAGGACTTAAATGCGGCTTGTTCTTATATAGATTTTTTTTATTTTATTTAGGTTAAATATTATTTCCTAATCTTTAACTTCGTATTCATATTTTTTTAAAAAATATAACTTAAAATTTTAGACCATCATTAATATTAATTTAAATTTTAAAATAATTAATTTAAGAAAATATCAAAAATAAGCGTTAATAGGAAGACCATACAGCTGCATGTATAGTTCAATGAACTGCCAAAAAATACGAAGACCATACAGTTGCAGGCTACATCATATTTACTTCCCAAAGTATAAATATTAAGTAACCGCAACAATGTTAAATAAATATTAAAAATTATTTAATTTAAATTTAAATATCAATATGAAATTTATATAATTAAAATTAATACTAAATTTAAAAATTTATTATGAAAAATAAAATAATCATTAGTATTAATCGATTTATAGTAATATTTTCATACCTCAACTACTAAAATATAATAATAATGTTAGAAAATAAATTAATATCTAATAATACAATTTATATATAAAATGTCAATGAAATATTTTCTTTTCTTTTCTTTGAGCGTAAACTTTTTTTCCATCCCCTGTGCGTTTTCTGACAGTTCCCTTATGCTATAATGGTTACCTGACTCGTTACGGGCTGGTCCAAGTCCAATGCGGGCACAAATTATAATAAGTTAAATTAAAAAACTTAAATCTAATTCAATCTTTTTAAATTGATTCCCAAATCTGGTTCTATACATGGATGCTAGGTTTTCTGGATTTGTCTGATATTTTTTTTTATTTTATGATTGATTTTTGAGAAAAAATTAAGTTTAACAATTATTATTATTCACATGTTTATTTTAATATAATAGATAAAATATAAATAATAATTTTATTTTCTATATTAGTTAAGAAAAATTAAAATTCGTTAGTGTAATAATTTTTGTGATGGTCTTCAACATAAAATATACTTATATAGTATATACAAATATCATTTATTATTTTATTAAAGTTATAAGAAAACAATACCATTATATATGACGATTTGTGCAGATAATTTTATAAAGTTTACAAACACTGTTGACATAATAAGCACATATAACTAAAAAAAAAATCCAATTAGAAAACATAACTATATAAATAATTTATGTCAAAATCAAATATTAAAGTCAGTTTAAAAGAAAATAATTTATTTAGTATTTTTTATGAAATTAAAAACGTCCAAATATTATCGAGATTTACAATTTAAAATTCAAACCTTATAATTTTATATTTATAGATATATTCGGGTTAATACTTAATAGAATAAATCAGACCTATTTTGCATTTTGCTGGTTAATAATATCCCAGCATTATTGATACAATAATCCTATGATGCATTCAACTGGATTAGATAACCACTGAATAAAGGTTAGTGATAATAAATTATTCATGAGTATTATTCATGGTTAATTAAATATGAATAATAGTAGTAGTAGGTTTCGGAACTCGATGACACTGTTGTAATTCATAAAATTTGTATGCTTTAAAATAATATGAAATAATAAAAAATACATAAAAAAAATGATTATAATTCTACTTGCTCATTCACAAGACACACAGTAAATTTCAAAGCATGTGTAAAAGTGAAGACAAATGGAAAGTAGGCTTAGGGAAACCAATTTCTCTATAAAGACAAAAGTATGTTCCAATACAGCCGCCGTCGTCCGTCTTTGTTGAAACAAAAACACCCGTCTTTGTTGAATGAAAAACACTACACTAACGATTAGGACATGGGACCATCCCATACGGTATTCTTAAAGAAGAAAAATAAAATTAAAACCAAAACCAAAACCATATCGTTTTGGTGTACCCAAAATTGGTAAAAATTTTGGTAAACAAAATTTTCTTCTTATTGCAAGTTTGGTAAAAATAATGCATCTTATATTTATACATATAAAAATATAAAAAAAATTTATTAATATTTATTATTTTTTAGATCATCTACGATCCTTATAGATTTTTTTCACTCATTCTCTAAATATTTTATAACAATAGACTGGTTATAAATACTTTTCTAATAATATACTGTTTATAAATACTTTTCTAATAAATTTTCAAAATTTTCATTTTAAAAAAATTCCACTGAAATATTCGGATGAGGAAGTTAGAAGAAGATGAACAATTGCGGCTAGCTGGCAACCAAAGGAAACACCAGAAAGCTTCATCATAAGTATCTTCCATATATAACTTGCAATTAAATCCAAATTATTTGAATATATTAATTAAAGGGAATGTCATACCTTCCATAGCGATTAATATTAATGTATTATAAATCTCCCTAAGCCACTGCTTCCGCGTTGCCACTGAGCTTTTGAAGTTTGATCAACTTTAGCTCTTCAACTAGACCTTTCAAACTGTTGTAAGAAGAACCACCAACTTGTATAGCTTTCTTTGCAGCATCACTAAGCGCTTTCACTCTCTTCCTCCTTTCTATGGATTCTTCTCCACCATCCATCAACAGAGCAATTGCTTTTCCTATCTCCTCCCTCGTTACTATCTCATCTCCAAACTCATTCCAATCTCTCCATTTTTTTGCTCCAGCTGGCACTCCAATTTTGAGCACTTCCACCAGCAACTTCTCATTGAAAAACTGTTCTGAAAAAAGAGGCCACGTCACCAGAGGCAAACCTACTTCAACACTTTCAATGACAGTGTTCATCCCACAGTGAGTCACCACAGCTCCAATAGCAGGATGCTCTAGTATCAGAAGTTGTGGTGCCCAACCCCATATTATATAACCTTTGTTGCTTGCTTGCACCCTCTTCTCAAATTCCTCAACCAAACCCTTTGCTTCAGCATCATCAATTTTCCTAATCACCCAGATAAAATCATGGCCAGAATCTTCAAGTGCATGAGCAATTTCCATAAGCTGTGTGGCATTGAAGTTATTCATGCTCCCAAAACACACGTATAAAACAGATTCAATTTTCTTAGAATCAAGCCATGTAAACAACCCTTCTTCATTTCCTTCTCTTCCTCCTTCTTCCTTGCCACGTCCCCTACCAGCCTTATCAGAAGCATCTTGATTCACCCATGAAGAAATTGGTCCCACGTTCCAACTCTTTGTCCCGGTAATTTTCTTGTAGTGTTCCTCGTAAGCACCCTCAAACTCATAAAAGCTTTTGAACACAGATCCGTAGCTCTTTTTCTCCGATTCTTTTACCCTTTTCATTACATCACCGAAGCTATGATTTGGCACTTTAAACCGAATTGGTATCTTCGCACGTGTCATCTCAATCTTGTGAGGCAACCCAGGAAGCAAAAAACTCTCATCATCCGAACCCACCTTTGTGTGAGGTTCAAATCGTTCAAGAGACTCCATAGCACAGTGAGCAAAGTAAGTTCCACCCATATAGATCAACCTTGGAATTCCCAACTCAGCAGCAGCTTCAACACTCCAAGGGTAGAACATGTCAGTGACTATGAAATCGGGTTTCAAGTCGCGGAACACTTGACGAAATTTCCCTTCGAGAGTGGACATTCCCTCAATGATTTTTGCTGCAAAGTCTTTAGGAGTGGAAGCTCTGATGCTCTCCATTCCTTCTGGTAAACCTGGTATTTCTGGGAATTTGACAACGTGTGTTCGAATCGAACGACCGCGGCTAGAATCGCGGTCGATGGAGCTTTGAAAAACAGCGGCGTTTGCTGGTGTGGCAACTATGGTGACATCCACACCATGCATCGCGAATATCCTACCTATGTCGACAACCGGAACAAGATGACTGGGGCATACAAAGGGGAGAAAAATAGCGTTAAGAGTTTCAGATTGGACTTCAATACCAAAGGACGCCATTGTAATCAATAATGGACTATGATTCTTCGTTGATGTTGTAGGTTGAAGTTTATAAAGGAGGTGTACAAAACGAGAGATTAAATAATAATTGATGAAATGATAATAGTGAAAAATATAGATAAAGAAGAAAAAAAGGGGTCATTGACCAAACTTTGAAAAAGTAAATATTAAAAAAGTAGCACGACTTTTGTCAGTACAAATTAAAATTTATTAATTTGATTTACTGATTTATTTATTTTCTCACATTCAAAAGAGATCAACAATATATTTTAAAATAATTTTTTTTAGTTTTAAAAAATGTTTTAATCTTGTCTGAAACGAGAAAAAAGAATTGAAGTTCAAAAGGAGAAAGCAATACCCGTGAAGATATTATGTAAAATGAAACATTGTGATCTAATCACATTCAGTTATATATAATAACTCCAAAAGCATCTTTGTCCGGTGGAGACAGCTACTTTAATTTTTTTCAATTTTTAAATAACATTGCGTGTAGGCAATTGCCAAAACCCATCAAACATGTAAGAAAACAAAAATATTCCACGGTTACTCGTGAGTGAAAAATAAATTATGTAGTGTGATATATTTTTATCTAACATATTATAAATTTATTAATTTAATAATAATTATTCCTCCATGAAACTGTTGATGACATGGCCGCATCTCTGATTAGAATTTGGCCGATGCTTATGTAAATGGGACCACTCCTTGTTACGTTGAAATCAAACGTGAAAGTATAGAAATAACTAAAATGATCTTTTGATACTTAACTTTAGTTTTTGAAGCGTAAGAGAAACTTACGCTTGTAAAGATACAATGAGATTAATGAATAGAAAGATTTTACAATGGAAAATTTGTGTTTATATGACATATCAGTGACATATCCATTGAGGGAGGAAGAGGTCAATGATAGATATGACCGTCTTTTATGGATGATTGGTAATATTTCATAGACGCGTATCCATTTTTTAATGAAATGTTTAGGTTGAGTTTAGGTCGTCTTAGCTTGACTTTTGATCAATTATTTAATGCGGACAGTCTTAACACATTAAATCGGTGAATAGTAAAGATATTGATGGAGATTTAACAAAATTATTAAATGTAAGGTAGCGTGTCGATATCACCGGTAATAGTATAACTATTTTAAATGTATATAATTATTAAGATATAATTTTTTATATTAATAATGTAATCATCAACTTAAAAATTAAATAATTTATTAATTTTTAGATTGTTTTCAACATTATAATCAGTTATTAGAATCAATAGGTTTTTAAATTTTTTATTTGATAAAATAAAAATCATTCTCGTGGATCAGATAAACGTGTTCGTCGGTCATACTGATTGCGAGCCATCGATAATGATCCTTCTGCAGGTTCATCTACAGAAACTTTGTTACGACTTCTCCTTCCTCTAAATGATAAGGTTCAGTGTTGCCGCAATCCCAACACTTTACTTGACAATGGGAGACAACATCTCACACACACAAATATATATATATATATATATATATATATATATATATATATATATATTAGATAATATTAGATAACTTTTTTTTATATAATAACTTAATTAGTGTAATGAAAATTTAAATAAACTTACAAAATTTATATTCTTTTATTGAGTAATGTTATGAGGATAATTAATATAATTCTGTTGTAAATTTCAAATGAAAGTTCAGTACCTTATAATATGTAAATTCAAATTTTGAAATATCAAGTGTTCTTTATGAGAACTATCTTCAAATGAAGGGTCGAGTACAAAGCGAGAGAATGATGTAGCCGAGTCATAATGGTATACGTCTGAGTGATTGAGCGTGGGGAGATATCTCAGCAAAGATATTCTAATGTTCATATTAGTAATTTTGTTATATTAGAGATTTAATGTCCAAGAGAGAGATTCAAAAGTCTCAAATACTTCAATGTTGATACACAGAATGTGTATAGTGATAGATGGAAAGCTAATACTTTTCACATATCCTTTTTTGGGGGATGGATGTTCCGTTGTGTCAATCATAAATAAATACACAAATGTGAATAAGAAATATCCTGACAACTCTCTATACCAAGCTTCGTTAACAATGACATGTTATGTTAGGCGTGACATTTTGGACACTGTTCAATTATCTTTGGTCAATCAAAGGTTAAATTTATAATTATGTAACACATTAGAATACATTATCTGACTTATAATGATGGGTGTACTCACCTCACTGGCATCAAATTTAAATTTTGTAAATGAAACATTTTTTAATAATATAGGATATTTTATGGAGTGGTTTATTGTTGTAATAAGATTAGTCACGTGAGTATTTTAAATTTATTCATGATTGAAAAATATTAAACAAAAAGAAGACATAGTTTTGTGAAAAAATTCAGTGATATAATATTTTTATGGAATAAAAAATGAATACTTAATATAATATAGGAATAAAAACATGAATGATGGACAGTAGTGCATGTTTTCTTTGTTGATTATTTTACGAAGACGGGCATCGGCCGGTCACATATAAAATATGAATTGTCTATTTATTGCGTTCCAAGTTTCCAAGAATAAATGGTATCTATCCATGCCACAAAGGGGCAAAACCCTAATCAATGTCCTATTTTTCTATATTTTCGTGCCATCTATGCCCAAACATTCTATATGTCAAAATTAATTTTTGTATTGTTTATGCATGCAAGGTACTGAGATGAAATGGTGTACCAGTAGTTGTTGACTTTTCCCTGACAATTGATATCCAAATTAATTTCAGGTACTAGCATACAATTCGATGTTCTTGAAAGTTATCGTATAGTTAGCCTTGGAACTGGGAAGAAAACTTAGGAATAAAAAGATAAAGGGAATAAGGAAAGTATACAGGTTCGAAATTTCTTATTAATAAAAAATTAGTAATTAATATTTATCATTTAATTTAAAAAATATTAATTTGTTGATAAGTAAAGGTCTATTTCTGTGTCACCAGCCCTCTCTTGTGTTTAGTTCGTGTTTTAGCTTTTTGTCTAATAGGATCCAATTATAAGTATTTTACGTAAAAAAATAAGTTTCGTTAACCCATACCAATTAGCCTTGCAATCCCCATTTCAGCTTCCGTCGTCCGTCTTTATAGAAAAACAAAATTTTCTTCTTGTTGCCCTTTTGGTAAAAATAATGCATCCTATATTTATACATATAAAAAAAATTAAATATTTTATTAATATTTATTATATTTTATATCATCTATGATCCTTATATATTTTTTTCACTCATTCTGTCTTAATATTTTATAACATTACTGTTTATAAATACTTTTCTAATAATAACTCTAAGTTATTTACGGAGTACTTCTTAGCATTTTGAACCTTCAAAGATAAATTCTATTTTTTATTTAACTCATTTCCTTTTTTCCGTGAAAGTTTCGAGTATCCCTCGTTTACAAGTTTGAGATCCATATTTATGAATTAGAAAATTCCAATGATACTAAGCAGTTACTAGAATTAACAAATTTTAAAAATTTTCATCTTAAAAACAATCCATGGATATATTTGGATCAGCTTTCATACGAAAAAGAATTATTTTTCTAAAAATAAAATTTAATTTTGCTACTAATTAATTTTTAAAAATTTACTCTTTTACATTTTTAAAATATATAAATGTTTTTGCAAATTAACTAATAAAAAATAAATTTTATTTTTTTTCTTCTATCTTTTACAAAGGATAAATCCTTCTAAAAAAACACCATACATAACTAGCTATATTACTTTTAAGCCTTGCACTACGAGGCATTAAGAATGGAGCTCTTGTGGATTATTGACTTGGTATTTGTTGTCTTCTTGCCCTGTTACAATTTCCACTCAGCTGCTTGCACATTCTATTGGCATCACCTAAATTTAGAAATTCTAGCCTTTTTTGTTGTCTTTTTTATTTTAATGACGGATTAAAAAGAATTGATTTATAGAGTTATTACTTATCAGACACTTAGGGGAAAAAATGTCGATACGAAAAATGATATAATTTAATAAAATTATATAAAAAAAAGTAATATGTGTAAGATTTTTAATATTAAAAAATCTTTAAACATTATTGTTAAAAAAATAACCATTAGAAGTTAGAAGAAGATGAACAGTTGCGGCTAGCTAGCAACCAAGAAACACGAGAAGCTTCATCATATATAAGTATCTTCCATACATACCTGGCAATTAAATCCAAATTATTTGAATATATTAATTAAAGGGAATGTCATACCTTCCATAACATTAAGTATTTAATGTATTATAAATCTCCCTAAGCCACTGCTTCCACGTTGCCATTGAGCTTTTGAAGTTTGATCAACTTTAGCTCTTCAATTAGACTTTTCAAACTGTTGTAAGAAGAACCACCAACTTGTATAGCTTTCTTCGCAGCATCACTGAGCATTTTCACTCTCTTCCTCCTTTCTACGGATTCTTCTCCACCATCCATCAACAAAGTAATTGCTTTTCCTATCTCCTCCCTCGTTACTATCTCATCTCCAAACTCATTCCAATCTCTCCATTTTTTTGCTCCAGCTGGCACTCCAATTTTGAGCACTTCCACCAGCAACTTCTCATTGAAAAACTGTTCTGAAAAAAGAGGCCACGTCACCAGAGGCAAACCTACTTCAACACTTTCAATGACAGTGTTCATCCCACAGTGAGTCACCACAGCTCCAATAGCAGGATGCTCTAGTATCAGAAGTTGTGGTGCCCAACCCCATATTATATAACCTTTGTTGCTTGCTTGCACCCTCTTCTCAAATTCCTCAACTAAACCCTTTGCTTCAGCATCATCAATTTTCCTAATCACCCAGATAAAATCATGGCCAGAATCTTCAAGTGCATGAGCAATTTCCATAAGCTGTGTGGCATTGAAGTTATTCATGCTCCCAAAACACACGTATAAAACAGATTCAATTTTCTTAGAATCAAGCCATGTAAACAACCCTTCTTCATTTCCTTCTCTTCCTCCTTCTTCCTTGCCACGTCCCCTACCAGCCTTATCAGAAGCATCTTGATTCACCCATGAAGAAATTGGTCCCACGTTCCAACTCTTTGTCCCGGTAATTTTCCTGTAGTGTTCCTCGTAAGCACCCTCAAACTCATAAAAGCTTTTGAACACAGATCCGTAGCTCTTTTTCTCCGATTCTTTTACCCTTTTCATTACATCACCGAAGCTATGATTTGGCACTTTAAACCGAATTGGTATCTTCGCACGTGTCATCTCCAACTTGTGAGGCAACCCAGGAAGCAAAAAACTCTCATCATCCGAACCCACCTTTGTGTGAGGTTCAAATCGTTCAAGAGACTCCATAGCACAGTGAGCAAAGTAAGTTCCACCCATATAGATCAACCTTGGAATTCCCAACTCAGCAGCAGCATCAACACTCCAAGGGTAGAACATGTCAGTGACTATGAAATCGGGTTTCAAGTCGCGGAACACTTGACGAAATTCCCCTTCCAGAATGGACAGTCCCTGACTGATTTTTGCTACAAAGTCTCTAGGAGTGGAAGCTCTGATGCTCTCCATTCCTTCTGGTAAACCTGGTATCTGTGGGAACTTGACAACGTGGGTTCGAATCGAACGACCGCTGCTAGAATCGCGGTCGATGGAGTTTTGAAAAATGGCGGCGTTGGCTGGTGTGGCAACTATGGTGACATCCACACCATGCATGGCGAATATCCTACCTATGTCTACAACCGGAACAAGATGACTCGGGGATATATGGGGGAGAAAAATAGCCTTTAGAGTTTCAGATTGGACTTCAATATCAAAGGACGCCATTGTAATCTAGAATGGACAATGATTCTTCGTTTTTGATGTAGGTTGAAGTTTATAAAAGGAGGTGTACGAAAGGAGAGATAAAATAATAATTGATGAAATGATAACAGTAAAAAAGAAAAATACTTAGAATATAAGTGGAATATCTACGAGCAAACTAGTTATAAATTATAAGAGATGTGACGAGAAAATAATACATGAATTAATTGATTGGCGGAGTATAAAGTAAAGTTGTAATGAAAAATATAAATGAAGAAGAAAAAGAAATTATTGACCAAACCAGAATACTTTGAAAAATTAAATACCTAAAAAATACTTTAAATCAACGGATTGAATTTAAATTTTCTAATGAAATATCAAGTTAAAATTTTGTAAATGAACGCCTTCTTTTATATAGGATATCTTAGTGAGTGGTTAATTGTTGTAATAAGATTAGTCATACGAGTATTTTAAATTTATTAATTATTGAAAAATATTAACAAAAAGATGACATAGTTTTGTGAAAGCTTTTAGCAATATAATAGTTTACGGAATAAAAAATGAATATTTAATTTAATATAGGAATAAAACATGAATGATTGGTTTTCTATGTTGATTATTTTACGATGACGGGCCTCGGCCGGTCACATATAAAATATGAATGGTCTGGCAGCTGTCTATTTATTGCGTTCCAAATTTTTCTTCCATGACACAGAGGAAAAAATCTAATGAATGTCCTAGTTAAATTTTGGTCAACTTCTACTAAAAAACTTAAAATGAAAATTGAAATAAAAAATATTATTCAATTTAAAATTGTAAAAGATAAATACAAGAAGGAGGGTTGAATTATGTTAATTATAAAATTTTATCCCTTTCGTCTGTGGGTTTCCAAAGGGTTTAGACGAAACAACGTTTGTATTGAAAGATTGATTTTAATATGTAAACGTTAAAGTACGATTATCCCCAGTTAGTTAAACAGACGAAACAAATAAACACGAGTATTTTTATACTGGTTCGTCTATTCAAGACTACGTCCAGTTACCCAGCAACCACTGAGTTTTCACTACAAACCGTGAAAAGGTTTACAAGTATTGTTTGAACTCAGCCACTTCTGGCTATTACAGGATATTCTTTGCTCCCAGCTTTTTCAGGCTAAACTACCAAGGTATTCTTTGAACCCAGCCTCCACAGGCTAATACAAAAGGTATTCTTTGAAACACAGCCTCCTCAGGTTAAAGTACCACACAAGTGGATTTGAAAAGATGTTTGAGAAACAAAGTTCTTCCTCTTCGCAGAGAAGGATTTTTACAATATAGTTCTTAGTTGAATTAAGCGAATTCTCAGACGATTGAAGAGATAAGCGTATTCGCCAACTGATTCTTGAAGCTGTGAAGTCCTTTTATAGGCATCTTCTTCAAATAGCCGTTAGACTCATTTGAATGTCGTTGAGAGTCGTTGAGAAATCTTCTAGAGAGATTTCCAAAAAGGTTGTCAGTTGTACTTGATTGATTGATGCAGAGTCGCAACGGATATAGCAGACTAGGTTGTGCACAGTACTATTTCTGACTTGACAAAAGGTGAAGACCTTTTTGACTTTGGTGTGTAAGCTCGAATCCCTATACTGATCTTGGATGCTTCTCATGAGTACTTCTTCAGATTTGAAATCTTGGCGCAAATGACTCAACTTGACTTCAGCTTTTGAATAGACGATATGTTTCTTCAGTCTTCAGTTGTTGTTTCGTCTTATCCTATCGTCTTAAGACTTCACTCTTTGGACAGACGAAGGATTTTAGCTTGAGTAGTCCTCTTTCGTCTGTGCATATATCGTCTGATGGCTTGGCTTTTGGACAGACGCAGAATTTCATCTTTGAAGGGTCTCGTTTCGTCTGTGTTGGTTTCGTCTTAGCAAGTCTTGGGTAGCTTGGTTTCGTCTGTCTTGTAATTAATCAAAATCTTGAGACGTTAATCATCCTTGATCTAACAATCTCCCCCTTTTTGATGATTACAGACCATACCATGAAAATCTGCACAAGACATGGTTAGACAGAAACAAACAATTTTAAAAAGCCAGATTGATATCAAGACGATGTTTTCTGAATAATACCTCTTTATAAAGGATTGTTACATCAATGCGATGTAATCTTTGTACATTATTACATTGGTATAGACAGAAAACCAATAAAGAATAACCAATAAAGATTTACAATGTATTTTCTATACTAAAAGGAATAAATAAATAAAATACTGTTAGATCAAGGAAGATTAACACCTCAAGATTTTGATTATTACAAGACAGATGAAATCAAGCTATCAAGACCTGCTAAGACGAAACCAGCTCAGACGAAAAATGGCCCTTCAAAAAGTGTTGCGTCTGTCCACAAGCCAAGACATCAGACGGAACGAGCACAGACGGGAGAAGACTGTCAAAGCTAAAGTCTCCGTCTGTCCAAGAGTGAAGCCTTAAGACGAAAGGATGAGACGAAACAACCTCAACTGATTATACATTTCGTCTATCCAAAAGTGAAGTCAAGTTTGGAGTCTCGTGCCAAGATTTAAAATCTAAAGGAGTCATCATGAGAAGCATCCAAGATCAGTATAGAGATTCGAGCTTACACACCAAAGTCAAAAAGGTCTTAACCTTTTGTCACATCTCTGTACAAGTCAGAAAAAGTACTGCGCGCACAACCTAGTCCGCTATATCCGCTGCGACTCTTATCAATCAATCAAGTACAACTGACAACCTTCTTTTGGAAAGTTCTCAAGAAGATCTCCAACGACTCTCAACGGCATTCAAATGAGTCTAACGGCTATTTGAAGGAGATGCCTATAAAAGGACTTCACTACGACCAGAACAAGTTGGCGAATACGCTTATCTTCATCTATCTCTTAAGGATTCACTAAAATCTGTATTTGTGCTTTATTGTAAACACCTCTCTACGTAGAGGAAAACTTTGTTTTTTCTAAAACATCTCTCAAAGTCCACTTGTGTGGCATTTTAGTCTGAGGAGGCTGTGTTCCAAAGAATACCTCTTGTATTAGCCTGTGGAGGCTGGGTTCAAAGAATACCTTGTTGGTTTAGCCTGAGAAGGCTGGGAGCAAAGAATATCTGTGTATAGCCAGAAGTGGCTGGGATCAAAGAATACTTGTAAACCATTTCACGGTTTGTAGTGAAAACTTCGATGGTTCTTTGGGTAAGCGGACGTAGTCTTGTATAGACGAACCAGTATAAAAATATTTGTGCATTTATCTTATCTGCTAGTTAACTAACGGGGATAAATATACTTTAACGTTTATATATTAAAATCAATCTTTCAAGATAAACACTGTTTCGTCTGAACAAGCTTTGAACTCATAGACGAAACCCACAGACGAAAGGTACAGACGAAAGAAATTTTTTTTATATCACAATTCAACCCCCTTCTTGTGATTTGTCTTTTATAGTTTGGTATCAGAGCTCAGCCTCTAAGGGTTGAGCGCTTAACAGTTGCTAGAGGAAAAGATCTAGTATGGACTCACAAGAACCATCATTCTTATCCGGAGGAGCCTCCATGAATAAACCTCCAGCGTTCTCTAGAGATGATTATCCCTACTGGGCTGACAGGATGGAGATGTACATCAAGTCAACCCAATACAGATTATGGAACATAATCACCACAGGAGATATCCCTATTGTAAAGCCTGAAGGAGAATGGGGAAATGAAGAATACTCTCTGATGGAGCTAAACAATAAAGCAAGATATGCTCTTATGTGTGCTCTATCCAGAACAGAGTACAACAGATTCTGTGCCTACAAAACTGCTAAAGAATTATGGGATGCTCTCAAAATCTCATATGAAGGCACTGAAGACGTGAGAATGAGGAAGGCTGCCACTCTTCAAAGAGAATATGAAATGTTCTCTATGAAGAAAGGAGAGTCAATTGATATGATGTTTGGAAGATTCCAAACCATATTAAATGGACTTACTGCTCTGGGAATTACCTTCACAAAGGCCCAGAACAACATGAAGATCTTGGATAGTCTCCCACCTCCTTGGGAAGCTATGTCCACAGCTATCTCAGTTGGAAGAGATATGAAGACATTAACTCTAGATGAGTTAATTGGAGCTTTAAGGGTACATGAAGTACTCTTATGTAAAAGGGAGAAAATCAAGGTTTAAGAACCTATAGCTCTTCCGTCTGTCAACAACGCTCCTAAAGAAGAATCTGTCAAGAAGGACAGTAAAAAGAAAGCAAAGATTTTGAAGGCTGATTCAACTGAATCAGAATCGTCTGATGGTTCATCTGAAGACGAAGTATCTCTCATGGCCAGACGATTCAAAAGAATGATGATGAAGAAGGGAAGAGGCCAACGCTTCTTCAAGAAAAAGGAGAAGAAGCTCCCTGAAAAGTCATCAACCAAAAGATAACACAGAGATTGTGTGTTATGAGTGCAGAAAACCGGGACACATGAGATCAGAATGTCCCAGATTGAAAAAGAGGTGGAGCTCTAGAAGAGATAAAGGAAAGAAGAGTTTACTAATATGGGAAGACCTTGACAGTGAAAGCTCAGAGGAATCCTCTGAAGAAGAAGAAACAACAAACATATGCCTCATGGCTGGAGATCATGTCTCAACAGAGGTAAATTACAATGAAACTTCTTCATCCTCTTCTTCTCGAAGTCGAGTCGAATCGAAGAAATATCATATGATACTCTTCTAGCTAACTCTCATTTTATTGCTCAGCAATACAAAACTTGCAAAACCAAGCTAAGACAAGCTTTGGAAGAGAATGCAGTTTTGAAATCTGAAATTGAGTTTCTAGACAAGAAAATATCAAGTGATGTTTCGTCTGAGTCTGAAAAGGACATTTTCATTCTTGAAATCGAAAGATTAAAGAAAGAAAATGAGTCCTTACTCAATGACTTAGCCAAGTTTACAAAGGGATCTTACATTCTTGAAAACATTTTAAAATATGGGAGATCACCAAAAGATAAAAGTGGACTTGGTTACGTTAAACAGACAGACGAAAGGAAAAATAAACCTGTTTCGTCTGATAAAAAGAAGAGGAATTACAACAAGGTTCCTAATATCTACAAAAAGGCTCAAAACAAAAAGAAGCCTTTTGTAACTAACAAGAAAGGACCCAAAAAGATTTGGGTACCAAAGTCACTTATTGTTCCTGTTGCAGATATCCTCAATGGGAAGAGATAAGACTTCAAGCTGGTACCTGGACAGTGGATGCTCACGACACATGATGGGAGACCTGTTTATGTTCCAAGACTTCATACCAAGTAAAGGGTCTGTCTCATACGGTTCTGGTAAAGGTAAAATTCTTGGCATTGGGACTGTTGGTAAGACACCCAATACCCTTATCCAGAACGTATCATACGTTAAAGGTCTTAACTTCAATCTACTTAGCATAAGTCAATTTTTTGATAGTGGATATGAAGTAGCTTTTAACTCTGACGAGTGTATAGTGAAGAACAAAGATAAATCCATTCTTTTTGTTGGGAAAAGAAAGAACAATCTTTATGAGGTTTGCCTTTCTGACCTAAGTGATCAGAATGTAACATGTTTGATTTCAGCAGACGATGAACGAGATATTTGGCATAAAAAGCTTGGACATTTAAGTCTCAAGTATATTTCAAAAATTTCTAAGAAAGATCTCGTAAAAGGTTTGCCAAAAATATCTTGGAAAACCAATCATCTGTGTGAATCTTGTCAGCATGGGAAACAACTCAAAGCTTCTTTCAAATCTAAAAATGTTGTTTCCACAACAAGACCATTAGAACTGTTACATATTGATCTTTTTGGACCCACTCAGACTGAAAGTCTTAGAGGGAAGAGATATGGATTTGTCATTGTAGATGACTATACTAGATTTACATGGGTATACTTCCTAGCCCATAAACATGAGTCATTCATGTAACACCCTCAAAATTAATTTTCATAAATAATTTCGTAGTTAAAACATTTACTAAAAATTCTATAAAAATGTGCATATTAAATATTTACTGTTATAATTTGATTAGACAGAAAATGTAATTCAAAAATAATTTATCATTGGGTAGCAATATTATTACGTAATTTGAGAAAATTATGATTACATTTCTAAATAAAAATGTAATAAAAAAATAAATTTGTTGTTTGACATTTTTATTACTATTTGATGTTTCAAATATTATTTTATATTTCGAATTACTGAAAATTTATTGTTTTAATTATATTATTATTAAGAAATCTTATTTTATATTTGATTTGAGAAATATTTTAAGAATTAAAAAAAAATAAAAAAATAAAAAATAAAAATAATATAAAATAAACTTAAAATGATCCATGCAGGATTCAAACCTACAACCTGCAAGTTATTAAACCACCACTTTATCCAACTAAGCTACTACATTTGTTTGATACTTTTATAAAATATAAGATATATATTAAGTACTAGTTTATTGTTTAAAAAAATTTTAAAATTAAAATGTCACATGCAAGACTCAAACCTGCAACCTTCAGGTTAGTAGCAGAATGCTTTAACCAACTGAGCTAATAAACCTATCTGATATTTTTATAAAAATATAATGTATATAATGAGTACGAGAGAAAATGTGAACAAGAAAAATTGTGAAAATTATGACAAGTGCAATATGTAAGGAGTGATGGAAGGATGCACTAAATTAGTGGTATTAGCACCAATCTGATTAGTGGTGCACTAAAAAGAAAAAGAATTCTAATTAAATTTTTATGGTAAAACCACTAAGTATATTAAATTTTACCACTAATAATATTTTAAATTTTATTTCATCTATAAATAGAAACCATTTGAGAACACTTCAGCCATGAATTCATTTGCACCAAAACACCAAAATCTTAGTTTTTCCAATTTTCCCAAAACCATAAGCTTATTTTGCTAAAATTCCAAATTTTTCTAAATTCACCAAAAACCTATTTCATTTAACTTTGAGAGTAGAATCAACCTTCTTTCAACCTTCAAAAGCTTTCTCAAAGTCTTCCAAAAGAGTAGCCAAAAGAAATCAAGGTGAGGGAAATTTCTAAATTATTTTAAGTTTTCAATTTAATTAAGTTTTAAATTTTCTAAAAATTCTAGAATAATCTCAAAATATTTGTGTTCTAAAATTTATGAACTTATAATTATTATTGAAGTTTTAAAGTAATAAGAATTGTAAGAGAAGTTGCAATTTACTTAAATTTTCAAATATAAAAAAAAAATAAATAAATAAAAATAAATATATATATATGTAACTAAAAATGAAGTGAGCATGACTTGAACCCAAGATCTTGGTGTTTCCAGTCATGTCTTAACCAACTGAGCTAGTCCAGATTTTATTTATAATACCGCATATTTATATCTTTATATTTATATATTTCCGCTTTCATTTGTTTATATTTCATATGATAATTTGTGATCTTAAAATTATGAGATCTAACTAGGAGGCTCTGCCACCTTTACTGATTTCATAACTTTAAGATATTTATATAATATTTAATTTTATGAAATGATAATTTGAGATCTTAAAATTATGAGATCTAACTAGGAGGCTCTGCCACCTTTACTGATTTCATAACTTTAAGTTATTTATATAATACGAAATTTTATGAAGATTTTTAACAATTTTAAAGAGTAATTGGAAAATTTGATTTGAATGTGAATGACTTTTGACGTATATTTGGATAATGACTTGGATTGTGTATGTTTACCTTTTTCTTGAATTTGGTTGATGATTGAGACTGTGATTAATTACCTATGATATGCACGTTGAAGATTTTGATGAAAACTATGATTATTATACTATAAATTATTAACCCATAATATAAAATATAATGATGGAATGGACTTGTAATATCAACAAGATTGGTGTTTTTTAAATGAGATTTTTAGAAAGGGAGATAAGTTTTCATTCATTCATGCATGCCTCAAAAGAGGTGGTCTCGGTTAGAGGTGCAGATAATAACTTAATCCGTGCGTCTAGGTGGGATGCCAGACTTGGGGGATTTTTATAGTGAGAATTCATTTAATTCATGATGATGTTTATGAGATTACAGGCACCACCGTGAAATCCCAATTGGTCGGTAAGTTTTACTTTACGATGATGATGTCGTATTATCCGAGATGGTACCACATTGCATATTTTTTAGAGTTGAGGATGGAGCATGCATCATATAGAAATTTCATTTAAGTCATAATTCATTCTTTATTTATTTGATTATGATATGTATTATATTGATAATTTTATATGATATGTATTTTTATTAAGATTTTTGGAACTTACCACTTGCGTGTTTGTGTCTGTGGTTTGACACCTGTGATGATCCTAAATTTTAATTGGGGGAGCAGTTAACAGGGATAAATCTATTGGAGATGTGAACGAAGGATAAGCAAACATGAGGATTTTTGTGAATAATGTGTATATTATAATTATCACAATATTACGTACTATGTGACATTTTGTAAATAACTTTTGATGTATGATTACGATGTGATCTATGTGATGTGTTTTATTTTGGTGACATTTTTGTTAGCAAGGGAAATTATTTTAAAATTTTATTTAAAGAAATCTAAATGAAGGGAAACATTTTCAAATAATAATAATAAATAGATAAAAAGGAAAATATTTAAGCAATGAAAAACAAGTGGGGCGCGTTACGGTTGGTATCGAGAAGATGTTTTCTTGGACTTGTGAATTTTGAGCTAACCATGTTTTTGTTGTGATTAAATGATTGGTAGAAGTTATAAGGTGGAGTATATGATTGTTTGTTTATGTGCTCTATATTCTTGTGTGATTGTTAGTTGATGTGCTTTGTGATTTTATTTTTCGTAATAATAATAGATGGCTGGAGGAAATGATAAGGCAATTCTTTGAGGCACTCGAAAAACTTGCCCAAGCAATTGGAAGTCAAAATAGGAACAACAACGAACATAATGAATATCGTGGTCCGGAGCGTTTTTTAGGAATAATCCGCCTACTTTTGGAGGTGGATATGACCCCGAAGGTGCTCAACGATGGGTAAGGGAAATTGAGAAAATCTTTCGGGTAATGGGATGTTCTGAGGATAAAAAGGTAATTTTCGCAACTCATATGTTGGTGGATGAGGCAGAATATTGGTGGGAAAATGCTTACCAGTATGAAGCGAAGGAAGAAGAAACAATAAAATGGGGAGAATTTAAGGAATTGTTTTTAGAAAAATATTTTCCTGAAGATATAAGGAATAAAAAAGAAATGGAGTTTTTGGAATTAAAACAAGGGAACTTAACAGTAGCTGAGTATGCGGTTAGGTTTGAGGATCTAGTCAGATATTCTACACACTACCATGGAAAAGATGGTGAAAGGTCAAAATGTGTTAAATTTTTAAATGGCTCAAGTCCCGAAATAAAACAAAGCTATAAATTATCAAGGTATTCACCAATTTCTAGTGCTTGTAAATATGTGTAGAATATATGATGAGGATTCTCGTGCTAGAGCTGTATATTATAAAAATAAAAATATTGGTGGACCCATTAAAAATAAAAGATTTAGGTTCGAAAATAAAGGGAAACCATACCAAGCTTTTTAAGGATTTAAGGAACGTTCTGCTGGGAATTTTTCTAAAGCTCCTATGAGAAATCGTGAATCTAATCTTGTTAATGTCAAGTGTTTTAAGTGTGGAGAATTTGGACACTATGCTTCATCGTGCAACTGGTGCTACAAATGTAACACAAAGGGACATCTAGCAAAAGATTGTCGAGGAAAAGGAAGCATGTCCGAAAATCCGTCTAAAAACCGAAGGCTCAAGGAAGAATTTTTCTCTTAATGGAACTGAGACTTCAACCTTTGATTCGAGGTAAATGCTTCGTAAATGAAACTCCTTTAACTGTGTTATTTGACTCTGGTGCTACTCATTCTTTTGTGTCATATTCTTGTGTACAAAAATTGAAACTCCCCTGTGTCTTCATTAAACTTTAAATTAGAAGTAAATACTCCAACCGGGACTTCGGTTTAACCTCGATATCTGTCTAGATCAGAAAATAAAAATTGGTGATAAAACTTTCTGTGTCAATTTGATTTGTTTACCCTTCAACAAATTGAAGTTGTTTTAGGTATGGATTGGTTGTCCACTAATCATGTTTTGTTGAATTGCTTTGACAAAACAATTATTTTTCGAGACCGGAGGTGAGTAGGGATATTGAAATTGTTTCCATAAATAAAGTCTTAAAATCTTTAAAGGAAAACAATACCCAAGTATACATGATCACCGCTAATGAAACTAAATCTGAAAAATGAGGTGAGTGGTGTGCCAATAGTAAAAAGATTTTACTGAGAGATATTTCAAGAAGTGGATCAATTACCTCTGAAAGAGAAATAGAGTTTTCCATTGATTTAGTTCCAGAACAGACCAATTTCCATAGCACCATATAGAATGTCTCCGTAGAATTAGCGAAGTCAAGAAACAAATTGAAGAATTGTTAAGTAAACAGTTTGTAAGGCCTAGTGTATCACCCTGGGAGCTCCAGTTTTGTTAGTTAAGAAAAAGGATGGAACCATGAGAATGTGCATAGATTATAGACAATTGAATAGAGTAACCATTAAGAATAAATATCCACTTTGCATAGGATTGATGATCTTATGGATCAATTAAAAGGAGCCTGTATTTTTAGTAAGATTGATTTAAGATCGGATATCATCGATTAGGGTAAAATCCGAGGATATTCCAAAATCGCTTTCAAGACCAAGT
Source organism: Hylodesmum podocarpum (assembly GCA_026586105.1). NCBI lineage: Eukaryota > Viridiplantae > Streptophyta > Magnoliopsida > Fabales > Fabaceae > Hylodesmum > Hylodesmum podocarpum. Next base: position 981,005 of record JALJEV010000539.1, on the reverse strand, counting down.
TATGGGCACTATGAGTATTTAGTTATGCCTTTTGGAGTGACTAATGCTCCAGTATTTATGGATTACATGAACCGAATTTTTCACCCTTATCTTGACCATTTTGTAATTGTATTCATTGATGACATATTAGTGTATAGTAAAACTAGGGAGGATCATGCCAAACACTTAAATATAGTATTACAGATTTTAAAGGACATAAAACTTTTTGCTAAATTATCTAAGTGTGAATTTTGGATGGAGAAAATGAAATTTTTAGGTCATGTGATATGTCGTGAGGAATATCTCAGAGATCCATGTAAGGTACAATCTGTTTTTTGGAATGGGAGAGACCTAAAAAGTGTAACGAGAGATTAGGAGTTTTCTAGGATTAGCAGGATATTATAGGAGATTTATTAAAGATTTTTCTAAAATAGCTTTGCCTTTGACTACCTTGACTAAAAAGAATCGGGCATTTATTTGGACAACTCAATGTGAGGATAGTTTTCAAACTCTAAAGGAAAGATTGACAACTAAGCTCAAAGATTAACTCTACCTGATCCCAAAGAACCTTTTGTAGTATATTGTGATGCATCTAAAATGGGTTTAGGAGGAGTATTGATGCAAGATGGTAAAGTGGTAGCATATGCTTCTAGACAACTTAAGATTCATGAGAAAAATTATCCAACCCATGATCTAGAATTAGCTACCGTAGTATTCACACTTAAGATGTGGAGACACTATTTGTATGGAACTAGATTTGAAGTATTTAGCGATCACAAAAGCCTTAAATATTTATTTAGTCAAAAAGAATTAAACATGAGACAAAGAAGATGGATGGAATTTTTAAAGGATTATGATTTTGAACTTAATTACCATCCCTGGAAAGGCTAATGTGGTAGCAGATGCTTTAAGTAGGAAGTCTTTGATTATGTCTTCACCGATGATTAGAGAAATGGATTTATTAGAACAATTTCGAGATCTTAGTTTAGTGTGTGAAACTACTAATACGAGTATTAGATTAGGAGCTTTACAAATTTCTAACACATTTTTGGAAGAAATTAGACAGAAGCAAGAATTTGATCCTTTTCTGAAAACTCAAATGGAAATTTTGAATCAAGGAAAAAGTAGTGAGTTTAAGATTGGAATGGATGGTATTTTGAGGTTTCAAGATAGAATTTGTATTCCTAATATAATAGAAGTTAGAAAAACAATTTTGGAGGAAGCACATAAAAGCAAATTAAGTATTCATCCTGGTGCCACTAAGATGTACAAAGATTTGAAAACCATGTTTTGGTGGCCTCGAATGAAGAAAGAAATTTGTGAATATGTGTATTCTTGTTTAATTTGTCAAAAGGCTAAAATTGAACATCAGAAACCCTCAGGTTTATTGCAACCTTTAGAAATACCACAATGGAAATGGGATAGCATATCTATGGATTTTGTGGTAGCTTTGCCAAGAAGCCCTAGGGGATTTGATTCAATTTGGGTTATAGTAGATCGTTTAACTGAGTCTGCACATTTTATTCCTATTAATATTAGGTATTCTTTAGAGAAATTAACTAATTTGTACATAGGTGAGATTGTAAGATTACATGGTGTACCATCTAGTATTGTATCAGACAGAGACCCTATCTGATATTTTTATAAAAATATAATGTATATAATGAGTACGAGAGAAAATGTGAACAAGAAAAATTGTGAAAATTATGACAAGTGCAATATGTAAGGAGTGATGGAAGGATGCACTAAATTAGTGGTATTAACACCAATCTGATTAGTGGTGCACTAAAAAGAAAAAGAATTCTAATTAAATTTTTATGGTAAAACCACTAAGTATATTAAATTTTACCACTAATAATATTTTAAATTTTATTTCATCTATAAATAGAAACCATTTGAGAACACTTCAGCCATGAATTCATTTGCACCAAAACACCAAAATCTTAGTTTTTCCAATTTTCCCAAAACCATAAGCTTATTTTGCTAAAATTCCAAATTTTTCTAAATTCACCAAAAACCTATTTCATTTAACTTTGAGAGTAGAATCAACCTTCTTTCAACCTTCAAAAGCTTTCTCAAAGTCTTCCAAAAGAGTAGCCAAAAGAAATCAAGGTGAAGGAAGTTTCTAAATTATTTTAAGTTTTCAATTTAATTAAGTTTTAAATTTTCTAAAAATTCTAGAATAATCTCAAAATATTTGTGTTCTAAAATTTATGAACTTATAATTATTATTGAAGTTTTAAAGTAATAAGAATTGTAAGAGAAGTTGCAATTTACTTAAATTTTCAAATATAAAAAAAAATAAAAATAAAAATATATATATGTAACTAAAAATGAAGTGAGCAGCATGACTTGAACCCAAGATCTTGGTATTTCCAGTCATGTCTTAACCAACTGAGCTAGTCCAGATTTCATTTATAATACCGCATATTTATATCTTTATATTTATATATTTCCGCTTTCATTTGTTTATATTTCATATGATAATTTGTGATCTTAAAATTATGAGATCTAACTAGGAGGCTCGCCACCTTTACCGATTTCATAACTTTAAGATATTTATATAATATTTAATTTTATGAAATGATAATTTGAGATCTTAAAATTATGAGATCTAACTAGGAGGCTCTCCTTTACACCTTTACCGATTTCATAACTTTAAGTTATTTATATAATACGTAATTTTATGAAGATTTTTAACAATTTTAAAGAGTAATTGGAAAATTTGATTTGAATGTGAATGACTTTTGACGTATATTTGGATAATGACTTGGATTGTGTATGTTTACCTTTTTCTTGAATTTGGTTGATGATTGAGACTGTGATTAATTACTATGCTATGCACGTTGAAGATTGTGATGAAAACTATGATTATTATACTATAAATTATTAACCCATAATATAAAATATAATGATGGAATGGATTTGTAATATCAACAAGATTGGTGTTGTTTTAAATGAGATTTTTAGAAAGGGAGATAAGTTTTCATTCATTCATGCATGCCTCAAAAGAGGTGGCCTCGGTTAGAGGTGCGTATAATAACTTAATCCGTGCGTCTAGGTGGATGCCGACTTGGGGATTTTTATAGTGAGAATTCATTTAATTCATGATGATCACATGATTGTTTATGAGATTCTCAAATGCACCACCGTGAAATCCCAACCGGTCGGTAAGTTTTACGATGATGATGTCGTATTATCTGAGATGGTACCACATTGCATATTTTTAGAGTTGAGGATGGAGCATGCATCATATAGAAATTTCATTTAAGTCATAATTCATTCTTTATTTATTTGATTATGATATGTATTATATTGATAATTTTATATGATATGTATTTTTATTAAGATTTTTGGAACTTACCCTTTGCGTGTTTGTGTCGTGGTTTGACACCTCGTGATGATCCTAAATTTTAATTGGGGGAGCAGATTAACAGGATAAATCTATTGGAGATGTGAACGAAGGATAAGCAAACATGAGGATTTTTGTGAATAATGTGTATATTATAATTATCACAATATTACGTACTATGTGACATTTTGTAAATAACTTTTGATGTATGATTACGATGTGATCTATGTGATGTGTTTTATTTTGGTGACATTTTTGTTAGCAAGGGAAATTATTTTAAAATTTTATTTAAAGAAATCTAAATGAAGGGAAACATTTTCAAATAATAATAATAAATAGATAAAAAGGAAAATATTTAAGCAATGAAAAACAGCGGGGCATTACAATTCAAGGTCTTTGAAATATTTTGTAAACGTGTTAAAAAAGAAAAAGGATTTTGTATCGCGTCTGTGAGAAGCGATCATGGAATAGAGTTTGAGAACTCTGAGTTCAAAGCCTTTTGTTTTGAAAATGGTATATTTCACAATTTTTCGTCTCCAAGAACTCCTCAACAAAATGGAGTTGTGGAAAGGAAAAATCGTACTTTACAAGAAATGGCTAGAACTCTGTTGCATGAAAGCTCTCTCCCGAAATACTATTTAAGGCGACGATCAACACTTCCTGTTATATTCAAAACAGAATATTGATAAGACCAATCTTGAATAAGACTCCATATGAATTATGGAAAGGAAGAAGACCAAACATTTCTTACTTCCATCCTTTTGGATGTGAATGCTTTATTCTTAACACCAAAGATCAACTTGGAAAGTTTGATTCAAAGGTGGTTAAAGGAATCTTTCTTGGATATTCCAATACATCTAAGGCCTATAGAGTATTTAACTCTAAGACGCAAGTTGTAGAAGAATCAATCCATGTAAAGTTCCAAGATAACTCAAAGGCTGATAAATAAATATCAGACCTAGAAAATTTGTTTGATAACTTGCAGATTAACACTTCTGGTCAGAATTTAAGACAAGATGATAAACAAGGGTCAGACGATACATGGTCAGACGATACAAGAACAGACGATAAATGCACAGATGAACCCTCTTCGTCTGATACTCATCAACAGGGAGATCAAGCCCCTGCAAAAACATGGAAGTTTGCATCAAACCATACAGAAGATCTCATCATTGGAGATAGATCTCAAGGTGTTCAAACAAGATCTAAAGTGAAGTATATTTCAAGCTATGCTCTTGTATCAACTTTGGAGCCAAATAACATTGAAGATGCTCTTCAAGACAACGATTGGATTTTGGCTATGGAAGAAGAACTCAATCAGTTCATAAGGAATGATGTATGGACCCTTGTTGAAAGACCAAAGAACAAAAGCATCATCGGAACCAGATGGGTGTTCAGAAATAAGCTTGATGAAGCTGGAAAAGTGGTAAGAAACAAAGCAAGGTTAGTAGCACAAGGGTACAATCAACAAGAAGGTATTGATTTTACTGAAACCTTTGCACCTGTAGCTAGATTAGAAGCTATTAGGATATTACTCGCTTTTGCTGCTCACAAGAATATCGTTCTATATCAAATGGATGTAAAAAGTGCTTTTCTAAATGGTTTTATTGAAGAAGAAGTGTATGTAAAACAACCTCCTGGCTTTGAAAGTTTGTCTCAGCCAGATCATGTTTTCAAACTCAAGAAAGCACTGTATGGTCTTAAACAAGCTCCTCGAGCTTGGTATGACAGACTCAGTACTTTCCTTCTTAAAAATGGTTTTTCAAGAGGAAAGGTTGATACAACTCTCTTCAAGAAAAGCGTTTCAAAGGACTTCATTATAGTCCAGATTTATGTAGACGATATAGTCTTTGGAGCTACTAACAACTCTCTTTGCAAGGATTTTTCAAAGCTAATGCAGGACGAGTTTGAAATGAGTATGATGGGAGAATTGAAGTTCTTTCTAGGACTTCAAATCAAACAGACGAAAGAAGGAATCTACATCCATCAACAGAAGTACACAAAGGAACTTATCAAAAAGTTCAAGATGGAAAAATCCAAGCCTATGAAGACCCCAATGCATTCGTCTGGAGCGAATCTTAATAAGGACGAGTCAGGTAAGTCTGTAAATCAGACGATATACAAAGGTATGATTGGCTCACTCCTTTATTTAACCGCGAGCAGACCTGACATTATGTTTAGCGTTTGTCTATACGCGCGTTTTCAATCTGATCCAAAAGAATCTCATTTACAAGCTGTAAAGAGAATTCTTAGATATCTTGTTGGAACAACTAATCTCTCTCTGTTTTATAAGAAGAATAGTGATTTCAGTTTAAAAGGCTTTTGTGATGCTGATTATGCTGGAGATAAAGTGGAGAGAAAAAGCACAAGTGGTGGATGCCAATTTCTTGGATCATCACTACTATCTTGGTCAAGCAAGAAATAAAACTCCATTGCACTTTCAACAACTGAAGCAGAATACATTGCTGCGGCAGGGTGTTGTTCACAACTACTTTGGATTAAACATCAACTTGAGGATTACTCCAGGTTTGAGAATCATATACCAGTATTTTGTGATAACACAAGTGCAATCAATCTCAGCAAAAATCCTATTCAACATTCAAAAGCTAAACATATTGAAATTCGTTTTCATTTCATAAGAGATTATGTCCAAAAAGGTATTTTCGATATACAGTTTGTTCAAACTGATTTTCAATGGGAAGATATATTTACAAAAGCTTTAGATGAAACACGATTCAATTTCATTAAAGAAAATCTTGGAATTATTTCTTTGAATGATTGAAAATTGTTTCGTCTGAGTTATTGATTGAATTTGTTCCGTCTGTACTTTTTTGTTCCGTCTGTACATTACTTCGTGTTAAGACGAAACAATGCGTCTGATCAAGTTGAATAGTTATTGTGGTAAAATTCAACAGACGCAACTGTTACTTTTTAATAAGTTTATCTCAAGTGTGCAGGGACAAAATGAAGAGAGTAATAAATGTGTCTGTCATTTATTGCACTATTCTAGGACAATGATAAGCACGCGCCGTGAATTGCAGAGGTCAAATCAATCATTGAAAAGGCAATGATGTAGACATGTCAAATCAAGGACAGTTTTCAATGGACACGTCATAAAAAGGGGCAGTTTTCAAAATCTCTTTCGTCTGATGAATTGCAACCGTTTCTATTCTTTACTTATAAATACTTGTGAAAGATAACTCTTTCATTCTTTCTTTTACCGCAATCTAAACCTGTTTGAACTCTCTATAACCTAAATACTCACTAAGCTTTCATTCTCTCTTTTCAAATTCTCAACAATGGCCGCCAAGAACACCAAAACAACCAAAACCTCTGAAGCCACCTTCTTCGCTCAAGACTTATTCTTGCCAAGCAAGTGGATATCAAGGGAAACTCTGGAGATAGTTTCAAACAGAGTGGTGAAAATGCTTGACCACACTGGGTGGATGGGCTTCGCTGAGACGAAAGGCCCATGGCTGATGGAGGCATATGCCGAGTTCTGGAGCGATGCCAAGGAGTTTGATGATGGTATCGTTAGAACCATTGACAACAAAGAGTACATCATTACGGTGGACTCTATTGCTTGAGGCCGGAACTGCAAGGCGAAGGCGCTTCTACTCCCCCCTAATCGATGAAGAACGAGTCGGAGGAACATGTAAACAAAGTTCTCTACTCGAAAATTCCAGATTCTGAAGATCCCAAGTCTTTCAGAGCAGGACTTCTCACTCCCACAACAAGAATCATCCACAACTTGCTGTTCAACATTTTCACACCAAGAACAGGCTCTCGTGATAATGTGAGTGCTCGAGACAGATTTTGTATTTTCTACTGTCTGAGAAAAGGAAGAATGAGCCTCCCTCACGTTATTCTCGACCACTGGGTGAGTGCTTTGAAGAATCGAAACATTCGTAGGAAGAGCAGTATCCCCTACGCCACTCTCTTCTCCACCATCATCATCAACCAGGGTTTCGATGCCACTGGAGTCACATGGCACCCTGAGGGAAAAGAAGTAAAAGCTAGCACCTTTGCGAAGATGCATCTCACATCAAGCTCTTTACTCGTTCACCAAATGAAGACACCCCTCTATCACCCATTCCCAAAGAACCACACGAGCTATCAGATTGCGCGCTAAACCGCAAACACAAGCCCAAACACCGTCCGAAACACAACCCCAAACAGAACCCAAAACACTAACCCAATCACAAGCCCAAACATCAAATCAACCTCAACCTCCTCCATCTGTAATAATATCTGAAGTTCCTTTTGAGGATGTTCTTGAGGAACCCCTCAAGAAAAAGAAAAGGACTATCAGAATCAAGCACATTGGTGCTAAAACAAAGACACAGACGGTATCCCAAAGTGAAGACGAAGAGGTCACCATTCCGTCTGAGAAAGTTCCGTCTGTGAATTCTAACAGACGAAGAAAAACAAAGAAAAGAAGCAGAAGAAAAAGCAAAAGCTAGGAAGCTTGCGCTTGAGAAAGCGCTTAAGGGCAAGGATAAAATGAAGCAAAAACTTGCGTCTGTGATAATTGGTGAGACAGATGAAGCAAGAATGCTGAAAGAGGCCAAGAAAGCCTCCATTTTGCTTCAAGCTGAGAGAGAAAGACTCTTTCAAGAAAGCATTAGAGGCATTGGATCGTCTGAGGGACCACCTGTTCAATCAACCTCTGAGGGCATGGACAGTGAAGAGACTGCCCAGATCCAGAAAGACAACGCCCAACTAGCGGAGGAGTTGGAAACTATGCTAAGCGAAGAAGCCTCTACAATGGAGACTCTTCCATATACAACACTCCCAGACGAACAAATGGCAACTTCTTCTGAGCCACTTGTTGTGTCTCCGCTAAATGCTTGCCCAGCACAGACGTTCCCTGCTGCGTCTGAAGAAGAAGTACTCCACAGTCAGACGATGGAAATTCCGTCTGAAGGCATTGTACTGGTTGAAGATGCTAGTTCTTCGTCTGATGAAGACTCTGTGGATACATACAATGGGAGATCACATGCTGTGGTGATCAATCCAGAAGATTTACCCCCACAGCACAAAATGGACTATTCATTTTTAAATGAATTAGTCATGAAGCGCTTATTGAAAGCACTTGTCTTGAGAAACCAATCAAGCGATTGGATCATTGGAGCGAAGTCTGATGAAGCCTCCAATAAGCTGAATCGTCTGAGTCTGCTTCATTAGCAGACGATGAAGACTTGTACATACAAAATACACCATACATAGAGCTGAAGAACCCTTATCGGTACAGAGGAAAGAAGGGATTCCAGCTGGGGAGATTTGTCAACCCCATTATATACAATAAGCCCTTGAAGCCAGCGAATTTTGATGAAAATGTTGTCTATTCTCCAGAGGAGCAACGCAACTGGTTGAAGCGTCTGCCCTGGGACACTATGGCTGAATTAAATATCAAGGGACTAGAGAACATAAAGGCATATAAGGATCATCTTGCTGCGTCGTAGATTGAAGGACCAGCGCTTGGCTATGAACCCCACATTCCACAGAGAAATAATCCAAAGTGGAGGTTGCGATACGAGATCAATGCACCAGTTTTTCATCACTGTACAAATGGTGATATTGATTCTCTCCGCTATGAGCCGAAAGACTGCAAACACTGGCATCTTGACGCCATAGATCGCCATGATTCAATGCCATTCACAATTCCTCTCAATCAAACAGAGTATGTTGGTTTAGGCCACTCTCTAGGAATTGTGCTCCCATGGACGAGACCCCATTGCTCTGGGATCAACCCTCGCTACTCTCTCCTTCTAGATGAGTATGAAGATCCTGAAGATTTTGCTCACTGCCTCCCAGAAGACTACAATCTACCTTTTAGGCTGATGGCTGGTGCATATTGAAGGGAAGCAAAGGAAAGAAACATATCTATCTCCCACGTCGATCGCCAAGCTACGAAGGACAGAAGATATTGTCCCTTCATGATGGGTTCTTAGTTTTCCTCTTTGGTGACGGACGAAACAAAGTACTCTATCGTCTTAGACAGAAAAAGACCATGCTTGGTCAGATATCTGGCTAAGGGAAAGGAAAAGAAGGTTTCGTCTGTAATTGACCACTGCTTTGGAACCATCTTTGATGAGGACTCTTCCGTCTGTGGCAGAGTGTTCCCTGGTAGTGCTTTTGTATATTCTCAGGAGCAGCCACTGCTTGAAGTATCCATTCCAACCAAATGGTATACCTATCAATGGAACCGAACTTCACAACTTCTACCTCGATCTTCCTCTTTCACGATGCGTCGAAGAAATCACCTACGGTGGTCATCATTGATGACACTATACCTCTTATGGAGGAGCCTCAAACACCGCAAGTGACAATTGCGATGTGGTGGAGGTTCTTGAGGTCATGAGGAGATGCCCAAATGATATAGAAGAAGCCGAGGAGTATAAGACTAAAGCGCAAATATGAGGCCTTGGAAGAAGATTGTCAAACTTGAAAGCTAAGAACGAGAGAACTTGAAGAAAATCACGCTTCTCTATAATCTCAAGTCAAGAACTTACGATGTTGTCATGACCTTGCTGAGCAAAAAGCCAAAACCTTCTTCTTGATCAGAGTTTTGATGATCACAGCCCAAGGGGGAGAGAAAAGAAAGCATAATCCAAAGGGAAGAGCCTAACCCAAGGGAAAGAAGAATGGTACAAAGCAAAGTCTGAGGGGGAGCAAGAGTAAACAAGAGCGAGGAAGTATCGTCTTAGGGGGAGTAACTGTTGTAAAATTTTTTTTAGTATAGAATATACAATGTAATTTTATTATTATTTTATTTGTTATCATTGTAATTCGTTATTGTTTTCTGTTTTGGATACCATTGTAATAATCTGATTACATCACATTGATGTAACAAACATCTATAAAGAGGTATTTCTCAGAAAACATCGTCTTGATGTAAATCTGGCTTATAAAACTGTTGTTTCTGTCTAACCATGTCTTATGCAGAATTTCGGGGTATGGTCTGTAATCATCAAAAAGGGGGAGATTGTTAGATCGAGGAAGATTAACACCTCAAGATTTTGATTATTACAAGACAGACGAAATCAAGCTATCAAGACCTCGCTAAGACGAAACCAACGAACGGAAGATGACCCTTCAAAGTTTGAAGTGTTGCGTCCATCCTGAAGCCAAGACATCAGACGGAACGAGCACAGACAGAAGAAGACTGTTAAAGCTAAAGTCTCCGTCTGTCCAAGAGTGAAGCCTTAAGACGAAAGGATGAGACGAAACAACCTCAACTGATTACACATTTTGTCTATCCAAAAGTGAAGTCAAGTTTAGAGTCTCGCGCCAAGATTTAAAATCTAAAGGAGTCATCATGAGAAGCATCCAAGATCAGTATAGAGATTCGAGCTTACACACCAAAGTCAAAAAGGTCTTAACCTTTTGTCACATCTCTGTACAAGTCGAGAAAAGGATCACAAGCGCACAACCTAGTCCGCTATATCCGCTGCGACTCTTATCAATCAATCAAGTACAACTGACAACCTTCTTTTGGAAAGTTCTCAAGAAGATCTCCAACGACTCTGAACGGCATTCAAATGAGTCTAACGGCTATTTGAAGGAGATGCCTATAAAAGGACTTCACTACGACCAGAACAAGTTGGCGAATACGCTTATCTTCATCTATCTCTTAAGGATTCGCTAAAATCTGTATTTGTGCTTTATTGTAAACACCTCTCTGCGTAGAGGAAAACTTTGTTTTTTCTAAAACATCTCTCAAAGTCCACTTGTGTGGCATTTTAGTCTAAGGAGGCTGTGTTCCAAAGAATACCTCTTGTATTAGCCTGTGGAGGCTGGGTTCAAAGAATACCTTGTTGGTTTAGCCTGAGAAGGCTGGGAGCAAAGAATATCTGTGTATAGCCAGAAGTGACTGGGATCAAAGAATACTTGTAAACCATTTCACGGTTTGTAGTAAAAACTCAGTAGTTGCTGGGTAACTGGACGTAGTCTTGTATAGACGAACCAGTATAAAAATATTTGTGCATTTATCTTATCTGCTAGTTAACTAACGGGGATAAATATACTTTAACGTTTATATATTAAAATCAATCTTTCAAGATAAACACTGTTTCGTCTGAACAAGCTTTGAACTCACAGACGAAAGGTACAGACGAAAGAAATTTTTTTTAAATCACAATTCAACCCCCCTTTTTGTGATTTGTCTTTTACAAATACATTGATACAAGTATAATTGACTCCCCTTCAGACGATACTCATTGCTCTTGCTTGCTCGCTCCCCCTCAGACGAAGCTTTATCTTATTTGCTCCCCCTCAGACAATGTTTTACCCTTGTACCATTCTTCAAGGAATAAATAAATAAAATACATTGATACAAGTATAATTGACTCCCCTTCAGACGATACTCCTTGCTCTTGCTTGCTCGCTCCCCCTTAGACGAAGCTTTATCTTGTTTGCTCCCCCTCAGACAATGCTTTCCCCTTGTACCAGGGGCGGAGCCAGAAAAATAAGTTGGGAGGGGCAAAAATTTTCTTTTTTAAAAAAATTAAAATTCTTTTATTTTAATTTTATTTTTTTTTAAATTAATTAAATATAACCTATTAATTACATAATAATTTTTTTATAAGAGATTAAAATAAATTTAGGAGAGATTAAAATTTATTATCAATATATATAAATTTATTATTAATATATATAGATTTATTATTAACATATATAATAATAATAACAACAATAATAAATATATATATAATAATTTTTTATATATTAATATTAATTTTATTATTAATATATATATATATATATTAAGAAATTACACACACATATATATATAAATTTATTAAGAAATTATATATATATATATATATATATATAAATTTATATATTTTAATATTAAATTTATTATTAATATATATATATATATATATATATATATAAATTTATTAAAAAATTACATATATATAAAGTTATTATTAATATATATAAATTTATTAATAAATTACATATTTATATATATATATATATAAATTTATTATTAATATATATAATATATATATATATAAATTTATATATATAAATATTAAATTTATTACTAATATATATATATATAATTTATATATTATAAAAATAAAAAAAAATCAAAAGTTTGGGTGGGGGGGGGGGCCAGTTCCCCCCCGGAGCCCAACGTGGCTCCGCCCCTGCCTTGTACTATTCTTCTTTCCCTTGGGCTATCTTCTTTTCTCTCCCCCGAGCCGTGAATCATCAAAACATGTTCACAAAGAAGGTTTTGGCTTCTTGTTAAACGGGTCATCACAATGTCCTTCACTTTCTTTGCACTTGACGATAGAGAAGCTTGATTTTCTTCAAGTTCTCGGTTCTTTACTTTCAAGTGCCCGCAATCCTCTTCCAAAGCATCATACTTACGCTTCAGAGTCTTATACTCCTCAGCTTCTTAAATATTAGCCTCAGCATCCTCAATTTTGTCAGCAACCTCCACCATATCATCAAAGTGTACCATTGGTGTTTGAGGTTCTTCCACGATAGGAGTAGTGTCATCAGTGATGATCACTGTTGGAGTCTTCTTCAGACGCAATGTGAAAAGTGGAAGAGTGAGGTAAGTCGTGAAGTTCTGTTCCCATTGCCATGTGTAATGTTTTGTTGGAACAGAGACTTCCAGATCTGGATGTTCCTTAGAAGGAAGTGTATAAGCGAAAGTTCCACCAGGAAACACCCTGCCACATATGGTAGAATCCTCATCAAATGAGGTTCCAGAGCAAAATTGTGAAGTGGCTTCATGATCTTCTATCATCCGTTGTACTTTTGGATTGATAGGGCTTGAGGCTTGAGCTTGGATTGCTTTGAGGTGCGCATAGGCAGCAGAAGGAAGAAGCTTGGAGATGTGCCTTGCATATTTGAAGGTTCTGGGGACAGACGGTACTTTCTTCTCTTTGCCCTTAGCCAAAAACTTGACCAAGCATGGTCGTTTTCGGTCTAAGACGATAGTGTACTTCGTTTCGTCTGACACCAGCGAAGAGAACTCTGAACCCACCATAAAGGGGCAGTATCTCTTATCCTTCTTAGCATGACGATCAATATGATAGAAGGAAACCTCTCTTTCCTTGGCTTCCCTTCTATAGTCACCAGCTAACAACTTGAAGGTCAAGTTGTAGTCTTCCGGTAGGGCGTGAGCGAACTCTTCAGGGTCTTCATATTCGTTGAGGAGGATGGAGTAACGAGGGTTGATCCCGGAGCAGTGGGGTCTCGTCTATGGAAGCACAATTCCCAGAGAGTGTCCTAGACCGACATACTCTGTTTTGTTGAGTGGAATTGTGAAGGGCATTGGATCATGGCGATCTATGGCGTCAAGATGTCAGTGTGTGCACTCTCTCGGCTCATAGATGGTAGAGTTTGCGTCTCCATATCTACAGTGATGGAATACAGGCGCCTTAACCTCATACCGAACCTTCCACCTTGGGTTTTCTCTATGTGGGATGTGAGGTTCATAGCCAAGTGCTGGTCCTTCAATCACCGACGCAACAATATGATCCTTGTATGCTTGTATATTTTCCAATCCCTTGATGTCTAGGTTGGCCAGTGTATCCCAGGGCAGACGCTTCAGCCATTCGCGTTGCTCCTCTGGGGTGTAGATAGTGTCTTCATTGAAGTCCACCAGCTTCAAGGGTTTGTTGTAGATGATGGGATTAACGAATCTCCCTAATTGAAAACCCTTCTTGCCTTTGTACTCGTATGGGTTCTTCAATTCAATATAGGGAGTGTCCTTAATATAACGGTCTTCATCGTCTGCCAAGTCACCATTTTGAGCAGACTCAGACGGTTCACCAAAGATGGAGAATTCATCATTTTTCTCTCCAATAATCCAATCGGTTTGATCTCTCTCAAAGACAGGGTTCTCAAGAAAGTTCCTCATGACTAATTCGAATAGTCCACCTTATGCTTTGGGGGTAAATCTTCTGGATTAATCACCTCCGCATGTGATCTCCCCCATGTAGCATCCACCTTTATAACTTCAAAATGTTCTTCATCAGACGAAGAATCTACTTCTTCAATCAGCACAAAGTCGTCAGACGGAATCTCCTTCGTCTGTTGGTGGGATGCTTCCTCAGACGCAGCAGGTAACGTCTGTGCAAGGGATGCGTTCAGCGGAGACGCAACAATAGGGGTAACCCTATGTTCGTCTTGAAGTGATGTTGATGGAGAGACTTCCATTGTGGAAACTTCCTCACTTAGCATTGTTTCCAACTCCTCCCGCAAGTGGGCATTGTCTTTTGGATCCGCGCTTTCTTCACTTTGTTCATGCCCTCCGAGGTTCTTTGGAGCGAGATGCGCCTCGAGACGATCCAATGTCGCGGACGCTATTGAGAAAGATTCTTTCTCTCTCAGCTTGAAGCAAAATTGAGACTCTCTTGGCCTCTTTCAGCATTCTTTCTTCGTCTGTCTCACCAACTACTACAGACGCAAGTTTTTGCTTCATCTTCTCCTTGCCTTTTGCAGCCTTTTCAAGAGCAAGTTTTCTAGCTCTTGCCTTTTCTTCTGCTGCAATCCTCTGCTTTTCTTCATCTGTGAGTATCTTGACAGACGGAACAGGTTCAGACGATATATTCACCCCTTCATCTTCACTAGGGGATATCATCTGTCCTTTTGTCTTAGCACCAATGCGCTTGATTTTGATGGTCCTTTTCTTCTTCTTGAGGGGTTCTTCAAGAACATCCTCAAAAGGAACCTCAGAGATGATTACTGGAGGAAGAGGTTGAGGTTGGTTTAGTGTTTGGGCTTGTGTTTGGGGTTCTGTTTGGGATGGTGTTTCGGCTTGTGTTTAGGGTTGTGTTTACGCTTGATGCGAGCTCTGTGTGGAGGGTCTTTAGTGATGGGTGAGAGAGGTACATCCTCTTGTTGTGAATGAAGGAGATAGCCTGACGTTGCATCTTCACAAAGGTGCTAGCTTTTACTTCCTTTCCCTCTAGGTGATAGACTACACCAGTAGTATCAAACCCTTGGTTTATGATGATCTTGGTGAAGAGGGTGGCGTAGGGAATGCTGCTCTTCCTACGGATGTTGTAGTTCTTCAACGCACTTATCCAGTGGTCAAGGATAATGTGCGGAAGGCTCATCCTAGCTTTCCTCATACAGTAATAGATGCAGAATCTGTCTCGAGTACTCACATTGTCCCTCGAACCAGTCCTCGGCGTGAAGACATTGTAGAGGAGGTTATGGATGACTCTGGCGGTTGGACAAAGATTCCCTGACCTTAGAAACTTGGAGTTTTCAGGGTCACGTCTTTTTCCGTAGATAATCTTATCTACGTGCTCCTTAATCTCATTCTTCATCTAGTTGGGGCTGTAGAAACGCCCCTCGGCTTTGCAATTGCCAGCCTCAGCAATAGAGTCCACCGTGATGATGTACTCTTTGTTATCAATGGTACCCATAATACCATCGTCGAACTCCTTCGCGTCGCTCCAGAATTCGGCATAGGCCTCCATCAGCCATGGGCCTCTCATCTCAGCAAATCTCATCCAACCGGTGTGGTCTAAGATCTTCACTGTTCTTTCAGAGACGCTTCCAACAGTCTCTTTTGAGATCCACTTGCTTAGCAAGAACAAGTCTTAAGCAAAGAAAGTGGCTTCAGCAACTTTGGTAGCTTTGGTGTTCTTGGCGGCCATTGTTGATATTTGAAAAAGAGAGAATAAGAACTTAGTGAGTATTTAGGTTTGGAAAGTTCAAAAGATTGCAAATTGTGGTAAAAAATAAAAGAGTGAACTTTCAAGAGTATTTATAGGCAAAGATAAAAACGGTTATGATTCTTCAGACGAAAGAGATTTCGAAAACCGCTCCTGATTTGACGTGTCCACATTATTGTCTTTTCAATGATTGATATGACCTCTGCAATTCACGGCGCGTGCCTATCAATGTCCTAGAATAGTGCAATAAATGACAGACACATTTATTGCTTCTTTTAATTTGTCCCTGCACACTTGAGATAAACTTGTTAAACAGTAACAATTGCGTTTGTTGAATTTTACCACAATAACTATTCAACGTGATCAGACGCAATGTTTCGTCTTAACACGAAATAATGTACAGACGGAACAAATTTAACAAATCGCTCAGACGGAACAATTTTCAATCATTTAAAGAAATAATTCCAAGATTTTCCTTAATGAAATTGAAACGTGTTTAAATCTAATGCTTTAGTAAATATATCTCGCCCATTGAAAATCTGTTTTCTAAAACCGTATATTGAAAATACCTTTTTGGACATAGTATCTTATAAAATGAAAACGAATTTCAATATGTTTAGCTTTCGAATGTTGAATAGGATTTTTGCTAAGATTAATTGCACTTGTATTATCACAAAATACTGGTATATGATTTTCAAACCTGGAGTAATCTTCAAGTTGATGTTTTATCCACAGTAATTGTGAGCAACACTCTACCGCAGCAATATACTCTGCTTCAGTTGTTGAAAGTGCAATGGAGTTTTGTTTCTTGCTTGACCAAGATATTAGTGATGATCCAAGGAATTGGCATCCACCACTTGTGCTTTTTCTCTCCACTTTGTCTCCAGCATAATCCGCATCACAAAAACCTCTCAAACTAAAATCATTATTTTTCTTATAAAACAAAGAGAGATCAGTTGTTCCAACAAGATATCTAAGAATTCTCTTTACAGCTTGTAAGTGAGATTCTTTAGGGTCGATTGAAATCTAGCATATGTAAACGGACACTAAACATAATGTCGAGTCTACCATGATTAAATAAAGGAGTGAGCCAATCATACCTCTATATACCGTCTGATCAACAGACTTACGACTCATCATTGTTAAGATTTGCTCCAGCATTTAATGCATTGGGGTCTTCATAGGCTTGGCATTCTCCATCTTGAACTTCTTAATAAGTTCCTTTGTGTATTTTTGTTGATGAATGTAGATTCCTTCTTTTGTCTGCTTGATTTGAAGTCCTAGAAAGAACTTCAATTCTCCCATCATGCTCATTTCAAACTCATCCTGCATTATCTTTGAAAAATCCTTGCACAGAGAATCATTAGTAGCTCCAAAGACTATATCGTCTACATAAATTTGGACTATAATAAAGTCTTTTGAAATGCTTTTCTTGAAGAGAGTTGTATCAACCTTTCCTCTTGAAAAA
The DNA here is from genome assembly GCA_026586105.1 of Hylodesmum podocarpum. Taxonomy (NCBI): domain Eukaryota; kingdom Viridiplantae; phylum Streptophyta; class Magnoliopsida; order Fabales; family Fabaceae; genus Hylodesmum; species Hylodesmum podocarpum. The sequence continues at coordinate 963,547 of JALJEV010000539.1, read as the reverse complement.
TCATTTTTAAGAAGAAAAGTACTGAGTCTATCATACCAAGCTCTAGGAGCTTGTTTAAGACCATACAGTGTTTTCTTAAGTTTGAAAACATGATCAGGTTGAGATGAACTTTCAAAACCAGGAGGTTGTTTTACATAAACTTCTTCTTCAATGAAACCATTTAGAAAAGCACTTTTTACATCATTTGATATAGGACGATATTCTTGTGAGCAGCAAAAGCAAGTAATATTCTGATTGCTTCTAATCTAGCTATAGGTGCAAAAGTTTCTGTAGAATCAATACCTTCTTGTTGATTATACCCTTGTGTTACTAACCTTGCTTTGTTTCTTACCACTTTTCTAGCTTCATCAAGCTTGTTTCTGAACACCCATCTGGTTCCAATGATGCTTTTGTTCTTTGGTCTTTCAACTAGGGTCCATACATCATTCCTTGTGAACTGATTAAGTTCTTCTTCCATAGCCAAGATCCAATCGTTGTCTTGAAGAGCATCTTCAACATTCTTTGGCTCTATGTTTGAAACAAGAGCATATCCAGACGATTCCTTTAGCTTCGATCTAGTTAGAACACCTTGATTCCTATCTCCAATGATAAGATCTTCAGAGTGGTTAGATGCAAACTTCCATGATCTTGCAGGTGTTTGATCTCTTTGTTGATGAGTATCAGACGAAGAGGGTTCGTCTGTGCTCCTATCGTCTGCTCTTGTTTCGTCTAACCCTTGTTTATCATGTTGACCAGAAGGGTTAATCTGCAAATTATCAAACAAGTTTTCTAGGTCTGATATTTCTTTATCAGCCTTTGAGTTATCTTAGAACTTTACATGAATTGATTCCTCTACAACTTGCGTCTTAGAGTTAAAAACTCTATAGGCCTTAGATGTGTTGGAATATCCAAGAAAGATTCCTTTTACCACCTTTGAATCAAACTTGCCAAGTTGATCTTTGGTGTTTAAGATAAAGCATTCACATTCAAAAGGATGGAAATAAGAAATGTTGGGTCTTCTTCCTTTCCATAGTTCATATGGAGTCTTATTCAATATTGGTCTTATCAATATTCTGTTTTGAATATAACAGGAAGTATTAATAACTTACACTTGATAATATTTAGGGAGAGAGCTTTCATGCAACATAGTTCTAGTCATTTCTTGTAAAGTACGATTTTTCCTTTCCACAACTCCATTTTGTTGGGGGGTTCTTGGAGATGAAAAATTGTGAAATATACCATTTTCAAAACAAAAGGCTTTGAACTCAGAATTTTCAAATTCTGTTCAATGATCACTCCTTATAGACGCAATACATATTCCTTTTTCTTTTTGAACACGTTTGCAGAATATTTCAAAAATCTTGAATGACTCATGTTTATGGGCTAGGAAGTATACCCAAGTAAATCTAGTATAATCATCTACAATGACAAATCCATATCTCTTCCCTCCAAGACTTTCAGTCTGAGTGGTTCCAAAGATATCAATGTGTAACAGTTCTAGCGGTCTTGTCGTGGAAACAATATTTTTTTATTTGAAAGAAGCTTTGAGTTGTTTCCCATGCTGACAAGATTCACACAGACGATTGGTTTTCCAAGATATTTTTGGCAAACCTTTTACGAGATCCTATTTAGAAATTTTTGAAATATACTTGAGACTTAAATGTCCAAGCTTTTTGTGCCAAATATCTCGTTCATCGTCTGCTTTAAATCAAACATGTTACATTCGATCACTCGAATCGGAAAGACAAACCTCATAAAGGTTATTCTTCCTTTTTCCAATAAAAAGAATGGATTTATCTTTGTTTCTGACTATACACTCATCAGAGTTAAAAGCTACTTCAAATCCACTGTCACAAAATTGACTTATGCTAAGTAGATTGAAGTTAAGGCCTTTAACATATGATACGTTTTGGATAAGTGTATTGGGTGTCTTACCAACATCCCAATGCCAAGAATTTTACCTTTTCCGAATCAGTAGGAGAGCAGGACCACTTTACTTGGTCTCAGGTCTTGGAACATAGATAGTCTCCAAGATGTGTCGTGAGCAACCATTGTCCAGGTACCAGCTTGAAGTCTTGTCTCTTCCCATTAAGGATATCTGCAACAGGAATAATAAGTGACTTTGGTACCCAAATCTTTTTGGGTCCTTTCTTGTTAGTTACAAAAGGTTTCTTTTTGTTTTTAGCCTTTTTGTAGTTATTTGGAACCTTGTTATGATTCCTCTTCTTTTGATCAGACGAAACAAGTTTGTTTTTCTTTTCGTCTGTCTCCTTAACATAACCAAGTCCACTTTTATCATTAGGTGATCTCCTATATTTTAAAATATTTTCAAGAATGGAGGATCCCTTTGTAAACTTGGTTAAGTCATTGAGTAAGGACTCATTTTCTTTCTTTAATCTTTCGATTTCAAGAATGAAAATGTCCTTTTCGTAAACTTCGAGGCAAACATCATTTGATACTTTCTTGTCTAGTAACTCAATTTCGATTTCAAAACATTTTCTTCCAAGGCTTGTCTCAGCTTGGTTTTGCAAGTTTTGTATTGCTGAGCAATAAAGTGGGAGTGAGCTAGAAGAGTATCATATGACATTTCTTATGATTCTGACTCAGACTCAGAAGAAGAGGATGAAGAAGTTTCATTGTAATTTACCTCTGTTGAGACATGGTCTCCAGCCATGAGGCAGATGTTTGTTGTTTCTTCTCCTTCAGAGGATTCCTCTGAGCTTTCACTATCAAGGTCTTCCCAAGTCAGTAAGCTCTTCTTTCCTTTGTCTTTTCTAGAGCTCCACCTCTTTTTCAGTCTAGGACATTCTGACCTTATATGTCCCGGTTTCCTACATTCATAGCACACAACCTCTGTGCTTTCTTCTTTGGTTGATGACTACTCAGGGAGCTTCTTCTCCTTTTTCCTGAAGAAGCGTTGGCCTCTGCCTTTTTTCATCATCATCCTTTTGAATCGTCTTGCCATGAGAGAGACTTCGTCTTCAGACGAACCATCAGACGATTCTGATTCGGTTGAATCAGCCTTCAAAATCTTTGTTTTCTTTTTATTGTCCTTCTTGACAGAATCTTCTTTAGGGATGTTATTAACTGATGGAAGAGCTATAGGTTCTTGAACCTTGATCTTCTCCCTTTTACATAAGAGTACCTCATGTACCCTTAGAGCTCCAATTAACTCGTCTAGAGTTAATGTCTTCATATCTCTTCCAACAGAGATAGCTGTGGACATGGCTTCCCAAGGAGGTGGGAGACTGTCCAAGATCTTCATGTTGTTCTGGGCCTTTGTGAAGGTGATTCCCAGAACCGTGAGTCCATTCAATATTGTTTGGAATCTTCCAAACATCATATCGATTGGCTCTCCTTTCTTCATAGAGAACATTTCATATTCTCTTTGAAGAATAACTGCCTTCCTCATTCTAACATCTTCAGTGCCTTCATATGAGATTTTGAGAGCATCACATAGTTCTTTAGCAGTTTTGTAGGCACAGAATCTGTTGTACTCAGTTTTGGAGAGAGCACACATAAAGGCATATCTTGCTTTGTTGTTCAGCTCCATCATAGAGTATTCTTCATTTCCCCATTCTCCTTCAGGCTTTGCAATGGGGATATCTCCTGTGGTGATTATGTTCCATAATCTATATTGGGTTGACTTGATGTACATCTCCATCCTGTCAGCCCAGTACGGATAATCATCTCCAGAGAAAGCTGGAGGTTTGTTCATAGAGGCTCCTCCGAATAGAAACGATGGCCCTTGTGAGTCCATGTTGGATCTTTTCCTCTAGCAACTGTTAAGCGCTTAACCCTTAGAGGCTGAGCTCTGATACCAAACTGTAAAAGATAAACACAAGAAGGGGGGTTGAATTGTGTTAATTATAAAATTTTATCCCTTTCGTCTGTGGGTTTCCAAAGGGTTCAGACGAAACAACGTTTGTATTGAAAGATTGATTTTAATATGCAAACGTTAAAGTACGATTATCCCCAGTTAGTTAAACAGACGAAACAAATAAACACGAGTATTTTTATACTAGTTCGTCTATTCAAGACTACGTCCAGTTACCCAACAACCACTGAGTTTTCAATACAAACCGTGAAAAGGTTTACAAGTATTGTTTAACCCACCACTTCTATTACAGATATATTCTTTGCTCCCAGCCTTCTCAGGCTAAACCACCAAGGTATTCTTTGAACCCAGCCTCCACAGGCTAAAACAAAAGGTATTCTTTGAAACACAACCTCCTCAGGCTAAAGTACCACACAAGTGGATTTGAAAAGATGTTTGAGAAACAAAGTTCTTCCTCTTCGTAGAGAGGGTTTTTTACAATATAGTTCTTAGTTGAATTGAGCAAATTCTCAGACGATTGAAGAGATAAGCGTATTCGCCAACTGATTCTTGAAGCTGTGAAGTCCTTTTATAGGTATCTTCTTCAAATAGCCGTTAGACTCATTTGAATGTCGTTGAAAGTCGTTGAGAAATCTTCTAGAGAGCTTTCCAAAAGGTTGTCAGTTGTACTTGATTGATTGATGCAGAGTCGCAGTGGATATAGCGGACTAGGTTGTGCGCGATTTTCGACTTGTAGAGATGTGACAAAAGGTGAAGACCCTTTTGACTTTGGTGTGTAAGCTCGAATCCCTATCTTTGATCTTGGATGCTTCTCATGTGAGTACTTCTTCAGATTTGAAATCTTGGCGCGAATGACTCAACTTGACTTCAGCTTTTGAATAGACGATATGTTTCTTCAGTCTTCAGTTGTTGTTTCGTCTTTTCCTATCGTCTTAAGACTTCACTCTTTGGACAGACGAAGGACTTTAACTTGAGTAGTCCTCTTTTGTCTGTGCATGTATCGTCTGATGGCTTGGCTTTTGAATGACCTTGAAATTTCATCTTTGAAGGGTCTCGTTAAATCTATCTTACTGGTTTTTAATCTTAACAAGTCTTGGGTAGCTTGGTTTCGTCTGTCTTGTAATTAATCAAAATCTTGAGACGTTAATCATCCTTGATCTAACAAAAATACTTCTGGTTATTTTTTAGTCATTTTTCTTCTTCAAATTTATAATTTATTCAATGCAAAATTATTTTTCACAAATTAACATATATATATATATATATATATATATATAAATGATCTTATCACTGCTTTAGATAAAGTTAATATAATCTCATGTACGTAGTATATTATTATTTATTTAAAAATTATAATTTTATATAATTTTATAATTTTGTTGAAAAATTATTATCTATATGTACTTAAATAGTGAATAACCTGAAATACAATTTAGATTCTAATTATTAAAATTAATTTTTATAAATTATATTACTTAATTAGATTATTAAATAATATATTAAATGATATATTATAAAAACGTGATTGTTTATTCAATTTAAATCATAAAATACATATCTTTTATAAATATATTTATCGTGAAAGTGATTTTTACTTTTACAAAAATTTATCAATAGAACATTGACCCTCCCACTTATGAAAGCTAGCTCCAGCTCCGGCCCCTATGCCATGCATGTCCAAACATTCTATATGTGAAAATTAAATTTTGTATTGTTTATGCATACAAGGCAGTGAGATAAAATGGTGTAGCAGTAGTCGTTGACTTTTCTCGAACAATTGATGTCTAAATTTATCGGAATGAGTAATTATTCTGTTATTATTTTTATGTAATTATGATGAATTGTTAAGAACAAAATAAATAAAAGAAGAAAATAAGGAAGACAGAGATAAAGAGAGACACTCAGGATTTAACGTGGTGATTCAGCAAATTGTCTACGTCCACGGGCATATAATATGCATTCTCTTTTGTGTTGTGTTTTGTGCTGCCCTTAGAAGCTTTATAAGGAGTTGTTTATATAGACACATAGGAACAATCTCCCTCATCGTTTACTCGATGTGGGACTATACAATTATGTATTGATTAAAATCAAACTACATTCCTAACAATCTCCCACTTGGAGTTTGATTTGCATTCACTACCTAGTGTAATGTCTTCCACTCCAGTGCCCAATCCACTGACGGGTCTACTGCCTTGTCCACTGACGGGTCTTTTGTAAAGCTCCCACTAGCTCCCACTGTTTCTCTTCTTCCAATGTCTTTGTTTGCATTTCTCCCTCAAACAAATGATTAATAAACCTCCTCCGCTATTTTCAATGATGGCCATTAGAGCTTCCTCATCACGACAATTCTTGAGTTTCACATTGTTGTCGATATACCCTAGTCTTGTACCGCCGTTCTGATAGCTCACATCAACGGAACATGCAGTCTAGCCAAACTTGCTAGGAGACTTTCGATACAAGGGATCTCCACAAAGTAGGTCCACCTGACCTTTAATTAGATCCACTCCTATCATTGCATCACTCGGAGTCAGTCACCAAGTCGAACCATCGGCTCTATCACTTGTTGGGTAACTCGGGGAAGACTTCACTTCTTCCAATGCGCCATTGTTCTTGCTGCTTTCTCAGGAAAGCTCCCATCGAAAACTCGTACGGAAAGCGCTCCAACTACTTCTTTGCCCTAAGAATAAACCAATCTTTTCTGATGTAGAAGATCAGACTAAGCCGCAACCACAAAGCATACTAAGATATTGGCTCTGATACCATAATAGAAACGATTCTGTGTGCCTTTTACAAAAATCGTTATACGGCTTAAAACAAGCCCCACGTGCTTGGTACCAGCGTTTTGCCCAATTCATATCCACCATCGGCTTTGTACATAGCAAATCCGATCATTCTCTGTTTATGTTTCAACAAGGTGCCGATATTGCATATCTCTTACTCTACGTCGACGACATTATACTCACTACGTCATCACTTTCCCTGCGTGACAGTCTTATTACACGTCTTCGGTCCGAAGTCTCCATGACTGATCTTGGCCCCTTAAAATACTTTCTCGGTGTCTCAGCCATTCGCTACTCTCATGGGATATTTCTCCACCAATCTAAATATGCATCTGACATCATCTCTCGTGCCAACATGACAAATTGCAAACCGACAAGTGTAACACCCCCCTCTTATTTACTTATTTTACTTATATTTTGTAATTTAAAGTGGTTAATGATATAGTAGATAAAAGAGAGGTTTAGAAAACAACACTTTTATTACATAGGTTTTAAAGTTCATTACAACCAGATTACATAACTTTGTCCTATTATTATTTTACATAACTACCTTTCTACTACCTTAGAACATCTACCCAACACTTCTACACGCAAAACATAGCAAGCACCTTCACACAAGATAGTAGCAACAACCAGTGACAACTTCTTAACCCTGCAAATCTGCTCCCCCGAACGTTATTCGAGATCATCACAGGTGTTAAAAACACAAAGTGCAAGGGTGAGCTTTCCTTAACCATAATTATAAAAAAATTGATTGTAGTTCAAGGAAAACCTTTTCTTTTATAAATTTAGAAATTTCATCGAAATTATCACTTTTAGAATCATACTTCCATACATATCCATGACCATCAAAATATCAATCTCATAGTAAGGCAATCAACAACCAAATTAAACAAACCATCAATCACAATCAATGATTCAGGCATGAATTCCATTTAATCAAACACACCATTAATAATGTATGTTCCTAAGCCTACATGATGCATGCACCTCCACCATGCATTTTCACTCTTCACTTTCGAAATGCAATGTGGCGCCCTCCACCTGAAAATAGCACAGGGCATCGATTCTCACACTCAATCGGACCACCGAGGTAGACACTCCGTAATTTGTCGAGTTCCCTCGATGTCCCAGGACCTCCCCCACAACATGTGATCATCATGAGCGGGCAATTTCCCACCAAGAGAACCCCCTGGTCACGGCATTCCACTCACTCGCACGGAAATCCGTGACTTACGACTTGGTCTACTACTATCCAAATGCCATCAATGCAACATGTTCTAGACCTTGAATTGTATAATGACCTTCATCATATCTCAAATATCGACCTTTCCACCAGGTCATCTTTATCTCACCTCATTCTAAGCATTGCCCATTCACTAAGCAATCTTAGAATGTTGCCTCTCCACTAGGCATTTCCAATCGGTCATTAAGCGATTCAAGTCCATCACCAATTTCATGCAACCATGCATGTCACCACTTATTCATATCCAACTCAAAACTGCATATTTCGATATGAAATCAACACCAAGAAACACCAATAAACACTAATAAATCAAGAAACCAAGAAACAAGAAACACCAAGAATTATCAAGGAAACATCAAGAACCAATAAACAAGTATTAACACTTTTCCTCGTAACAAGAATAATTCTGTTTCGATGTGGAAGATCGGACAAAACCGCAACCACAGAAGCATACTAAGAATTATCTTCGCACCTTAGTATCCGAAAAACTAAAGAAATATAATGAAAGTAACAACAAAACAAAGAATAGGAGAGTAGGATAAGGACACTCCCCTTACATTTCTCCCACCTTCCTATACTCTTCCTCTACTTACTTGCTCCTCTCTTAGAGATATTTCTTCCTAAGAGAGAGCTTGAGAGAATATAGAAATGTTCTTTGGTTTGTTTCATCATCCTAAACCCCTAGCCCTATTTATAGAATTCTAAATCTTATTTCTTTCATTGCAATATTCTACGAATATAAAATATTCTATGAGAATATTATATATAAATATTCTATATTCTACGAATATTCCATTGAATGTTACACGAATATTCCACAGAATATTATTAAATATTCCACGTAATATTCTACTACGATAATTTTACTATTTACCTCATTGATTTTACTATTTACCTCGAATTCTATTATTTACTACAGTAATTTTACTATTTACCACATAATTTTATTATTTATCACGTAAATTTACTATTTACCATAGTAATTTTACTATTTACCACGATAATTTTATTATTTACCACGGTAATTTACTATTTGTACAAAGTAATTTACTATTTGCACATAATTTACTATTTGCACAAGTAATTAACTATTTGCACAGTAATTTACTATTTACACAGTAATTTACTATTTACTACAGTAATTTCAAAAATTCATAATTTTTAATTATTTTTATATTTCTCTCTGTTATAAAAACCTCTCTTAAACTATATTTAAATTTTTGGGATGTTACAACAAGTACTCCAGTAGACACCAAAGCTAAACTAAGCGCCACTTCGGGAGATAAGTTCACCGATCCAACTCTATATCGGTCCCTTGTCGGTGCTCTTCAATACTTGACATTCACAAGGCCAGATATTTCATATGCAGTTAAACAAGTTTGTCTATACATGCATGACCCTAGAACAACACACTATGCTGCACTTAAACGCATCATACGTTACATACAAGGTACACGACACTTCGGAATACATCTCTCCCCATCCACTGTCAACAATTTACAAGCTTATAGTGATGTCGATTGGGGTGGCTGCCCCGATACACGCCGTTCTACATCAGGTTACTGTGTCTTTCTAGGTGACAACCTCGTCTCTTGGTCCGCTAAAAGACAAGCTACTTTATCTCGTTCAAGCGCAGAGGCGGAATACCGCGATGTAGCAAACACTGTGGCCGAATCATGCTGGCTTCGGAATTTACTTCTAGAACTTCACTGTCCCATCACCAAGGCCACTGTTGTGTATTGTGACAATGTTAGCGCCATATATCTCTCTGGCCAATTTGTCAACCATCAGCGCACCAAACACATTGAGATGGACATTCACTTCGTTCAGGAAAAAGTTGCACTAGGCCAAGTTACCGTACTTCATGTGCCCTCACGACATCAATTCGCAGACATTTTTACAAAGGATCTTCCCAAACCGCTCTTTGACGTCTTTCGCTCCAGTCTCAGCATCCGTCCTCCTCCCGCTTCGACTGAGGGGGTGTATTAGAATGTGTAAATATTTTGTTACTATTTTTATGTAATTATGATGGATTGTATCCACAAATGTAACCTTATTGTTAGCTGCAATCCAGGATTCTTAACCTTATTGTTAGCTGTATTTTAGGAAACAAACTCATGTATAAAAACAGATTGAAAGAATGAATAAAGCGGGGAACAAAGAATCGAGCACAAAATCGTTTCTATTAAAATTAATTTCAGGAAGTAGAATAAAAATCTATGTTCTTGAAAGTTATCGTAAAGTTAGCCTTGGAAATGGGAATGAAAATTTAAGAATAAAAAGACAAAGGGAACAAGGAAAGTATACAGGTTCAAAATTTGTTATAAAGAAAAAAATGTTAATTAGTAAAGGTCTATTTCTGTGTCACCAATCCTCTCGTGTTGAATTCGTGTTTTATCTTTTTGTCTAATAGGCTCCAATTATAAGTATTTTATGTAAGAAATAACTTTTGATAACCCATACCAATCAGCCTTGCAATTCCCGTTTCAACTGCCATCGTCCGTCTTTATAGGAAAACAAAATTTTCTTCTTATTGCCCCTTTGGTAAAAATAATGCATCATATATATTTATACATATAAAAAATATTTAAAATTTTATTAATATTTATTATATTTATATCATATATGATCCTTATATATTTTTTTCACTCATTCTCTAAACATTTTATAACATTAGACGGTTTATAAATACTTTTCTAATAATAACTCGAAGTTATTTATGGAGTATTTTTCTATTTTTTGTTTAACTCATTTCTATTTTATGTGAAAGTTTATTTTGTGTTTGGAAGAATAATTTAAAAAATTTCAAGAAATTTAACTATCCTGCCTTGATTTAAATTTCTTTTATTTTGGATAAATTAATTCAATTTTTTATATATTAATTTTTTATTTAAATAAAATAATTTAATTTATAAGAAATATAAATTTAAATTTTTAAATAATATTTATTTAAAAATTAAAATTTTAATATAGAATAAAGATAAATAATAATATTTTTAAATGATTAAACATTCAAAATAATTTTAATGCTTCACGATGAATTCTAACGTTACAAAATATTTAATAATTAATTTTTTGATATTAAAAAATTATAAACATAATAAATACTTAATTTTAACTAAGAACTACGTAAGTTTTGCAGTAATTTTAAAAATGTATGAAAAATAAATATTTATATAAGTTATAGTTATTTATAAAAATTTAAATGAATTTTAAAAATAATAATAGAAAGAATTTATTAAAATATTAAAAGGTATAAAAATATAAAATATTAAAAGAGTAAATAATGAAATAAATTAATTCAATTTTTTATATATTAATTTTTTATTTAAATAAAATAATTTAATTTATAAGAAATATAAATTTAAATTTTTAAATATTTATTTAAAAATTAAAATTTTAATATAGAATAAAGATAAATAATAATATTTTTAAATGATTAAACATTCAAAATAATTTTAATGCTTCACGGTGAATTCTAACGTTACAAAATATTTAATAATTAATTTTTTGATATTAAAAAATTATAAACATAATAAATACTTAATTTTAACTAAGAACTACTTAAGTTTTGCAGTAATTTTAAAAATGTATGAAAAATAAATATTTATATAAGTTATAGTTATTTATAAAAATTTAAATGAATTTTAAAAATAATAATAGAAAGAATTTATTAAAATATTAAAAGGTATAAAAATATAAAATATTAAAAGAGTAAATAATGAAAAAAAAAATCTGAATGATTTAAAAATTATATTTATTTAATCACTTAATAAAAATTTAATAAAATAAATTAAAAACAATAGGACATATACGAAAAGCTAAATTTAAAAAATATAAATTATCATTTGACTACTTTTTATTATAAAAATAATTATCTTAATTATATGAAAATAAATTATACCTATTTAATTATTTTATAATAGTGTTAATAAGATAAATTTAAAATAACAACAGAATTAACAAAAATTTAATTAACTTATTTTAATTTTTTAAATAAAATTTAATTAATTTATCTATTTTTGAATAAACAATACATCATGTCATTAAATATATATTAATATCAATAATAATAAAAAATAATTAAATTAAGTTTTAATTTTATGTATAATTTTTATTTTTATTTTTAATTATTATTATAAGTTTAATTAAATAAATACTTAAATAATTTTTTATGTATCATTAAAAAAATATAAAAATAATATAAATATGATGAATTTTAATATTTAAATAAATTTAGAGTTCAATATTATTTAAAGAAACTTTAAAATAATGTATATAATTTAATTAAAAAATAATAAAATTTTAAATTCTTCAATTTTACATAATTAAAAATTCTTTTTCAGATTATATATTTTAAATTTTTCAAGATATGCGTCAAAATGTTGATTGGTATTTATTGAGAACTTAAGTAAAGAATATTTTTTTTTTAAAATTAGAATTTTTTTTTATAAAATTAAACTACTCAATTGATTTAATAATAATTTAATTTCACAAAATAAATGAATTACTCAAAAAAAAAATATTATCTCATCCAAATGCACTATTAAAGTATTTTCATTTACAGACTCGAGATCCATACTTATGTATTAGAAATTCGAATGATCCTAATTAGAATTAACAAATCTTCAAAATTTTCATTTTAAAAAAGTTCCATGGATATATTTGGATCAGCTTTCACAAGGAAAAGTATTATTTCTCTAAAATTTAAATTTATTTTTTTACTAGTTAATTTGTAAAAATTTACTCTTTTACCTTTTAAAATATAAATTTTTTATAAATTAACTAATAAAAATTAATTTAAAATTTTAAAAAAATATTTTTTTCTTCCAAAAAAAACACCATACATATGTACATATATTACTTTTAAGCGTTGCACTACGAGGTCGTGCTAAGAATAGAGCTCTTATGAATTATCGCCTTGGTAATTTGTCTTCTTGCCCTGTTACAATTTCCACTCAGCTGCTTGAACATGCTATTGGCATCACCAAAGTTAGAATTTCTAGCCTTTTTGTTGTCTTTTTCTTGTTTATGACTCATTAAACAGAATTGATTTATAGAGTTATTATTTATCAGACACTTATGGGAAAAAATGTCGATACTAAAAATGAATTTAATAAAAAAATATATACAAAAGGAATATGTGTAAGATTTTTAATATTTAAAAATCATTAAACATTATTGTAAAAAAATAAATCACACTGAAAATTTAGAAGAAGATGAACAGTTGCGGCTAGCTGGCAACCAAAAGGAAACACGAGAAGCTTCATCATATGTAAGTATCTTCCATACATACCTTGCTATTAAATTCAAATTATTTGAATATATTAACTAAAGGGAATGTCATACCTTCCATAGAGATTAAATATCAATGTATTATAAATCTCCCTAAACCACTGCTTCCACGTTGCCATTGAGCTTTTGAAGTTTGATCAATTTTAGCTCTTCAATTAGATCTTTCAAACTGTTGTAAGAAGAACCACCAACTTGAATAGCTTTCTTTGCAGCATCACTCAGCGCTTTCACTCTCTTCCTCCTTTCTACGGATTCTTCTCCACCATCCATCAACAAAGTAATTGCTTTTCCTATCTCCTCCCTCGTTACTATCTCATCTCCAAACTCATTCCAATCTCTCCATTTTTTGGCTCCAGCTGGCACTCCAATTTTGAGCACTTCCACCAGCAACTTCTCGTTGAAAAACTGTTCTGAAAAAAGAGGCCACGTCACCAGAGGCAAACCTACTTCAACACTTTCAATGACAGTGTTCATCCCACAGTGAGTCACCACAGCTCCAATAGCAGGATGCTCTAGTATCAGAAGTTGTGGTGCCCAACCCCATATTATATAACCTTTGTTGCTTGCTTGCACCCTCTTCTCAAATTCCTCAACCAAACCCTTTGCTTCAGCATCATCAATTTTCCTAATCACCCAGATAAAATCATGGCCAGAATCTTCAAGTGCATGAGCAATTTCCATAAGCTGTGTGGCATTGAAGTTATTCATGCTCCCAAAACACACGTATAAAACAGATTCCTCTTTCTTAGAATCAAGCCATGTAAACAACCCTTCTTCATTTCCTTCTCTTTCTATTTCTTCCTTGCCACGTCCCCTGCCAGCCTTATCAGAAGCATCTTGATTCACCCATGAAGAAATTGGTCCCACGTTCCAACTCTTTGTCCCGGTAATTTTCTTGTAGTGTTCCTCGTAAGTACCCTCAAACTCATAAAAGCTTTTGAACACAGATCCATAGCTCTTTTTCTCCGATTCCTTTACCTTTTTCATTACATCACCGAAGCTATGATTTGGCACTTTAAACCGAATTGGTATCTTCGCACGTGTCATCTCCATCTTGTGAGGCAACCCAGGAAGCAAAAATCTCTCATCATCTGAACCCACCTTTGTGTGAGGTTCAAATCGTTCAAGAGACTCCATAGCACAGTGAGCAAAGTAAGTTCCACCCATATAGATCAACCTTGGAATTCCCAACTCAGCAGCAGCTTCAACACTCCAAGGGTAGAACATGTCAGTGACTATGAAATCGGGTTTCAAGTCGCGAAACACTTGACGAAATTCCCCTTCCAGAATCAACAGTCCCTGAATGATTTTTGCTGCGAAGTCTTTAGGAGTGGAAGCTCTGATGGTCTCTGTTCCTTCTGGTAAACCCGGTATTTCTGGGAACTTGACAACGTGGGTTCGAATCGAACGACCGCGGCTAGAATCGCGGTCAATGGAGCTTTGGAAAACGGCGGCGTTTGCTGGTGTGGCAACTATGGTAACATCCACACCACGCATCGCGAATATCCTACCTATGTCTACAACAGGAACAAGATGACTCGGGGATATAAAGGGGAGAAAAATAGCCTTTAGAGTTTCAGATTGGACTTCAATACCAGGGGACGCCATTGTGATCTAGAATGGATAATGATTCTTCGCTGATGTTGTAGGTTGAAGTTTATAAATGAGGTGTATAAAACGAGAGATTAAATAATAATAGATGAAATGATAATAATGAAAAATATAGATAAAGAAGAAAAAAAGGGTCATCGACCAAACTGGAATACTTTGAAAAGTCAAATACCAAAAAAAATAACGGGTTTTGTCGGTACAAATTAAAATTTATTAATTTGATTTACTAGTTTATTTATTTTGTCACATTCAAAAGCGATGAACAATATATTTTTAAAATATTTTTTTTTTGGTTTTCAAAAATGTATTATTTTGGTCAGAAACAAGAAAAAAGATTGAATAAAAGGAGAAAGCAATACCCGTAAAAATATTATGTAAAATGAATCATTCTGATCTAATCACAATTAATTATATATAATTAACTCAAAAGCATCTTTGTCCGGTGGAGGCAGCTACTTTAATTTTTTAATTTTTAATAACATTGCATGTGGGCAATTGCCAAAACCCAACAAACGTAAAAAACAAAGAAACCATGGTCACTCGTGAATTATTAAAAAATAAATTATGTAGTATGTTATATTATTATCTAATATATTATAAATTTATTAATTTAATAACTATTTTAAAAGTATACAATTATTAAGATATAAATTTTTATATTAATAATGTAATCAACAAATTAAAAATTGAATAATTTATTAATATCATGTGGGATAATCTTTAGATTGTTTTCGATATGAGTCCACGTCTCACATATACATATATATATATATATATATATATATATATATATATATATATATATATATATGGTATAAACTATCTTTGATTAAAGAATAGTTTGAATGTTCAAAAGTGTCACTAGTTAATTTTAGGGTGAAAATTTCTATTTAAATTACTAGACCTTGTAATAATGTTTCTAAGAATATCAGGACTACGTGAAGAGAAATTTGAGATCCTAATAGAATTTTTAGGTCAATTTTTGAGAGGCCTAACCTTCAGCAATGAGCTAGAGCGAATCAGACAGAACGTTGTAGAAAGGAAAGCTAACGTGGTTGCACTTGGAGTTAGATTAGTCATGTGAATATTTTAAATTTATTCATTATTGAAAAATATTAAACAAAAAGAAGACATATTTTTGTGAAAAAATTCAGTGATATAATATTTTATGGAATAAAAAAGAATACTTAATTTAATATATAGGAATAAAAACATGAATGATTGACAGTAGTGCATGTTTTCTTTGTTGATTATTTTACGATGACGGGCCTCGGACGGTCACATATAAAATACGAATTGTCTGACACCTGTGTATTTATTGCGTTCCAAGTTTCCAAGGAAGAATGGTATCTATCCATGCCACAAAGAGGAAAAACTCTAATCCATGCCCTATTTTTCTATATTTTCGTGCCTTCTATATGTCAAAATTAAATTTTGTATTGTTTATGCATGCAAGGTACTGAGATAAAATGGTGTACTAGTAGTCGTTGACTTTTCTCGGACAATTGATATCCAAATTAATTTCAAGCAGTAGCATACAAGTCTATGTTCTTGAAAGTTATCGTGAAGTTAGCCTTGGAACTGAGAAAGAAAATTTAAGAATGAAAAGATAAAGGGAATAAGGAAAGTACACAGGTTCGAAATTTGTTATTGATAAAAAATTAATAATTAATCATTTCATTTAAAAAAATATTAATTTGTTGATAAGTGAAGGTCTATTTCTGTGTCACCAACCCTCTCTTATGTTTAGTTCGTGTTTTAAGTATTTTATGTAAAAATAAGTTTCGTTAAACTCTTTAGAGGGTAACTCAAAAAATAAAAAATTGAGAAATCTAAATTAGTTTAATAAATTAAATGAATTTTCGTAATGTTTTTGACACATATGGTCAGTAATTTTGACTTAATGATAATGGTAAATCTTATACAGCAGTAAAATATAGCGAAGATCCTTGCTATGTCTACAGTGGGGTTGAGATGAGTGGGTTTTATACAATACAAGGAAGAAAGCCTTTAACGTTTGAGATTGATCTCCAACAGCAAAAGACTTCGAGTGTTATCCAGAAATACAAAATGGTGTGATTTTAAATTTTGCAAGTGAACAAACTGTTTAAAAATAAATTGTATTAGTCTAATATAATAACTTAAATTTATAAATATTTTTCTTAAAATATAATTATGTTCATTATTTTAATCTTAAGATTTGAAATTTATCATTATTTTTTATTAGTTCTTCTTTAACAATTTTTATATTCTTCTGTCATGTAAAAATTAATTGTTTGTTGCATTCAAATAAAAATATTATCGTCAACCAACTTTATAACAAATTTATTAAAACAATAAATTACTTTTACTATCAAAATAATTTAATTTTCATAATTATCTCACACATCTTCCGTAATAATCAATCTAGGAGGAAAAATATTTATATTTGTATGTATGCAATTTTATGTAACTTATATATGATTATTAGTATTTTATCTCATGTAATATATGGGTCTAATTTATATTATATAATTTAAACAAATAAATGTGATGTATTACTCTATAATTAATAATACGAGATTTTTCTTTCAATAACTATTTTTAGTTTCTAATTTTTATTGAATAATTTTACCAGTTAAATTTATAAAATTATTGATAGTGATGAACTTCAACAAAAAGGTTCATATTAATAGTTAACGATCGATAAAAATAGAAATTTCCAACATACAATATATTAAATTTAGTTATAATAATTATATTAATATATCTATTTTTTGTCTCCTCATTTTTTAATTATTTTATATTTTTATTAGCATTATGTTTTTTTGGTAAAATCTTAATTAATACTGAAATCTACATGACAATTACATTTTAACTGTATTTGAAAAATTAAATATAAAATGAAATTTAAAATAATCATACATTATACCTCCACTAATCGGAGAGTTATGATATAAGTGCCTTTCTTCCACGTGTTTAATAATTTAGATTTAGATATGTTTTCAATGTTTGGAATTCATGTTGAATTTGATTTTAGTTTAATAAATTTAAAATTAACATTTTTAATCTTTTAATTTTAATCCCACTGATTGATTTAAATAATAATTATATCTTTTATAAAATAGCATTTGTGAAGTTAAAAATCAAATTATTTAAAAGACTAAAAATATTTATTTTAATTTTAAGGAACTAAAATTAATTATTTTCCAAATTTAAAATATTTTTTTACTGGTTATGATAATCAAAATTTATTTTAAAAATATGAAAATCAAAACATTGAAGTCCATTATGAACTATTTAGAAAATAAGCTAAAAATGATGATTAGTTAAATTATGATCGTTACCAATGATTTATAGTAAAATTACAAACTATTTGAATTATGTTAGGATAATTATTGCAATTATAATTTGAAATAATAAAAATTATCGAAAAACCAATTTTTTTTTATTTATTAAATTTAGATCGTTATTTTCAATTCCAGTACAAATATGGGCTTAGAAACATAAAATTGATTGTGTATTATCACTTCTAAGTCAAACGTCTCCTAAATCCTGGAGATTTTTGCTGCTCTGTTTATATTCACAATTCACACTTGAAGTCGATACGAAAAAATGAATTTAATAAAAATATATATAAAAAAGTAATATGTGTAAGATTTTTAATATTTAAAATTTTTTAAACATTATTATTAAAAAAATCACGATGAGAAGTTAGAAGAACATGAACAGTTGCGGCTAGCTAGCAACCAAAGGAAACACGAGAAGCTTCATCATATATAAGTATCTTCCATACATACCTTTCATAGCAATTAAGTATTAATGTTTTATAAATCTCCCTAAGCCACTGCATCCACGTTGCCACTGAGCTTTTGAAGTTTGATCAACTTTAGCTCTTCAATTAGACTTTTCAAACTGTTGTAAGAAGAACCACCAACTTGTATAGCTTTCTTTGCAGCATCACTGAGCATTTTCACTCTCTTCCTCCTTTCTACGGATTCTTCTCCACCATTCATCAACAAACCAATTGCTTTTCCTATTTCCTCCCTCGTTACTATCTCATCTCCAAACTCATTCCAATCTCTCCATTTTTTTGCTCCAGCTGGCACTCCGATCTTGAGCACTTCCACCAGCAACTTCTCATTGAAAAACTGTTCTGCAAAAAGAGGCCACGTCACTAGAGGCAAACCTGCATCAACACTTTCGATGATAGTGTTCATCCCACAGTGAGTCACCACAGCTCCAATAGCAGGATGCTCTAGTATCAGAAGTTGTGGTGCCCAACCCCATATTATATAACCTTTGTTGCTTGCTTGCACCCTCTTCTCAAATTCCTCCACCATACCCTTTGCTTCAACATCATCAATTTTCCCAATCACCCAGATAAAATCATGGCCAGAATCTTCAAGTGCATGAGCAATTTCCTTAAGCTGTGTGCCATTGAAGTTATGCATGCTCCCAAAACACACATACAAAACAGATTCTTTTTTCTTAGAATCAAGCCATGTAAACAACCCTTCTTCATTTCCTTCTCTTTCTACTTCTTCCTTACCACGTCCCCTACCAGCCTTATCAGAAGCATCTTGATTCACCCATGAAGAAATTGGTCCCACGTTCCAACTCTTTGTCCCGGTAATTTTCTTGTAGTGTTCCTCGTAAGTACCCTCAAACTCATAAAAGCTTTTGAACACAGATCCGTAGCTCTTTTTCTCGGATTCTTTTACTCTTTTCATTAATTCACCGAAGCTATGATTTGGCACTTTAAACCGAATTGGTATCTTCGCACGTGTCATCTCCAACTTGTGAAGCAACCCAGGAAGCAAAAAACTCTCATCATCCGAACCCACCTTTGTGTGAGGTTCAAATCGTTCAAGAGACTCCGCAGCACAGTGAGCAAAGTAAGTTCCACCCATATAGATCAACCTTGGAATTCCCAACTCAGCAGCAGCTTCAACACTCCAAGGGTAGAACATGTCAGTGACTATGAAATCGGGTTTCAAGTCACGGAACACTTGACGAAATTGCCCTTCCAAAATGGACAGTCCCTGACTGATTTTTGCTACAAAGTCTTTAGGAGTGGAAGCTCTGATGGTCTCCATTCCTTCTGGTAAACCTGGTATTTCTGGGAATTTGACAACGTGGGTTCGAATAGAACTACCGCGGGTAGAATCGCGGTCGATGGAGCTTTGAAAAACGGCGGCGTTGGCTGGTGTGGCAACTATGGTGACATCCACACCATGCATCGCGAATATCCTACCTATGTCTACAACCGGAACAAGATGACTCGGGGATATAAAGGGGAGAAAAATAGCCTTTAGAGTTTCAGATTGGACTTCCATACCAAAGGACGCCATTACAATCTGGAATGGATAATAATTCTTGGTTGATGTTTAGTTTGAAGTGTATAAAAGGACGTACATAAAAGGAGAGATAAGATGATGAAATGACAATAACGAAGACTAACTTACTTTCCCATCCTACTTTAATGCCCGCCAACTAACCATCTCTCACAGGATAATAAGTATTTTTCACTTTTCTCTCATTTAACATTTTATAATTTTTTCTTATTTTATATTTTATAATTATTATTTTGTATCTTAATTATCTATTAAATATTTTTCTAATAAAAAATACAGATAAAGAAAAAAAGGGTAATTGACCAAACTGGAATACTTTGAAAATTTAAAATACTAAAAAAATAACACGGGTTTTATCAGTACAAATTTAAATTTATTCATTT
Source organism: Hylodesmum podocarpum (assembly GCA_026586105.1). Classification (NCBI taxonomy): domain Eukaryota; kingdom Viridiplantae; phylum Streptophyta; class Magnoliopsida; order Fabales; family Fabaceae; genus Hylodesmum; species Hylodesmum podocarpum. The sequence continues at coordinate 943,079 of JALJEV010000539.1, read as the reverse complement.
GATTTAATAGTTTATTTATTTTGTAAAATTTAAAAGAGATCAACAATATATTTTTAAAATATTTTTGTAGTTTTAAAAAATGCTTCTATTTGGTCAGAAACGAGAAAAAAAAAATTGAAGTTCAAACGGATGAAGTAATACCCAAAGAGATATTATGTAAAATGAATCATTGTGATGTAATCACAATCAATTATATGTATAATTAACCCAAAAGCACGCATCCTAGTCCGGTGGGGTCAGCTACTTTAATTTTTAAATTTTTAAATAATATTGTAATGTACAGTCTATAATTATTAATACAAGATTTTTCTTCCAGTAACTCTTTCTAGTTTATAATTTTTATTGAATAACTTTATCATTTAAATTTATAAAATTATTGATAACGATAAACTTCAACAAAAATATTCATATTAATATTTAAGGATTCATACAAAAAAATTGTTCCAACATACAATATATTAAATTTAGTTATAATAATTATACTAATATATCCAATTTTTGTTATCTCCTCATTTTTTAATTATTTATATTTTAATTAGCATTATATTTTATGGTAAAATCTTAATTATTACTGTAAACTACACGACAATTACATTTTAACTGCATTTGATAAATTAAATATAAAATTAAATTTAAAATAATCATACATTATACCTCCACTAATCGGAGAGTTATAATATAAGTGCCTTTCTTCTACGTGTTTAATAATTTAGATTTAGAAAATTCAAAACATATTTAAGTCCATTATGAACTATTTAGAAAATAAGTTAAAATTTATGATCGTTGTTAATGATTTATCGTAAAATTATCAACTATTTAAATTATATTAGGATAATTATTCCAAACATATATTGAAATAAAAAAAATTATCAACAAATATTTTTTTTATTTTTATTTATTAAATTTAGATTGTTATTTTCAATTCCAGTCCAAATATGTGCTTAGAAACATAAAATTGATTGTGTATTCTGCTTCTAAGTCAAGTGTTCCCTAAATCCTAGAGATTTTTTCTGCTTTGCTTATATTCACAATTCACACTTGAAGACGCGGAGAAAGCATTGTTTACTAATGGAAGCCTTATCTCTTGTACTTTTCGCGCTCCTATTATAAATGGAACTTTCTGCATTTTCGAGCTTCAGCAGAGCACTTTCTAATGCTTCCTTATTGCCATTTTCTTCGAATCGAGTTTGGTACCAATGCTCTCTTCCTCTTCCTCGGCGCGATTATGGCTTCTGCTGGAGTTCCAAGTCGAAACCGATTATTCGGATCAGGATGTGCTCGGAGAAAGCTCCGTCGTCGAACGGTTACGGCGGAATCGAGAGCGGAGCAACGAAATCTGACTTCGTCGAAGTCATTGGCATTGGTTCTAGGAAGGACGCTGTGTTCGATTTCTGCTTGAACTCGCCGTCTCAGTCACCGTCGCTGCGGTTTTGGTAATCTTCGTCGTTTTCGCGTTTTTTGTTTTTTCGATTTCGGAACCGTTAGTTCGAAACTGTTTTGATTAATGAGAATCTGTAGTTTAGTTTAGCTTGAACGTATTCGAGTATCGAATGCTTCTGGATTGATTTCTGGTGAGGATACTTGAGTGTATGAAACCTTAGCATGTTCTCTAACTGAAGGAGCAATAAATCTTATCTATATCGAGAGGTTTGTTTGGGATAGCAAAAAATCATGAAGAATAATTGCGTTTGATACAAATTATTTGTTGATAATTAGGTTTCTATTGTAAAGAATTAAAGACGAGCGTGGCGTTGTTAGTTGCTACTGTCTTGTCATATAATATTATGATGATTTTCTAGCAGGCGCCGTGTGATAATAAGTTGTTCGAGGTTGTTAATTGTTCTATGACTACTTTTGTGAGTGGAAACTGTACTTCATATAGTTGAAAACTTGAAATTCCTTAGTATTAAGTGTGCGTTTGGTTACAAGCAAACGGACTGTCAACCTGAATAAATTCTTCTGGTATTGTTTTTCTTTTTATTTATTGTTTTTGCATTTTTGAATTTGTTATAAGATAGTACTCTTCTGCAGGAATATCCTTATGAAAGAATCACAAGAGGTGCAATTACAACAAATGTCAATTGAAGAAGGTTTTCCTTTGATTTAATATTTACTGTGATTATTTTTATGATACAATTAATTAATTATACTCTGTCTAGTTTAATATAGACACTGGTACTGACATATTTTTGTGATATTTAATTTCATAGTAACATGTTAAATTGCAATTATGTTCGTCTTGATTAAGTTTGTACGTATGCAGCTTCTGGATTAACTAACCAAAAATGGAGCTTAATTTTAATGAAAAGAAAATAGAGAAAGAAAATGGGGGAAATGCTGTGTTGTGCATGAATTTCAGTTCAAATATTCATCCATATCCCTTGTTGTTCTGTGGTTAGAAGGTGTTAATATTTTGGGCTATCTTTTGCAGAATCTCATCCAAGAATTGTCAAAGCTCCAGTATTTTTGAAGTCATGCTCAAAGACTATTGTCCTTGTTTGTACATTCCTTACCTTCAAACTCTAGTAATAAAATCTTTGCTTTATCCCTTTCAACTTGTAACAGTGGTAATTTTTATCCATGGGCGTCCAAGCATGCATAAGTCAAATGAAATGCTTAAATCCATTTTTAATCATCATAGAGTAAATATATTTCATTATCTGTTGTTTTAGATTCAATTCCTTGCATGGTTAAATATTTTTTGTGTTGTTTTAAATATTTTATGCATTATTCCAGCTAGAATTTGTTAGGGTAGTTTGATGAATTGATGTTGCCTTTCTCCCCCCATTCCCTCTCTTCTTTAGGTGGCCAGTGCAGGATATGGCATGTACCACTCTGTTGCAGATGATATTTTTGAAACTGTAAGGTCCAAGAAAGGGTTAACAGTTGCTATAGTTTTGAAGCCTTTTAGATTTGAAGGGCTTAAACGACAAGATGAGGTATCTTTATCACTTTGAAATTATATACTTTATTTCTGTAATGATGTGAGAAATCAAAACTACAAGACAATCTTCATGTAGTTCTGTGAACAATTCCACCTGCAATATGATGAATATTTCTGTGTGCTTTACATCTATTTGATTATGATTATTTAGGAAAAATCTGTTGAAGGTTTTTGGGCATCTTATTTATTTTTCGCTTTACCTCGCATGAGATTCTTTGATTGATATTAATGTTTTGCAATTAAATAATTTTTTAGATCATCTAGTCTGTGTGATATGTATATTTGTGCCATAAATTCTCAGGTGAAAGCCTTGATGCAGAAACTTAAGGAGAACACGAATTTACTCATTGGTGAGTGTGAGCTATATTTCTTATGTTAGCTTGTTAAAATTAGATTCTGGCAAACTTCGAATCTGGCTCATTGTTTTTTGCCAATTAGAATTCAATACATAATGGCAGCTTTTCTTTTTCTGGAAAGAACATTTAGTTATTTTAATCCCAATGTCTAAAAATTGTCACTAAAAGGCCATTATTTTCTTGCTCTGCTAAGTCTGATGTATGTTCAAGGAGGAATATGTTACAGAAGCTAGCCCAATTTCTCTGTGTTAAACTAGTACAAAGTTTAAAAGAAAGATTAAATGTTATTCTCAAAATAAAGGTGATACAGTCCTGTCTTGTTGGCAAGTACTGATAATCAGTACTAAGCCTCCCAATGTTGTACTAAGTTATCTCCTCGAGAAAGAAACTACTCTTTCCTTCTCCCTATTTATTTCCTGCCCCACCTGTTGCTAACTCACCTTTTCCTCACTAACTCCTGGTCCTTCCATTATTAACTGTTGTTACAATTGTTTTACTCTGAAAAATAAAGACTGAATCATTTATTTCCCCTTTTATGCTATCTACCATACACTCTTTTAAACTTATTGATTGTTTTCTTTACTCTTTCAGAAAGTAATCAAGTATAAGTTTCTTTAATTCAGTCATAAATCATCAAATGACTTACAAAGAATGTAAAATTTTGCTCGTCTTTGTTGATTTATGATACAGAAATAGATATTGATGCACTGCTGGAGAAAGACTTGCTGACTCTAGATGAGGCCATGAAGACTGCTAATGAGGCAGTTTTGCTAGCTATTAAGGCTGTCTCTGTTCTAAAATCTGTAAGCTTAGTTTTCTAGTATACTTCTAGTTATTGGTTGTATAAAACTATTGTAAGGTTACAGATGGAAAGTTTTGCAGGAGATGCACAGAAAATTTATAGATAGATTGAATGATGGAATGAAAGAGGCCAGCACTTCAGAAATTAATAAAGTAAGTTTTTATGGTTTTTACCCTGATAATTTGAGACCCTTTTTTGCCTCAAAAGTTACTGGATAGCCTTGTTTATATTTATTTATTTTATAAGTATGGCAAAACTTGAATATTAATGTGCTCTTTTTTGTTATCCAAATTTCATGTTTTCCATTTCCTTTTCATCCCATTCATTTGTAAAATTGATGCTATTGCGTACAGATCTTCAAATCCTATAAAGAAGCAGGCATTGGATTTGGAGCTGCATATAACATCAAAGCTTCAATTTTGCAGTCTTTATTTGATAGTCCTTTCCTGGGTGTTCGTTTGAAGGTATCGCCCATTTTCCATATTCATACATGATATTGATTGGTATTTTTTCTTTTTGGTTGATGGATCACAAAAGTTTTCAAGATATATTGATTTTGTTATTAAATACCATGGTTGTTGCCAAATCTTTTTTCAGAATGATTAATTCCTCCCTGCCGTTTTTTAGTGTAGTGCCTTTTTTTAATGGTTATTTTAAACATTTAGCTATCACTCTTCTGGTTGAGTTCTGGTTCCTTTTTCTCTACTGATTAAACTTATTATTTTTGTTCAGGATCCAAATAGCATAGTTATATGCATTCTTGCGTGTTCAGTACCCATCAGTGATAGTGATGTAGCAATCTTTCTGCGTACTTTCCGTCAAACAACAGAATACACAAGGGAAATCATAATATCCACAATACATGACCCTACTGTCAAGCCCAACCTAATCATAACAACAGTCCTTACACTTGGGTAAGGAATTTTATTTTTTTTTATTTTTTTTTTATAGATAAAGAAGAAAGTTATCAAGACAGAAAGGTAGGAAAGCTGGGTAAATATCTTACTTGAAGATATGAATGTTCGTTGGTATATAGTGGGGATAACTTCCTTATTGTTAATGTTGTTACTGAGTTGAGATTGACATGAAAAGAAAATAGGGGGTTCATTTCAAGTTGAAGATTGACTTTCAATTTGAATTGAAAATATTACGATTCAATAACAAAATAGGTGCTAAATTTTGGAGAACAGGTGGAAATCCTGCATAACTAAATGTAGTGGGTTTTTCAGCAAATTAGTGACAGATAATATACTATAAGCATATCATTGGCTTAACATGAGAGTGTTGTCTAGTGTAACTAGGACAAACAAAGGAATTTCATGTGCCTGGTCAATAGTTGTGCACAGTTCTTGTAAGAATGAGGTTGTGATGATGATAAAAAGGAAAGTCTTGTTTCGTAGAAGTGTTAGAACAGGATGAAACATTATGTATGGGTCCTATTATGTGTTTGGCACATTTTGAAAATACAACAGAACAGTGGGGTGAAAAGATGGTACATAGTCCACTAAAAGCGGTAGATCTAAGGAGAATGAAATAAAACATAATATTCCATCCATTTTGTCCATGTTTCAAATGGCAAATGCTAGTTAATATAGGTTCTCAAAACATTTTGCGGTTGAATCATCCTTTGGACAAAACTACCGCTTCATTTGATGAATGGCCTAGAATTGGAATCACAAGCATGATTACTTACAAACTAGCTAATTTAGTTGCTGAAAAAAAGAAGAAGAAAAGAAATACTACCAAGGGAACCTGCAGTTTCTCACTATTTTACATATCCTAAATATTGTTGTCCAAACTATGCTCTGCATAGATTTTCTGAAATTAAAGTCATGTATTGACATAAAAGGCTTCTTACCTGACTCAATTTTAAAGTGCACAGTTCTGAATTAGTGATAATTTCCTTTACCTGTATATTTTTCCATATTTGTTAGACGGTTAGACCATTTCTGATAGCTCTCTCTTGTCTTGTAATCAGCTGTTTATATGTGCAACAGTCTTCCCAGAATGGTGGTATACTGTCCATACTTGCTCTGCATTTTCCTCAGATTTTTAGCTTTTGGGGAAAGCATAATCAGCAACAAGTTGGCACTAGGAAACAGACTGAAGCATTTTCTCAGGAAGGGATGACTTCTGATGACATTGATGAGAGGACAAATAGGATTGCTTCTGACAACATCAATAGCGATGTTGACAACTACTATGAAGAGTTGGAGCCAGCAATGAGTAACAACAGCTCAAAGTTGCCTGCTTCAAGGTTTCCTCTCTATCTTACTTTCTCACTTGCTCTTTTCTTTTTCTTTGTCCTGTTTATTTCTTTAAGCAATCCTGCTGCTTAGCTTGTTCTCATTTTGCCTCTGAACTATAATAGGGTTTCTGAGAAAAATGGAGATTTATTTGATACCACGTCTAACTATAGCATCCTTTCTGATTCTATTACTGAAGGAGGTAATTTTGACACAGAAAATTCAATTACATTGTGGCAGTGCACCTAACAATTGTTGAGTGATTTCTTTCTCTGTTGTCTATTGTTCAATTTCAAATCAAGTTGCATTAGGTGATTCTGCTTTTCAAAGGGAGCAACTTGAGAACTGGAATCTAGGTCCTGGATTTGAGGTGGCAAAAGAGTGGGCTCAAGAAAAAGCCGATGATACTACAGGCACTGTTGATAACCTAAGCATCTTCCACCTTCCTGTTGGTGTGAGGCCTACAGAAGAGTCGAAGGACTATTTGGAAATTTCATTTATGACAAAACACCATGAGCCAGAACCTGATAATGATGTGAAAGCTCAAACATTAAATGGAGGTATGGTTCCTTGGAGTACAGCAACTGATGTAGGTTTTGAGGCGGTGATGGAATTTGCGTCTTCACTTTTGAAAGGAAAGAATGCTAATAAATCAAAGAAGAATGGAGTTCTATCTGTCCGTGCCGCGTCTATGCTGGTAAGAATGACTCAGAAATTTGGTGATGATATATTTGCATGCATGTATTACTGAAATAGATACGGAGGAGTGAGGACTATGCTGTTAGTAGTGATATTTGAGGGAAATGTCTTGAGATATGTCAATAACGTGACAATTTAACAAGAGACAGTTCTCCAAAATTAGACGTGCGTCTTGCTGTCTTTTTCTACTCTAGTTACTCTATGTACTTTCCTGGAGAGCTCTTCTTTTCAATATCTTTGTTTAGAACTTTAGATTTACTTTTTAATTGCTGGCTTGTGCGAGGAAAATTTCTTATCCCTCAATCTAACCACCCTATGAACTATGGTCTACTCCTGTGAGACAGTTCTTAGCAATTACTATAGGATGAATTGAGCCATAGCTTCTAGGGCATGTTGCCCCTAATTTCCTTGTGATTCGATCTGCTCAACATGCAAGTAGTCCACGCCTGTTCAGAGATTTTCCCTTTTAGTAAAGTTCTTCATATCAAACAAAGAGAGGGACCAAAAATATTGTAGCCTCAACACTCTCTGAAATTAAGCTTGTTCAACATTTGAAATCAGACTCAAGATTGAGCTCCACTTTCTGTTTGTGGAAGTATGAAACTACACATTCGAAAGTATTTCCAACTTCACTTAAATAGGCCTCTTTCTAGTTGTATAAATCTGGCTTTGGTAATTAATAAAATGGTAAACTTCAAAATTTATGGTTATTAAAATGTTTTGGCCTCAGTTTGAGCTCCTCAGATTGTGGGTCATAGAACTGAATTTCCTATTTTTCACGGCTATATAGCTTTCCAAAGAAATAACACCAGGACTGTAGAACCTCTGGTGTTTATCCAGTGCATGGAAAATTCAAACATTTTATGAGATCAAAGTATTCTTTAAGTAATAACTAACATGCACTCTGTTTCAGTAAGATCTATGAGACATTATTTATGATGTTCGGTATAAACTATACAAGTATCATTACTTCATTACTTTAATTTTTTTTTTCATATGGCATACTTTATTAGTTTATTGCAATCTCAAGTCATAGGGATTTTAGGTTTGACTTAATGGCTTTTGTCCAGGAGGCGGAACGTGATTTGTCAAAAAAGTGGAGTCCTGTTGTGGAAATGCAATATAGAGGAGGAAGATACAAGGGACGATGCCAAGGAGGTCTACCTGAAGGGAAGGTAAATTCTTAAACATTTACAATAACAAAACAAGCAGGCCAGGCTTGGAAAGTCTTTTCTTCTTTTGGCCTACATGCTGAAGATAATAACTACGGTCAATGAAAATTTACAACCAGGGACGTCTTGTCCTCAGAGATGGAAGTATATATGATGGTTTATGGCGCTATGGTAAGAGATCAGGTCCAGGTACATTCTATTTCAAAAATGGAGATATGTTTCAAGGATCATGGAGGGATGATTTCATACATGGCAAGGTTTGTACCCTTTTTTAGGTTGTTTTTTTAGTGATGATTGTCAAAGCTAAAGATAAGATAAAAAGTAATTGTTTTGTAATTATTTTATAATTGATATGGTGTATTTATATTTGAATTGGTACGTGATTCTTCCATCTGTTACCATATGTGTACGTTTTTATCAAAAAAAGCTTGTGTATGTGTCAGTGTAGTCTGTATATATAGGTTAGTTTACGTTCTGTTAACGCCACTGTAAATTTTAGCAGTAGTTATACATCCTATTAAAGAAAGTGATTTTGCTCAGTGTATCTATTTAATCATGAGTAGTTTCTGAATTGATCTAGTGCACCAAGTTTTGAAGTTTTAAATAGCTCGATGCAATTGTATAGTTGATATTAATTTGGAAACTGCACTATCATACATGATATAATGGATTACACATAAACCTTTGACGGAATACTTCACAGAATTATGTCAGTGAATTGGATGGTAATTGCAGCTTATTGATTATGCAGGGGTGGTTTTATTTTCACACCGGTGATAGGTGGTTTGCAAACTTTTGGAAGGGGAAGGCTAATGGTGAGGGACGGTTTTACACAAAGTCCGGTGATGCCTTTTTTGGCAATTTCAAAGATGGATGGCGGCATGGCCAGTTTCTTTGTATTAATGCAAATGGGACAAGGTATAGCTCTGTTGGTCTCTCTGTTAATTATAAAAACAAGCATGAGTTTTCCCACCTATTATATTGTTAAAATGTGCTTTTCAATTTTCTTGGCATGCTGATTATGTTTCCTCCTCAATCAACATATATACACCCACCGTTTAAGTTTGCTTTCTGTCAGATATGATGTTTTATATAAGCGATGATAGAGAAATGTTGAGGAGCTCAGCTTCAATGTGATAACTAAGGGCCTTAATACAAATTAAGTTTGTGTTGTCATATACACCATGTGTTTTGTTCATCTTACAACTACTTTCGTATATCGAGTTAAATATTTTGTATTTTGAATATTTTTGTTGATAAAAATATATATTTTATGTAATTGAAGTCTTTATATGGAACTCTGAATATCCAGGAATAAGAAGACAACAAGAAAATAAACTCATTGTTATAGAAATAAAAATGTTGCATTAGATGAGTGGACATATAGACAGATAGGATTAACAATGTGTGCATTAGGCAGAAGTTGGGGTAGCCCAATGCTAGAGGTAAACTGAGAAATACTGTGATTTAGGCAAAATGTTTAAGACGAGGTCAGTCATTTATCTATAGATATGATTTATGACAAAATATTAGTAATCATTTAATCCGTGTACTAGATCCCACGTAGTAGGAAAATGCTTGATTGTTGTGCAGGTCTTCATTTGATGACAATGGAAGTTCAATTCTTTAATTGGTTTGTTATAAAAAGTTGAAATCTACTTTTAGTAGGCAAAACTCTTGCAAATGCATCCCCTCAGTCACAAACTTATTTTACACTTCCATCATTGCATATTGCAAAATAGGACGTACCATGCCAGTATGATTGCATGTCACCAAATTGACTTTCGCGTGCAACTGCTATAATGCTCATATGAACAGGTACGTTGAGATTTGGGAACATGGCGTTCTTGCAGATAGCAAGCATTTAGACAGATGACCGAGGTGGACAAATACGGTACCCTAAATTTTGTGATTACTGTTCGTTTTTTAGTCTTGTCTCGTTTTTTATCTTTGTTCTATATTTCTTATTTATGTATAATGGCTGTTTTTGTCAGTATGCTATGTTTTATTTTGTCTGTTATTTTGCCTCCAAGTCAATCAGCCATTCAGCTTCCGCCGCACCCCTATTCTTTTTCCTCGTAGAACTTGCTTCAATCTATATTTGGGATTTCGGTAGTACTTCGGATTCCCTTATAACATGTTTGAGTAAAAGATGTATGTAAATGTAACAAAATTCATGCTTTTTTAAAAACATTGATTTACACTAAATATTTTTTTATTATGTCAATCAATCACAAAATGACATTTTTAAATAAGTTTGACTCTTATCTAATTATAAAAACCATATTTACTATAAATTATGATTGATTGATAATGTAAAAAAAAATAAAATGATAATACATGGTGAATAAACATCTTTTAATTACTTTTATCTTATGAAATATGAGATAACTTTAGTATGTTTGATTGATAAACTGTATAAATCTTTTTACACTCATGTCATATATCCAAAATCTTGTAAATGTTTATTGTAAACTAACTTGCCAGATCCGTTTGTATCTGTTTCTTCATATCTCATCAAACCACATTTATGAGTTTCGGAATTATATTTGTGAATTGGTAAGATGGAAACTAGTAAAAGCATATTGAATTCAATTAAAACAATAGATATTAAAAAATAAGTTTTCATTTAAATTTAAAATGATTGTAATGTATTGACCATTATAGCCCTTGGTGTTAATGAAAATAGAGGGATTCATTATTTTTGGGACTCAACTAACTTTCACAGTCAATGGGAGAAATGCGGGGCACAAAATTGATGACTTATATATTTCTTTTGAAAAATAATAAATCATTTTTGGTAGTTCTGGAAAATATTTCCTTACTTTATAAAAACAATCAAAATATCTTCAACTTTGAATATTTTATTTCGTGTACGGCCTCATCTTTTGGTCAAAAGAGTTTTTAAAAGTAATACAATTAAACAGTTAATTCTTTTGTTTTGATTTTCTTGAAATTAAATGAAATTTCTTGTGACAAGTAAATAATAAATAATGTTGGTATCACAAAACATAATATGTTTGAATTTGTCAGTTATTTTTAATTAGTAAGAAATGTTTTTATATTATTTTTATTTATTAGTCGTTTACTTTTTTTACTCATTTGAGAAATTTTCGATATTTTTATTGTTTCTATTTTTCTAAAAAGTACATTAAAAATGTTGTTAAATATATTTTTAAATGTTAAATAATTTTTAATTATTCGTAAAGAAATCGGTGTCCCAATTTCGTCACGTCATTCAGTGCTTTTAATATGATTTTATTTTTATGTACGGATTTGGCCATATGGAAGCTTTTTGTCTTCGGTTTAAAAGGAGTAAATATAAACAGGAAAAAATAGAAATGAATTTTTTCTTTACTTTTTAAAGATGGAGGAAAATTGTTCTCGAGATTTACTAGAAAACACTAAATTGACATGAAAATGAGAGGGGAATTGTATCCCTTTTATATAAAATATAAAAAATAGAGAATGTTTTCAGTATATAGAGAGAGTATTAAAATTGATCAGTTCCGTACTCATCTTTTGTTGACAAAACAATGTGATACTATGCATGTATGAAAATTTAAAATAAGATTATAAAGAAGATCCGAGCTTGATTGGTTTGGTTAACTATTCTTTTAACTTAATGATGTATTCTTCATAAAGGGAAAAAGAAAGACTGTCCGTGTTAATTAAGCTTCAAATTATGAAACTTTTACTCAAAGTCAAGGTAATTGAGTTTTATTAGCTTCTGTGGTTTAGATCTAAACACGGAATCAAACTAAATCAACTAATTATTATTCACAACTCCCACCCACTCGCATAAATTTTACTAACAATAAAGAACATATTGAATACAGGTTATCATAGAATGTTCTATTCACATTCTTCATTATGAAATATACTAATAATACATTTTTTATGCATTATGAATGTTTCATTTTCTATATAACTAGTATTTTCAGTATGTACATTTCACAGGGTAAATACCTATTTTTATATGATTAAAATTAATGATAAGTAAGTGTTTTCAATATATAAATTATATTTGGAATTGATAATAAATTATCTATTTAACCATTAACTTTTTCTTCATTATAAGCAGTGAAAAAACAACTAAAAAAATAATGACTCAAAAACTACTGCCATCCACTCGCATAAATTTTACTAACAATAAAGAACATATTGAATATAGCCTATTACAGAATGTGCCTATTCACATTTTTCATTATTAAATATACTAATATTACATTTTTATATATTATTAATAATTCATTTTCTATTTAACTAGTACTTCAGTGTGTACATTTCACAAGATAAATATCTATTTTTATATAATTAAAATCAATGATAAATAAATATTTTCATCACCCAAATTATATTTGGAATGATAATAGATAATCTATATTTAACCATTAACTATTTCTTCATTATTGAAATCCAATTTAGAGATAAGCAGTGAAAAAAATTCAGCATGCACCTAAAGATAAAATGATGGTGGCTTGTGATGGTTGAGAAGAAAACATATCCTGGTTGTGGTGTGAGAAATACACGTCGAAAGGGGATGATAAAAATATTAAAATATTTAATTGAAAGAATGACAAAAGTCTCTAGGTTGTATATATTCACTCCCTCAGGATGATTAAACATTTAATGTAAATTTATTTTTTAATATATTTAACATTTTTCTTAAAATTTCATATATTTTTTAATTTATTATAAAGATAGGATTCTAAAAAATGAGAATTTTATAGGAAGAAAAAATTTACTCCTGTAACTATAAATTGGAGAAATATAAAGATTAAAGAGAGAAAATATAGAGTAACTAAAGTAATGAATAGAAAAAATGGGAGGAAAAAAAGAAGTTATATAAAGTGTGTATTACTAACTCTAAATCTACTAATCAGAAGTGGACACGGCTTGTGACAAAACCGAAAGCAAGTCATGTTTCAAAATAAGTGTAAATTCAGCCATATGTAGGAGAAGTTTTATTTATACTAATTTTTTTTTTTACCAAAATAAGTGGAAATGAATGCTATGATGAAACGAAGATAATGAGGGATATTTGTATAAATTGATGTCTAATTCTGTAGACAGAATTAGATATATCTTAAATCAAAATGCGAACTTCAACCATACCAACTTCTCTGAAAAAACATTTTTAGCTGGTTCCTTGACCACCACATCCATGTCTGCCTGCATATCATTCGTCCGAGAAGCTACAGGATTGAAAAGCATTCAATTTGGTCAAAAACATGTTAAGATAGGAGTGACTAACAGCAAAAATAGTAATTGCGTTAGCAAAGAAACGGAAGCAAGTCAAGGCAGGGAGTAGCACACGAATCAATCATCAAAATCATTTTCGACTATTCACTTCCACCTCTTTATCTTCAATTTCAACACTAGTTAAAAACCGAATGGGTTCTCTGTTTCTGTACTTCTTCAAGAAGGGGGAAAGATACATAAGGATGTTGAGGATCGGAAAATAGTTTCACAAGAACTTAATGTTGCACAAAATTGTGCAAGTTGAAGAAAATTTGCACAAGGTAACACAAAAAATCAACGAATAGAACAGCATGTTACATCTTTCACATTGCTTAAGTGTACTTTTACGTGGAAAGATTTTCCTTCAAACGTTGGTTTTTCTAAATTGATTTTCCTGTTCAAACCTTTACCAACCTTTCGTCCAAGAGCATAGTTGAACTTCCACATTTAAGTCAGAAATGTAGCACATGAAATGAACGGTTGAATACTTTATTCCCCATCAATCTTCTCCGGTAAATCGTGGTGCCTGAGAGAATCAAGGCTGAGGAGAAATTTCACCCCATTAAGAACAATAAATTAAAAGTCATAGAGAGTAGTTTCAGAATGGTAAGCAAAAAACATGGTCAAATTATTGATAGAAAGACTTTGAGTATATTTCGAACCTGCACTTTTGAGGAACCCTCCAGGAAACAACTGACAACTTCTTCAAACTTCGAGGCAAGGATAAATAATGTTTCCAATCCTGAATCATGATTCTAAGATCGTGAAGCTTGCTATCCATACCAAAGCAACAGTTTGCATGCATAGTACAAACTTGGTTTAAATCCCTACTTGGTTCACAAAGCCCACCAAAAAAAGTTGTATCCAGAAACCTCATTTTCAGTCCAATATCAGTAATAAAAGGGTGAACCTTGATGAAGTTAAGGACATCTTGATCATGGTACCCAGGAAAGGTTTCTCTTGAAGCGTACCAGAATTTGTAAAACTCTATTGACCTATTATTTGACTTTACAAAGTTGAACCCTCCATTGGGTCTGTTCTGTACATCATCAATGCTACCTGTGAAATGATCGCACGCTATCTGGAAATCTGCATTATGGTGAAACTGTCGAAATGGGTTCCTAAACCACATGATATCGGCATCCTGGAATAGGAACACCAAAGTAAGTATCTAATTAAGCCACTTCAAAAATTTATCTAGCTTCTTCTATAAATTTATCTGAAGTCTTCAACTTTTTATATTTTCCCCTTTTTTTTTGTAAAAGAAAATACAGCTTAGGAAGATACACTAAGAACTGCAACAATTAAATCCTTAGCCTAAACATATCTGCAATTGTTGCTCCTATCAGTTGCAAAAATGATTTGGTATGTTTAGTGGATATTTGCAAAAGCCTGGTATTATTGTTACATCAATTCAAATCAAATCCAGAAAAGAAAGTTAGTGACAGAAGTTTAGCTTCAACATACAGTCAGCGTTCACCATGTCTATACTTCGATGTGTAGAGATGAGAAAAACTTAATTTGCTTGGTTTGAAAATTTATTCTGATTACATTTCTTGATTCAATTAAAAAATATACTTTATAATTATCAATAAAAAATTTAATTAATAACAAAAATAGCAAATAAAATAGTTTCTCAAATTAAACAAAACCTGGCACTAGAAGGGGCTTTCTATTTTCTATGACTATAACTAAGGAAGAAAATTTTCCCCAACATTTGATTAGAATTTTACATTGACCACAATCAAATTTTACATTTCCTTATAAAAATTCTAAATCCTCCCTCAACATCATATAACTAAGATGATTTCTCATGTAGCTACAAAATAAGTAAATTAAAATCAAATAAAAATACAGTATATTCCATACTTTTGCCTAAAGATAAATCACAAATGCATTGCTACATTCAAATGTATTATTTGCTTGTAAAATGCCAATGAACTAGATCATTAATAGAACACAGAGTCAATTCATTAGTAACCCATTCCCTAATTCACATAAAAGGAAAATTTTCCATTAAGCACTATCATATGAAAATCAATCACAAAAACAATAAACTTGACAACTTTGAGAATGTTTCCATGGCTTATAAAATTGAAACAATGTTAAAGTCCTTGTGAGCTTCAAGAGGTTAGTGATGGAAAAAATAACTTACTGTGAACACAAAATTATACCCCATCTCAAGAACAGAACGTAGGAAATCAATCCTTCTCCACATCATCGTCAAGTAGCGAGGAGTCATAAAATACGCTTCTTGATGAAAGTTAGCTTCTTCACTAAGAAGAGAAAAGCAATGAGTATGTATAACCTGACAGCGTGCAAAGGCCTTTTGGTCCAATGTGACGATTACCAGATGATTTAAAAGAGTACGGGTACCATCTCCTATTCTAAAGCTCTCAAGGAAAAGATCGATGACTGAATTTGGAGCCGCCCATGCTTCATTTAACGTTGTCAATATTACAGTTCTGTCTTTCGTGGCAGCATCGTTCAGGACCTTTTCAAGTGGATATTCATTGGTAGTCTGCAGGAGAGCCAATTCACAAAGAAAAATGAATGTGTTCCGCAGACAAATTGCTCAAATAAACCACAACACTACAGCACTGAAAATAAATAATACTTCTAAGTGTGGCTGCAGATCAGCATCAAGATAATTTCATGGTAAAATGGAAATACTTTCATGAATGTTATGGTCATGCTTATGAAACTTTATAAAACATATGGATTTAGTGTTTATAAATATTCACGATTTGATTAACTCTAATCATAAGACCAGAGAATGACTTAAGAATGAAAACATCATCACTGCTAGCAGAGGACAACCTATCTATATTTTTGTAATGACCAACAATTCATATCAACAGAGGCTAAAGAATTTATATTGGGAAATCACCATCTATTATATTTAAAAGTTTTCTAATCAATTAAATTAGTAGTAAATAACCAAGTTTGCCCAATTTTGTCCTTAAGTTATAAGTAGCTAGTCTTCCTCTTTACAGCTATTCAACATACAGAAATAAACAGCAAAATAATAATTATTAATCCTCGATCTTTGTCAAGTAATGCTTTCAAAAATATCTAATCCTAGTAACTAAACAGTGTCAATTCATACTATCTTACTATTATATGTACTCACTTGCAATTGACTGGAACTTGCATAGACATTGATTAAATAACACATTATTTGGGAGTAATTGGTACCACTCTATTAATTCCTGAAATTTCCGGTGTCTCTTGATTTTATGAATAAATTACACTTTCTCAAACAAAATGTCCATAATCTTCAAATTCTCAAAAGAATTTAGAGCTTGAATTGTATTTGAATCAGTAAGATAATATAGTAAAAGCACATGAAGAGGCCTACATTAATTAATTTTCCAAAATGCTATCCAATAGGTAATAAAACAATCCAGTAATTGAGCATAAGAAAATGACGATGAAGAATGAACTAACTCAATTCGCAGTAACAGTTGCATTTTCTTTCCAGTAGATAACAACAAGACAGTTCCCTGATTAAGCGTACGAAAAACGTCGACGCAAAATGAACTAACTCGATTTGCTTTAACAGTTGCAGTTTCTTTCCAATAGATAATAAGACAATGCACTAATTAAGCAAAAGAAAACCGTGTCGGTGATGCAAAATGAACTAACTCAATTTGCTGTAACATTTGCAGTGGATAACAAGACAATGCACTAATTAAGCAAAAGAAAACTGTGTCGGTGATGCAAGATGAACTAACTCAATTTGCAGTAGATAACAAGACAATGCACTAATTAAGCAAAAGAAAACTGTGTCGGTGATGCAAGATGAACTAACTCAATTTGTTGTAACATTTGAAGTTTCTTTCCAGTAGATAACAAGACAACGCACTAATTAAGCATAAGAAAACCGTGTCGGTGATGTAAAATGAACTAAGCATAACTCAAACTGAATTCGCCGTAACAGTAGCAGTTGCTTTCAAATAGATAATAATAAGGCAATGCGCTAATTAAGCATACGAAAACTAACTCAATTCGCTGTAAGAGTAGCAGGAAACGAAATGAAAACGCCGCGTAACGCGAGAGAAGATGACGAAGGAAGCAACGGAACTCACCGCAACGGGATCGTTGTACGCGGAGGGGAAAATGCTAGGTAAACCGGAGAGAGAATAAGAGGAAGAGAAGGTGGAGAAGAATCGGTGCGAATTAACGTCTCTGAAGAGAACCAAGCACGAGAGAGAAACGGTGGCGAAGAAGAGCGACGCGGCGACGAAGCGCCGGAGGTGGAGGACTTTGACATCCAGAAGCATGTCGGCGGAGGAATCACCGGCGTCGAAGCAGCGCGTGGTCATCCTCCGGCGGCGCGTGAAATGTCATGTTATTGTTTCTGTTAGCTTTGCGGAGAGAACAAGAGAGAGAGAGAGAGATGAGAAATTGAAATTTGAAACGCGTGAATGAATGAAAATGGAAGTGAAGTGAGGAAGAGTGTGAGTTAAGAAGTTCGAAATTCGAGGTAATTCCGTTACGGACGCGGAA
The DNA here is from genome assembly GCA_026586105.1 of Hylodesmum podocarpum. Lineage (NCBI taxonomy): Eukaryota > Viridiplantae > Streptophyta > Magnoliopsida > Fabales > Fabaceae > Hylodesmum > Hylodesmum podocarpum. The sequence goes on along the minus strand of JALJEV010000539.1, from coordinate 925,104 downwards.
CGCATTTTCGCGATACTGCACTGACTGGGTTGGTGATTTTTATTTGTTGGTACCATTTTTAATAACTGTCTTCCCACGTGGAATTTCTCAAACACGAAACTATGTGATACTTTTACTAACTTTTCAACGAAACGTTGCTCCCCAGTCCAATCCACCTTCGTTGTCTTCGTGCAATCCTCATCTATGAATAATTCTAATGTTTATTTATAATATCTTTCTTCTATTGGTCCTCTTATTTTTTTTATTCTATAAAGATTCCAGTTTTCGAAATATTAACATTATACTATTTATGCAGAGATCCCCGTAAATACTTATAAAAAATATAGAGAATTAAAAAATAACTTATTACTTAATTTTTACACAAGTATCTCAATTAACTTCTCTTAAAGCCATTTGAGAGCTCAGAACGGTAAAGCATACGCAGCTTAAGGTGTTGCCAAAACTCTGATAAAGATGCCTCAGTCACCTAATTTTTTTCTTTTTAAGTTTCTTCGGTCCCGTGATGTTTTTCTTAAGAAATGCCTTACATTGCATCGGGTATATATAACTTCTATAATGATGAAAAAGCTCTGGAGAAATTTACGGTTCACGGAATAATAAAATTTGGCCATTATCTCTTATTTAAATTTTTCATTGTGTAACTTATATATTCTTTCTTTATGTACAAGTAACGTATGTATTGTACTCATTCCCATCTTTGTGTTGAGTATCGTATTTAATGTCATATCTCATTGCACGTAAGTCATCACAATAATATATTTGATTACGATCACAAATAATGAGTGCAGTGGAGACTGCAATAGAATGAATTCGGTCCACGAAGAAATATGCCAATAATACATGTTGAGCTAAGTTACAAACATTACTTTAGCTTAACATTTCGAGTCAAATTCGTGAGTTTTTAGGTCTGTTTGATTTTAATTTATAATTATTTTATATATTTTTATTTATTTGTTTGTTTATTCATATGAAGTAATATTAATATAACACTGATTAAAAGTATAATAACATGAAATATATTATTTAAGATATTTAGAGATGTTTCATGAATTAATGGAGTTAAATTATACATTTAACTCAAATTCAGTTGATTTATTTAATAAGTTTAATTTTTAATTTAAACTTAAATCATTTAATTCATAAACTAAACTCAACAAATCAATTATTAAATTAAATATAAATCATATTTAAATTGATTCGGTTGATTATCAACTCTTATTAAGAAAAAATAAAGACGAAGGAAATGGAGGGTTGTAAAATCATTCCTCAATTAACTTTTACTTCCCTCTTGCTGCAATGGAGATTTTAAAAGAGGAATAATCAAATGAAAAATTAGTTGTTTTTTTTTTGTCCTAACTTAAAACTTATCCTTTTCTCTAAGACTAAGAGGGGATATAAGAATTTTTCCTCCGTCTTCTTCTTTAAAATATTATTTTTCTTCCTTTAAACCAAATAAAAGGGAAGAGCAATTGGTTTTAATGATATTTAAAATTATTCATTCATATTAAATGATTTTGTCTAAAATTCTATATTTATATTCTTGTCTTATTCGTTTTATTTAAGAAATAGTTATGTATTTTTTCTAATTTAGATATTTCAAAATTTGTAATTAAAAAAACTTGTTTGTATGTAATTAATTAATTAATGCTTGGCTCTACATAACTAACAATCGGTGCTCTTAACTAAACAAAATGTTTTCTTTTGTTTTTATATAAAAAAAAATTTGTAAACTTTTCGATTCGTTTTCTCAGTAACTTGTCTTATTCATTCCCTAAAAATAAATAATCAAATTACACTGTCATTTTTATGAGATTATATTTGATATCTATTTTTTAAAATTAGTTTTAAATAATAGCATTATAATAACTTTTTTAAAATTGAGGACCGTTAAAATTAATGAATATTACTCTAATTAATTTTTAAAAAGTTAAAAGAATTGCGAAAATTCATCAAATATATCTAACTATGCCATCAACTATTATCTTTATACACATATATATATATATATATATATATATATGTGTGTATATGTGTGTGTGTCACGACCGCTGTATTCTAGAGGATAAAATGATTATTCAAAAATGAATTCGTTTAGAAATTCTATTATTGCCAAAACCGAATCTTACCGACAATAACACAATACATTTGTTGTTCTTTTTCCTCCCGTGATTATTTAGTGTATTAATTCTTCTCTATCTTTTTTTTTTTTTTCCACCTAACTTTCTCAATGAGTTTAATGTGCCTTTGTTTTTCCCTCTTCTCTTGTTTATCACTTTTTAACTCAAGCTCTGGTTTAGACTTTCATTTCAAAGCGAAACCAAATGCAATTGTGACCAACTAAGGGCCAATAAAAACAAAGGTACGTCCATGCTCGCAGAAACTAACCCAACTCATCCTTTCTTTCTTTTTTTTTTTTTTTTTTTTTTTTTTTTTTTTGAATGCCTTGATGAATTTGCGACTCTATGGTGTTGTGCTATAGCCAAAGTTCTAAATATCAATTACCGTTAAAATGGTTATTGTGACCGTTGCTGTGTAAAATATGTAAAACTGCGATATGTTGTGACTAATATTAATATTCGTGTTTTAGAGCTATATTTAAAACCTTCGCTATAACATACTCCTGGTGCAACATGTTTAGATCTACTATTGTTGTCTTCATTAAGTGAAAGATTCTGCCCTTTTCCATTAGAGCTCTCACGAAATGTCTTTTCCCAAACATTGAGTTTGACACCCCTCCAACCCCGATAAAATATAGAGTCAGAAATGGTCCAAGATATGGAGGGTTCAGTTTGTAACAGACTGTGCATTTTGGACCTGCACGTGACCATTGCGCCCACACCTAGTCAGGGGTGTGAAAAAAACCGGTCGACTGAACCAATCCAAAATCGATGTAAATTGTTTTCTAAAACTAAATTGTCTCGAAGAAAAAATTCAAATCAAATCATATATGAATAAAATCAATCTATATATAAATAAAATTTAGATAATTAAATTAAATCAAATCCAACGGAATAAACAAAAACTGAATTGTTTTTAAAAATTCAAACCAAACTACTTTTTTAAAAATGGCTTAATTAATTAAATAGTTCAAAAATAGATGAATTTGATTTTTCATTATTGAATTAGTTGTTGCACACTCTTATATTTAATTGTGACCATTAAGTATTATTATTATTGTGTTACTTTGAGGTGGAGGTAATGTCACTATTTCTATCATTACTTGTGGCAGAGGTAATGGTGGATAATAACAATAGCTTGATAATGAGAATAATAATTATATATAATTTTATAATAGATTTAATCTTAATGCTAATTTTTAATGTTAACTTTTAAAATTATAATATGAAAATTATTTTAATTTTTTTGAAATTCATAAAATCTTTTTGAATCTTATCTTATAAATTTTTATAATATAAATTTAATAAAATTTATGGTACAAAATCTTAATCATAAAAGTTATTTTTTTTGGAAAAATTTATAGATTATTATATTCTTATATAATTTGCAGGATATTACACTAAACTAATTTTTTTAAAATCTCAATCTAATATATTTTTCTTATTAATCAACTTCAATAAGTAAATAGTTATAAATATTTTGGAGAGATTAAAATGAATAATTAATTATATTTTTCAAATTATTATTTTCAAAATTTGAAATAACAATATTCAGACTTGGATGTATCTAATTGAGATTTCAAAAGATTTTTATTTTTTGTGGTAATAAAAAGTTTTGTACTATTTAATTAGTACTTTTAAATAATGAAAGAAGTTTTTGTGCTGTTTAGCGAAGAAAATTGTGATTTTTTTTTATATAATGCATTAAAATCTTGTAGTATTTAATAATAATTATTATGATTTTTTAAAAAGTTATGGAAATATAAAAGATTATTTTAATATAGAAAAAAACTTGTGAATTGTAAAAGATTTTAGAAGAATATAATGTCTTATAATTTTTTTAAAGACTTTTACTATTTCATAAGAATGCAATGATATATAAAATTTTGTAATCTATTTTTTATTGTATTATTCGTAAAAATTTATAAAATTTAAAAAGATTTTATGAATTTATCAGATTTTAAAGAATTTTATGAACATGTAAAAAACATCAAATGATAACTCTTTGATTATAATTAAAAAAAAAAATTATCACTAAAATTAAAATTAAATTATAAAATTTTAAATCTATGTTATTGTCATATACATTAATATTATATTCATTGTCAATTTTATTATTATCAATATTGTTATTAATATAATTACGAGAATATATCTTAATTTTAATAATAATAATAATATATGACGATGGTGAAACATGATAATAAATATTATTTAAAATTATCAGATATAAAGAATTATATATTATAACAAAAAATGAGAAAGTTTCACAAATTTAGGTAAGATGATTAGATAAGTGAAACACTACATTTTGTATTAAAAAAATTGATAAAATTTATCATGACAAATAATCTATCAAAATCTATATATTTTTAAATATTATTAAATTTTTTAAGTTGTAAAAAGTCTTTAAATACAGTAAGACTATTTTAAGTTATAAAAGATATCTTAACGGAATATCATAATACTTGACTAACCTTTTACAAAGGTCACCATTATTATAATTAAATATAATAAAACTTTCATAACTAAATATAATTAAAAAGTCAGATTGTTTGACATCCCAGTTTGAATACAACCCATTGGTATTCAGTTAAAGATTTTGGTATTTATATATAAACTATTTACGACTTTAAAAAAAATTGTGTTATTAAAAAATAGATGAGTTTTTATAGATTATGGATTATTTGATACGATAAATTTTATTTATTAGATTTTATATAAAATATAATTAATTTCTTTATATAACAATCTTATTAAAACTCTTAAAATCTTATTGAATTTATTTTATAATTATCTATTAATCTCTGATCACGTATATTACTATCATATTATTATTATTATCATATATTATCAATTCTTTATTGTCATTTTTTTTATAATCATGATTGTCACCGTGAAATAATGATTATATAATATTTTTAATAAGGATAAAAATAATAAAAGAAATATACTAAAAATATATAAAATTTTTATAATTTAAATCATAAATTTAACTATCATTAAATATTTTTATGCAAATTTACATAAATTTATAAAATTATTTTAAATCTTATAAATTTATATATATAAATTTATGAAATATTTACTACATTAAAATATTTTTTAAAATCCCAATCAAATACATTCTTAAAATAAAAATTTACCTGTCTTTCAATAAGTATTTTTGGTCTCTACTTTTCTTTTCAAGGTACATAGATTGCAAAGACAAATAATATTTTTTTAAGTGCCTGTGTTATGCAAACATAATAACATCATAACAACTGTGACATAAATTTTTTCTTTTAAATATGTTAGTTTGACATGACAAAAAGAGATAATTTTTTTAAATATGTTATCGTTTCAGTGTAATTTAATGTTTTTTTTATTTGTCATTTTTATAATTTTGTTAGTTTTAATTCTTATAATTGAGTTTTTTTTTATTTTTAGTTTTTTAAAATTGCTACTTTATTTTTCATTCTCATAATATCATTTATTTTATTTCATTTTTATCCTTATCATTTTTGCAGATTATTTTTTAAGGACTAAAACTAAAAAAATAAATATGAAAAATAATAACTTATAGGGATAAACTTTTTTACGAAAATAAAAATATTTAATTTATAAGGATAAAAATTGAAAAAAACAATAAGATTAAAATTAAAAAACATTAAATTACAAGGATCAAAAGCCTATTTAAACATAAAAAAAATCAACTTCATACTCTTAAAAAGGTAAAATATATTTGATAAAAAACCACGGTCAAGATCAATATGATCTACTTTTATAATAATTAAAAACGTGTTTTTTAATTGAATAAATATATAACTGACAACAAAAAGTGAATACAAATATATTGCTGTAAAAAATTTAATGTTTTTTTAATTAAAAATATTTAATGTTTAGAAGAAAAAAAAAAAAAACCTATTTGGACTCGTAGGCGATAAAAACATTGCACAGGTTTGGCAATTGGAAATAACCCGAACCAAACGGGTACACATACATGATCGAAGAAACAAATAATAGTGTGATATAATAAGCTCTTTTTTCTACACCATTTATTTACTACTCTCTAAAACCCCCCTTCTCCGATCTAACTTCTTTCTGCTCCCAATTTTGCAGATTCCACCGATCTCGCACCAGGTTTTTCCCAATTCTCTTTTCTCATCGCATTTTGCTTTCCGATTCGATCATTTTGATTTTCCGAATTGATGATTAAGTCCCCGATTGCACGCTCACGTGTTGTTATTATTCTGTTCATTCCTTTTTTCCGTTTTCTGGAATATTGCAATGATTATTGAATCTGTGTTTCCTGTAGATTTGGATCTTTAATTTTATGGTATTAGTTAGATAATCTGGTGAAGCAAAAGAAGGATTATTACAAATTGGACGTTGGATTTGATTTGTTTTGATTTGATTCAACAATGGCTGCTCCTGTGCCTCCAGGGGCACCTAGACCCGGAAGTAACACACATCCACCTCCTCCTAATTACATCCCTAACATTAGGGGTACTCCTGATTCACTAGCTGATAATATGCATAATTTGAATCTTAATCGACCACCTATGACCTCAAATCCTGTTTCTAGACCTCCCCCATTTGGTCAACCACCACCTTTTGCTTCCTCGGCTCCTTCGCTGGGGATGCCGGGTCAATCACCGGCATTTTCACGGCCCGGTCCACCTCCTGGAGCATTGGGGAGGCCTTCTGGGCCTCCTACTGGACCACCATTTTCGACATTACCACCAAATGTTAACCCTGGAAGGCCTACTGGGCCACCTCCTGGTCAACCTCCGGCTTTTGTGTCAAGACCCCCTCCCAATTCTGTTCCACCATCCATGGGTAGTGTTGCTGCACCAGTTTCTGGGGTTCCTCCTCCTGGAGGTTCTCCACCAAACCGTCCAATTATGCCACCACCACCGACTCTTGGTTCTCGGCCAAGTCCTGGTCCTAGTCCGTTTACTTCACCACCAATGAATGCTCCCCCGGGTGTGGCCCCTATAAGTGCATCCAGTAATTTGATGAATAATGGGCCACCTGTATTTTCTGCTGGAGCCTTGCCAGGTCCCCAACGCTTTCCGGTTAGCAATCTGCAACAAGCTCCAGTTGGACCTCCACCACCAACAATGAGAGCTCCTCCAGGCCCAGCTGTTCAATCCCAGCCCCAATATCCCATGGCATCTCAAGGAATAATGCAGCCCCCAAGTTCACCTTTTGCAGCACCTTCTTGGCAGATGCAATCCCAGCAGGTAGCTCTTCTCTACATCTGAACTTTTTTGTATGAGTTTTTTATTTGATCCTAATTTTAGCTAGAACATTTGTTGAATGAATTGATAAAAATATCTCTATCAATTCTTGTACCAATACTACGAGGAATAGGGGTTTTATGCATTTTTAAAGGAAAAGGATTTTGGTGACTGCACGGTCTTAGCTTAAGCAGATGTACAAAATAATGAACTTTCTAAATTTGTTTTTCTTATGCTGAACAGGAAAAATGACTGTAAGATTTTTGTTGGAAATAGGAATATTTCAGGCCATAAGAGCTTCTTCAACGTTTAACTTTTCAATTGGCCTAGATACTTGATATGGCTAGGTTCAATACATCTTAGGAACTAGTGGTATCTTAATGGTTCTCCTGTAAATTGTTTTGGTGTTAATTATCTTTGTATTACTCTTGAATATAAAGTCCATTCTGCTGGGTGAAAAATGCACTCAAGCAAATTCAGGAAATGTTTGTTTCTCTTTTCTCACAATTTTATTAATTTATGCATTTATAAACAAGTATGTTGTGTGCATGCATTAAGCAGCAAAGTTGTTGGCACTATAGCAATTATGTTGTTGGCTAGTTGGTTGAAAGAAGCTTCAGATCTGATGGAGGATTTCTTATGTTGGGTTGTAGTATTGTGGTTCCATAGTTCATGTGTCAATAGAGACAATTCATTGAAATATATAGTTGGTTTTAAAACAAGATTTTTTATCAGAATCTGTTTTGTAAAGAGTCTTGAAATAGCTTAAAAAGCAGGCATGGATATTTAATACATCCAGAAAGTTATAACGCATTAACACTTAAGTATGCATATTTAAAATTGGTAGAGTATATCCTGAGCATCTTGATCAAATTGTGGGATCAGTTTATATTTATAGATTTGCTCCTAATTGAAACAAAGATCATTTTAGTTATGGAGTATCCAGTTAGAGCAAACTATTAATGTGTTCCATATAATATGACTGAAACAAAAAAATAAGGAACCTTTGAAATTCTTTTCACCACTTATCCTCTATTTCATACCTATTTTTTCTCTTTTCAATTTGCAGCAAGTTAAGTGCTTGTGAATGGTTAAAGTGAGCACTTGTTATTACACGAATTATATGCTGTTGCATCTGGTCTTAGTTTAAAGCAGGCACCATAGGTTATGCTCTGTTGTGTGACACAGCTCATCTAATTTGTGTCTCACTCGGGTTTGGTATAATGATGTCTGAAAAGTATAAACCTTTAACTGACTGATGCTGTTTGAGAATTATTGTTTTGTTATTGTGGATATTTAGACAAATCAATAGGCATTTGGTACTGGTAAACATTTCATATGTGAAATTGTCAGCGTGTATTTAAGTGTTCTCTAATACCTTACCTTATCTAGTGCCCAGATTGTGTTGTAATATGCCCTATATGCATTTATCCATATTTTGAAAAGTGGTCTGGATTCTGATTATTGGGAATTATGTAGGTGGCACCACCTCCTACAGTTCCTGGTCCACAGCCTCCTCGGATGTATGGCATGCCACCACCACTGCCAAATCAATCTATGACTACTACTATATCACCTGCTGTTGGTCAAACTGGAGCCCCCATGGCAGGGCCTTCCAAAATTGATCCTAATCAAATTCCAAGACCTACTCCTGGTTCCTCAGTGATCTTGCATGAAACTCGTCAAGGAAACCAGGCAACCATTCCTCCGGTAGTCATCTGAAAGTTATAGATAAATATTTTTGTTTTTTTTAAATAAATTAGAGAAATGACTTTATGCTGATGATGGAGCTTATTAAATATGCTTTCATGTCTTTGGTATTATAAGTTTCCTTTTCTCCATTATTATCTGTTTCCTTTTTAAAGAGAAAAAAATATGTAGCATCTTAGCTGAAGCTTTCTGAATAGTCATTTACATTGCCTTATTTTTTTATTTTTGTCCAGCCTGCTACAAGTGAGTACATTGTAAGAGATACAGGGAATTGCAGTCCACGTTACATGAAGTGCACAATCAATCAGGTCATGTCTGACATCTGCAATATTTTTAAGCTTTAAATTAGGTCATGAGAAATGCTAGGATTTCATGGCTTTATTTCTGTATTACTTTTTGGTATAGAGGATGAGCCTGGGTGCAGTGGTAAGGTTGCTGCCTTGTGACTTGGATGTCACAGGTTCAATCTTGGAAATAGCCTCTCTGCTTGCAGGGACTAGGATGTGCACATCTAGTTTTCCTAGACTCCACTATGTGGGAACCTTATGCACCAAGAAACCCTCTTATTACTTGATTTAATAGAGTTGTATTGTGGCTTCTGTATTGCCGTTGCTTAAAAGGCCTTGTTCTTCTGATGTATTTTTTATGATTTGTTTTTGAAGAGTTTTAATTGTTATTTTTTCTTAAGATGATACCTCATTTTTTTGCTGTGTTCTCTTTCTAAAATGTTTTCTTTTATTTGCAATGAATTTTAGTCTTTTAATAATTTTCTGAGGTTGTTTACTTAAATTTGGAAATGTAGAGATTTCTGCCTTCAATTGTATTGATTTTCTTTTATTGGCTTTGTTCTTTTGTTGAATGAAACAGATTCCATTCACTGCTGATCTTTTGACAACATCAGGAATGCAGTTGGCTATGTTAGTCCAACCTTTGTCCCTTCCACACCCATCTGAGGAGCCCATTCAAGTAATGATGATGATTTTTTTTTTGGGGGGGGGGGGGAGTTGTATCTATTATAAGGATTCATCAACTAATGGCCTTTGGGTTTCTTTTTTAATAATGTAGCTTTTCTGTTTCCTTCTAATATTTTCTAATATTTCTTAAGGAAATCTTGAAAAAATATTTTCTCTAATTTTGCAAGGTTTTTCAACTGTTTAAACTTTATACTGATCAATGAATGTTGCTGAGCCCATAACTACTGTCTTCAAATCTGTTTGTGTACAGCTGTAGTAGTGAATGTAAACTGCATTGTAATACTTATTTAAATTCACTGTTATTTCTAACATATTGCCTTCAATGAATAATTTGTGATTTTTTTTTTTTTAAAAAAAATCTTTTGGCTGAGTTCCTAGTACCTGCTATTATAGGTTGTTGATTTTGGGGAGGGTGGTCCTGTGCGTTGCTCACGTTGCAAGGCTTACATAAATCCCTTTATGAAATTCATCGATCAGGGAAGGCGTTTCATCTGCAACTTGTGTGGTTAGTACTATTATATCTGCTCTACAATTGCTGGTCTTACTGTTGTTTGGTTTGGTATACTATGGAATCTGCCAATGACTTGGGGATATTATTTCTTATATTGCTTCCCCTGGTAAAGTTAATCAGTGATTTAGTGGTTGCTTGATAATTGTTACTTGTTTCACAAGTTTTTACTTCTGATGTGCTAGTTATTGAATGCTTTGTTGGTGCATTTGGAAGAACTTGTTCAGGTGTATCTTATGACATAATTGCTAGTATAAATGCTTAGAAAGATTTGTCAAAAATAGCTTATGATGCATATATAAGTTGTTTTTATCTTATTTTAATAAGCACTCCAGGATAACTAAAGAAAACAACATACAACTTATATGAAAGCAATTTAACCCTATTTTCTCCAGTAACAGAAACAACTTATACATAAACCTTACATGATAAACACATTCATGAAGCGCTTAATTAAGTTGTTTACTTAAACATATGATAAACACATTTTAACCCTGTTGCGAATGTAGACTGTAATTTTGTTCATAATAAAAGAAAAGAAGAAAGTGCAAGAAACTGGATGATGAGGGATCCTCCGTAGGAAAAAAAATGAAATATAATGCAACAGAAGAATAAGGAAAACATCAATGGCGTGAAGCTGCCTAAATTCCTCTTCATATCTGTTGAGGGAAACCCTTTCAAAAGAGCCTGTGTGTTACTCCAATTAGAAGCCAATTGCTTAATCTTATTCCAAATCAGCTGCTGAGCCAATGAAATGTCATAAAATAATAGCATATATTGTTTGTTACCATAGAAATTTAGCCCCTTCACTTCTTCCAAAACTACTAAACCTAGTCACCAAGATTTATTTAAAGTACTTGAGATCCATCATTCATTATTCTAGCTTTTTTATGATAGGGTTATTCATTATTCAATATTTTGCTTTTTGTTATTTTGTGAAATGATCCAACATTTTTGTCGTTACTGTTACAGGATTTAGTGATGAAACTCCACGGGACTACCACTGCAATTTAGGTCCAGATGGTCGGCGTAGAGATGCTGATGAAAGACCTGAGCTATGTAGAGGAACGGTTGAATTTGTTGCTACGAAAGAATTCATGGTCAGTTTATCTGTAAAATATATAGGGCTGTATATGAAGATGGATTTTTGAGTGTATTTCTCTTATTGGTTGTTCATCATTAGAAAATTTTTCAATTTAAATAGTTTGAATGTGCAATATTTGTTTGAATATGCTATTGCTGCCTGTTTTATAAATGTCTATTTGCTCATATTTGAGTCATATTTCTTTGATCTTCTGCATACTGGATTGATAATGTGTGGTCTAATTTTATATGGTTGGCTTAATTTATTTTATGGCACTAAGCTTATATATGAAATAAGCAGTTTATGCTTCAGTCTTGAATACATTTTACTTTCTCTTATTCTTGTTTCTTCATTCTTTGGTGTGTCTGATGGCTGGTGTGTGATTTGCTTTTTTCTGTAGGTCCGTGAGCCAATGCCTGCTGTGTACTTCTTTCTCATTGATGTATCCATGAATGCTGTTCAAACTGGTGCAACAGCTGCAGCTTGCAGTGCTATAAGTCAAGTTATTTCAGACCTTCCTGTGAGTTCTAACTGTAGACAACTTATGAATCATTTATAAATGATAGCTTGTATGATGCTTAATATTTTTGCATATTTTCTTTTATTTCATTGGATTGAAACTCATTGCTTCATCATACTCTGTTTTCATTGGTATATCAAAAGATAAAACCTTTAACATTCTTCCCTCCTTTCTCCATGTGCCTCCAAAACAAATAATAAAATAAAATGAATTGTTTGGATTGAATAGGGTGATATTAAAAATCAATTTCCCACTATTTAGTACTTATACTTAATTATAATAGCGTAACTGTCAACTTAGTGATGCATTATTGTATCATATGTAAGCTTTTTGTTTGTTGGCCCTATATTACATGAATTTGTGATGCATATCTTTGATGATGTTCTGGTAACACAAAGAGTAAATGCTGGAAGCTTGCGTGTCCATTTTTATACCTCTTTACTTTGAGTTCAAGCTAGTTAAACTCCAAAGAACATATTTGGCATGCAGTGCAGAATTTACAATAATGTTCCTGCCTCCATTCTCTGTGAATGAGGATTCCTATGTTTTATTGGAACTTGGAAGTGAGAATGATGTGATTCCTGGAAACTAGGAATGGGTCAACTTAATTTTTTATTCCTTATTTATCATCATTATTTATAATCATACTTGTGATCTTTCCATGCAACAAACATACTCTGCAACAGTATATATATTTTTTAGCCCTAACTGAATAGTGTGTGTTTATCAGATATTTGTTTCATCCTTTCTCATTCAGTGGGTCAGACTATATTAGTGGTTTTAAGAGATTTCACATTGAATTAGTCTCTCAATTATTTAAGAGATATATAAATCAATGAATTCGACCTTTTTTACCCTCAAGAAAAACAATAGGAGATTTGGAAGATAAAGAATATTGGAATGATAATAATCTCTGTTTGTGGTCAGTATCAGACTGAATTTCTATTAGGAAGCTTTTTTTCCCCTGTTTTTTGCATTGTGACCAGAGGTTTTTACAAATATCTCCTTGTGTGACACACTTCATAACTAATTTTTTTGGTCTTATTGCTGCAGGAGGGTCCTCGCACATTTGTGGGAGTTGCAACTTTTGACTCAACAATTCATTTCTACAACTTGAAACGTGCATTGCAACAGGTAGCTCACTTGTGCACAATCAAACATATTCTTATTTTTTTATTTTGAATATTTACTTGCACTTTCATGTTTTCATTCGGTTTAAATTAATAATTTTTTTTGGAAAATATATATTCTTTATATGACATTGAAGATGGAAAAGTTTTTGTTATAAAAACCAGTATGTTACTTTAATTTAAATTATTCCGCTTTTAGATGGTGATAGAGAATGAGGATTTATATACTACAATTAATTGGTGTCCAGGAAACTGAACAATCACTTTTGCTTTTCCTTTTGCATCAGTTTTTTTCCTGTTTATGAGTAGTGGAAGCATTGGTTATCTATTATTATTTATTTTTTCAACTGATGTTTTTAACTTGTGACTGTTTTGTGAAATTTAGATCATGAAGATTATTCCTTTGAAACTTGTTAGATAAATTGCTATTTACAGTTCTAAGTAACTGGGTAATTAGTTTAGATAAATAGCGCTTTTCATTTTACAGTTTTAAGAAATTGATTCTCAAGCTGATTTTGTCATTTAAAATTTGTAGCCACTGATGCTCATTGTTCCTGATGTCCAAGATGTTTATACTCCCTTGCAAACTGATGTAATTGTTCCACTATCTGAGGTGAGTTTCAAATATTTTTCTGCTTGCAGAATTTTGCTGATAAATAACTTTTGGAGAATGTATTTACTTTATCTTATTTTTCTTTGTTTATCGTGGTTCTTCACTTAAATTGTTTGCTTCTTTTGTATTTAGTGCCGTCAACACTTAGAATTACTTCTGGAAAGCATTCCTACAATGTTCCAAACTAATAGAATCTCTGAATCAGCCTTTGGTGCAGCTATCAAGGTATTGCGTTTTGCTTTAAAGTTGTAATCATCTTTATTTGTTATTTGCTGAGATGGTTGTAGAAATGGTGCATCAACATCTTTTTATGTTAATATCCTTCTTCCCCTTGACCCTTGCCCCTCACCACTCTCTTCTTGGATTGTATTTCCCACTCACCTTCCCACGTAGGCAAGGTTGTTACGCCTGTAATCCCGTATCTCTCTTCTGCACCGTACTTGTATTCGTTGCTTTGGTTCTCTATTCCCCTATTACCTTTTTAATTCTCTTGATGTATGCTTTAGTAGCTAAAGGATTCCTAACAGGCTATTGCTATTTGCCATTATTTTTACTGTCACTGCCATCTTTCTAGGATTGGCAATTTGACTAGTTCTTCTATCCATGCCAGATAAAAATGTGTATATGAAAATGCTAAATGCTTATACTGTTTTTCCCCCTTTAGGCGGCTTTCCTTGCAATGAAGGACACTGGAGGAAAGCTGTTGGTTTTCCAGTCAGGTGAGTTTCTATATTTGATAAAAAATTGATCTTTGTATTACACAATGTTGCTATCAACATCCTAAGTGGGTCATGATGGATGTGCATATAAATTCATGCTATATTAATTTTCTTGCTTTTAAAGTATGCATCTGCTCTATTGTTATGTATCTAATGCTTTTTTTGTCTTTTTGAGATATGACTTGAGTAGAAGTCAGCATCTAAATTAGGAAGTTTCAAATATTCGGAAATATGCATTTTAAGTTTAAAATGAAAGAAAAATATCTTAAAAAATGGAGAAGTCCTTAGTAAGCAACATGGAAGAAGTCCTTACTCCTTAGTAAACAACATCATTGACATTATCTAAAAGCTTTTCTTGTCATTAAAATCTACTCCTCATTCAAAAGTAATAGGTTGTGCTCCTGCCAGTAAATTTTTTAACACATTGAAACAATATTATTATAGTAGTTATGTTGAATTATTCTTTTTGATTCTGGTGGTTAGATCTTCATTTGTATGTTTGTTTGGGTCTTCCCCAATCCTTTAATCTTTTGTTAAGTTTCTTGCCATTATATAGTTTTTATCTTAGTCCATTTTTTAATTCTCTTTTTTACTATGAGACCATATCTGTATTATATTGCCTGGTTCATCATTGAGTATGTTTGGTGTTTTTGATGATTTTTGTCTGTTGTCTCCAGTCCTGCCTTCTATAGGCATTGGTGCACTTTCTGCAAGGGAGGCTGAAGGTAGAACAAACATTTCTGCGGGTGAAAAGGTATTCGTCTCAATTTGGTTGCTGAATTGTCAGATTCTTTTCTTCATAATAGAAAATATATAAATTTGTTATTTACATTACATCATTTCCTTGATTCATGATTCCTCCGATGTTTTGTCTATTCTACCTTCTACAAGTCTGGTGCTGATAGTTTTTTCATGTTCTTCAATGAAATCCCATTCTTGTCGAATTTCAGGAAGCCCATAAATTACTTCAACCAGCAGATAAAGCGTTCAAGGAACTGGCTGTTGAATTTGCTGAGTATCAGGTTTGATCTTGAGTACTTTTGCTCGTGATTCAGGCATTACTTTTATGTCTGGTTGATTTTCCTTGTGAGCTTGTGTGATGATCATCTTGATATATCAATTAAGTATAATTGTTCTGTTATGCTGCAGGTTTGTGTTGATGTGTTTGTGACTGCTCAGACCTATGTAGACATTGCTTCCATATCTGTTATCCCACGGACTACTGGTGGACAGGTATGCATGAATTTTTATGGTTCTGTTTTTTAAGTAAATGATTGAAGTGTTGGACTTCATTGCCTTTTATGCTAAATGAGTTGAAGATTTGATTGCTGTTTTTCCTTAAATTGATCAGTTTTGTTATTTTTAATCTGCTAACCTCTCATTTTGGAAATGCTGGAGACGCTTTTAACCACTTGCTTGAAATTTTTGAAGATGATAAATGGGGAAGTAATTGAAAATTATATCATAAATATATAGTGAGTAGCAGTTGTTTCTGACGAAAGAGGTAGAATTGACTATAACCATAAAGGCTTTTGCAATGGTACCATGTTTTGTTAAGGCATCTATAATTGTTCACAAGTCAAAACATTCAAGTTACAAGAAAATATTTGTACATTTTTTTTTAAAAGTGGAAATATTATGCAATAATATTTAGTGTTTTTATGTACTGCACTTGTTAAATTCATACTGTCTTTTCTCAATTGTGTTTTCCATGTTAAATTAACTCCTCTCCTTTTTCCAGGTCTATTACTATTACCCTTTCTCAGCTCTTTCTGATTCTGCAAAACTGTACAATGATCTTAGGTGGAACATCACTAGGCCACAAGGTTTTGAGGCTGTAATGCGTGTGAGGTGCAGTCAGGTAGTCTGTTCATTTCACTCTCTTTGCTACCTTGTCACACAACATATACACTCCACAATTTTCATTTTTGTTCTTTTGCCAGGGTATCCAAGTGCAGGAATACTATGGTAACTTCTGTAAACGCATCCCAACTGATGTCGACCTACCTGGGGTCTGTATATTTTTCTAAATTCTTGATACAATTATATGCATTTGTGTATAGGCAACCTGCGAATATTTTTTTGTATGTGTACATGAACACATTGATGATGAAATGGTATTCAGATCTGTTGGCATTTTAGATTGTATAATGTAACTGATGTGTCAATATACTGCAATCATAATTCAGATATAATTACAATGTTTAAACTCCAAGGATTAATCCTCTTTGGAGTAAGACTATTAGTATTTGGGTAGTGTACAAGTTTTGTATATTGCTTATGGTTGCTGCATACTGGGTAGATGCAATCGATATCGTCACCTACTAGACTTTGTTGTGCTGTTCAGATTTAGCTAATGTTTTTGGGTTATGTGTAAATTATGCTGAGAGATATATATTTTTGGGTTATGTGGAAAATCCATTTTTAATTTGATGTGGTGAGCTACATTTCTAATGTAAAACAATTACACAGGTTTGTTGTTGGGAAAGTAATACTTATACTGAAATGATGTTTCTGTTTTTTGTTCTTATTTTAAATTATTTTCTTTTTATTAATTATTTTTATATGCCATGACATATAGATACCATCCATATAGAAGTATTTTGTGAATTTCTCTCTCAAATCTTTTGAAAAATACTACCTACAACACATGTTTCCTGTTCCAAACAAGATTGTACAGATTGAGGGCTAAGGAAGTGACTTGAAGATCTCCTTTTTTAATGAACTTGGTTGTCCCTAGGATTTGGAAAGTCACCATAATTGATGGAACTGGTTTTATCAAAAGCTGTTACATACTAGAGAACTGAAGTTGTGGAATCTTGAGTTTTTCTGTGCTGTTATTATTTTTTTTATGTTGGGGGTGAAATTGTAGCCAAACTTTGTTATTTTATTTGCATATTAAATTTTACTTATGTGGCTTATTTGAGTGGATTAATTTTCATAGAGATAGATATAAACGAGATTTGATATGATGTCTGTCATGTTTATGTTCTTACTAGTGATACCACGTCATTTCTTTCTATTTGGACCGCAACTAGAATTTTTTAAAAATACTTTTGTATGCTCATCCTGTGGCCTAATTTTTCTTTTGTGCAGATTGACTGTGACAAAACATTCATGGTAACTTTGAAACATGATGATAAGTTACAGGATGGATCAGAATGTGCTTTTCAGGTATATGGGAAGTTTACAGGATAAAGTTGTTAGTCACTGTGGGTGAAAATATTCTACTCATTTTGTTCTGATTATATATTCTTTTCATTATTCAGTGTGCCCTTCTTTACACAACGGTATATGGTCAGAGAAGAATACGAGTCGTAACTTTATCTCTGCCTGTCACTAGTATGCTCAGTAATCTGTTCCGCGCAGCTGACTTGGATACTCAGTTTTGCTGTTTCTTGAAGCAAGGTATATCTATCATTTATGAGTGTGCATTGCTATTATGATTACTATTTTTTACAATTGTGATTATCCGATATTGATTGTTAACAGCTCTATATAGTATTTTTTGCCTTGTGTATTATAAATATTTCCATGGTTGGTGTCATCCTGTTCATATTTTAGATTGTGTCTACAAGTATAATTTTTGGGTGGAGGAATTTTAACACTTCTTTTTCCCTGTAGCTGCTAGTGAGATTCCTTCAAAGCCACTCCCACTTGTTCGTGAACAAGTGACAAACCTTTGCATCAATGCTCTATTTTCATACCGTAAATTTTGTGCTACTGTGTCCTCATCTGGACAACTTATTCTTCCGGAGGCACTAAAGCTTTTGCCCCTCTACACACTTGGTATGTATGAATTTTCACGTGTTGCAGAAAAATTCTGATTGAAAATGCTGTGGAACTAGAGACATTATTTGTTATAGTTTATTCATCTGTTGCATTCTACCTCACATATCAAACAGATCATCTTTAATAAATTCTCATTTTTAATATATTTGAATGTTTTTACTTTTTCACTCCTGCATTGATATGCCACTAACTAGTGTCTTAAAAATTGGATATTAATGCATTTCACTATATAGTACTGTGGATATATTTTCATGTGTTCCCCCTTTAAATAAGTCATCAACTTTGCATTATTTTGCTTTCTGCTGGCCCTTCTATTTTGAAGTAGGGTCTTCTGTTTTTGTGAATTGAGGATGACTCTTGAAGCTGATATACTTTTTTGCTCGATCTGTCAAAAACCAATCGTGATTAATGAAATTCAAAACTTTGATGATGTGATCTTCTAAAGAAGGCCTATACAAGTAGGTGCTAATTTCATTATTCATTTATTTTCAGCATTGACTAAGAGTACAGGGTTGCGAACAGAGGGAAAAATAGATGAACGGTCATTTTGGATAAATTATGTGTCCTCTATCTCTGCTCCATTGGCAATACCACTTGTCTATCCTAGGATGGTGGCTATCCATGATCTTGACTCAAAGGTACATTGACTAATCATGTTAAAAGAATTTATAATTACGAAAAATTGTGATGTTCTATTTGAAACACATTTGAATTATTTGCATATTAGCAACTAGCAAGTACTTAATCAGAACTTGATAATGTATTAAATTTTTAAAATGATAATTAATGTATTTTTAAAAATAGGCTTGTGGTAGATAATATGAAATTTCATGGGCTAAGTATGCTAGATAATGAAGACAGTTACATGGTTGATATTCTTTGATGAAGTCATAATATGTTTCACTTCAGTGCCTATTAACCATGACCTCATTTATATTACTTCTTGAGACACTGATATATTTTTATAATTTGCAGGAAGATGAAGACTCTGTTATTCCTCCCTTTCTTCCTCTTTCTAGTGAACACATCAGTGATGATGGAATATATCTTCTTGAGAATGGTCACGATTGTTTGATATATGTTGGAGACTCTGTGAATCCAGACATTGTGCGGAAACTGTTTGATGTTACTACAGTTGACGAAGTCCCTACTCTGGTAATTTCCATGCTCTACTGTCTCTCCTGTTGCCATTGTTTAACAGCACATTGTCAAATTCTACCCCAAGCAGTGGTTGTTTTCAAGGGAATTTTCTATCATCCTTGAATTATACCCTTCTTGTTTTTTAGGTCACATGCTCTTTTTAGTGTGCTAAAAGTTATTTTAATCAGATGCTCTGATGCTTTTTTAGTGCTTCATGGTTGAGAAATGGCAATGCAAAGTTAACAATTATGTTTTATCAGTTTGTATTGCAGCAGTATGACAATCCACTGTCAAAGAAGTTAAATGAAGTGATAAATGAAATACGGCGACAAAGATGTTCCTACCTCCGGTAAGCTAATTGTTTTGACAATTATAGCATGTTTGAAACCTTTCAAAACAATCTTTCCTGCGATTTCATGTCTAAATGAAATGTAAATTTTAAATATCTTTGTATCTCTGGCAGGTTAAAGCTCTGCAGGAAAGGAGATCCATCAGGTCAGTGCATTACAATGATTGTGTAAACCTGATTGCTTAATGCAGGCCGGAAGTATTAGCACAACAGATGAAAGTTTATTTAGAAAATGAAAACCATGTGGCTTCGTTCCCCATTCCTATTTCATCTTTTTTACTGTCTTTTGAAAAGTATTAGCATAACTAATTTTGATAGCATAATCTTCAAACATGTTGCTTACTCTCTTTGGTAATGTTTGCTTCTTGAACCGGTGCTCCATGTTTTCTTGGAAAGCATTGGTTCCTTGTATTATTGTCCAAAAGATGAGGATGTCCACCAGAGCATTAAGATATTCACAGCACCGAGCAACCTTTTTTTTCAAAAAAAAAAAAAAATACTATTTCTCTTGTTAATTTTAATTGAGTATTTTCATCTTAATCTTTCACCCCAAGCATTTTTCCCGGTTATGAAATATGCTCAATGGTTCATTTTTCTTGTGGAAATTCCAAGGAGGATGCTTTGGTGTGTGTAACATTTCTGGGTTGGTATATCATGAAGTAGTACTTGTAATGTAGGCTGCATATATGGTTACTTGACAGCAGTAGCATCTTGTTGATTGAATTTGTGATCTTCATTTGCTAGGATTCTAGTTCCTTTGCAAGGTTTACTTTATGCTGTTGTTGCGATTACTTGCTTCACATGACCAAAACAAAAGTTTTTTTTTTAATAAAACATACTAGGGTTAGTTGTTAATATGCTAGATTGGTTTTTGGCTTGTAATTATTCAAATAGAAAGCATTGTGGAGACGATTGTTATGGTAGTGTACATTATTCTTGATTTTTTAACTTAACCTATCTTATTTACTATCCACCAGGTATGTTATTCTTCTCATATATGATAGAAGACAAGAGCGCAGGTGGCTTCTCCTATGTAGAGTTTCTTATCCATGTTCATCGGCAAATTCAAAATAAAATGACATCATAATGAGTAGTATATGGTAGCTTCATTTTTGCAAGCTTTTAGACCTAAATGATAGAGCAAGTCCCGAGTATAGGTGAGATTCTGCATATTTATGCGCATTCATATGCCTTGGAATTTGTCAGAGGAAAACCAGATGACAGAAGTTTTTGTCAAGTTTTGTTGATGTACATGTATAAGTTAATTAATACTGGTTATAGTTGGATTTTTGTGAGAGATTCCTTTTTTTGGGGGTTCTATAGTTACCCGACAAATCAAATTTTATGGGCAATTGTGTTTGCATGCGAAATTTTAACAATGTGTCTCATTGTCATTTTAATAAATTTAGAGAGAATGACAAAGATAGGTTGAGTAAAATAATTCGTTTTTGCTTTGTGCGAAAATATTGTTCGACTTGCATTTCAGATTCAGTGCTGCGGTGCTGGACAGAAAAAGAAAAGTACGAAGTCAAAAGGAACAAATTAGAGAGATAATAAAAATTATTTTCTAATGAAATTGAAACGGGCAGGATTAGGATTAATTACAGATCCCGGATTGCTTAGATTTGTTGATAGGAGAATTATTGCTTAACTAGATATCTTTTTTGGACTCTTTTAAAAATGTTATTGTATTTAAAATTCTGGGTAATATTTGTATGTATAATATAGTATTTAAATACCATAGTGTTAAACTGAATAAAAAGCTGGTAGACACCATCTAGTCCATGTGTGGTAAATTATAATGGCAGTAACAACTTTATCATTTCATTTCATTATAAATTTTTTATTTCATTTATCTTAATCTTAATTTTATTTATATTTCAGATCTTGATACTTCATATCAAATTAGAAATATTTTCCCTCTTCTAATAAACCTAATTTTAAATTTACTATAATCTTTATGAATCCTAATTGGGATTTGATTTTTAAATATTAACACTGTCGATGATGAT
Source organism: Hylodesmum podocarpum (assembly GCA_026586105.1). NCBI lineage: Eukaryota > Viridiplantae > Streptophyta > Magnoliopsida > Fabales > Fabaceae > Hylodesmum > Hylodesmum podocarpum. The sequence continues at coordinate 903,211 of JALJEV010000539.1, read as the reverse complement.
AATCATGGTATATCCAATTTTTAATAATTTATTTCTAATTTCCTTGTCAATGTTAAAAATCTTATTAATTTATCCCTGTTAAATCATATTTATTACCAATAATGCATTTATTGTACTCCAATTTATTTGAATTTTTTAAAATAACCGTATAATGTGTAGAGAACTTTTTAGTGTAATTGGTTTTCGCAGAATTACATGGCATTGGCTATCGACGATATTCTCTTTGAAATATCATATTCATATAACATAATTACACAATACATTTTTTTTTTCTCTTCATCGCATCACATATCTTCTTCTGTAGCTTTCCCCCTTAAATTCAGGTAGAAAAGAAAATTAAGTTGTTAGGCAGCACGACACTATAATTCAATGGTCAAACTCAAATCATATAAAAAATATTTGAGAATATTATTCATAATTTTTTCAACTTAGAAAAGAATAGACGGTCTTCCGTATCATGTAGCCCACTGAGACAATGTATGGCTTACCATGCCTTTCTCATACTTTTGGTGAATTCTTCAACTGAAATATGACACCTCAAAAATAAGATATTTTAACTGACATATTAGTATTCATTAGGAATTCTCTTTGAAATGCCACGAAGGAAACGAGTGAGGGTCTTCTTAGCCCCAATTGTTGCTTTCTCAATTTTTTTCTCCTCTTCTTCATTATCAGCCTTCCTTTCTTGAGTAATATGCACTCTACGTACAAGTTTTCTCAACTCCTGTTAAAGATAGTTATGATATGTAAAGACAACATAATAAGCTCTTGAAATTAATACCCAAATGATGTACAATAAATGTATGAAATCACAAATTCATCTGATTCTGAAAACGCAATCAAGCACAAATTCACACTATTTGATCAAAAGCCATAGAGCCAAAATATCACCTGGCGATCAAATTCAACTCCCTGAACTGAATAAATTTCATTGGTGATTTCAATGTCCTTACTGATCAAACCATCAAACCACCTTGTTACTTGACTATCCTGATAAAATGCTCCAAAAATAAGAATACACCTCAAAGACATAATAATGCATCATAAGTCAATATAACCCAACTAATTTAGCAAGCAACACCCCCTGATGTGAAACAATGAGAAGATAAAGGTGGATCATTAACTTAGTAGAGTCAAGTTTGATCAGTATAAATCTAAATATGAATACATACCTCCTCATCCTCCTCAGATTCAGATTCTACCAAGTCATTATCATCATCTTCAGGATCATCAGACCCTAAGCCAGTTAAAGCTTGTAGCTCCTTGTGATCAGAATCTTTTGTTGCTTTAATTAATCGATCCATTAACTCGGGGTCCACTTCCCGTAGTAATTTTCCTGAGACAATTTATGTATGAAGAACATGAATCTGCACTGCAGAATGTACATCATATCATATCATAACATATCAACTTACCACACAGATCGATTGACAATTGTGCAGTAGTCTACACTAATTGATGGTAACATGATAAGTTATCAGATGTTGCCATCAATTAGTATATACTACAGCAAAACAAGTTGGAATGACATGATGCTCGATCATGTTCGAATGTTTGCTTAAACTTTAAAAGCACATGAATCAATCCTCATATATGCAAAATGCATTCAACTCAATATAATTGAAAAGTAATGAATTACCAATATAATTGAATTGCCTCCTCCGTCCTTCACGGACATCAGGTCCAAGTTTCTGCGGCAAAACAACAAACACTTTCTCTTCATTCACCAACACATTTCCACATCATAAATAAATAATTCCAACAACACTGATTTCATCATGATTATGATAGAAAAAAAGAAAATAAACAAAATAAAAAAGCAACCTTAACGAGCATAATAGCTTCGAACACGAGTTGGCCCAATGAAACCACCCTGCAACCCAAAACAAAGCACGCGAGCTTTTGAGCAAAGGTGGAAACTTTCGGAAGTGGGCATGGAGAAAAAGGAAAAGGGTATAAAGGGAAATGAAAAATGTGATACAAAACCTAAGTATGCGTTTGATTTGGGGTGGTGAAAAGGAAGATAAGTCCTTGCCCCAGTTAACAGCGCGCCTGGCTTCTCGCTTCAATTCGTTGCGACTCTTCTTGGGTTCGCTTGGATCCGTGTCGAGAGTAGGTGGTTGTGGAGAGTTTGGAGGACGAAGTTTTGGGCGTGACGAAGCGAGCGTCGCAAACGAGAAACGGTGAGAATTGTTTGGTGGTGTTTTAGTGGGGTGAAGTGGTGGTGTGAGAAAGTGGTGATGATGGTGTTGGTGGTGGATGGTGACGCAGGTGCGGTGGTGGTGCAACCATGACCATTGTCTGAGAGGTCGTAACACTTGTTGGGTCATGTGTGTCTTGTGTCTGTGTGTGATGATGATGATTGATATCAGAACAGAGGAAATGATGTTGATGCTGTTCCTTTTCAGTTATTTGTTATTCGAAGATTTAGGTGCTGACAATGAAAAATGAAAATTATAAGAAATCGAAAATCTTCATATCTTATTTTAGTTTATTATTTGGTAAGAGAAATAGTATGAGAATTTATCAAAAAATAAAATTAAAATTATGAAATAAGATTAGGACAAAAAAACATTTTGTGTTGACATTATAATTATCATTCTAGCTAATTTTACAATAGGTGTGAATCACTTTTAATGTAATTATGTTTGTATGTTCAATTTTCAACATAAACTGTTGTCACAATTTTATCACATTAATTATTATTATTATCATTCTTGGCATTTTTATTGAAGTATTTTTATCGTACTGTGTATTTTATATAACTATTTCTTATACGTGTGCACTAAACATATGAGATATCAATTGTTTTATTGTTTATATAACTTTTTTCATTTCCTTCTCTTATTCTATCAATTGTTTTATTGTTTATTTTAATTCAAACTAAACGCAGTCATGGTTTTGTAAGTTTTTATTCATAGAGGTATAAGAAAAAAGGTTTTTTTTTTTTTAAAGATAACTAAGCCATTTTTTTAAAATTTAAACAAATTATTTTTGCTCTCACCCTCTTTTCTCAAACATATAATTTTTGTTATATTTAGAGATGCATTTGCAACAATTGATTTCAAATTATCAAAAGAATATGGTCTGACTATTCAACTATAAAACTATCATAAAATCACAAGTTACAATATTATTATAAACTCAAAATATAATGTATATAATTATATATATTATTTAAATTAAAAATATTAATTTATTAAGTATTCCAGTTAAAACCAGGTGCAAACAAATATTTATCTTCTACATACACATTCTAAAATGCTATTTAAAAGTTAAAATAAATAAATAGACAAATAAAGAAATATTTTCTTCCATCGTTTTGTAACCGGGGCACGTGGTTATAGGTGGTAGAGATGAAACGCAAAAGACGACGTCGTTTAGAGGCACAATTATTCCAACAAAAGCATTAAGCCCCTTCTCTCACTGCTCCAGCTCCGGTGTTCCTTCTCCCACCTACCCTTCACCTCTTTCTCTCTCTCTCTCTCTCTTCAATTTCAGTTCGAGGTATTTTATCTATGCGCTTCGCTAATTTCTGATCCATTCATATAATGCTATATGTAAACTAAGCACAGTAATTTGACCTAATCAAATTCCTTGATAATTATTAATACTTCATTGTTTGTTTGCATCAATTTTCTTGACCGGTAATTGCTTGAATCTAGTCACTGATAACTACTGCTTTGGTTATTTGTTTATTATTTTAATGGAAGAGATTGCGACAGTGTCGTGATTAAGTGTTTGTGGAATGTTTCGGCTATAGGCATTACATTACACAGCGAAAAATTTTCTTTCGTTTAATTTGAATGGAAAGTTAATAAGTGAAAAGATAAGCGAAGAAATTGTGCTTTTGTCTAATCAGGGATGCTAGATTCCTTTCTCATAAGGTCTTCATATTCATATGCGTTATTTTGTTCTTCATAGAGAATAGTCATTTATGTGGATTTTTTGTATGCCCTCTCAGTGATCATCGTTTAGTAAAAATTTTTTCTGATTGGGGCTGCTTAAAGGAAAGGTTTATGATCTGTTTCTTTGGAGATATATACTTTTTTTGGGTATTAGTCAATGATGTATTTTGATCTAGTGATGGGAGAAGGGGACTCAAGGAAGGGAGAAGGGAGGGGAAGGTTGGGGGTTCAAACCCTCTCGCAAACAAAAAACTAACAATACTAATAACTAATATTTGCCTACTGAAGTATTTTGATAATCATCAATAGCAGGCTCAGGGGACTTTTAGAACTTTGTTAGCCTTTAACACAAAAGTCTCCTAGATGGAGTGGGTGATTGGTGAACATGTTTTTTTCTTTCTTGATTTGTGAGTGAATTAGTTATAAGATGCAATTTGATGTTAATCATTAAGTAGAGGGAGAAGATGGTCAAGAGTCTTTTTCTGAGAATCACGTTGCATTCTGGTCTTACATTTTAATTATTTGGGTTTTAACATAAAATAAATGTCTGCATTTTACATATATCAGTATCATATTTCTGCTCTGTTGAAATAATGTTACAATTTTTTATTGGCAAATCAGAAGTAGCACTGGTATTACATGGCTTCCTTCAGAGCATTCTGGAATAGTCCAGTGGGTCCCAAAACAACTCACTTTTGGGGACCTGTTGCCAACTGGGGATTCGTGGCAGCTGTGAGTTTCACTCATATGATCATCTGTTTATATTGTTGAAGAAGTGCAGCATTTATTTACTTGACTGGAGTTATTCATTATGCACATTGGTCTTAACCTTTGACAACTAAAGTAATGTGAATTTTTTTATTAAAAGGGACTGGCTGACTTGAACAAACCTCCAGAATTGATCTCTGGCAACATGACAGGAGGTTTATCATCTCTGTTCCCACAAAATGTTGAATTTTTTCCTGGCACATGGCCTGTTACTTATCGCATCAATTGTTTGTTGTTGATGCTGCAGCAATGTGTATCTATTCAGCATTGTTCATGAGATTTGCATGGATGGTACAGCCACGTAACTATCTACTTTTTGCTTGTCATGCCTCAAATGAGACTGTTCAACTCTACCACTTCTCCAGATGGGCAAGGGCACAGGGGTAAGCAGCTTGCATGCAAGCAAAACTTTACTGCTATCATTTTAACCAGTTCTATTTGATGTTACACCCTATGATGTTCATGTTTCATGCATTATAAATGCTATTTTAACTTGTATGATATGATACTTGTTATGAATTGCCATTGTCTGTGAATTAAATTTACCTGCATCCATTTTTATTTGTAATTGACAATCACCAGGTCTCTCTTCGGATCTGGTGTTTGAAAAGGTTTCAAGTTACAAGCCCCACTAGGAAACCAGGCCTACCTAGTTATATGGCAATACTTTAAGTAATCACACTGCTAAAATGGCCATGCTCTGATTCATTATGATTTATCACTATCATTTACTCATTGTAGTTTCTACCGAATTCAATTCAATCTCCGTTTCAGGAATGTTAGCATTTCTCTTTTGGATACACATACACACTATTATTTGTGTAGATCTTACTAAATAAATAGAGCCAAGTATTTTATTGCATTCAAATATAATTTATGTAATGATAGAGATTAGTGTGTTATTAAATTTTTCTCTCTTATGTAATTGTTTATCTTTTATGCATTATAAGACATTTATTTAATTTAATGAAGCTGTTGATGTCAGTTTTCTGATAAAGTTTGCATCTCTTGCAATTTCTTTTCAAGGCTTCTGTCGGAAAAGAAGGAGGAAGCTTCATCCGAGTGATTTGATTCAAACACTTTGCTGAGTGGAGCGATTAGAAAGATTTTTTGCATTTGAACTTGATGATGTATGAATAATTGATTACTGATTGTAAGGAGGGGCTTGTGGCAACTGTAAAAGGTTGTGGCTGTGGAAGAGTATTTGGATTAGAAAGGATTGCGCAAAACTTTGAACTATTTGTTGAAGGTAAATGGGTGGATTTTATGTGTATTAACATATGACTGACCCAAAATTCTTCAAACTTGAAAGCATAGGCAAAGGATTTGTCTTTATATCTTTGTATCTATTTACAGACTACAAAGTTGGGTGTTAAATATTGCGTTGTGACAATCGAACTGAAGTTTATTTATCATTCGGGGTACTCGAACTGAAGTTTATTTTTCATCAAAAGTTGCACCTGTTTATTTGACATTTATTTTTTTGCTGAGTTGAGTGTGATTCTTATCTAAATTGAGGTTGAACTTAACCATAAATTAGGTTTTATTAAACTTACTTTTATTATATTAAAATTTACTTTAAAATTATAATTCAAACACACTTTGTCATTGAACCTTGAATGTCATGTTAACTATTATTTTTAAATTTTTCAATATTGTGCGTTAAAACTTATAAAAGTATTATTTAACCGGCATTCAAACATAAACTGAATAAGTTTCTTGGCTTATCCAAATGACTACTCTTCAAGATCCTCTCTCAATTGTACCTTCAGCAAAAACAACCTTATAAAGATGATAATTTCAGTTACTTGTGTTTCTTTTTAATATTAAGAGATTAATCTTGATACACTCACTTTTATATTATTGATAAGTTGGAAATATTTTTTTAATATAACTTGTTTTCATGTTATGTGAGTGTCAAGTGTTACCACTTTTATGTTATCAATCAATTAAAAAATATCGCTTTTAAACTAGTTGTTTTGAAAATTCAAAATTTATATATACGATAATTTATTATTAAATGATATCATTTATTATATTATGTAGATATTTAATTAAATTTTGTTACAAAAATGATTAATTTTTAATTATATGATGATAGCATGAATTTATATTATCAGTGTATTCTATTTTTATTTTAATATATTAACAAGGATCAGGTACAAAACATTGATTAGGTATTGATTATGTATGCACACATTTAAAAATATTATTAAATTAGGTGTCAATAAATATTACATATTTTACTTTAGCTACTTATGATGATAATAAAGCATCTGAAGCATTACAGAAAAAAAAAAAAAAACATCTGAAGTTTTTTTTAAACTCTTCCTACCAGTTTCTGCACTTTTTATTTATTTATAAAAAAACAAGATCAATATATTCGTGAGTATTTTTAACAAGTTTTCAAAATGATGCCTTATAAACTCAATAAATAATTTAAATGATTATCAAAACAATACTTCACATTTTTCCCCCTAATCAGACATGTATTGGTTGCTGACTATTTTTTTTTTGGTGATGAACAATGAATTTTATGATCCCCAGTGTAGAAATTATTCTGCTTTTTATGGTAGAGAAATTAAATACCACTCCTGTTAAATTATTCTGATTTGAGAACAAATTTGGAAGGTTTTGTTTTGGAGGAAAGAGAGAGAAAGAGAATGGCGGAAGCGGCGGGTGGAAAAAACGAAGAAAAGAAAAGCCATGTTGTGGCGATGAGTCCATGGGAGCAGCACTCGGCTGTTATAAATCTCCCTCGTTTTGACTATAATGCCCCTTCTTCTATTGTCAAAAATTCTCATTCCGGTTTTCTCATCACTTGTACTATCAGTTCAGTTTCACTTGTCTCATAATTCTTCACATCTCATTCATTCTTCACTTTTCATTTCATTTTATACTATTTTGCATTTCTCTTTCCAGAGCGGGAGAAAAGTGCCACAAAAGAAGCAATCTCCATCCTTCACAAGGTGCCCCTTTTCATCTCAATCCTATTTCCCTTTTTTTGTATTTAGCAACGAAGAAATTAGTGGAAAAAAATGCTTTTTTTTACTATAAAATCATAAATTCCTTGTGTTTTTGTTTCTGTGTTTCATATTTGTAATATTTTTTAACAGTTCGTTGCACCCTTTAACAAGGGTGATTATGACTGTTCAAAGAACCCTGATGAAGATAGTGTTTCTAAGAGAAGGAAGGTATGTGAAGAAGATACTGGTGAGGAATGTCTGGACATGAAGGAAACAGAGTCTGTGTCTGGAGATGGTAGAGTTTTTTTTTACTTGACTTTTTTTTTTTTTTTTTGCAGTTTAGGGTGATATAATGTAGGATAGGGTTTATTAAGTAGCCTTTGTTATGGATTCTGATGGCAGGTAAAGTTCCAAGTTCTGTTAAGGCGGAGACTGATAAAGATGGAGTAACTGGTCTTTCTTTGGTTAAGCTCACAAGGAATGGGTTGCTTCTCTTAACCTTTCCCAGTAACATGTTGCCTGACACTGTTAATATTGTGTCAAATATCATTCAGTCTTTTGAGTCTGGGACTGAAAGTTCGCCAGTGTAAGTGAATTAGCTCGTACTTAGTAGTTAAAATGTTTTCCTTGTTGTTTGATGTTTAGTGTGCCAATGATGCTAGAGGTCTCACTATAGTCTAAACTTATTGTGTCCCTTTCCACCTTGCCACTCTAGGGAAAGAAGAATCTTGAAAATTCAGGCCAGGGGAAGTGGTTAATAAAGTTGTAGAACTAGTTGACCAATCAACAGTTGTGCGAACTGGTTAACCGATTTTCGCTCCCTCGTTACTTTTTGGCTGCCTGATGTTGAGGTTGACCTATCTATTTTGGTTTACATATCAAGTACATGGAAAAATGAGGGGGTGAAAGTATTTCTAGATTCAAACTCAACCATCCTATGCAAAGTCTTGCTTAGATTTTCCTGGCCTGAGTTTTCTTAATGTGCTATTCTTTAATTGTGAATCCTTTATTCATCTGTACCTTTTTCTGCATGTTTGCTATTGCTCAATGAAGAGTAAATAGCTTGATATTTTATGTATGTGTTTAGTAATCTTGAAGGTTGAAGCTTCTTTTATTAGCTTAGATACCTAGATGAGGCTGGATTTATAGAGGTTTAATGCCTTGCCGTGGCTTAGTGGAATGCATTTGACTTGTAACCCTTAAACATGACCCTAAGCTGAGGTGATATAAAATTGTGTTGCATGCTCCATGTCATGTGAAGCTTTACTTATTTGTTCATGTCCTCGTATCATTTAAATGGCTAATGGGTGTACTCAAGTTATGTATCACGCGGAGCTGAGAGTCCAAACAATTAAACTATATCCAACCTCAAACAGAACCTACCCGAACTTCCATTCAGGCATTTTTGTTGTCATTGTATATTGTGGTTCAGATAGGATTCAATCCCTATCTAACAAAAGGGAGATTGTATTATCTGAATTTAGTAAAAAAGAAAGACAGAATAAGCAACCAGTCAACCACCTAGTGTAACTTAACATTTCTTGTAGTGTATTCCATAGGTCTGGGTGTATCCCTCTGTCATCAGTCTTGCTTTGTATCGGTCTATTGTCGCATCAGTTTTATATTTCACCATGAATATCAATCTGCACCCTATGGTCTTCTTGTCTTTGGGTTTGTCTACAATCAACCAAGTTTCATTCTCCTCCAAAGCCTTCATTTCTTCCTTCATGGCCTGAACCCAACATTCATCTCTCATGGCTTCCTGGACTGACTTTGGAATTTCTGTAGCAATAATGGCAGCAATAAAACTTTGATACTGGACAGAGAGATGGTTAGTGGAAACATATTGAGAAATCAAATATTTAACAAAAGATTGTCTTCCTTTTCTAAAAGCAATAGGTATATCACCATTAACACTTACCACCTCATTATTACCTTCAAGAGCACCATATCCTTTTCTTCGCATGGGCAATGGTACTATAAGACACTGGAAACTGTTTAATGTCCTCAAGGACTAAATCAAGGCAATGAGCTGCAAACGGAGACCAAAATAATTTGGTTATCTTCTCCATTAACTTTTTTCTAGTTGCCACAAGATTAGAGGCCCTGTCTGTCAGATCTTGGACAACATTCTCCTCCCCAATATCTTAAACAATGTTATCCAATAACTCAAACATTTGGTGGCCATCCTTTATCACATCACTAGTATCAATGGATTTCAAGAAACACCGTCTCACCTGGACTATTAATGAAAAAGTTTGTGAGTGATCCTCCTTTTCCATCCGTCCAACCATCACACATCAAGGTGCACCTCCTTTTCAATCAATCACTCTTATATTTCTCTAAACTTTCTTGGATGTTATGAATCCTTTTCTTCAAATAAGAAACCCTCACCTCATGAGGACTCCTTAAAACCTCTACACTATTCTCCTACAACCTTTAACATTTGTACAAAATGAGGACTCCTTACCAAATTAAATGGTGATTCATTACCAGATGTGCAATTGCAATTTCTCCTTTTCTTTTCACATTTCATCCATTGTCCTTTGTTTGAAAACTTTTGGTGGTCTTTCATTTCCTTTTGTTGGTTCTTCCATATCAAGATTTTCTTCTTTCCTTTTTTCTTTACTCCAATAGTGTCATAAATATTTCATTAGCATCATCTAGAACACCTGTGGACAAGCACTAACATATTACTTCTTTCCAGCAAAATGATGTTTCATTTTTGCAACTCCACCCCAACAAGTATGAGAACAATATTTGCATTTCACTTGGAGTCTAGCAACATCCTCACGATGTTGCCATATAATATCAACCACCTTCTTCTTTGCTTGACCCATTCTTCAATAAAATAAGCAACACAAACAAGTACAACAATAAACACCAAACAACAACAGAAACAAAGGACATCAACAAATACCAGCAACACAGGACATCGTACACCAACCAACAGCAACAAAAACAGAGAACAGCAGCAAACACCTGACAGCGGCAACAGGGGACAGCATCAAACACCAAACAGCAGCAGCAGAGGACAGCAGCAAACACCAAAACAAATTCCCAACCAGCAGCAAGAACAAAAGATAATAGTGTTTCAACGAAGGACAAGAGAACGGAAAATAGCTTTGAAGAATTAGAAGAGAACATGTCTTAAAGAAGGAGACACGGAGTTTTTTTAAATAAAAACCTTGTGTCAATCCATGAGACAGATATGTTCACTTTGAAGGGTGAAAATCAGCAACTTCCCCCCATAATTCAAACAAGTTTCCAATGAAAAAAGGGTTTTTGTTTTTGGAACCGTGTCGCATGTGTCTGGACCCAGCCTGGACATGATCCAAGAAGTGCTAGAATTGTGAAATTCCTCTGCAAATCGCAAATGCAATTCACATGATTCAGGGCCAAAATTGATATGATTACTGATTCGCATCGTCGTTGAATCGGATCATATCGGTAGTATCGTATTGTGAATCACAAAATACCACTTACCATGCTAATAGCCATTATTGAGTACTTCAGATCACAGCTTAAGCTTTTAGAATGGTTGATTTTTTAATTGATTAAAATTATGGACCTGCAAATTCTACCTATTCTCTTTTATATTATATTTATTGAGTGGACGTATGTAGGTTTCTGGAGATGTATACCAGAAAAGCACTTCTCTCTGATTTCAGTACCTTTATTTTTTATGCTAATAGTAGATATTTTATGCTGCAGTTGGTGCCATCGCATTTTCCCTATCCAAGCTACCTGCAGTTTGAACGAAAAAGAACTACAGGAAGTAGTATCAATGCTTGTTAAAAAGTTTGTGGCTTCTAAACAGGACAAACTTGAACGACCTCTAAAGGTCCGTCCAATACAGTATTACCTTTTAGTTGCAATTTGCAAATCAGCCATGCTTTTCATAAGCTAACACTTATTTTGACTCTTTCTGCCATTTTCATCACCTTAGATATATGGTCCCTCCCCCTTCCACCCATCATCTTTATTGCTACAGAAAGAAGAATCCAGATTTTAATTATAACTTCAGTATTAATAAAGCTGATCTCAGAACGTGGCAGTGTTGTCAAATTGCGGCATCATGGCTGCTATGGAAGAATGGCATGACAGATTTTTGACCAACCGCTATATGCAATTTGTGAAGGGAGGCCCCCTTTAGCGGTGCCATAAGCCGTAATGACATGTTTAGGGTTTAGGGTTTAATATGTATAAGTGAAGTCAGTTGATATTTTGTTTTTGTTGTCAACCAAGACTTATGCATTTTTTGAAACTTTCCTACTTTGTAATTGAGAACGACATATTTAAAATTAAATTAAATTATATACAAACAAAACCACTAGTGATTGGATTCATGATTATGAATCATGATACACTATGATATGTACATGAATTGATCTCTTAAAGAATATAGCTCCAAACAAGTTTTAGACAAGAATTTCTTTATGAATGACATGTTTAGAGATTTTCAAAGTTAAATTATATTTTGTTACAAATCATATGTTTGAATTGATGCTTATCAGTTATCATCTTAGTATCTTACATGAAGACAATTATAATTGCCCTTGTAGTTTGCTGTTGGGTTCAACCGAAGAGGAATTGAAGAGACAACATTTGTGAAGGGAAATTCAAATGATTCCAATGCATTTAGTTTGCTGGACCGTAATAAATGCTTTGGCGTAGTGGCTTCTGCGGTCCATCATGTTGTGGAAGATTCAACAGTGGATCTCAGGTCTCCAGAGGTAAAGATTTTGTACCATTTTCCTTGGAACTATTTATAGCTGTAGGTATTCACATTTATGCATAGTGAGTCTGAGCATTGGCACTGGTGTTGCAGCTCTCAGTTCTTGTTGAGTTGTTGCCCCTTTCTGGAGTCCCTAATGGGTCCATAATAGTTGCAGTGTCTGTCCTCCCAAGGAACCTTGTTAGTACAAAGCCTCGACTATGCATTAAGGCCTTGACTTCAAATACTAAGGAAGGGTCTGTTGCTCCATGAAGACTTCTGCAACTGTTTCACTTTTGCGTGCGTGGACAATGTTGCTTTGTCAGGTTGCTTATCCTGAAAATATCTATTGGATTTCGTATAACCATGCAAAATAGAAGTTTTGAAAGCTTTCTGACCCTTTCTTTCTAACAAGTAAAAAAAGCTGTAGCCACCCACTTTTGCTCCACTCCACCCGTTTATAATGAGCCCATCTGAATATTTAATTGTGAAATCAAGTTGAATAATGAATACTTGTCGTACATGTTGAACTTTATGTGCTTCGTGTCTTCGTATGCTCACTTGTTTCTGATGCTTTATACAGTGACCATAGTATTTTTTATTTTATTTTCTGTTTCAAAGGCAGTATTAATTTTGAGATACACTTGATGGAAAAAGAAATAGGAAATTTGAATTCATGCCATATGCATGATGGATATTTACATTTTAATGGTCACATTTATGAAGAGTAGTATATTACTATTTCCATTTCCTTCTAATCTTTTATCAGTACTAAATATTTAGAAATTGTTTGTTGTCTAGGATGTAAATGATGTGAGATCTAACCTCACTAGGAAATGAACACGAGTGTGAGAGCTTGTAATACAATTTTACTTTGCGGGTGAATTTCAATATCCGATCAATCAGTCAACTCAATCGTAAAAGCAAAATATACATGAATATGTGTTTCTTTTATTAATTTTTTTTCTTTTTTTTATATTTTATAACTAGTTATTTGATTATTTTCGTATTGTAGTTGTTTATCAAATATTTTTTGCATCTTATTTATGAAAAAAAATTAAGTATTAAGTTGAATAGTGACTATCTACCACAACTAGATTGTATCATGCATTTGCATCAATTAATTCCTGATTTGATATCATTTCCGAACTTTCATAAACAAGAATATAAAAATATTTACGTTATTAGTGTCATTAAATGAAAAGTAGAAAACCTAACTACCAACTCTAGTGTACATATATAATCAATACAAGGGGATGTTCAATGAAACATGGTAACTCTATTAAACATTAGATCAGGCACACCTATAGCAACTTGTCAGTTCCCAAACCCAGTACCTTCTTCTTTTTCATTTATGAAGTTCGTCACCCTTTTCTTCCAAAGCAAAGAAGCAATGAAGAGTAGTATATAAAATAAGGTCTCTGTAGCTGCCTACTTTTTGGTCAGCCTTATGCAATTCACAAGCGACCACATTATACATCATACCTATTGTGTTGTGGATTAAAAACTTATTTTTGAAAATGTAAACATAAGAATATAATACTTTTTTATGTTTGTTATTATAAACTTTGAATATTTGCTTCTGAATATTGTTCAGTTTTTAGAAAGTTGTACAATCATTATTATATTTTCTTACATTTTTTTTCTATGATGATGGATGGATCAGTGTTCTTCCAAATGGTGTTGCTGCTATCAGTATCACGATCTGCGTGATGCAGAGCTTATGATAAGATAATTTCATCATTATATAATAAGCTTGAGATATAAGATAAAAAATTTAAAGGTATATCTTGATTCTACTATTCAACATACTTGCACACATGGATGTTCATTGATTCGGATCGATCCAATGAATCCATTAATTTTGAATCAAATCTATGACATTAGTTGTCATGTTTTGCTTATTCATAATTTGAACTAATTCAATCAAATTTATTATTAATTAGTTCGGATAATAGATTTACACTTTAAAAATTCTAATTAATTTGTTGAGTGTTAAGTATTTTAAAATATTTTAATTTATAATTCAATTTTAAATTATTATTTATTAATTTAATTTATTATTTTAATATTTTAATTATAGATTAATAGTTTAACACTAAGACTTGTATCAGATAATTATGACCAACAAGTCTCAGAAATAAATAAGTCTTACTTCTACAAAATGATAAATTATCTACGTGATAAGAAACTAAAATCAGATTATTTTATGTAAATAATTTAAATAAAGATTTATAGAAGATGAAATTAAAAAGAAAATGAATCCAATTTTTATAAAGTAAAATAACTTGTAAATTCTAACCTTATTTTGATTTTTTTTAAAGAATAAAATTTTTAACATTACAAATTCGATTGTTCTTGTCCAGAAAAATTTGTTAATGGTTAGATTAGATTGATTTGGGATTGAATTTTCTTAAAAAAAATCTGAACCAAATTAAATGAATAAAAAATTATACCCAAGATTATATAATTATAAGTAAACCGATATCCTTTTACAATTTTTTCTAATAGTTTAGAATGAAATTTTTTATTAAAAGTGAATGCATTTAATATTTTAAACGTAAAAAATATATAATATTATCTATATTTAACAAAGATAAAGATTATTTTAAAAAAAAATTCTAGGAAAATTATGAATTAATAAACACACACCTTGTACGTTTCGGCGCGCTGCTTAAAGTTTCCTCACGGAACACGCCAACACGCTTTTAAATTAATCCTGCAACTCAATTTAGGTGTCCCAACTCCCAACTCCAGACTTTTGCTACCTACAATTGCAAAAATATAATAATTAAAAATCTAGCAGCATTTTGTACTTCACATTTTTACCCATTTCGCCCTATAAAATATATATAAAAATTATATGATATTGATAATATTAATAATAACAGTAAATCATAAAAATAACATTCATGAAAACACTTATTTATATAAAAATATGATAATAATAATAATAATCATTGAATTATGATTAAAAATAATAGACTACTACTTAAGATTTAAATTGAAAGAACATAGTCCTAAAATCATTATATTTATTATAGTTTATTTATTAGTATAAAAAATTTTACGCAACTAATCAAAATTTTAATTGATATAACTTTTAAGAAATTTATATGAATTGAAAGAATATCTAAAAAACTAACAAGCATGTCATAAATATTAAATTATGATGGAATCGTTGTATAAAAATTATACATACAAATTAAAGTATATTATTTATTGTATATTAATCCTAATCTTATTATATTATCAAGGCTGACGTAAGACAAATCAAGATAACCTGAACCTTATTATTTACTTTTATTGCACGTGTGTTCCCTCAAAATCAAGATTAAAACACAATTAATGTGTATACTTCTACAATGTATCCTTTTATCGTCAAGACTCTTGTTGAGCTGATTTTCAAATTCTAGATAAACTTGATCTATTTTTAACATAGAATTACAAGATATTCAATCTCAACATTACTCCAGTTTTTTTGGTATTTTTAGACTATAAATATGAATGAGACAATTAATAAGAATCAAATTTTAAACACCACTTAGTGGAGGAAAAAATATTACACTTTATAGGTCAAGTATAGACCAAGTTTTAATTGCTTGAAATTCGTGATCTGAACATGCTATAGATTAAGTACACTCAGACTTAGTAGCTAACAAAACTATTATTGAGTCTTGCTTTAGAAACTTACATTAATTATCTTCTAAAGTGTCACTTTCAAAAGATTATATTACCCTTTTAAATATTCACAATAAATGAATATATTGAAGCTTGTATTACTTGAAAAAAGAGTGTCTCTCCCACGGAATGTTTGATTCTCAACACCAATTTGTGAATTAATCTATCTCTTAGAAAACATAATAATGCTTAAAATAGATTAAAATTAATTAACATGCTGAATGGAATGGTACCCATGAGTGGAAACAAGAAAAATTACCAAAATTGTTAGTCAAGAGAATGAAAAAGACCTACAGTGGATTATGCCTATAGTAGATATATTTTACAATGAGCATGAAATCAGTTGCCACATAGGGCTAAAGATAGGTCCAAATTAATTCTTTCTTTGACAGTGGAAGAAGTAGAGCAGTGCTTGTAGTTGCTAAACCCAGGGCTTGAAGATATTGCCTCACTGATCTCACTAGCTGAAGAAACATTACTTGTCTGAGGTGAAGGATTTGGCAATGTGAGTGACAAGGACAATTCATACCCTCCTACATCTTCAACTTCGGCTTGAGTTGTCTCAGTGTTCCCAACTACATTAATTGCCGATGAAGTGTTCTTTCCTTCATTTAATTTAGTAACCTATATAAACAGGAGAAAACACATAAGAAATAGTGACCAAAATTTATCACTTGTGGAAGGGAAAAACCAATTATAGCAAGAGTGATCCCACATATAGTGACTATTCCTATTGATGAAAATATTTATAAATATAATCTGAAACCCTTCAAATTTTGATATTTTCAATAAATTACAACCAAAAAAAAAATGGGTTTATAAGAATACATTAGAAAATATGTTTAAAACATTTCTCTTGCACTGAAATATTTTTTAAAAAAAGAAAAATAAAGACAGAAAAACAAGTAGTTTTTCTAAAAATAATGTTCCTAATAACAACACCCTACGTGACCTTAGTTTTTATTAATAGATTATTACAAGAAAGTATGTATTAATGTGAGCAAATAGATGCTGTGTGATTAAATAAAATCTTATGAAATATTATATATCAAATCTACATTTATAAGTGAACCGTGATATAGAGTTAGGGAGACACAAAAATCTTAAATTTGAATTGAAGGAAAACTTATACACACAAAAAAAAAAAAAGAAACAAGTTAGTTATTCCTAAAAAACATTTGCTTTATTTTTTTTTCTGTAATCAAACAAAAATAGATACATTGATGTCCTTTATCTTCTCTCATTTATCCTTTTTTTCCCATCCAAACACAATAAGTTTTGGATTTTATGGTGGGGGAAGAACTTGAGGTTAAGTCATACTAGTAGGACCCTTCCTTCAAAAGAAATATCCGTATAGATGCAATAAAGAGCATGGATAAATTTCCATTTAAAAAGTCAGAATTTCAATAATTTGGGAGGACCACTGAATTTGAAAAAAAAAAAAAAAAAAAAAAAACTCTGCAAATATAAATTAGAAGCCATTATGACCCTTTCGGCCACAATGTAGCCCATGATAAATTTTGGACAATGAGAAGCCCCTTCAATTCCCACTAAAATGCCCAAGTCGTACAAGGGGACCAAAACAATCTAACCACTCCTTAGGGCGATTAAATGTTTGCATAAAGTAATGTACCTATGTTCTACACTTCACGTTTTCTTATTTTAGCCACCACTTCATTTTAATTTGCACACAAGCGTGGTTCTCAAAAAACCAACTTCGTGAGAACAACAACGGAAAAAATACGCATAATATTAAAATACAGCTGCAAAGTGCAGACACTAAACAGGTCTTTTAACTTGGGTTCAACCAAGCTTTCCAAAAGAAGTTAAAAGTAAATAATTTCAAAGCAAGGTATTTAATATTTAATAATACACTAGCTCTACGAAAGAGTTTCTAGTTTGAACCATAGAATATATTATGTTAACAATTTAATATTTTCAAAAGAAAGAGAGAAAGAAAGAAAGAAAAAGAAAGATACACAGGAGGAATTAACCAACGGTTTCCCATTTAACACACAACGTGATCCCAAAAGCTGTGCATAATTGACAGGCAAACGTAAGATCTTCCTGAACAAAAGTGGAGTGTTTGGAACTAACTTATAGATTGGCCATCTTGTCATTGCATTGAAATAAATTTGAAGAGAAATATTACCAATATTTTCTATAACTCATTATTATATAGACAAACAAACAAACTACTTCACATAATCAAAATTTATTGTAAATAATGTTATATCCAATAATGAAAACCATGTTCAAAATAATGTTAAAAATATGTGCTAGATGCTATGTTTGATGGTAATTTCAAGAATTAATACCCATAGGCCATGACCAACATAACACTCCACCCCAGCTAAAAAGGTAGTACTTAGATAAATACACATAGACATGGTAATAAAAAGTAGCAGGAAAAAGAGAAAGAAAGTTAGTTTTAGAACCTGGAGGAAATCAGATTGTGGGTTAGGACATTTGAATGAACTGAGGTTGGGAAAATCAGGTATCAGAGGTGAATGGGGTTGTGTCTGCCATTTTGAAGGTTCACATAACTCCTTTATTCCCTTGTGCTCAGCCATGGGCTGCAAATAATCATAAAGACAGTACGGTTTTTGAACTGCATCACATAACCTTTGGCAGCATTGCAGACTCTCTGAGATTGAACTCCTCGTCTCGATTTTGGCTCTGAGGAGAGAATCCAAACGAAAAGGAATTTCAAAAGAAGCAAAAAAAAAAAGTTAAAGTTGTCTCAGAAAAAAAAGTAAAAGATCAAGGCAAATACCATCCTAATTGCCCTTTTGCTTCTTTCCCACACACACTTACACATTACTTTTTTTTTGGACGTTTGAAAAGTCTGAAATTATTTCAAAGGGGTAAAGAAAATAAATAAAGCTATGCTGAGTGCTGACCTTTTTGGAGGGAGATTACTGTGGCCGAAGAAGGAATCAGATTCTCTTCCCATTGGTTTCGAACAAGAGTACTCAACACCAACATCATTCACTTCATCAACACACCCATCATCATGCTCTTCAAAAGATTGGTTCCTATGTTGGGAGGGTGTCCTACCTGTGACATATACATTTTGAAAAATGAGATCATTAACTATTATTTTTCCATGTAAGCAATTAATGCGTTGTGTTTTAAGCACAAGCCATAATAAGGGCTTGTTGTGTATGAGGAATGCATAAAGATTATAAATAGAAAACATTGTGGATTTCATTATAATGCCAATAGAGGAAGAGTTAAAAGGACACTGGGTTCTTATTCTTCCTACACTATTTTGGCATAGAAAAGACTAATAAATGTGCAACTCAGTAGCGGATTTCCCAAACTCGTGTATAAGTGTGTTTATAGGCTTTGTTTTTAAATTTCAAATAAGTACCAAGAGAAGAAACAACAATCAGCATTGAATGCAAGAGCATGGTCTAAACTCTAAAGTTCCCACGTAAGACATGGATACATGACAGACAACTAGGATTACTATAAGCAGAAGAAGCAAACATTTGAAGAGCCATGATCTCTCCTTGTTCATTGTGCTTTGTAGTAATAGAAGTTTCACTATACCTTGTCTGCCCAACTCACCCCTCATGCTTCTGTACATCTGGTTTGGATAAAGAGAGAAACCCATTAAACATCACCATGCATCACCAAAATTTTTAACTCAATAATAAAACAAAATTATTCTATTCATGATACTAACCTGAAGATGGCTCTTCACGTGTGAAATTGTGAGCCCTTTAACATCCATCAACTGAAGAACAAGCTTCGGGGTAGCCTCTAAAAATTCAACCAAAAAAAAGAAAAAGATTAGAAATTCGTCATAGTAAATAAAACTATTTCGTCTCTAACAAATGGAGAAACTACAACAATTCAAAAAAACACACCCACAAAAGAACACTTACTATGATGACCTCCAAGACTATCAATGGCATGAACAAAGCAACGGTGCAGTTCAGGAGTCCACCTTAAACGAGGAACCTTCGATCTTATATATTGTCTCACCGCTCCTTCTCTTCCACAACTACCCATTTTCCCTTTGATCTTCTTACTAACAACTATATATCCAAAACCCTTCCTTAGAGTAAAAAAGACCTTCACTTTTCTTAAGTTTCTTCCTCAACACCTTAAACTTAGGACTATAGTTACTTTACGAGTGAGAACTAGATAATAGGAGAAAATAAAAACAAGACCTTTTTGCTCCCCACGCAAAGAGAAAAAAAAAAGTAGAGGGAGCAAAAGAGAGAGAGAAGAAGACAGAATCCAGAGAGTGGTAGAGGAATATCACGAGAGAAAATGAAAGGACGAAGAAAATATAGGTAAGGGCTCTGCAAATTCCTTAGGAGTCACACACTGATAATACCTGATATATGGTGGTTGCTGTACCTTTGAGTTTCCAACTAGAAAAACCAAATAAATAAATAAACAAAGAAAGAAAAAGCAAAAAAAAAAAAAAAAAAAAAAAAAAAAAAAGAAGGAGACAGAAACTAGTAAACTACACACACTCAAAACTCAAAACTGAAATCCCCAAAAAGCAGAAAAACTCAAAAGACTTTTTCTGAGATAAAAATCACGAGGAGACTTCTGATCTTGTTTGCACTGACCTTCCACGAAATGATTACACCTATGCAATTGCCAATATAATGGGTACTATCTATCACGGTTCTACAATTACCCAACTGCCTCAGTTTGACCTTTGTTTTCTCTTTCTCTTTCTCACTCTACTTTTTCCATTCTCTCTCTACAAAGACTTATTCATTAGAATATGACCACTGCTACATACGCCAACATCGTCATGATCACTATGTAAGACCCATCAAAATACTTTTCTCATTTTTCTGCTATACTTATTATTATTATTATTGTTATAGTTTTGTATGTGTGAATTAATAATATGGTGTGAATGCATGATCATTATTGTTCTAGACAATGTGACAGATCTGCCCTTATTATAGTGTTTCAAAGACGTTTTTGCCCTTTTTGTGGGACCCATACTATTTCCCCCTCTAATCTAAACTTTGGTTACCCGTATGCCAAGTAACACCCTGTCTGTGGAGCCATTTGGACGTGCATGGGAAGTTGTACAGACAATAATAATTTCTTGTGTATTCTATTTTCTAACTATAAAATTTTATTTTAAAAATAAGAGTGAAAGTAATTAAAAAATAAATAAATAAATGAGAAATTAAATTTTCCATAAAATAAAAATTATGAGTAGGAGAAAATAAAACAAGGAGATATAAATAAAAAATAATTTAAGTTAACAGATATTTATTTTAAAATATATAAAATTGTGAAAACAATGATTTTTCATTCTTCTAGGCACAATAGTATAAAAATAAAAATAGTATTTCTATATTTACGTGGTTTCAATACGTGTCAATCACCCGAAGCATCCCATTTCCTTAACATTTCTTTTCTTTCTTTTTTTTTCTTCAATTTTTCACAGTAAATACTATGTTAATATGGAGACAATTGAAAATCATAGCTTATTTGTAGAGTTTTCATTAATGCATCTACAGTTGAGACAAATCAAAGATAATTCCCTTGTTTATTTGTAGAGTTTTAATAAATGTATGTCTAAGTACAATGGAAACAAATTAAAGATGATTAAGTGGCTGAAGAGATAAACTCGTCCTGTAACATTGTCACCAAGAGACAAAATGAAAAAATCAATATACACATGTCAATTTTATCATGTCAATTTACACAAATTTTTTTTCTAAACAGATAAATGAAAAGTTTTAATTTTGATCAAACAACTTAAAATATTTCATTTTTAAAATTTTCCTTTTTTATTTTTATTTTCTTTTTTCACTTTGTTTTTAAAATTGAACACTTTTAGCGATAATTTACAATACTATTTGTAGCTAATATTTTTTTTCAAAAAAAAAATATTACTAAAAATTAAATTTAATACTTATAAATCTATTGTGTCCTGAAATGATGCTATTTATTCTGTCAACAAAGGAAGCAAAATCACTTTAACACATAACCATGCTTTTCAAGGTAGTGTGTGAATAATACTAGCTAATTTTCATAAGAACTAAATACGGCACTTTGTCAAAATTAAAATTAATTTTATATGTATACATATAATAAAATAGTTACAGATAATTATCAGGAATATTGTATCACATCTGTGTTTGTCCTAAAAGAGATGAAAAACTCAAAGTGCCTTTAGAATTTATGACTAGACATTTCGGTTAAGGTTATAGGGAATACCTTTCTTGTCAAAGAAAATAAAATTTGAAAAGCCAAGTCAAACACATGCAAAAGATTAGGATTTAGTAAGTGATTAAGATGAGGCAAACAAAGAAATCAAATGGCACAAAAATGAAATTATTACAACAAAAGCCAAACAGGCCCAGTGGTGAGATCTCTTGAAATGGGTACCAAAATTTCATATCTCAGCTCCCAAGTTGACACCAAATTAAATTAAATCTCTCAGAACCCTGGTACCTCTGATATTGTGCCTTTGAAAAATGAAGGGTTGGGATTGTTGGAAGGATCTTTACGTCAACGTGATGAATTCCGTATGTGGAATTTCAACTCTGAACTATTGTCAATCCACACAGCTGGGATGTGCCATCAAAATCAATCAATCAAAGTCCCCATTTTATTATATTCTTGATATTTATATTCTATCACTTTCAATTATATTTTAATAATCAATTTACAACTATTGTTGAATATTGTTTTTATATAATTGTGATAAGAAATGAAGTGCTATAAAAAATTATTTCTTGTGTTAAAAAATTATTTCCTGCGTTAACACTGTTTTGGTTAGAAAAGAAAATGTAGAAACAAAAATAAAGTGAAAAAATTAAAATGTAACATAAGAAAAATATTTATTTCAATTATTATAACCAGAATAACAAAGATTTTTGATGGGAAGGGAATTATGGTCATTTAGTGATATTTTAATTTATGGATACATTATAAAAAAAATTGCAGTTGTAAAATAAATTTTAATAAGTCAAAAGGATAAATAATTTTTATCAAAGTAAATAAAAATATAATTTAATCTATTAACATAATTCAAATAATGATATTCACGTCTTTAATTTCTATAATTTAATCTATATACTA
The DNA here is from genome assembly GCA_026586105.1 of Hylodesmum podocarpum. NCBI lineage: Eukaryota > Viridiplantae > Streptophyta > Magnoliopsida > Fabales > Fabaceae > Hylodesmum > Hylodesmum podocarpum. Next base: position 880,088 of record JALJEV010000539.1, on the reverse strand, counting down.
GTAAACATTAATGTAACAGAAAAAGTTTACATGTAATAAATAAAGCTTATCAATAAGTAACCAAACACGAATAGACATCAATAACTCCCTGTGCTTTTTCTATTAACCATATAACGACGCTGATTACTTAAGTAATAAGTAAAAGGTTGAATAATTAATTATTTTTTTTTACAAAATTTGAATATTATTTGTTGAAAATTTAGAACAATGTAATAAATATATTCAATTAAAATTTAATATAGATATTTATAATTTTTAAGAATATAAAATAGTTTTATAATTAAGAATTTAAAATTTAAATTTTAGTCAATTTATAAGATTTAAAAGAAATTTATAAACTTACCATATTTCATTTCTAATTTAATACATTGTCAGAGTATATTACATATAAAAGTGGCTAACGACATGTTAAAATTATATTTTTATTATTTTAAACTCTTTATTTATCTTTTACAAATTCTTGTTCATCACTCAAGTTTGATTTGTGATGTCTCTATGCACATGCACAAGACAGGAAAAAAACTAATTAACAAATATTTAAGTTTTGTTTGGTTACCTAACAATTTAGAAATAAACAAAAATGTATTGAGATAATTTAGGACTTAGACACAACCATGCTTTCTTTGATTAAGAAAAAAAGTAAAAAAAAAAAATAAATAGAAGAAGTGAAAGAGAAATATATCTCCTGTCCGAAAAAAAAAACTAAAAGTGATAAAAAATTGTGAAAAGTGAACAAATAATAATAATCTTTTTTATTTTGAATTCATCATTATTAACAAGAACATAATTAAAAATTTATTTCATTAAAATATTTTTATGAATGTATTATATTATTTAGTAAAAGAAGAGAAGTTGTTAAATAATGAGATAATGAGAATATAGTATATAGTATGTGTACGTGGTTGAAAATTGACATTGACATTTTGATTAAATTTGATAAATATACTATATAACATGTGCACATTCAAAAAATGATATGGACATTTTGATTAAATATGACACATATCCCAATATGGTATTGGAATTGGATAGTATTTTTGATGTGGAAAAGTAAGGAGAGTTGAAAAAGAATTGGAAATGGTGGTACGGATTTGAATCATAAATGAGATATTTATTTAGGGTACTCAGGCAGCTGACCATTTATAACAGAGGAAAGAAACAAAATGGCATTCTCAGCTAATCAGAAGGAATTGTTCTAAAAGATGCCAGAAAGTGCAGAGATTTGTGGTTGTGGTTGTGGCCTTTGTGGGGTGTATCCTGTTATAAGGCAAAGGCAAAAGGAATAGAGAGAATTAAGAACAAATACTCATTCATTTTCACTCTCTCTCTTATCTCTGACAGTGTCAGCATGATAATGATGGAAATGGCAGAAGGTAAAGGGAGAAGGGAATGCTGGAAATTCCTGGCCAAATGGAATGATGGGTTATGAAACAGTCCAAACAACATTAAATTTAATACGACCATGACCACTGTTTGCATCTCATAGGGTGCATGAATTGCAACTTTGTATTTTGTTTGCAGGAGTATACAGTGGCTGTGACCAACAACATTATTTGTTTTTGTTTATTTAATGTTGTTTTCATTTTTTCTTTTAACTTAGAAGATAGAAAAATAGTGATATGTTGTGTAGTAGAGTGTAAAACAACAGAGACGAGAGTGGGGTGGCTTCGAGGGCGCCGGGTACCTTTGGCGTGAGCAGGCAAACGGTAATGTGTCTCGCCATCTGTGCCATTTTCCTCCTTTCAAACCCATCCAAACCTAAATCTTATCTATTCACTTTGTTACAGTGTAAAAAGTAAGTTTAAATTAAAAATATATTTATTAATATATATTTTATTATTAAACTTTATATAACTCTATAAATTGTAACTTCTCACACCAGATTAAATAAGGTTTGTCTAACTTAATTTAAAGAGGTTTAATTTCTTTGTCCACATTTTCTAATAATATATATTTATGCTGATTCTCACAAATAATAAAGTGTATTTGCTACGTGTCAGGTAGTCAATAGTTGTTTATGATTTAAATTTTTAATTATTTTTTAAAAAAATTAATTATGAAAAATTATACATATTTATTCATAATTAATTAATGTAATATTGATACCGATACGAAAACAACATCATGACATTTATATTAATAAGATTGATAAGATTTAAGTGAGCTCAAAGTTGTTCCGAGAAAAATATTATCATTAATTTTATTAATTTTAATAATTATAAATGACTAAAATAAAAGATATTTATCTCATGTAAACTAGCAGCTGAAGTTTAGGTTTAATGATTAAATTAATCACATATTCCTGGTTGATTAGATTGATAAACCGTCAAATGAAGTGTAACTGTAAGATAAATATCTTTTTCATCATATACTAGATAAAAACTCTAATTCATAGAATTATATAGATTTTTTATTATAAGCTTGTTGCTGTGTAAAGTATGAAGAATTTGAACCACTCATTTTTATTTTTTTAAAATACAAGCCAAATTATAATAAAGAAAAAATTGTTGGACACAGAGATATGCTGTACCTTTTATAGCATTTACCTCTGAACTTTTGCAGAAAATTGTTATTTAACATCACATGAAGGCATTAAGTATTTATGATAGTGAAGACTTAAAAAAAAAAAGTTAACAAATAAAAGAAATGTCATAAATAATAATAATGTTAATGATCCTGTATATTACAAAAGAATTTAGTAGAAACACAACGTCATATTTTTCTTTTAACACGTTTTATTATTTGTTGAAAATTAACAGTAATTGTAAAATCATGAAAGTAACTTGATATATAAGAAGTGAAACTAAAAATAAAATAAAATAACGATGGTAGAGTGAGTTAAAATAAACATGTTATTAGCATAATATAAGTAGCATTTATCTGTATCTAATTAGTTCAATCACAGATTAAAAATAAAAACAACGTTGGTAATTAACAAAAATAACTTGAGTTTTAATATCCACCTCTTATTAGTTACGAATTTGTAAGTGGTAATAACGATCAGCAAATTTTCTTTCTATACTTTAAAAAACAACTTTTATTTACATTTCTTTATAGGCATAAAAGTTTATGAATATGTTCAATTTTAATGGAATATGTTATATTTACGTTATTCTATTAATATTATTTATTCTACTTATTTATAATATCAAAATCTAAAATCTAAAAAAGGTTGTGACATTTTTTTCGAAAACTATTTATAATTAAAGATTTTGTTGACACATAAAGAGAGTCTCAGCTGTCCAAAGAGAGAAACATTGGTTTATAATCACATGTCTCAGTTGGTAGAAAATTTTCTACATGATAATGAAAAATAAAACTACGAGAACTTAAATATACAGAAGAAATATCTAACCAATATAAAAATGTATGTTAATTTTTAGTATATGATACACTTACTTATATTTTTATTCTTTCTATTATCCTCGATTCTCAAACATGAATCTCTATTTGTTGTTGTTGTAAGTTTTACTCTTTCAATCTTTTAAATTTATAATTTTAATCTAACTATCAACTTGATATTCATTATTTAGTCAAAATGTTGACATTGCATTCTATTATACATTCACGTCAAATTTTCCATTAAAATATTACATATAAATTTAATGGATGTATGCAATGTTGTATAATTAAAATAGTCAGAGAACAAAATCTAGAAAAAAAATCGACCGAAGTGTAGAAATAACTATAATTACTATATTAAAATTGTAATTAAGACTTATCTAAAATAAAAAATTATTAATTAAGATAAAGGTTAACTATTTATATCAGAGGTGTTCGTGGTTTGGTTTGATTTTTTCTTTAAAATTCATTAAAAAAAATTAAGTTTAGTTTAGTTTACTTTAAATTAAATGTGAAATACGAAGTAAACCAAATTAATTTTCCGGTTTATTTGGGTAGATTTTTTCTATCTTTCAAGAATTCTTTTAGAAAAATAAAAATATTTTGAGATATTATTAAAAATAATTAAATTGTACAAATGATATTGAAATATTTAAATGTATAAAATAAAACAATTAAAAAATAAAATAATTTATAATAATACATTTAAAAATATGAAACAAATAAAAAATTAATTTTAAATAAAAACTATATATAAAATATAAAATAATTAATTTATTACATTGAGAATAGATATAATAATATAAAATAAAATAATATTTAGATAGAAATAAAACTGAAATTTATACTAATTGATTAATTGTGTATTTGAGTTAGGTGTGAATTAAAACTTTTTATTCTATTTTAAGGCCTTAAATCGCAAATCAAATAACATGTTTAGTAAAAATTTAATAACATATAATTTAGTTTGATTTTCGATTATTTTTTACATTTTATTTTTATTTTTATTCAGTTTGACTAAGTTTTGAACCACCTTAATTACTTATTCATGTGTTACTAATGAATTGCTTCAAGATTAAGACGAAGCAACTTTTCTAAATTACCTTATCTTATGAAAAGTGTATAATGCTTGGCAATAGTTAATAAAGGTGTAATTATATATTAAATTTAGATGTCACTTTAATTTCTTTGAGTGCACATATTTCAAAGCCTACCACCCTTTACTCTCTCAAAATTTCAACCTAATTACCTTCTTTTAACCCACTGATGTACCCTATTGTTTGCAGCAGACTTTGAGCCATGCTCTAAGTCAATTGTTTTTACTTTTCAGAATCCAAAAGGCTACATAGGCCACGCACGTGTTATTCTTACCACCACATTGTGTATAATGCACAACTTGTTATGCCCAAAATGTGCTTTGATATTCTTTCACATACAAACCAGTTTGTCAAAAAAGGAGGGTGAATCCACATATACACTAAACAAACCCCACGTTCTTTCATATTCTTTCCACACACATTCATCCATCTTCCTTGATTCAAGGACACCTAATTAAACTAAACTCTCATTTTCCATCACTAATTCCTTTAAAGGGAACACTTGAATCAAGGCATGATATGAATTTCATCCACCTTTGCCTCCCAAAAAACATTGTTTAACAATTAGTTATTACTAATCAATCAAAGGGTGTGTGTGTGTCTAGGCTGTTTGGTTTAGGAATTTGGCAAAAGACAAATCATTTTGACCCCATACTTTGCCCACTTGTTTTGACAAAGTGTGAGATAAAGAAAAAAAAAAGGACCATTAGAAACAATTACATGCGACAAAAAACTTGAAATTTGAAGTGCATTATTGATGAGTAAAAAAGACGTTTGTCTGGTTCTTCATATATGCTAATATTTCTCCTCTCTAGCTACTAGAATGAATTCATCATAAAAATATATTCTAAAAATGATTCCATATATTTTATGACTACGAATCAATCATGTGTAAGTTGAATAGTAATTAAAATAACAAATTAATAAGGTTTTTTATGCATCTTCTTCCAAATATACCATTTTTACTACACATCTTTTGGAAGTTAATTACCAGTCAATTTTTGTAAACTACATACATTCAGAACTCACGTAGCTCTAATCATCATGTCTACCTTGTACGTAAAGTATGATGAAAATTATTCCACCCCGAAGAAAAACCTCATCATTGAACATATGACCTTGATTATAAGGTGTATATATATATATATATATATAATGTCGTTCGACAACGTGAAAACAAACCTCAGAAGAATGAAAAAATGCCTCAATATTTCAAAACATGTGCATTGTGTTTGTGCATAAATCAACAAATGTGTCAAGTTCATCTCGTCACTCTCGCAGGATACGCTATGATCAGTTTCACATAATAATAATAATAATAATAATAATAATAATAATAATAATAATATTATAGGGTTAGTAAGATCAAAATATAATATGTAATTAACCTCACATGAAATCGACCAATTCCATGTATAACTAACTAACTGAAAATGTTTATTACTTATTATCTGTGACGAATTTATTTTTTTAAGAGATCGCATATTTTCTCTTTTAAATATTATGCTTAAATTGAATAAGAATATTGTAATAATTTATCGTAATTCGATCGTAACTGCTATAAGATCTCAACTCTATATCTACACACTGAATGGTGTGACAAAATATATTGTCACCTTAAAATATGACTTGAATTTTGTAAAATAATGCATATATTACGATTAATATTTTCTATTTGATAAGTTCAAAATTATTCACGACTTAAGAATGGCGACAGATGTTTTGTAGTTCATCACTTTATTTATTGAATAATAATAAAATGTATTTTCCAGCGACAGTTAATTTTGTATTTTAAATACATAGTTCAAAGTTTGATTGATAGATACATGTATGAAAAGTATTTATTAGAACATGATAACCTTTGAATAGATATCAATTTTATTTTATTTTTGAAAAAATTGACCTAGTCGGCAGATAGCCTTGGGTTTAAAACAAGTTATTTAATTTTTTAATGTTTTAGTATCATTTTGAGGATTTTTTGAAGTTATACTTTATAAAACTTAATAACATCATTTTTTTTTGAAAAAATAACCTTTAAGTTTAATTTAAAATATTTTAAAATAAAAACAGGAGATTGACTGTTTGAGTACTCAAATATATATTAAATATAACTAACTGGTATTGCATAGTCGGCAGATAGCCTTGGGTTTAAAACAAGTTATTTAATTTTTTAATGTTTTAGTATCATTTTGAGGATTTTTTGAAGTTATACTTTATAAAACTTAATAACATCATTTTTTTTTGAAAAAATAACCTTTAAGTTTAATTTAAAATATTTTAAAATAAAAACAGGAGATTGACTGTTTGAGTACTCAAATATATATTAAATATAACTAACTGGTATTGCATAGTCGGCAGATAGCCTTGGGTTTAAAACAAGTTATTTAATTTTTTAATGTTTTAGTATCATTTTGAGGATTTTTTGAAGTTATACTTTATAAAACTTAATAACATCATTTTTTTTTGAAAAAATAACCTTTAAGTTTAATTTAAAATATTTTAAAATAAAAACAGGAGATTGACTGTTTGAGTACTCAAATATATATTAAATATAACTAACTGGTATTGCATAGTACAACCATTAGTTGTTATCAATTTCTAATTATTTTGCCATTGAAATTTTGCATTATTGAAGGGCCCCATGATACTTGAGGGGAAAAAAAAAATCAACGTAGAACAAAGGAAAAAATTGAAAGAGACAAGAAATCAAATAATAACACCTAACGTGGATCCAAGGAGGAAAAGGTGATTAAAGTCCCCCCTCCCCTCCCTCTCCAGAAAGATCCTTCACGAATTTGAAAAGGTTTGTTAATAATTTTAGAAGTTTTCTTTAGAATAGGTCAATTTTATTACTTCATAAATTGGTAAATCTATAAGCAGTGACATCAATATTCAATATGGTTTAGTGATCAATATTCATATTTGAAGAAAATATCCATTGTTGGTGAGATATATCACCTATATTGATTAACAAAACTCACTTTTTAATAAGGAAATTGATTCAATAAAATATTAACACGTAGCAAAATAAATCTATATATATCAAGTAGGGCTTATCATTAGGTTATCATCATGAATTATATACTCTATCTTTCTATAGTGAGTTACGTCATACATGCATAAGATGAAGGAAGACGAACCTAGATTAGATCAAAACAAAATATAACCTTTTCCCCCACAAAGTTTAGTCCACCTAATTCCCTATCTTTAAGGATTTAATAAAACCAAACATGAAGATGGGGACAAGGAAAATGGGTCCTATCTCCATTAGTCATCATATATTCCCTAGATAGAATTGAACTTTGCTAGCTAAAAAAATAGAAGAATGTGTATTGTCCAATACTTTACTTTACCCAATAAAGAGGTTTGGATTGACTTTCCTCGTGCATGCATTAGTTCTATACACACTATACCGTGTGTCATTCTCTTATTATATTATTAATTAACAATTTGGATTATGTTGGTCCTAAACAACATGCTATAGCTAATATTTTTGACTTGCTAATTATAATTATTGTATGCAAGTCTCCTCTCACACTGAAATGTACATTCACATTATAAATAATAATACATTTGAATGATATGTATCGATCTCTCTAGCTCCCTTGACGTCAAATAACACATGCATACTCTTCTGTATCAATTCATCATTATTACTAATTTTTGCTAGTTATGTATGTAACATCACTATCACGTGTGACACTTACTGTATGAATCCATTATTTTCTACATGCATGTACCTTCAAAAGTTTAATAGTATATTGACCTCTGTTCGGTTTGTGAAAAGAAATTAAACAAAACATCTCATTTTTTTAAAAAAAAATAAAATTAACATATATAAATTAAATTTTGTTGTTTGTGTTTTAATCTCCAATAACGAGATATAAACTCTAATATATGTTAAAAAAAGTAAATTATGAACTTAACTCAATTATATAATATTAATTTGTAAGAAAAGAATTATTCTTCAATAGATAAAGTTTAGGCGACATAGAATCTTCAAAGGCTTAATTATACATTGCAATATGTCAAAGTTGAATATTTGATAAAATTCTCACGATCAAGGCAGCAGTTTTTGCTTAAAAGGCACACTAGAAACTGCTGCTTAATCGAAAGAACACAGACAAACTACAATGAATTCAACCACTACTTTTCAATTTAATGAAAATTCAAAGCCTTGAGAATGTAAAGTCAAGGTGGTAGGTATCTCTACTTCAATCATTATTCATTCCCTTGACAAGAGAAGAAGCATTTTGAAAGTCATAATATTCTATTTACTTTTATTCATGTTCACGTCCATATATTCCACTTATTCCAGCTAGGGTAGCTATATGGGACAAGTGACCTAAATAATAAGGTTACTTTATTTTAATTCGTCAAATCGTAAACACATTCCAATTCTTTATTTTCCTTTTATTCTGGATTGCTCTAAGGCCTAAATAGGCCCAATATCCTAGCCCAAATTTTTATTGACTTCAACATCAAGTGTAGCTCGATATCATTCAAACATTGCTGGCATTTAACATGCATCAACGTGCTCAGTTCCATGAAGACCTTTTTTATAATTTAAAATTAGGATAAATGCACCATCTCTTACAGTTTCATCCCTTCTCAATATACTATTTTTTATATTCAATTTAAATTCTTTAAGCGAACATACTGTACAAAAAACTAAAACTTAGGTATATAGGATATATATAAGGAGGGAATATCATCCACATCACATGTTGGTCTAAGTTTGTGAATAACTTCTATTAATGATCATGTCACGGATGAATTTAGTAAACCACATTATAAGCTGCTTTCACCAGACACGATTGAACTCAATCCAGCCGTGTCACCTTAGGCTACTAACCTGCACAAGTAGTGTGAACTTTGCAGTACATGGTTGTATGCTGCAAAAACTCGTGTTATCCCTGAAAGTGCTGGTCATGTATGTGTGTGTCTTTGCTTGTATTGGAGTTTCAGTGTCAGGTACTTGTGAGCTACAGAAATCAATTGCTATATCAGTACAGCAGTCACTGCCACCACTTAACTAACAATTGCTGCATGGGCACAACTGCACACAGCCAGACATGGCTTCAAAAGGTTAGGTCACAACAGAAAATTTCTCCTTTATTCAACAGAGTCTTTAAGGAGTGTATTTAAATCCGTTTGTTTGAAGTTTTAGTAAAACTAATCTTGAATATATAATACTTTAGAAACAAGTTGAAAAGAGTTTATTTTTGATCGTCAAGGTAGAATTACTTTTGCTAGAGTAACTTTTTTTGTTGTCCCTTCACATATGAAAGATGTTCTGGATTATTTCCGTTGTCCCTAGTGGAGCTGTAATCCTATAACTATTTGCCATACTGAAAAATGCTTTTTCATCATTCCAATTTAGAAATAACAGCCTCGGATATTAAACAGACCACACAGAAGAATTCATCTACGTTTTTCAAAGATTCATCCAACAGAGGCCGACAAATTGGATGTGCCAGACATCAGCCAACGGTTAAAAGATGCAATTAAGAATGGCTTTGTCACTTTTTCTAAGCATCGTCATTGAAATTGCTTCATGAATATGATTGCTTGTGAACTTGCTACTTAAAACTTCTTTTACTCCTTTCTGTTGATAGAAAATAATTTTTTTCCCCTTAAAATTCCGTTAAATCCTATCCGCTCTGATACCATCTCATGTTGTAGAAAATGTTACTTTAAACCTTATTCAAGCGCCTACTAACACCGTTTATCACTAGCCAGGTGTTGCTGAATCAGACCTAGACCTGGCAACTAAATACCTTAAAATTGTCAGCTATTGTACAATTGATCGAGCGCATGAAGAAGATGTATGCGAAACCAATCAGTTAATATTTCCATTTATGAAGTGTTAACAAGAAATTTTATTTCTTCCAAAGAGAAACATGAGTCCATGACAGCAGAAATAGCCACAAATAAAGTATAAAAAGTCTGCAGCAGTCTTTGGACAAACATTCCAAGGTAACTCTGATCCATAAAATAGCAAAACATGAAATAACATCTGTCCCAAGCATCCTGCCAAAAGTTGAAACTATGTTAACCAAACAGCCATTTAGGAAGTGCACAAACTCAATAGACAATGGGGAGAGGGGGTTAAGAAGATCAGCAGAGCATGTAAAAAATATGAAAGTGAAAATGAAAATGAAACATACAAAGACAGATCTCAAGGCTTATAAAAAATTAACAACTGTTACACTTGTAGGAAAAAAGCATCTTTCTTACAACATAATGCAGTACAGCGATATATCATTTGTGATTTCCATTTGACGAACCAAATCCAACAAGAGCACGTTCTATAAATAGCATCTCCAGCATGAGGAGAAACAAGCAAACAACAAGATTACAGATTCTGCAGTATGCTAAATTCACCTATTCATACCACTATCTTAAGGAAAATTACTTAATCAAAAATAAAAGAGGAAACATTGTTTGTTTAACAGTTCACTACCATCCACAGCCTTTATAATTAAAACTTAAAACAATTTGATTTAAAGTCTCATAAGCCTGAGACTACACAGCACCTTACTGCACCACAAAGGTAATTGTTAGGATGGAAAATACACTCTGCTATTTTGGCTGATATGACAGTGGCATGTCTTGTTATAACTTCCCTTTCATCTAAGATGTACACATACTGATATAATCATTCATTCACGTTAAAGCAAATATTCCAGTTTTCCAATAGTAACAGTCAACAACATAAGTAAAACCCACAAAAAACAACAACAAGCAGCTAAAAAATCTTTAGGGAGGGACAGCAGTGAAAAGTAGACCGACTTCAAAATCTACCATCAAACTTAAAAAAACGGATTTTTTATATTCTGAGAGGTGTCCATAAAATTTTGATAACAGATCGCAAAGCCAACCAAATTCACCATAAATATACTAAGATTTACCAATATAAAACTCTAAGCAATAACATTGTGCTTAACAATATACTACATCACCCACACTATCAGTCTTAACAGTGTTATGTCACTATAAATCAAATCCCAACCATCACCATTTGCAACAATCAATATCAACAACATTTTTCACTGGTCACATATTAAACGTGAAATAGTCAATTGAAAACACAACAGAAACAGGTAAGATTAACACTAGCAAAGGTCGTAGCTCAACGTAACCCCTTTCAGAAATCTATCTAATTCAGCAAAAGGGATCAATTTCATCACACCCCTTGAAATTTCAGTAACCCTAACGAGTAACAGAGAAACAACATCACCTAATTAATTGGTATAACAACCCTAACATCCGATTAGAAACAGAGCGAGATAATTGAGGATAAGACAAAACCGCAGAATCAATTTTTTTTTTTAGAAAAGAAAAGCTTACAGTGAGGGAGAATCAGGCATTGGCGGGTTTGGGAACGAGGATAAGGGGTTGTTTGGAGTCGGATTTTTGGTGTTCCTCGCGGATCTTTTGCATCTGAAGCATTCGTTCCATGACGAGTTCGTATTGGCACTTTTCGTAAGAGTGACGTTCGTTCTCGCACTTCCAAGGAAGGTAAAACTCAGATTGTCTGCACTTATTGAGAGGGATGAGTAAGTGGGCGCATTGGTCTCTGTACGCAAGCGGAACCCTAGCTTCCACCATCTCCTCTTGCGTCGCTATCATCTTCTTCGATGATCCTTCAAACTCCATTTTCTTTGATGGATTCTCTCTACTCTTTCAATTCAACTTTCCACTCTTTCTTATGTGGGGAATTTCGCAGGGCATGTATTATTGTTGTTATAAGCCTTGCATAGTAGCCCTTTAGTTTTACTCACATGGGAAAATTAGCAAAATATAATTGCATTATTGTAAAATGCTAATGGTAAATAGTAATTTATATTACTTAATCATGTGGGTTAAGTTTAGGATTTTTTTAATCAAGTTTAGGAATTTTATTAAATTTTAGGTTTTATTATTTCTTGACCCATATAATTTTAGCTATTTTTTTCTTTTAATTTTTATATTTTATTATTGGTTATTTCAATCTTGATCCCGAAATTTTTATAATTATGGAAACCAAAAGGTAATTAAACCTAAAATATATTAATATTGTAAAAGGAAGTTTAAGAAAAGTATTGTTTCTAATTATTTATAATTTTTTTTCAAAATAAAAATATTGAAATTCGACCAAGATATAAGAGAGGAAATTGAGAGGTATGGCCAACTTTAAAAAATATGGGTACAGCATAGATGATTTGGAAATAAGACTAAAAAGTAGTGAATTAATCAAGTTGTTGATTCTTTTAGAATTATGCCTATTAGTTATTATAACATTTTTTAACAATTATTTTTTTGGAATTTTAAATTTTCCAAAATTTATGGGGTGTAAAGAGTGGGAAAGAGGTGTACATAGAGTTTCTGTAGTTGCTGGTCCAACTATTGGCCCAACTCAATTTACAGCAAATTTATCTGTGAAAACAAGCCCAACCCAAATTGAAATGCTCTATCTCGTACTTCATGATGAAAGGGAAAACATGTCTACCGGAAAAAGAGACAGAGTATTAACTAACCTTTTGCTTTAAATACTATTGAATAATTTTAAGTGAATTTTTTTTTGGTAACAAGAATTTTATGTATATTCAAACAACTGTAGAAGAAAATTCATATTTCGAGGGAAGTAACCGGAAAAATTGACCAATGAATGATCATTTCAATTTACAACGGTCAATAATAAGAGTGATAGACCTAAATGTGCAGCAAGACTCGAGGCAGAACAACTTAGGAAAAAAGTTATTCATTTTTCAATTTATAACTCCAAATTGATTGGAAAAAACAAAAGGTAACAAATTTTAATTGGAGTTATAAATTAAAGAATAAAAAGTAACAAATTTTATGAAAAAAAATTATTCACCATCAAACCGTTATTTCTAATACAATTTCATTATAATATTTTTAAAATATTCCAAATAAAAAAGTGTGAAGTTTAACTGTATAAAGATAAAGTGGCCCAGAAAAATTTGTTCTAAGAGTTAGTCTTGACAATTCAGTGGGTGGCAACAAAGCTTATTTAGCATTATATATAAATGAATAACTTCACTTGCTCTCACCAGAATTTACTTGAGAGTGTATGGAAGATGCAATTGTTTGCTTCAGTGCTCTAGCTACAAAACTGACATTATTTTCACTTCAAAGTTCGAACTGCAACAATGTCTGCTCATCATGGTTGTGGTGGAATTGATATCCAACCTATCCATTTCTTTAAGATTATTCTCAAAACTAACCTTGAAAGGATTGTAAGCATTCCCACTTAATTAAGTTTCTAGCATGTAGCCAACCATATAAATGCATGTATGTCATATGTGTGTATGTGTTATTTGAAATATTTGATGTTGACATTAGAGTGGAAATTTGGAATTACATATAGAATAAGTGTTGATATAAGCATTGTTACCTACACTAACAAACATATTCTTTGTAGAAAATACCTGACAAGTTTACAAGGAAATATGGAGGTGGTTTGCCAAATCCTGTGTTTATCAAGCCTCCGGATGGCACAGAATGGAAAATGTATTGGATAAAACACAACTGTGAGGTTTGGTTTGTAAATGGTTGGAAAGAATTTGTTAAACATTATTCTCTTGACCATGGACATGTGGTTTTCTTTGAATATAAAGGAACTTCCATGATTCATGTACTCATATTTGGCCAAAGTGCTCTAGAAATGGTTTATCCTTCTTGTGACAAATGTGATGAAAAGAACAATCTTGACATGAGTGATGATGAATCTGTTAAAATATTGAATGAATGGCCAGACCACAAGGCTAAACAAATTAAAATTAAAGACGATGAATCTGTTACAATATTGGATGAATGGCCAGACCACAAGGCTAAACAAATTAAAGGTAAGGATTCATTGTTTATTCCATCCTTTAATTGATACTGTTTGGTGAGATCTTATGGTACATGTATAATTAGTATTGTATATGTACAAAACAAAAAACCAATAATCAAGCTATTTAAGAAACCATGTCTTAATTAATTTCATGATATCAAGGTTATTTTTTTGTAAGTATTACTTTGTATAACACAGAAGCTCATATTTATAGATTGCAATAAACATTAAAGTAGTACAGTAGCATTCAATTTTACATTTTCCATATCATATGGTATCAATATTTTCAGTTCATGATATATGATAAAATCAAGAGTTCATTTCACCAAGCATGGAATTTCTGTGTCTTTAACTGTTTTACATTTCACAGGTGAGACTCCTACTCAAAGAACTTCATCATTGAATTGGCCAAAGCAAACTAGAGCACAAGAAGTAGCAAAGAATTTCATATCACACAACCCTTTTTTCACGCTTTTCCTAAAGCTTCGTCATGTAACAGAAAGCCGGATGGTAGAGTTAAACATGAAATATTTTCACTCATTATGTCCTTGGTTCTGTTCTAACTCTTGAAAAAACATTATATCATGCAGTGTGTACCAGATTTGAAAGGCATTATTGATAACAAGGAGAATTATGTGATGCTGAAGCTAGGGGGAAAATCGTGGATTGTAAAGTTGCTCTCTCGTGGTACACCTTTGACACCTTGCTGCCTCTCTGCTGGCTGGCCCTTGTTTAGAAGTGAAAATGAGTTGCAACCAGGAGATGTTTGTGTATTTGAACTGATTAACAGAGAAGATTTAGTTTTCAATGTTCATGTTTTCAAAAGGCAGGATTAATGTTGATTGTTGTGAAATTTCAAGAAATATCACATTCCTTTAAGTGAGCTTTTGGTTATTGTTCATTTTGAAACATTTGAATAAAGAATATGTGGTCCATGAATGAGATTGCCTCTACAAAATTTGGAATTACAATGTTAACATCACCTTGAGCTAAGAAATCTATTCATGAAAAGTTCAAAACAAAATACAGAAAGACAAATAATCTATAACAAAAGATAAGAGTAATGATGTCATTCAAAATTTTCATCAAAGAGTTGAGGAATGCAATTTAAAACTATAAATTCTAAAGCTATAAATTTAATCACACACTACCATCTGTGTAAAGAAAGACAGTGCAAACAAGGAAGTGAACTAAAGAGAGTTGGCACCTCTCATCATATATTTGAGCAATTTAGCAAATGCTCTTTGCTATGGAAAGTCCAAACTACAGTATGGCAAAATTTTGTCAATTATTCCACCTTAGTTTGTGTTTACATGATACAAAGTTAACATTTCTTGAAACAAACCCTTAGTAATATATATATATATATATATATATATATATATATATATATATATATATATATATATATATTTATATTTATATTTTATTTTACTCTTTTCTGAAAATTCTTTTCTATTTATGCTCCTATTGATTTCTAAATTAATCACATGATAATCAACTCATAGTGTACTTTGTTACCATTCTTTTGAAACATAAACTTTTATCATGAATTTCTCTTATATTAATTACTTTTCATTTTAGTGCCATTAATTGAAGAACATATTTCTTATTGTAAGTTTTGAGAGTGAGATTATATTTGAAATAAGAAGGGTAATATATACAGGTAACCTATGGGTGTAAAGCATTGTTAAGGTGGCCAACCGTCCATATCTCATTTCAAGAGGGATATTTAAGAAAACATTTAATTTATGTAAAAGTATAAAATTTTATTTAATATTAAAATAAATATAAAAGTGATTATATTTAAATGATTACAAGATAGTTATTATTTTTTAATCTTCGAGAAACACGGAAAATTTCAAAATTAACTAAGTGTGAACTCTTGAGAGCCAAAGAACTTATTAGGATTGGATTCCAAATAGGTTAGACTTCATAGAATATTAAAAGCATTTTAAAAATAATAATCAATTTTTCAAAATTAAAACAATTAGATTTTAATTTATAAAAGTACTTATTTTAGTTAGAAACTAAATTATAATAAATGAAATTTCTCGACTAAGATAAAATGATGATTATAACTAAATGAAAACTCAAGTATTCTATGCAAATCTAAAACTAATTGTGTATTTTTTTCAGCAAACGAACTTAATCGTCACATTGGTAAGCAAAATTTTATCAACAATGTTAAACTTTTTTTTATGCCTGGGTACTAAAGAGACTCATATTTCTAGGTTAATAATTCCAAGAATTGGGTAGTATAAACGGTGATTTCAAGTTACAATGTTGAGCATCTAATACGAGTTCAACCTGAACTCAACACACATGCATATAAGTGCATGCAACCAATATACAAGTGCATCAGTTAATAATCATTGCAATTACAATACTATATAACTGCATGCAAGCAGTTGCATTTTTCAATCACACTTGGTACCGTAGAGAGATTGTGGCATTTACACAAATTCTCAACTTATTCCACTGATGGGTGATCATGACAATCACAGTCCACCTTTACCAATCCATTTCTTCAAGATTATTCTTCAAACTAATCTTGAAAGGATAGTAAGTATTGTTGCATACTTAATCTAATTCTTAACATAGTAAAATAAGTATTTCAATTCATCATGCGTTTGTTATAAAGTGCTATTATCTATAACCTAGTTTGGTAAGTTAGATTATTTATGTTAGGAATACAAATAAAGTATTTGTTTTGTTTGCAGAAAATGCCAAATAAGTTTACATTGAGATATGGAGGTGATTTGTCAAATCCAGTTTTTCTGAGGGCACCTGATTTGACTGAATGGGAAGTGCAATGGACAAAGGAGAACGATGAGATTTGGTTTGAAAATGGTTGGAAGAATTTTGTTGAAAATTATTCCTTGGAAAGTGGACATTTTGTGTTGTTTCACTATGGAGGGACTTCTCAGATTGATGTACTCATATTTGATCAGAGTGCTTTAGAAATAGATTATCTCTCTTCTGATAATATTGATGAAGAAATGGGCACACTTGATCAAAGAAATGCAGCAGCAGTTAAGATCAACAAGATTGAGCATAATCGTAAACCTATTTCATCGATGGTCTCTTCTCGAACTCGTAAGAAAATGGGTTCTAGCTCAAATAAAAATGTGAAAAGAAAGTTTGAACCTCAAAAGATGAGTGTAGACGTGGTTGTTCCTTATGGTGAAGGAACTAAGTTTAAGTTTGGAGAAAATGTCAAGCACAGGATAAAAGGTATGGAATTTTTGGGAGATCTATTTATTGCACAATTAATACCTGAAGAATACATATACATGAGTTGTGATATATATTGCATTTTTAGTATTTTTTTTACAAATGATCTAAGAAACTAATTTGTTTAACTGGTTGTTATTTATTTAAATTATTTCACAGATCGGAGGAAGACTTCTAAGACAAGATCTTTGAATACTCCTAAGCTACTCAGAGCTCAAGCAGTAGCAAAAAAATTTGAAACAGAAAATTATTTTTTCACTATAGTCATTGAGAAGTCTCATTTGGAAGAAAATGCTGGGGTATTGTTTAACATTCAATGTGTTTTCATTTGTGTGAACTTATACGAGATAATCTGTGAAATTGTTCTGTTATAAATGGAGTTGTTTTTTAAGTTTCAATGTTACACAATTGTACTTTTTTTGTTTTTTTTTTTTACAGAAACAAGTTCCAAAATTCACACATGTTGTGAGTAAAAAGAAGAAGGATTTGAGTAAGGTGACTCTGAAGTTTGGTAATCGGTCATGGGATGTGAAGTTGAGTACTCTTGCTCATAGTAAATATGACAAATTGACATCTGGTTGGTCTTTGTTCGCAGAAAAGACAAATTTACAAGTTGGTGATATTTGTATATTTGAGTTGATTGACCCAAATCTTATGTTGTTTGAAGTTCATGTTACAAATGCTTGATCTACTTGGTTACTTTTGGCTCTTCTAGCATTTACTTTCTATGTACTTGAAATCCTATTATTGTAGTTTATTTCATGAAGTTAGTGGTAAAAGTTTGTTTATGGTTAATTTTGACAAATCTTAATGAAATATTTGTTACTTAATTTTGCCTTTGTTTCATTGTTTTTTATTCTAATGGTGCTAAGTATGTATATATACATATATTAAAGTATTTAGAAATATAAGTAAATGTTACTCATATAAAAGTATTTAGAAATATAAGGAAATGTTTTTTTTCTTTCCTAAAAAACCATATCGAAATGTTATTATTTTTCATTATAGTAATCAAATTTGATTTAGAACATGAACAATTCCGTTTAAATGGACGCACCAGAATAATATTATAAAATTATTATGTGTTTAATTAGAATATATAAATCATGTTGAACAAATAATTCTTTCATTTTAGGAAATATACAAAGTAACTGAGCATACGCGTGCAATTGAATATCGAGAAGCCAACTATGTCAGTGTCTAGGGCTGTAACACTGTTTCTTCTTCAGACATTCAATATAACAAAATTTGATATGTTTTTTATGTTTTGCTTCTTGTTTTGGTCTTTTTAATTTCTTTTCAAAATATACTGATAATAAAAGAAATATTCATATTTGATCACAGAGATAATCTATATTTATAGAAAATAAGATAAGGTTGTTATTCTTCTAATATTTGTAGACATTCACACACTTAGATACATTTTGATTTATATGTGAATGACAACAATATAATGCACATACATTTTATTCCAATTGAAAATTAGAAATATTATTAATTAATAATACTTTCTCAAACATGTAATAATATACTTTTTTTTTATTGTTTGAGCGCTCTAATAATAAAGAAACACACCTACCCATAATTTGTTGTTGGTATAAGGATAAATTCATCAATAAAAAGTCAATGATATTAATGATGGCAGGATAACGATAATGTGTATTGGACATCACAACGGTTCAATTAACACTGCATTATTAATTTTTATTTTTAAGAATCAATAAATAAAAATTATTTTTGGAAAGATAAAATTATTTTAACAACATTTCCATGAATAACTTAAAAAATAATTTTGAAGCTCTTTTTATAAATTTATTTAAACTTAATTAAAATGTTTAAGTTTAAATTTAGAAATTAATGGGACACCCTATTAATAACTTCAAAAGAATAAAAATAGCAAATTATACATATATATATATATAATTACTTTTTTATATAAATTAAGAATAAAAACATAGTAACACTCAAAAGTATTCATCAGTGTTCCAACACTTTTACATTAATATTAAGTGTAAGACATTGGTTTTGGACTTATATATAATAAGAAGCTAGTTTTGGTTTGAGCTGAAACACTGACTCTTTGTCATAGAAAACCACACCTATCAGTAACCGTGAAAGTAACAGTGAAAAGTATCTATCAGTGTGCAGCTGATCATCAAGAAGTCAACATGTCAATGTCCAGAGCTGCAATACCTATTTCTTCTTTGCACATTCAGTGTAACAAAACTTCATGCTTTTTATGTTTTATTTCTTGTTTTTGACTTTTTAATTTCATATTTGATCACAGAGATAGAAAATAACATAATGTTATTGTTCTTCTAATATTTGTAGACATCACACACTTAAATATACTTTGATTTATAGGTGAATGAATGTATAATACATTTTATTCCAATTGAAAATTAGAAATATTATTAATTAATAATACTTTATCAGACATGTAATAATATTTTTTTATTGCTTGAACACTCTAGTAATAAAAAACCACACCTACCCGTGATTTGTTGTTGGTAATTAATGATGGCAGGATAACGATAACGTGTATTGGACATCACAAACGGTTCTGTTAACACTGCATTATTTATTAACTTTTATTTTTAAGAATCAATAAATAGAAATTATTTTTGGAAAGATAAAGATTATTTTATATATAATTTAAAAAATACCAACCAACAACATTCCTATGAATAACTTAAAAAAATACCTAATTGTATATAAAATATTTTAAAGATAGAGAATAGTGTACATATGCAAAGTAATAGTTTAAAATAAGAAAATATTAAATATTAAATACATTATCAGTTAAATTATTTATTATCATTTAAATTAAATATTTTTTGAATTTTAGAGAAAAATGATTTTTAAGCTATTTTTATAAATTTATTTAAACTTAATTAAAAGTTTTAAGTTTAAATTTAGAAATTAATGGAACAACCTATTAATAACTTCAAAAGAATAAAAATAGCAAATTATACATTACACACACATATATATATATATATATATATATATATATATATTAAGAAAATTACTTTTTATATAAATTAAGAATAAAAATATAGTAACACTAAAAAGTATTCAGTATTCCAACACTTTCACATTAATAGTACGTGTTGTTAAGACATTGGGTTTTGGACTTATATAAGATAAGAGACGCTCTCTTAGGTTTGAGCTGAAACACTAGATTCTTGATTACAGATACCAAAATTTGTTCATAGTAAAACAATGTCTTCCAATGGAACTAACATTCACTTTTTCAAGAAGATTGAGGAAGACACCCTGCGCAAAGGAAAACTGGTAACTCCATTTTTTTCTTTTCCTCTAACATATTCATGTATGTAAGTTATGAATATGTGTATATATGTACTATAAATAAAGTTAATACATTTTTGTTTAGTTGGTGCAAAGTTTTTTCTCATCATCATATTCATCCTTGTGTTTAAAATATTCTATTCTTCAAGTATTTTAGATTTAGGAAGCCATGCATGCATGAGGTTTATTTTCCATTTCACTTTATGATTTTGTTAACATCAATGCACTATATGTATTGACACCAAGTTTATGATAGAGGATTCCTCGAAGTTTTGTGAGTAAATGTTGGGAAGGAATATCAAACCCTGTACTGCTTATACTTCCTAACTATGATAAGTGGAATGTGATGTGGAAAAAAGATGATGCTGTTGTTTGGTTAATCCATGGATGGAAGAAATTTGTCGAGTTCTATAGTTTGGATCCAGACCATTTTTTGGTGTTCAAATATGTGGGTCAGTCAAAGTTTCAAGTTGTTATATTTGATCAAAGTGGCTTGGAAATTGAGTACCCTTTGAAGAAAAGAACTTTGGATTGTGAAGAGATTGTTAATCCTTTCTGTCAGAGTAAGAGGGAAAAATCTCCTCTACCATTTTCTTCTTCTAAGAAGGAGAAAAGCAACTCAACATCAGAAACTAATTATAATCCCAGAGAAGATGTTGAAGCTTTGCATGCTCAATCTCATATAACTAAGGTCCATGCAGAGGAGCTCAAAGAAAATGGTGGGAATGTGGCATTTTTTGTTGCATTTTTCATTTCTGTTCCAAAGTTTTAGGTAATGTTTCCTTATGGTTTTTATGTCATTTTGGTTTTTTAACAGGTGGAAGATGGATCATGCATGCAAATACTAATGGGAAATTCTCAAAATCCAAGGCTATTCAAGGTGAGGAAAATGATAATAGAAGTGCTTTAGAGAGAGCCAAGGCTTTCCACTCTGAGAATCCCTTCTTCATTCGTCAAATGTCTACAACTTACATTCAGAACCGTGTGCTGGTACCCCTTCTCCTAGAACAATCCGATTTTGCTATAATATTGATTTACATAAAGTTATTTTAACAATACATTTTGCTATATCTTTATTTAAGTAGTGACTAATTCTCCATTTGATAATTTCTTGCATACAAAAATTATTGAAATAGTCCATACCAAGCAAGTTTATTACAGAAGACCAAAGAAATGAGGATAACAGTGTTACTCTTTGGATATCTGGAGAGAGAACCTGGCGTGTCTATTTCCGGATGAATCGTAGTAATGGACAAACAAGACTTACACATGGTTGGATGGATTTTATTAATGATAATAACTTGAAAATAGGGAATGTGTGTGTTTTTGAGCAAGTTAAGAATCCAGGAATTTCATTTAAGGTTGTTATTTACCGTGACAGAGAAATATCAAGGCCTTCTATGTTTCCAGGTATTTTAAAAATTATATTTATTTGGACTTTTAACATGCAAATTAAATTTTTTATATTTACTTCTTTTTTCTTGACAAGCTTGTGAGGATGGAACAAACCTAAGCAAGCAAAGGGCCAGTGATGGAATTTCCAAAGAGTACTATGGCAATAATGTCTTTGATGGTATGGTTATTATCAAGTATGAGCATTTAGTACACATGGAAATATAAAAAATGTTTGGTACACAACTGCAATACGCAGACAACCAGTTATAAAATGTGGAAAGAGAGAAATACGTATATGTATAAAGTGTGAAGAAAGAGAAATACGCAGATATTCTGTGAGTAGGGTGGCTGGTTGGCTGCATATTGCAGTTATTAGCGTAGTAAAGTTGTGGAAATATTAGG
Source organism: Hylodesmum podocarpum (assembly GCA_026586105.1). Taxonomy (NCBI): domain Eukaryota; kingdom Viridiplantae; phylum Streptophyta; class Magnoliopsida; order Fabales; family Fabaceae; genus Hylodesmum; species Hylodesmum podocarpum. The sequence goes on along the minus strand of JALJEV010000539.1, from coordinate 857,459 downwards.
TAGATAAATACAACCATGCAATCAGTTATGCGTTAGAGTTGATTAGTTGATTGCACATGTTCAATTGCATGCAACAAAGTTGTAGTATATGAAAATTTTCTTTTCTTTTGTAGCTATGAATATATATATATTTTTTTTATTCTTTTTTCTCTTAGGTTCTGAACTTAGTAGATGCAACAACGAAGTGTCAGAGAATCACTTCACTATAACTATCACGCCAGTTGAATATTATAATAAGGTAGAATTTATTAGACATATGTTTCACATACATGCAAGTATCTTTGACAAATTGCCATGACTAATAAAATTCACTTTATGATGTGACCAGAATATACCAATTGAGTTCATCAGAAATCATGACATTGATATTGTAAAGAAGGGGACTTTGCTTGTTGGGAAAGGATCATGGCCTGTGGAGTTTGTGTATTATGCATCGTGTAATCTTTGTAGATTTGGTTCAGGTTGGTCTGAATTTAAGAGGGACTGTGGCTTGGAGGTTGGAGATATTTGTTACTTTAAGCTAATTGATAAAAGGGAATTTGTATTTCAAGTTATAGTTACGAGGTGCATTGGTTGAGTTGTAACTAGCTTCTAGTTACTAGCTGTAGCTGCAAGCTTGTGTCTTGGTGTTCACAAGCATATTTATTGTCATCTTTGTCTTGAAACTTTGAATTCAAATCACATCTATTTTGTGTTGTTGTTTACTTGCTTTTGTATTAATCATTTATTAATTGTTATTATGTCCTAATTATTTATTAACAAAAAGTAGTATAAATCAGATTTTCAGATAATTAAAATGTCATTATATACTGGGATGCGTATGGATAAGTAATGTATCAATAAGGATTAATGCTATGAATGGCAATGTGAAGTATATGTTTTAAGATTCAATTGGTATATTTTTAATGTAAAATAAATTGGCAAATATAACTAGTTAAGTCATTTAAGTGTTTGGGAGATGTTAGTTTTTATTATCACAAAAATACAATACTTGAGACCAAAAGTGTATTACATACCATCACTCCATGTATAGAAAATGTATCAAATCTTCTTTGATACTGTAAAATTAAATGTAAAAGTAAATGATGACTATATTCCTTTCAAGAGAAGTTACAACATGCAAGATATTTTATATATTAAGATTGAAAAACATTCATGAGTCACTCCAAGAACTTGTTGGGCACCAACTCTGTTTTCGTAGAACAATGTCTTCTCATGGCATTCACTTCTTCAAGAAGATTGAGGAAAGCACCCTTATAAATGGAGAACTGGTAACTATTTTTCTCCCCCTCTCCCTCTCATATTCATGAAAATTTTGAATAGTTGTGTGTGTAAATCTGTGTGCAATGAGCTAAGGTAAAATATTATTGTTTACAAATTCTAATCTATTTAGTAGGTGCATGGCTTGTTTTATCTTTCTTTTCAATCTTCAACATCATATTCATGCAAACTTTTTTAAAAAAATCTTTATTTTTCAAGGACTTGGACTTGGAAGCATTGCAATGAGTGCATGATGACTATTTTCCATTTCACGTGTTACATTGTTAAGTTATTTTCAAGATCATTTTGCATGCAATTTTTTTTCTTAAAGGACTTAGATTTTGGTAGCCATAAAGAAGGTTTAGTTTCCATGTTCACTTATGATCTTGTTAACATCTGCTGTTATGGAATGTCATATACTATACTGATAGACAATAACTTCATGACAGAGGATTCCTCGAAGTTTTGTGAGTAAATGTTGGGGAGGAATATCAAACCCTGTACTCCTTCTACTTCCTAACGGTGTTGAGTGGCAAGTGAGTTGGAAAAAAGTTGATGCTGATATTTGGTTAATCCACGGATGGAAGAAATTTGCTGAGTTCTATTGTTTGGATCAAGGCTATCTTTTGGTGTTCAAATATGTTGATAAGTCAAAGTTTCAGGTTGTAATATTTAATCAAAATGGTTTGGAAATGGTGTACCCTTTAATGGAAGGAACTTCAAATGGTAAAAATAAAAGTATTTCTCTGAGACACGGAAAGAGGACAAGATCTCCCTTACCATGTTCTTATTCCAATAAGAAAACTAAACGAGCTCAATCTCAAAGGACTAATGTCCATTCTGGGGATTTTGGTAATGCAAAGCCTAGAAAAAGAGGTAGGAGTGTGGGATTTGTTTGTTCCCTATTTTATTTCCTTTTCAAAGGTAATGTCACATTGTGTTTTTTTTTTCCTTTGTCACATTGATTCGTTAACAGGTAGAAGAAGGATCATAAATGCAAATACTAGTAGGAGATGCTCAAAATCTAAGGCTATTCAAAGTGAAGATTTGTTAGAAGATACTGAAAGTAAAACTGCTTTAGAAAGAGCCAATGCTTTTAGTTCTGAGAATCCCTTCTTCATTCGTAACATGTATCCATCATACATTAAAAAATATTTCATGGTACGCACTCTCCCAAAACAAACAAATTATGTGTTATACATTTGTCACGGTAACAAGTTCTGCTATAATATTGTTTTACATAATGTATTAATTATTACATTTCTTTGGTATTAACTATTATATTTGTTAGTAACCAAAATCTCCAATTGACAATTCTGTGCAATTTTTTTTTACTATAACAGACTATCCCTGGCAGCTTCATATCAAAAGACCAACTAAATGAAGTTGAATGCATTACTTTTTGTATTTGTGAGAGAACTTGGGATGTCAAGTTCTATCCATATCTTTCCTCTGCACAAATAATGCTTAGGGAGGGTTGGATGGATTTTGTAAAAGATAATGACTTGAAAATAGGTGATGCATGTGTTTTTGAGCAAATCAAGAAAGCAGGAATCTCATTTAGAGTTACCATTTACCGTGTTAGAGAAGAATCAAATCCTTCCATGGATCCGGGTAATTTTTTAAAAATTATTATATTTAATGGCCTTGGTGTTTTTTAATTCACATTGCATTTTATGGTTACTTTATTTTATTTTTTTCTTGACAACCTTATGATTTTGAAGCAAACCGAAGTAAAGAAAGAGAGCATCAAAATGTTATGAAGCTCTCTGCTTTAGAGAGAGCCAAGGCTTTCCACTCTGAAAATCCTTTGTGCATTTGTGAAATGAAACCATCATACATTCAAAGACATACACTAGTAAGCTCCTTTCTCTCAAAACAAGTAAATTATGTTTGATACATGCAGACTGTTGAAAAAAGTTTTGCTATAATATTTAATTCTAATTGGTACTTTGGTGCCAAAAATATTATTGAAATAGGCCATACCACGCAGCTTTATAACAGAACACCAGTTAAAGAAGGGTGGCAACATTACTCTTTGGAACTCTGAGGATAGAACTTGGTCTGTCAAGCTGTGTCTGATTCGTAGCAATGGACAAAGAATGCTTCGTACTGGTTGGAGGGAATTTGCAAAGGAAAATAACTTAAAATTAGGGAATGTATGTGTTTTTGAAAAAATTAAGCTACTAAGATGTTCATTTAGAGTTCATATTTTCCGTGATGATGGAGAAGAATCATGTCCTTCCATTATTCCAGGTAATCTAAAATTTATATTTATATTGGTATAGTTTAAAATATGCAAATTGTATAACTTTTTTTTTTTTTCTTGACAAAGCTTACAAGTATGAAACAGGGCTTGAAGATATTATTGCTAAAAGGGACTGTGATGGAATTCCAAATAAGTACAAAGGAAAAAATGTCTATGAAGGTATGCTTAATACCAAAACATATTATATCTCTCTTTTTTTCTTTTTTTTTTTTTTATTTGAGGGCATGTTTCTCTGTATATTTTACATTATGTTTGTTTCTTTGATGTCTTAGATTCTGAAATTCCTAGATTGAGCAAGGATATGTCTGGGAAACATTTCACCCAATGTGTTGACTATCAAGCAGAATCGATCCTATCAAAGAGGTTGGATTAATTAAAGCTCATGATCTACACATGCAAACATCTTTGCCTAACTAATAAATTTCACTTTATTTTATGTCTTCAACAGAGCATATCAATGGAATTAATCACAAATAATGGCATGTGAGGCTATCCAAAGCATAACTTGAAGGCTGGAGATGAATGCTTGTCTCTTTGAGCTGATTGATCAGATTGTGTTTAAAGTTATAAGAGCTGCATTCATTGAGTAGTTGTCCAGTGTTTGGTTAATGCATTTTGTGCATTTTTTCTGTACTGGATTTGGATCCACTGTTAGATTTTTTTTTCGTTATTTTGGATGTGAATTTGTAATGGAATTACTTGTAGTTTCTTCAGAATTCACGAAGCCTATTTTACTTCAAATCTATGGTTAAACTTGCAAGTATGTTAATCTTATTTGAAGTTATGTAGTGCCTTCTTTTCTTACCTTGATTTTTTTTCTGCATTTTTTATTTGCAATTATTATTATCAGATTTAATATAAAAGAAAAGCTCGTTGATTTTCATATTGTAAATAAACTTGTAAGTCGCATCGTTTTTTTTTTTTAAAAGGATTAATGTAAATTTACTCTAAAAAGTTGAAATAACATGTGAAATATATTGTTTATTTTTACTTAAAATTTATACGTTTTCACATAATTTAGTTTGTATTTTCATTCATAGTATTAATTTAAGTAGTTTGAATCTTATTATTTTTATTTTGAATATTTGTTATTTTTTATTTGAAACTTTTATTCTTGTGACATATATATATATATATATATATATATATATATATATATATATATATATATTACTATGTTTTAAATAGGGATGGATTTTTGTGTAAAACTTTTATTCCTTAAAACCTAAGTAATACAACTTTTCTATTTTTCTTTCCTTTTCATAATATATAGTGTCCAAACCTTTTAAAAGGGACAACACCAAATGGATGAGGATGCATGTCATGATTGACATGACAGGTAGAAGATGTTTGACACTTCGAGGTGATTGATAAGAAGAAATCTGTGTTTCAAACTTAGAGTTACAAGGTGCATGATGCATCTACTCATAACAATAAGGAAAAAAATTAAAGCATTCGAAAGGGGTTTTTATATAAGTAAAATATATAAATAAATACTTACATGCATACTATTGAAAACAACAAATAAAAAAACTAACTGAAAACATTGTGATACATAAATGACTTAATTGTTTTCATTTTATATATATATTATATAATAATAAAGAAATTAAAAATAAAAGCAAAATAAAATATATTAAAATTAAAATATTGACTAAGCACTAGTAGGGTCTTTTGGGTTACCAAGTTACAAGGGATTACTAATTATCTTAGCCATAATGGAACACTTTCCCAGTAGTAGTACACTATTTACTATAAGACATTGGTTTTGGACTTGATGACTCAACCCTTGGATACACCAAATTCTGGTTGATCTTCATCTATGGTTAAACAATGTCTTCTTGTGGCAGTGACATTCACTTTTTCAAGAAGATTGAAGAAGACACTCTCAGACATGGGGAGCTGGTAACCATTCTTGAAATTATATTATGAAAATGTGTTGCATGTGTGTATATATTAGCATAGCAAATGTGCATGACTTGTATACTACTTATTCATCTTCATGATCATATTCATGCATTTTAAAAATTATTTATTTATTTTTCAAGGACAGATTTTTTTACCCTTTTCACATATGATTTTGTCAACATTAATATCATTGAATGCTATATAGTGTATTTTGTATTGACAATAATTTGTGACAGAGGATTCCAAGAAATTTTGTGAGTAAATATTGGGAAGGAATATCAAACCCTGTACTCATTCAACTCCCTAATGGTGCTAATTGGCAAGTGAATTGGAAAAAACTTGATGCTGACGTTTGGTTGATAGATGAATGGAAGGATTTTGCAGAATTGTATTGTTTGGATCAGGATCATCTCTTGGTGTTTAAATATGTGGGTAGTTCACAGTTTCAAGTTGTAATATTTGATCAAAATGGCTTGGAAATTGGGTACCCTTTGATAGAAGGAAGAACTTTTCATCATGAAGTTAATAGTAAATATCTTAGTCACCGTAAGAGGGCAAAATTTCCTTTACCAATTTCTGGTTGTACCAAGAAGGTGAAGACCAATCCAAGAGAGGAACCTAACTGTTATCCAAGTCAAGATGCTGAAACTATTTTGGCTCATACAGACCCTTTTGATCATGGAAAGCCCAAAAAAAGAGGTTGGAGTGTGGGATATTTTTCTTCATTTGTTTTTATGTTTCAAAGTTAATAGTATTATTTCACCTAATGGTTTGTGTGACATTAAATTGATTTGTTAACAGGTAGAAAGAAGATCTTGCATGGTAATAAAAGATACTCAAAATCTAAAGCTATTCAAACTCCTCTTTGTGCTTTAGAGAGAGCAAAGGCTTTCATGTCTGAGAATCCTTTTTTCATTCAAGAAATGCATCCATCCTACCTTCAAAGTTGCTACCTGGTACCTCTTTCCAAAACATAAAATTCTGTGTAATACATTTATTTGAATTGGTGTTAAAATAGTCACAATCTCTGTGATTTGTAATTTCATGCAATTTCTTTTTTAATTAAAACAGTCCATGCCACGCAACTTTATAACTGAAGATCAACGAAATGAGGATAACAGTGTTACTCTTTGGATGTCTGAGGAGAGAAATTGGCGTGTCAAGTTCTCAGTGAATCGTCGTAATGGACAAAACATTCTTAGTACTGGTTGGAAGAATTTTGTGAAGGATAATAACTTGAAAAAAGGGGATGTATGTGTTTTTGAGAAAATTAAGAAACCAGGAATTTCATTTAACGTTGTTATTTTCCCTAGTGAAGAACCAAGTACTTCAATGTTTCCAGGTAATTTAAAAATTAAATTAACCTTGGTATTTTAATATCATCATGGACATGTTTATCATTTATGTTTTTCCATTTTAGGTTGTGAATTTCGTAGGTACAACAACAACAAAGTGTCAGAGAATCACTTCACTCTGTCTATCAAGTCAAAACAATTGTATCATAAGGTGGGATTTATTAGACTAAGGTTTTAATATGTAAATATCTTTGTCACAGTTTATTAAATTCATTTTATTTTATGTTGCAAGCAGAGCATACCCTTAAAATTCATCAGACATCACAACATTGGTAATAGAAAGATGGTGACCTTGCAGAATGGGAAGAGATCATGGCTTGTGAAGCTAGAGTGTTATTCTGAGTATAATGTGTGTAGGTTTACTTCTGGTTGGTCTGCATTTATGCGTGAATGTAACTTGAAAGCAGGAGATATTTGTTACTTTGAGCTGATTGATATGAAGGAGGTTGTGTTTCAAGTTACAATTACTAAACGCATCAATTGAGTTGTAATTCATGTTTTTGTAATTTATGTTACTGTCTCTTTGAGTACAATTTTTAACATATCTATTTTCAAAGCTTTGTGGTGAAATTAAATTGGCTGAACTATTTGCTGTTAATATCATATTTGATGTTATAGAAAAGGGAATGTAAGGAAAGAAAATGCTGGTTAACAAGAATATACAGATTACTTGTCCAAATAGATCCCAAACAAATGTCTTAATGGTAAGGATGAGAATAAAATGATCCAAACTTTCTCTTTATGGGTAGTATTTCTCTATTCATTTTCATGCATAAAACTTGCAATAAGTAAGTATTTTTTTAAATTTGTAAAACACTCTGATTTAATTACAACTTTATTTTCAATAATTCTTGTTTTAATATCATCTCCCAATGAGGTAATTTAAGAATAGTTTGTGTTTATTGAAATTAATAGAATTAAACAATATTGACTAATTTTTTAATTTGTATAAAATTAATTATTTTTACTTATGATGTATACAGTTTTATTTTTCTGTTATATATTTAAAATTTAAAATTTTTAACCAAATGAAGGTATCTTTTCTTGCAAGATTTTGAACTTGCCACGTTATTTGGAAAATGCAGTTCATGTTGGTATTACTATTCACTTATTTGTGCAAGTCTGTAATTATCTTTTAAGTAATGTTTGGCTAAAGCACCGACATAAAATTTTATGTGATTCCAAATGCAATAAAAAATAAAACTTTCATAACTTTTATAATAATTTCAAGGTTGTTTAGTTTGAATATAAATTTCATGTCCTTAATCTATTCGCAGGAGATTATAAAAGTACATTACAATTTGATTAGTTACTAATGAAAATACTTATAAAAATTGTATCTAAGTTTCATCTATTAAAACTTTCTTTATGTTAAATTCTTTAAATTTACCTAATATTACTAAACAGAAACAATTATAAACTCATTAATACAATGCATTTATCTATTCTTCTAAACATGTTTATGCGTGTACATTCACTAGTGACTCCAAGAGTCTTTTTGGTTACCAAGTAGCACGCTTATGGGAAATTGAACAATTGTATCATAAGCATTAATAGTGCCATAATGAAGCACTTTCACAGTATTCAATATTAGTATTTTATAATTTATAAGGCATTGGTTTGGTGCAGTCTCTTGAGTCATTTAGTAGAAACACTATCTAGCATGTAACTTTGAGTCCCCAAATTTGGTTTATCTACTGTTAAAAAAATGTCTTCTCAAGGCAGTGACATTCACTTTTTCAAGAGGATTGAGGAGGAGACCCTTCGCAATGGGGAATTGGTAACCATTCTTCTCCATCTCTAGTGTACATGTAAATTATAAAAATGTGTAATATGTGTGTACTATGAATAAAGGTAACATAATTTGTTTATAATGTCAATTCATGTATAGTAGATGTATGGCTTGTATAATATTTATTCATCTACATGATCAAATTCATGTATCTTTTTAGATATTTTTATATAGTAACTTGTATTTTGCAAACCATGAGGGATATTAATCTTTTTATTTTTGATTATGTTAACAACACTGTTATTGACTTACTGATTGCAATTATATACTGTTTATATTGATTGACACTAAGTTTACTGCAGAGGATTCCTCGAAGTTTTGTTACCAAATTTTGGGAAGGAATGTCTAATCCAGTAATGATTTTGCTTACTAACGGTGATAAATGGGAAATGAATTGGAAAAATGTTGGTGCTGATGTATGGTTAATTGGTAAATGGAAGGAATTTGCAATGTTCTATTGTTTGGATCAGGATCATCTTTTGGTGTTCAGATATGTGGGGAAATCAGAATTCCAAGTTATAATGTTTGATCAAAATGGCTTGGAATTTGAGTACCCTTTGATGGAAGAAACTTCAGCTTGTGAAGAGAATGGTAACTTTTTATCACAGCATAAGAGGGCACAATCTCCCTTACCATGTTCTCATTCCACCAAGAAACTGAAATCTAAACATTCTCAATCTTCAAGGACTAAGGTCCAAACTGAGAATTTTGATAATGCAAAGCCCAAAAAAAGAGGTTTGAATGTGTGTTTTTTATTCTTTTTTCTATTTCTGTTCTTAAGTTTGAAGTGTTTTCACCTTGTGGTTTTTGTGTCACATGATTTGTTAACAGGTAGAAGAAGGTCTATGTATGCAAATACTAATAGGAGATGCTCAAAATCTAATGCTATTCAAAGTGAAAAGTTGTTAGAAGTTACTGAAAGTAACACTGCTTTAGAAAGAGCCAATGCTTTTAGTTCTGAGAATCCCTTCTTCATTCGTCAAATGTATCCATCATACATCAAAAAACATTTCATGGTACCCCTCTTCCAAAACAAATTAAATTTTGTTATAGATTCGTCATGGTTACAAAGTTTTGCTATAGTATTGTTTTGCATAATGTATTAATTATTATATTCATTTGTAACCAAGTCTCTAATTGATATTTTGTGCAATTTTTTTGGTAATAGGCTATGCCTTCTGGCTTCATAACAGAAGACCAACAAAAAGAAGTTGATAGCATTAGTCTTTGGATTTCTGGGAGAAATTGGGATGTAAAGTTCTATCCAAATCGTTGCTCTGCACAAATAATGCTTTGTTCTGGTTGGATGGAGTTTGTAAAAGACAATAGTTTGAAAATAGGGGATGTATGTGTTTTTGAGCAAATTAAGAAACCAGGAGTCTCATTTAGAGTTATTATTTACCATCACGGAGAGGAATCTAATCCTTCCATGGTTTCAGGTAATTTTAAAAATGATTATATTTAATAGCCTTGGTATTTTAAAATGCAAATTGCATTTTTTATTGCTATTTTATTTTTCATTTTATTTCACCTTTTGATTTTCTTTTTGCTCTCTTAGATTCTGAATTAGGTGGATGTGTTAAGAAAATGTTAGAGAATCACTTCAGCTTCTCTATCAAGCCTACTGAATTCTACTGTAAGGTTGGACTAAGTAAACTCATTTGATTGTTTTATATCATTATTTTTAATTCCTAAATATTTATCATACCATCTATTGTGATAAAGACTAGATTAGTTAAAATTTTATTAAAAACTAAAAATAAAATAATAACAATTCTAATATTGGAGTTTATTTTAGTCCTTGAAGAGAATTCACTTTAATTTATGTGTTGGCAGAGCATACCGAAGAGTTTTATCAGAAATCATGGGATTTATGATATAAATGAAGCAACACTGCGAATGGAGAATAGAAGGTGGCATGTGAAGATAGATAGTAACGGTAGATTTACTTGTGGATGGTGTGTGTTTACAAGAGAATGTAACTTGAATGTCAGAGATATTTGTCACTTTGAATTGATTGATAAGAAGGATCTTGTGTTTGATGTTACAATTACCAAAGTATCAAATGTATGACTTAGTTGTAATTGTTTTTAGTATCATCCTCATGTCCAAGGATTCAATCTTTGTAGTGAAATTTGGCTGTACGCAAATCTTCTTTGAATTTATGGACTTTTTCATTTGTTTACTTGCAATTTTTTAGTGAAGTTTTTAATTTGCTATCCAACCAGATTTAATATGAAAGACAAGGGAATAAAGAAAAGAAAATGTTTTCATCAATATGAATGTTCACGCAAAACATTTTATACTTTATTGATATTCTGTTAAAAGTCTATGATAAATTTTTGTTATTGTTCGGTAAGAAATAACATTTTTTCTTTTAAATAAATAAAATATTTTCGTCGTATATTTTTAGATTGTAATTAGAAAAAAAAATCTTAATCCGTTCATAAAAATATATTTTTTACTTAAACAAATACTAACTCAAACATGTTCACTAATCTTCCTTGATGGATTGGAGTGTTTAACTACTCATATATATGTGTTATAACAGTAAAATGACAGAAAAATATTTGATAGACAAATAATTATAATCAAAAAAATATTTAATAAATAACTGTAATATTTATAATCGGAGGAGCTTTTACCATCAGAGAAAAAAAATATATATATATATTTTATAAATAAGTTGATTTATTATCTCTATAGTGTTAAATGACTAATAATAATTAGTGTTAAATGTCTAATAATAATTAGATGCTACTTATATAACATTAAATAGTAAAAAGTCTTTCTAGTGTCTAGACAAAGATACAAGCGATAGGGAATAGAACAAATTTTTATTTTGCTATGAGCCACAAATTGAAAGGTTGTTTTTGTCTTTGGAGAAATAGAATGGACATTATCCAAAGCTAGTAGCAAACGAGAGGCCCAAAGACACTAGCAATTTTTGAACTCATCTCTTCCCCACATGCTATGTGCTTGCATTATCTGATAGGGGCCAAATCCTATAGCCAACTTCAACTATTACACCACACTTCACTAATCAACACTGTAAGGTCAAAGAATTACAAGTCAAAGTCTTATCCATGCACCAATTTTATTGGCCTAAAGTAAATTACTATGATGTGGTATTCCACACAGGATCATGAATATCTAACATTATATAAGCTAAGTCTAACTGAAATTATGTTTCAACTTTAACTATCCATAACCACTTAACACTCTTCATGGCAAAGCCTGTGTCCATTGAGGTATGGAATCCAAGTGGGAAGTACAGAGTTGTGAGCACAAAACCAATGCCTGGAACTCGTTGGATCAATCTTCTCATTCAAAATGATTGTCGCCTTGAAGTAATCAAATTTTCTATGTTTCTTTTTATATACTATGCTTCCTTTTAATGATTAAAATTTTGATTCATTTTTTGTGTTATATGTGCTACTCAGATATGCACTGAGAAGAAAACGATACTGTCAATTCAAGACATTATTGCTTTGATTGGTGATAAGTGTGATGGAGTTATAGGCCAGGTATTGATATGAAAAATTACATGATGGTTTTCAATTAATTAAAATATCATAGTGCAAATTAAAGTATCATATTTTCCCTTGCTTTTGGTCTTTGTGGGTATTTTTGTGATGGAATTCTTAATACAGCTTACTGAAGACTGGGGAGAAGAGTTGTTCTCTGCCTTGAGCAAAGCAGGAGGCAAAGCTTTCAGTAACATGGCTGTTGGTTATAACAATGTGAATGTTGATGCTGCAAACAAATACGGTGTTGCTGTTGGAAATACTCCTGTAAGATATCTCTTTTCTCTTCTTTGTTTGATATTACTGTTACATTACATTTTAGATGTGTTTTAATTTTGTTGAACTGTAGAGTTAGTATTTATGGATTGAAGAAGATTTTTGTATTTGATAGAATATGAATGGTGCTGCAAAGATTACTTTTTACATGCTTTCTATGTGATGCTGAAGTGGTTTTAGGTTTAGATTGGTTAAACTTCTCTGAGTATTTATAGGAGAAGAAAACAAGAATGGAAAAATGAATTTAGCTTCTCTCACAAGGTAAAAAATAAAACTTGTATCACTTAATTTTTATAGAAGTTCTTTCATTTAATTTCTTCCAAAGCTAAAATGCACAAGTTGATTTAGTTTATGAGAGAAATTGTAGTCATTTTATCTTATTTTTTTCTCCTATTAAAAGTACTTACGGAAAAAATTTATCCAAACAGGACCATGTTGTATATGTTTTGTGACAGAAAGTGATACCTTGATGAGGTTGATTTTATTCTAACATTTGTTTCATTCCTTATTTTGTAGGGAGTGCTTACTGAGACAACAGCAGAGCTGGCAGCTTCACTGTCTTTGGCAGCTGCAAGAAGGATAGTTGAGGCAGATGAGTTCATGAGGGCAGGATTATATGATGGATGGCTACCTCATCTGTATGAAAATTTTCACACATTCCTTTCTGATTTATTTTTTTTGCTGTGAAGAATAATGTTAAATACATGCAAGTTCTTTGTCACTGAATAGCAAGTAACATGCTCTTGAGAAGGGTGGAATAAACTGCTCTTGCTTTGTTACTATGACAGATTTGTTGGAAACTTGCTCAAGGGACAAACTGTTGGTGTAATTGGAGCTGGTCGTATTGGATCCGCATATGCAAGAATGATGGTAATTTTCCAATATGCTGCCATCTCACTTTGATTGTTACCATTTTAGGTTCTCTTGATTGAGTAGAATTTGTTGTGAAAATAGATTGGTTTTTTACTACTGACATATTGGTTTCTTTACTTGAATTTTCTTTTATTGCAAATTCTGAAAGATTATTTCTCAAGTTTGGTGATGTTAATGACTTGAAGCTGATTGTGATGTTCTATAATATAATCTACTGTATCAGGTTGAAGGGTTCAAGATGAACCTAATTTACTTTGATCTCTACCAGGCGACACGACTAGAGAAGTTTGTCACAGGCATGTTCTTAACAAGTCCTATTTATAAACAAAATTAGTGTGAAGTGTGAACTAATGGTTCTTTTTTTCCTATTGCAGCTTATGGTGCATTCTTGAAAGCAAGTGGTGAAACTCCAGTGACTTGGAAAAGGGCAACAACCATGGATGAGGTCCTCCAGGAGGCAGATTTAGTAAGAACTTGATTCTGAAAATTTAATGTACTAGCTATAACATGTTGCAGTTGATTATTCCAAATGATATGGTTTACCATGGGTGCTTCTATAGATTAGTCTTCATCCTGTCTTGGACAAAACCACATACCATCTAGTCAACAAGGAAAGATTAGCTAAGATGAAGAAGGTGAGAGTTTATGGAACACGTTTTTGCTCTAAATTATTTACAACATAAAGTGATAAAAATTGTTTTTCGTTAATGATATTGTTCCTATTACAGGAAGCAATTCTTATAAACTGCAGTAGAGGACCTGTTATTGATGAAGCTGCACTTGTGGAGCATTTGAAACAGAATCCAATGTTCCGAGTAGGCCTTGATGTGTTTGAGGTAAATAACAGACCCTTTTGTCACTGAATAATTGTATTTGATATGACAAAACCACCTTTAAGTCACTGTGAAATTGAAATTTTTATTAGGAAGAACCATACATGAAACCCGGGCTAGCTGAGATGAAGAATGCCATTGTGGTACCCCACATTGCATCTGCCTCCAAGGTAAATTAATTATAAATTCTAACCAGTACATTATGCTAAACAATTTTCAATACAAAAATAGTTTTTTATGTTTGACTTTGAATTATTTCATGTATAAATATGTATGTACATGCAGTGGACCCGTGAGGGAATGGCTACACTAGCAGCTCTAAATGTGCTGGTATATGTTTCTTCATCTTGGACTTATTTCTTTGGTCAATGTAAATTCCAAATGTTTTAAAAGTTAATTATGTTAGAAATCTCACATCACATGAAGATAAAGTCTATTGTATATATATAAGTGAGAAACAGTCCTTACTTATGAACCGGTTTGTACCTTACAAGCCAGTTTGTAGGGTTGAGTTAGACCCATCATCTGAATTTCTAACAAATTATAAAATGTGCAGGGTAAGATTAAAGGGTACCCAGTTTGGTATGATGCCAATAGGGTGGAACCATTCCTCAATGAAAATGCTCAACCACCAGCTGCATCCCCAAGCATTGTTAATGCAAAAGCCCTGGGTAATACTACAAAAGCATTCTTAATTATATGTAGTAACATTTTGTACACTTGGGCTACTATTGTTGTAAACCCTTTTAATTGGACTAACATGTTCTCTTTCTCATTGCAGGTTTGCCAGTTTCAAAGCTATAAACACACGTGATTCAATCCTACAAGGGCCTTCAATTGCAAAAATGACCAATGTGTTCACTTTTTTTTTGGTATGATTATGTAGAGTGCTGATGGCAGTGTGAATATATAGACTGTCTCGTTAATACAGCATCATGTGTTTGTAGTATTTGAAACATTAATTAAACAAAACTGAACTTATACCTGAGGATTCAGCTTATTTTCTTCAAAAATAAAGAGAAAATTCTACCATGTTTCAATATATCAGCTTAAAACCTGTTACGAAAAATTGCTTGATTTTTTGTTTGTTTGTTGGGGCTTCGACATAACTCTAAAGTGAAACATTAACATTTAAAAAACGAACACAGCGTGGCGTCTAGTTACAATTTCAGTCTCTTTGAAAACCATAGCACACCCAATATTATTTGAATTATACTACCTCCATCTACCCCTTTATATAATGAGACATTTTTTGAAAATTTACCTGTAATATTAGGGATAACCTGGAAAAATTTACTTGTCATGTTTTTTGAAAAATCATTAGGTTCATTTGAGTTTAAGAATACATTAGAATCTAAAAAAATTGATTTGGTCAAAATTTAGGATTAAGGACTTAAGGTAAAATATAGCTTACCTAAGCCTTCCTTTACTCAACCCTAATTTTATTGACAATTATTATATCTTTTCACAGTAAATTTATTTAATTTTTTCTATTGAACAACTATTGTCTATTAAATTATTTTTGTCTATATTTCTCGCATTGATGCCGAAAGCTATTTTTTTTTTCGGGGAGTAACTATTAATTTATAATGATATCATGTATAATGATGAAATATAAATTTATTTTTGAAATCCCAATTATATTAATACAAAGTGAGAATTTATTTTAGTTATTAGCTCAAAACATATTAGTCTTAAAAGCTAGCCCGGTTAGAATTTAGGATATGATTAGAGTCATACACAACCTATCTCAACCGGTGTTGTGTTCACACTTGATCCTTTTTACAGGATTTCTTTCAAATTATTCTTTGAATTAATTATTTTTATTAAAATATTTTCAATTACTATATCTTTTTTAGTGAATAAATAATAAATGTTGTAAACTGGCTTTCTCTCAAGAGAATTGGGAAAGTTACTAAGTAGCTTAGGAAGAAACTAACATAGTCCTATGATTAATAAATAACCTCATTCTTTAAACATGTAATCAAGAGTTTAAAAAAATTTATAAAGAAATGTCAAATCCTGAAAAGAATCTCAATACCTCAGCAGATTAGTTTATTGCTCTCCACGGAAAGATATCCTGATTTAATTTTTTAAAACATGGATTTCGTAAGGAACCAAGATTTCGTTTAATTTCAATGGGATATTGTCCTACTTTTTTATAAAGAGTATGATAATTATTATTGACAAGCACTTGTGCGGTTGTGAAGGGTTGAAATGTGAACAAAAGTTGTCCTTGGAATAATTACAATTCCAATGGCTGGAAATTCCACGATTCTGGTAGATGATCTCTGCTCTAATAACATAATACTGACACTTATGCGCATTTAAATCACAGTGCCAGCGTATCAAACACAAAATATGTATCTAATGACCGAAATAATATAGTGGCAAAACAGATTAACTTTTTATGTTTTTGATGAACCAAAACAGATTAACTCAAAATATGGTTAACTGATATGTGCTATAATGATTCAGTGTGGGTATTTCATTGAAACAGGTTTGGTGACTGTTGTAATTTAGGTTGAAAGGAGGAAGTCAATGTCAACAGCAGAAATGAATTTCTTGAATGCTATCGGGTTTCAACGGTGAGGGTAAAGCTAAAAAAAGGATAAATAAATAATATGATAAAATATAATGAAAAATAGTGTTCCATTCCATCTTATACTTCCCAAATTGAGGGTAAGAAATTTTAGATGGAAATGAATGGAATCTGTTCCATCTCTTTTCATTCCATTCATTTCATTATAAATTAAGTAAAATCCCAGATGCACAAGCTCACAATCAAAAGGGAAGGGAAAAAGACCAAACCCCTACTAAGCAATCATGTAGTATTTCAAGTTCAAAATGAGTCCATAATGCTCCATATGTGTATTGCAAAATATTAGACTATAATATTACATGATTAAAGCACTCTAAAAAGTGCAGTCCACCATTGGAACTTATCAGTATCAGAACAATGTGAAAATAACACATCACTACATAAGCAAGGCACATTAGTCAGGCAATGCAGTTCCTCGCTCAAGATTATTTTTAATCTCCAGAGTGTATCTACCAAAGGCTCGCTCAATCTTTTTGTTGAAATGCTCGTTACGGTCATTGATTGAGTCAATATCTTTCTCTTCATGAAATCGTCTTCTCCTGCTAAATGAGTTGCGCTTCTCATCCCTATCCTTAAGCTCCTGTACCATCTTGTCAATCTTATCCTCTGAGATTTTTGGTGCCTACAGTGAAAGGAAAGACAACTCGTCACAAAAAATACTTAAATGTAGTGCAAATGTTAAAAAGAGATGTCAATGTTTTGGTATTATACCTTTCCATACTGGAGACTTGAAGCTTCACGGTAGAACTCTGGATCAGCTTCTTTCATTCTGTTATATTCTTCTACATCAACTTCAATTTTCTTGGTCCGTTTCTTGTATGCATTGTACAATGTCTTCTGATTAAAGACTGATAAAACAAAGGAAATTTTAGTTTCAGTCACTATTC
This sequence comes from Hylodesmum podocarpum, assembly GCA_026586105.1. NCBI lineage: Eukaryota > Viridiplantae > Streptophyta > Magnoliopsida > Fabales > Fabaceae > Hylodesmum > Hylodesmum podocarpum. The sequence continues at coordinate 839,877 of JALJEV010000539.1, read as the reverse complement.
TACAACATGAACATTTTTCAGAATAAAGTTGCAATCAATTAATTACACACTCAGCAATTGGAAGACATCTATTTCTCATAAGATAAAACATTTTCTTGGATTCCTAAACACAAAAATGTGAAACTCCAAAATTATATGAACGGTCAGTACACAGTGAATAAAGCATTCCAGAGAAATATTGAGGTGCTATCCTCTGTATAAACATTACTTTCCAGAGAAACAATTGGGCATTTTCTCACTTGGGCTTTAGTAATAGATCATTTGAAAAAATATCTATGTATAATTCCAAACAAAGGGTAACATTTCCAGCAAACACTCATAGTCCATCTAAGAACATTTTTTAAAGGAAAAGAAATCATTCTCTCCAAGTAACAAACTAACCAAGACATAAGCTTTAAAATCAGGAGTTTGAAAATCTGGATTTTGTTGGAACTGCATTGAAGCTTTACACATCAATAGAAAACTACAACAATACTTTATATCAGTATACACGCATGCTAGAAAACAAATAACCATGACAACCACAAAAGTGACACACTGATTGCACAATATAATTTCTTTGATAAGAAAAAAACTTACCATCCCAGCCAAATGGAGCAGGATCCTTCTCCCATTTCTTGTATTTTTCTTCTGCTGCCTCTTGTGTGTCAAGCATATAAGCTTTTGTCATGTCCAATCCATTTGCATCGAGAAGTTTTCCAATCTTTCTCTTCCTATCCTCAAGCCACTTCTGTTTAGAAATACCCCTAGACTCGGTCGGAGCTTCCATCCTCTTTTTTTCAGCAGCTATTTCAATTTGATTACGCTTCTTTGCTTCTTGCTGCCAGGAAACAAACCAATGGTATTAGCTTTTCTCCAAATACATAAATAAAAATTATAAACAAGGTATTTTTCACCAGTTTACCATCTTGGCTCTCAACTCCATCCACTTTTTCTGTCTTGCAGAAAGGTTTGTGTAGTCAACCTCAATTTGCTCTGCTTCCTGCCCAGCAGGTTGGTCAGGATCACTATCAGAGTTTTCTTCGAGATTGGGTCTGTCATCATGTATTTCCTCATCCACATCATTTGGGATGACTTGCTTAAAGTGACTTCCACCACTAGCTTGTCCAACTTCTGATAGATATAACCAAAGGTATTTAAATAGGGACAGATAAACTTAGCAACATATATACATAACCAAAAAAAAAAAAAAAAAAAGTTCTGTAATCTTATGACATGTGATAGAATAGAATGATCAACATACTTAGCAATGATCAGTTATGAAAAAATAATGGGCCACAAAAGAAGTTAGTTGTAAACATAATCAAATCAATAGATAAATATCCAACTAGCAGAGAAAACAACGGAAGGTACATCATTCATGGCCTGAATTCTAAAAGGAAGAGATTGCAACTTGAAAACTAACCTGATTCTTGTTGCTGTGACCTAATCTTGGCTTCAGCTATAACTCTAAAACAGTAATCACTACATTCATGATAAGGATTACTAGCATTCCGACAATCTGGATGCACTGCTCGTTCCTCAGTCATGTCGTGCAGAAAATGATCTGTTGGGTTGCCAAATAGCAAACAAAACAAGTTCGAGTCAAAACCCTAATCAATCAAACTCTGATGCAAATCTATAATTCGAAAATCGGAAGCAAATAGCGCACAAACAATTAGAATTAAACGAATAGATATTACAAGTTCATAGATGGAATCAAAATGGAGGAATAGTTGTTGCTTAATGTTCCGCTTTCACTTCTGCTCGTAGTAAAATCAAAGAATGAGAAGAAATATGCAAACCTTTAACAACACAGAATCGATTTCTCAATAAGCAGCGTAATTGGGAATGGAATCGGATTCGGATTTAAGCGTTTCTAGGAATAGGAATAGAATTTTGCAGCCAAGTGATTAATATCTGATTTTTTCCCTCCTTTTTCGATTTTGGGAATCAGGGTTTGTCTTATTTATTGTATCGGATTTGAGTGGAATGGATGATAGAGCTTGGGAAAACAATAAAAGATTTAAACTAACATTTGAGCCCGGTTTAAAAATATTTAAAGACTATTTTGAGTGGATAAAATTAATATTAAATAATAAACATTACATTACAAATAAAAATTTACTTTAATAATATCGTATTACCTAAAAAATAAAATAACTATGTAAAAATATAATTAAAATTAAATAATAAGTATTACTAAACCGAATAAAATTAACATGTTATGTATAAATAAAATTAATTATAAAAATTACATAAAAATAAAATTAATATTAAATAATAAACATTGCGTACAAGAATTTTACTTTAAATATTACTAAAAAAAATTAATAATACATATTACGTAAAAGAAATATAATATAATTAAAATTAAATAATAACTATTACGTAAAAAAAATTAATAATACATATTATGTAAAGAAATATAATATAATTAAAATTAAATAATAACTATTACGTAAAAACAATCTAAAACTAAATATAAACGTAAAAAAATAGATTATTAAACATAACGGAAAAAAGTAAACACTAAATATAACTAAAAATCTAAACAGTTTTCTATAATAATGTAGTCCTCCAAAATTTCTATTTTCACAATTTAAGAGTTTCAGTATTTAGCATCTCCAAACTCGAACTGGACTGCTAATGGACTTAGCGGATTGGGTCTAAACACTCTCATAGCTGTAATAATTTTCAGAAGATCCTATTTCTTGAAAAAAAAAAATTGTATGTCAAATTGCTCTTTTATTATTATTAAAATATTCTCTTTTGTTTTATTTTATTTTTTCTCTAAATTTAATTATAATTATTTTTAAAATAATAATTATTAAAATAAAATTTATTATATCTAAATATTATTTATTGTTTATTTAAATATATATATTTTTTGTTATGAATACTTATTATAATATGGTTTATACATTAAAAATATTTATTATAAACTTATTTGAATAAAAATAAATATTTTTTTATGTGAATGCACGAACTAAAACATTAATTTATATGTACTGTTAATATCATAATTTTTCGGCGGATATTTAATAAAGAGATTACTGTACAACTATGTGTGTTATTAACAAATAGAGTGATGTGCTAATAGGATAACTTTTATGTAAATATCAATAAAACGTTAGACTAACTCTGAATTAAAAATTCATATTATTTTATCATATAATTGATAATGATTTAATATTAATTTATATATTTTATTTAATTTAAATATAACAAATTAACATTTTAGGAAATGGAAATTATTTTTCATTTTCACATTATTATACCTTATTTTTAAATAAGAAAAATAAAAGCATTTTCAAGAATGTAATATTGTTGCTAAAAACTTGTGATGGGAATAACAATCCCAAAAGAAGTACTCCTCAGAATAATATTCCCAAAATATAAATTAGTCGACAAAACAAACTTCAGTTTCAGAAGATTTTTAAACATCCAGTCCAAAAGAAAAGAAGAAAAACCAAGTCCCTTTTTTCATTCTCACCATCCAAACAAAAGTTACAAATGGACTATCAATAATAGGAAAAATTAAAAAAAAAAATCAAGTATAAAATTTAAAATTTATCAGCAGATAAACTAAATTGCAATTTCAAGATATAAATGAAACCAATAATATAATAATAAATTGAAGTTGGGGTTTAAAATGTGCGTGTGTGTGCAGTTTGTATTTATGTCATTGCCTAGGTTAAAAATCTAGCTTATGCGTTTATTCAATACCATACTTTCTACAATTTATGCATTACCATAAATTCAGAGGAGGAAATTCAAAGATCAAATAGCTAAACATGCTTATTACACTAGTTCATCTAGCAAGGATTTGCTATCTAATTTATCAACCTTGAACTTGAGTGTCAACATGTTATTGTCAAAATCAGAAGCCTTCAGCTCAAGCTCGTTCAATCGTTCTCTGATCTCTTCAATTCTTGTTTTAATATCAGTTACCTCTTGTTCTTTCTGAGCCAAACTTTCCATATTTGATTCCAGTTCTTTGTTCAATGATTCCACTTCACGGACAGAGTCTGCCTTTGCCATCTCCACCTGGCGGTGCTCATTGATGAGTTCAACATTCTCAGCAATGTCATCAACTATGCTGCGCAACCACGCCACCCTCAGCTGAGCAGATTCTACATCCTTGAGAATAGCCGACAATTCCTTGATTTTGGACTTTGTTAGTAGCATTACTGAGGTAGATTGCAACTCTTGGACCACAAAGCACACACACTCAACATAGTATGATCGCATGACAACTGATTCCAAGTGGCAACTTGCTCCTATATCCCCATACTTTTCAAAGATTGATCGCAGAATGGGAGCAAAACTTTCTTTCACATGGTATTTTCCAACTGGGACACGTGACTCGGAAACCACAGACTCAGTCTCTCCATCACTATCTTCATTATTGTCATTGAGACCACCTGAGAAACGAAACTTTATGGACCCACCATCTGGTTTAGTAAGACCTCCCATGTCATCAACAGAGGTGATTGGAACAACTTTTGGTGAAGAATTTTTGTCTCCATTGTGCTTTGTTTGGACCTTTTGATTGGTAGGCTTTCAAAGAAACAAGGATAAAAGACTAGTCAACTAAATGCTTTTTGGGTTTGCTTGCATTAGGCAATAATTTCAAAAAGAAACGACTAAAGAAAATGAGTGGTTTGACCAGAAAAGAGTGAAGAGAGTGAATGTCAGAAAAGGGAGGCCACCTACCATAGCATCTAGGACATGTATTTCTCCAGAAACTGGTATTAGCTCATTGCTTTTTGGCTCCTCCTTGGCCTTATCAGAATAACTTGATAACGGCGATGAAGCATCAGACAGATAAATAGCCCCGATTTTTGAAGGTGGAACACTGTCAAGAACAGGGAGTTCTGGCTTAGAACCAAGTTTCTTTTTCCTGTCAAAGTTCAATGACATGGTACCTGAAATTTAAGAGAATAGTAGTAACTAGTAAGAAACATATTAATAGAGTAAGATCAGTCAAGTATACCAATGATCTGTTTATTACCTCGAAGTAACATATTTTGACTAGTCAAACAAATTAGCAGGCAAACTTGCTAGGCTGTTAGAGACATTTTTAATCACCATTCAAAGTTTATGCTTCAGGGTTCAGGCTATCATTATTTATATATGAAGGGCATTAATGATATATTTGTGAACTTGACAAACCAATTACACAGATGACACAAATTAATGCAATGAATAGTATAATGGTTTGTCAAAGTAGAACATTAATCTGTTATCATGAAATGGTCATACAAGGTCACAATGTCCATGTAGTTCATATCATTTCTACAAGCTGTTGAAAACTAAATTTTATATAAGACCTTTTTCACCCAGTATTCGAACCATTCTGTTTCTAGACTAAACCCTAGATAAACTACATACTACTTTCATTTTGAATGAAAAAGGTTCACCAACATACATATTCAAATAGGAAAAAACATTGACACTCGGTACTCAGACACAGGAAATGTGTTTAGGTTACCCTCTGGCTTTAACTCTCAGATGAATCATGCTCTTCAAAACTGCGAATCTGATATTTGGGGTGAATGTGATAGTGTTTTTTATTTCTCATAATAGATTAAATCAGATAAATGGAGAAATCTTGTTTTAAAATTGTCAGCAAAGAAATTCACTACAAGACACTTTCCAAGCTATTAGATGGTAAAAACAAGAAAATTTGTAACTGAACTGTATATCACACAGATATCCTTAAATAGCATATAAAAGAACAGAAGGGAAACCTGCATCACCCCCTGACATTCTTTTGTGGCAACTTTCATTACAGACATGGTAAGGATTAGATGCTTTAGGGCAACCTGAGGGCCTACGTTTTTCGTCCTTCATCTTATTTCCAAGTTCACCATCTGTGATACTTCTGCGATAATCTGACATTGGCAACCAGGAAATTCCAAATATATTGATTAAATTTGCAGTATTAGACTTATACTTTAATTTTGATGTAAGGTCAGAGTAATTCACCGAAAATTTTAAATTTTTATTTTCTTAAGTCAACTTTTCTCTCTGCCCCCAGCCAAACATGAGAAAATACATTGTTATCCATGTTTTCTTTCATTACTATTTTCCTTCCATCCAAACCCACCATGTTTGTTTCTATTTAGTAGTGTAAAGATTTTTACATTGTCATCTAATCATCAACAATTTCAAACAAAGCTTGACTTATATAAACAATTCCAAACAGCCTGAGCAAAACATCACAATTATCCATAAAGGACGCAGGCAAAACAGACAGAAACAATCAGAACAGCAAGCTGTTATACACTTTTGATGGAATCACATTCAGTGCAATCAAAGAAATAATACATGAGTCATCCTATCTTCATTTGAGGGCATGTTTTAAGTCTTGTTTATCGAAATAATACATGAGTCATCCTATCTTCATTTCATCGACAATTCCAAGTTGTTGAATTAGTGAATGCATGAAAAATTGAATGCAGAAAACAAGGTTTGGAAAAATGGTCTGCAGCTGCGATTTTAGCCACTACAATGTCAAGAGTCACGATAGAGTCACGATCAGACCACAACCATGATCGCAATTTAAAATCTTCACAGGGAATCCATATCCCTTTTTGGGTGAGTAAAAGGGACATCAGTCCAATGAAACGATTACATTGGACAGCACTACAAAATTAATTAAAAAAAATTGCATATGCCAAATCCAAAAGTTGTAACTGTAATCCATGGAATAAAAATGATATTTTTCATCATAAAATAAAGTCATACACATGTTATACATAGTATACAGATGGATTTGATTCCTACAGAGCAAGGTGCCCAAAATACAATTATAGCCATTAACAAGAAAATTAGAGGAAACAAGAAGAACTAACCATTTGGCTTTTTATTTTTAGGTGGCTTGCCAGGTTTGGCTTCCTTAATCTTTTGCAAGCAAGCCTCAGTGCATTCATGATAGGGATTAGGAGCATATACACAGTTTGGCATAACTCTTCCGTTTTCAGACATCTTTTTCTGAGTCTCCCCTGTCTCACCTTTTGTACGAACTGTAACTGTTCAATCCAGTCAACAAACTCAAATTAAACAACAAATACATGTATCTCATATCAAAATCCTAATACACAGAAATACAAAAATGGAAACAAAATCTGAGCAACACAACTAATAAATATTGAATTTTTTTTTTTCCTTAAAGAAAAGTTATGCATACAGTGATTACAGGTGAAACAAAATAAAGTTATAAGAACATAACATAATCAAGATGTCATATCATATGCAAATCCAATAGAATAGAAATATATTAAAAAAATTACTTTTGTATAAACCTGAATCAACACACCCTCCACTCTATCCACTAAGAAATGTTTTCAAAGGTTTTGTATTTCTCATAAGAAGAAAAAATACATTTTTTTTTTAAAATAACACAGGGGATCACACAAATAAAATAAAATAGAGTATGCAAGTGATCAGGTTGATCTAGCATGTACGAAAATCACAGGGAACTGCAACGAAATTGGAAGGAAAACACGTACAGCAGAAGGAGACAGCCATGAAAGAGGAAAAAACGAGAAAGAAAAGAAGATAGTGAACAAGGAAAAATCAAAGATTAGATAAGGGTTCAAAAAACAGCAACCTAGAAAGACAAAGACAGTTTTTCGTAGAAAAAAATGAAGGGGTAGGTGTGTTGGCAACCCGATTTCAAATCAAACAGTGTCTGATTTGTTGAGAAGTGCTATATTTTTGTGGTGCAGTAAGCAATTAAGCAATGAACTATGCAAAAAATAAAAAGTATTGAAGAAAGCTTTGTTTATTGACCATGTGGGTGTGCCAGCATTATTGTGAATTTTGCAACTTTTTGAAATTTTGACCATGGAAATATTAAAAAAAAAAAAAATTGGGACTGGTGCAAGAAAATGAGAAAACCACCTTTGAATGCTGCTGCAGACTCCTTTGAAACTTTGGCACTACATATATATTGTCAAACTTCTAGAATGTCAGGTGAGTATCACATGTTGCCGTCGTCCTTGCAACTGTTTCCTGTACAGTAAAAACAGCTCAAAATAGTAAATACTAAATGTTAATATTAATTAATTTAATTGTTTTTTTTAAGAGAGAACATTTTCTCTGACATTATTCATATTTGATTTAATAACTATAGTCATGAAAATATCTTCTGCTGGATATATATTACATAACCTTGGTCAATTTAAAAATATTCATATATTAATGAGCAAATTTTTTTTTATTAAAATACGTTTTATCTGTTTCAATAATTATTTTAAAAATCTCTGTTAAAGATATTAAAAAACTCAATTATGTGTAACAGAGTACCAGCTTTTGTTGTTAAGCGCAAGATAACAACTAACCACTCACATGCTATTCCAGCTCCTCATTAGTCGTCTAATAGTTAGACTTAATGATATTTTAAATTAAAAATATACAGAAAATTCAACCAAATCTCATCTAAATTCATTTCATTCAGTAGTTAAAAAAAAATATGATTTATATTTATAATTAACAATACATTGTTATGTTACTTAATGGAGTGACTGAAAAAATGTCATCCATTATTTTTGAATTAAAATTTAAATTATGAACCATTTATCATTTTATTTAATATAATCATGTAACTTAAATATTATAATATTATTTTAACTATTTTTTAAATATTATAATATTATTTTAACTATTTTTTTTTTTCATTTTGGAGTGAATAATTGATTAACAACGTAATTTCCTCTGCCCGTAAATTAAGCATCTATGATCACCCATCAATGTTAAGGTCAGTATCTAACTACTTATTAAGCCTCTACCACTAGAATATTGGTCAAAAAGTAGTCAAAAAATTTAAAATCATATTGGTGTGTCACCCAAAGTTTAACATTTATTAATATTATAGTTAATATTATTCTTACTTTGCATATCTAAGATAAGGTTTAAATATTGTATATTGTCAAAACATTAATTATAAATAACTTTTCCTTCAATTGCTTCATTAGAGATATATAATAAAACCACTTAACAATAGTATTATACATACCAATAAATAACTTTTTTTATCAGAAAAATAATAATTATATATATTAAACACGTTTAAAATGTTCAGAGTAAGAATAAGAAATGAAAAATGAAAAATTTTAATGAAGATGAATGAATTATAACAACTAAAATATGTGGTTAAAATTAAATTTATTGTTTGTTTTAATTTTTAAACAAAATTATATCTATCATTAAGAGTCTCTTCACTTTATTTTTAAGAGCAAGAAACATCTCTTTCTTCGCTTCCTCTGTTTCTTCATGACAAATATGTTGCCTCAACATAGTTGAGGAGTTTATGTTGTGTCATGAGAAATTTGTGTAAAAAATTGTGAACAAGTCTTAAAAACAGTGAATGTAACGTCTCAAAAAGAATTTTTAATTATTAAAGTTTTTATTTGATGGTTAAATTATTCGCATCAAAAGTAAATGGTGATCAAAGGATTGATCGTAATCATGGATAATGGAGACTAAAATCTTAAGATTTATCTCTCATTTTAATTTTGATGTTGTTCATAGAAATCTCCTTTTTATTCCATCATTAATTATATATATATATATATAGAGAGAGAGAGAGAGAGATTTTCTATTATATAAACAATTATGCTTAATTGATCATTGATTTAGCAAGATTATGTTGTGATTGAAAAAAAAAATTGATAAGAGTACATGGTATAACTATATTGAATTATAACAAGACTATTTAGAAATCAATAGAATAAATAATTATTAAATAAGAGTTCTGTTATTAATTTTGAGACGATATATGGCATAACCCTTCTTTCACGACATTCTCAAAATCAAACTGGTTACGACCTATAGCTATTTTACCAAATCATAATAAAGATGGATCTTCACAAATTTAAAATTTTATTAAATTTCGTAATATTATTTTTATATAAGCCACCAGATCATGGTTAAATAAAAAATTAGTGAAGAGAAGAAACTTAAAAAGGAAAATGTTGTTTTCTCACGGAAAACAAGGACACACATTAAATATGAAGATTATTACCTAAGACAAATTAGCCGTTTCACTTTTTTCAACTTTTTAATTAAGGTTAATTAAGTTTTATTTATGTATGAATACTTTTTTAGTTATGTTATTGACTTGAAATTGTTAAATACTAACGGGAGGAGAAGTCACGTGATATATATTTAATAGTTTAATTTAAAGTTAAAGAATTTAAAAATATCAGATAAAAATAATTAAATAATTAAAAATAAAAAATTATATACAAACTAAAAATTAAAATCTAAAATAATTAAAAAATTAAATATTTTTCTAACCCTTTAAACTATCAATAATCTAACCTCATTTTCGTCTGTGCTTATTTATATTCAATCATTTCATAAAACATCTCAAAAGAAAAAAATAAAAAAGTAACAGAACCATGTGAGAGATGATAAAATTGCGTAGGCTATATTGATTTTGTTTAACTATAGAGTATTTAGTTTAATTTCTTTGAGGTGTCTATTATTGTTCACAAGGAATTTTTTTCAATTAATTTGTTAATGTTTTCTTATTAACATAAAAAGTTTTCCAACGACAGATAATATTAAATAAAAATGGAAAAAATTAAATGTTGAATCGATAATAATATTGACACAATCATTTTTATATATTCTTCTTTGATTTGGAGTATAAAATGTAGAGAATTGTGAGCAACAAACTCTGTTATTTTTGGGAAAATTTTAAATGGGTGAATTTACTAAACTAATTATTGTTCAAGTTAAAAACAGTGTTGCCACTCAACCATAAAAAAAAAAATTATGCAATTTCGTGTCTAATTGACACATGACAAAAATGTTCTACAACTTCATGGTTAACAATATGTAAGAGAGACAAAATATTTATGTGATAATTTGATATGCTTTACTTCATGTTTTTATTATTTTCATAATTATATTATATTTAAATTTTGATGCTTTTGAAATAATATAAGATATTCGTAACTTTTTTATTTATTTTTTTAATACATTTTATATATGTAATGAATGAAATTTATTAAAAATTATATATTTTATAAATTCTAACTAATCATGTATAGATATATTTAAATTATTGATTCACTCAACCAAAATAAAATATATATTTATTAGTCAAGTGATCTAAAATTAATTACATCAAAACTATCATGAATATAATATATTAAGTTAAAGAGTACTTAAAATGCTGAATATCTTTAACGAATATAATTATCAATACTATGATAATAATAAAAAAATCATAAATTCACGTTTAAACATAGACTGTGCATGGTACAGAGAAAAAGAGGAAGAGTTTTGAGGAGAAATAAAGTAGGTTTTGGAGGGAGATGAGTGTTGCAGAGTTGAGTGGATAAGGTGTTGGCTTAGTACTTGCATGCATGGCCATTAGCATATGCTTCAACCACCCACCACCAGGTATTTCTAGAATTTTTATTTTAACTTTATTAGGCTAATTGTAATATTACAGTGAATCAATCAACTCACTCATAAAATATTTGTATATTTTTTTTTATTCACACTTTATACATATATGTATTTCTTTCTTTATATTTTATAACTGATTTTACATTTTATAACCGATTCCTGTTTATCAAATATTTTTTCAATAACTAATTATCATCTACCAAATATTTCTTTATATTTTATAACTGATTTCACATTTTATAACCGATTCCTGTTTACCAAATATTTTTTCAATAACTAATTATCATCTACCAAATATTTCTCCACATTGAGAAACCAAATTTGTGTCTCATGTACTTTTTGGATCACGAACGAGGGAATAATTATTTATTATATTTAAATTTTAAATTCTAGAAATTCAAATGAAAATAAGCCTACATTTAAATAGTCATTTTTAAGGATTAAAATAAATACTTATTTATATGTTTAATAGATTAATTTAAATTTTATTTATTCTAAATATTAAAATAACAATATATTATACTTTCGTAAGTGACAGTATTTATTTATTTTTATTTTTTTTACATTTGAAACTTCACGGGTTGCATATAGCTAACTTAGTAAATATCATTCGTAAAATTCGTTGATTAATAATATTCTGTATAAATTAACTTTAATCAAGCCAAGATATAGTTTGATGTTATATAACTCTAAAATTATTTTATAATTCGTCAAAACATTTATTTCAACATATAATTATAATATTAAAATATATAAATATAAATATTGATTATGTTAGATAATATATTTATAAATTTTCAAGTGATATAAAATTTTATAAATGATCTCATTAATTAAAATATTATATTAAATAATTAAATTGGTATAATGTAATTTATATGAAAATTATTAATTAAAAATACGTAATTCAATGAATCGTACATTATCTCATTATACATAGTGAAAATAAGTCCCCAAACTCAGGAAGCTTGCAAGTTGCAACAGACAAGTTACTTCTTCTTTTCCTCCCATAATTATGGCGACCGAATTAACGTGACATGATCTCGTGGAAAATTTTCAACATCACAATTCTTTTTCCTTCTTTTCAACGAAGAAATTAAGGAGGAGTATCTTCCAATTCTCTTGTGACAACGTAGAATATCCTTAAAATATTTTTCTTGTTTTTTTTTTATTACTTTTCCATCATCTGTCTTTTGCATTTGAGGCTGCTCTAATTTGTTTAATTCTCCAACTTATGGTTTATAGTTTAGAATTTTCATAAACTATTTTTATTTTTGAAATAACCTTATTTGAGATAAATACTATAGTAAATAAGAGAAATATTAAACATTCTTTTCTATTGGGCAAAATTTAGTGAAAATCACATTTTTTTTTTCTAAAAGTAGCACAAATTTCTAGAAGGACTAACTAGAGTCCAAAGCAGGATAAAGTTTGTCATCTAGCCATCAAAATTCATGGTCCTGTATAGCCATACCATCACTTTCATGAATTTCATGTGTCTATTTCGTGAGAGATAAGTCAAATAGTCAATAAACATGTTTAGTTATTACTTATTACAATTGGATCGGATAAGCTTGATTGTTACTTCTAATTATTAATAGGGGTCAATTTTAAAGAAAATTACAACAAAGGGATTTAATTTGCATGAACTAGTAGTTACCATAATTTCCATATACATGCTAGCATTTTTTTAAATGAAATATTTAATGATTAATAAAAGAAGTATATATATATATATATATATATATATATATATATATATATTTGAATTAATTAGCTAATTGACACTTTTATAAACTATTTGGCTAGTTAACTAAATATTAGAGTGTTTATAAAAAAAATTATTTTTTAAGATATCAGTTTGTGTTTAATGTTTTTTCCTATGATATTTGTGGCTACAAACTCAATTTTCCATTCACAATATCTATCCATCTCTTCAATTAGATTGATCTTTCCCTTAATTGGTATTCCTAACACAACAACTCCATGACACATTATTGATCATTTATAGCGGCAATGTTGTAGTTAGCCATCATCAGTGACATTTTTCTCTGTTGGTAACCAATGATAATTATCAGTTTCCTCCTAGTTGATTGGAGTGGACAATATAGGCCTCAATTCTAATATGAACATCATAGCCTCCTAGCTAGCTTTCTTATTTTCATTACTTTGTTCTTTGATATTAATTAGTTTTCTTGTAAGTTAAGGTTATGTCATTGTCTTACGGAAGGAAAGTGTTCAAGGAGAAAATTAATAAGAGAGAGAGAAGGAAAGAACAAAGCAAAATGTTTCAAAATAAATTAAAATTTGAAAATGAAAATAGTTTTTTAAAAAATGGAAACTGTAAACATTCTAAAAAAACTAAAATCCTGTCTTTGAAGTAGAATGAGTTCGAAAAATAGGAAAAGAGTTTTAAACTAAAGTGTTGATATTGAACAAATTTATAATTAAATAATTATTGTTACAGATATTTCATTGATGTCACTCAACCATGTCAGGGAAGATTCATGAGTAGAAACTAGGTTAAGATATCAAAAACGAGTTTGGTTGAATTGAGTCCATACAAAAATATATAGAGTCAAAGGGACTAGTCAAACAAGACAATTAGCACATCATATTTTTAAAAAATTTAAATAAAAATTTTGAAGAATAAGATGGGTCTTATGCCTTAACTTGTTGACCAGATTTAGATAGTTTCAACTAGCTAAAAAAATTATAATCCCTTTAAAATTGGGTCAGTTCAGTTCCTTTAGTCTAACTCATCCATTTTACAAGCTTATGTAACAAAATATTGTTTCAAAGTATTGAAGTTGAAAAACATAAATTTCAAAGGTGTAATAACAAAACTTAAATATAATCATATAGTCTTTGATCTTTAAAAAAGAAGTAATTGATTAATGGGTGTCATGTATCTTCCCACTTTCACTCGTGTGATCTTATTTTGGTATATTAAAATGTTTCTTCTAAAAAAATTGAAGAAGTGGGTTGGTTACATTGGTAAGGTGTAATGTGAATGCAAATGCAACAAGTTTGATTTTTCCATGCGACGACTTTGAGTCCTGTTCCAGTTGCAACATTCGATGACTTTTGAAACCTTTGCTAGAAAAAGATAGAAATGTACGTTCCTGAATCGCCAAATAACCACATTTTATTTGTGTGTTTGATTTTGAATAATTATATATACATCACTTTCCTTGAAGTTTTCTATTATTCTAACTCTTCTTTTTCATAATTGCTCTGACCTTAATTTGTTACGTATATGGAAAAGAAATTATTTGGTTCGTACGCGCACGTAACATGTACAATTTCTTAATAGACCTAAATGAATTATGTTATCTATGTAGATAGATCTCGAACCATCGAGAGATTAATCCTTTAACTTTACTCAAAAATTTTATGTATAAAAAAATGGTTTTGTATATATAAAACCTGAGTGGATCAACTCGACTCTATTCATTTGAATGTCAAATATTACTACTAAAATGCAAAAAGCTTTTGAACATTCAAAGTCGTCACTCAACTTGATTTTATTCATTTAAATGCCAATAAAGTGTGATAGTGATGATGACACATGAGCTTACATCATCCATCAATATCAATAATAATAATAATAATAATAATAATAATAATAATAATAATTAAAGGTAACACAAATGATGAAATTAAGTTAATTAGTAAGATATTCTAATAGTTTATAAATTATTTTAATTAATTCATGAGCTAATTTGACTAAAATGACTTCTTTGATGTGTAGACTTATTTTAGTAACTTCAAGGCTTAGAGCCATCTTATTAAAACAAGCTGATTTATAAGTTTTTTTTTTTTTTTGTGCATGTTTATCCCAATAATTTATTTGAAATTTATTTTTTACTCTTTTTTTTTCAATTAAAAAATATTTAAGCTTATAAATGTAAAAAAAAAATTAGGAATGATTTGGAACTTTCAATTAATAGACGTAGATCTCAGAATCAGAAATGATACCTCGAAATTCAAAAAAGAAATTAAAAAAAAATTGCAAGCAGAAATGGTAATTGCATATTTACTGATATTTAGTAAGGTTGGGATAAGAGGATGAGTATTTATTTATTTATCTTTTGTGTGTGCGTGTGGACATATATTTGTGGTAGTAGTCTCGTATCTATGTGATTTTTTCTTGTATTAGTTATCTGATTTTTTTTTTCTCGAATATAGTTTACTCAAAATGTTTGATGTTTATTCTTGTGTTATCAAATTTAGATTCACTTGTCGGTTTGAGGTGGGATCCAAACTATTTATGGGATTGGTCATATACATATATATATATATATATATATATATATATATATATATATATATATATATATATATATATATATATATACACGGTGTATCAAAATGACTCAAGTCATGAAAATTAAATTTGTGTTATAAAATTATGACTTTATTTATATTTAGAACTTACATTAGAGTTTTCCTTTTTTTCTAAAATCTTATATTTCTTTAATTAGAACTTATATTTTAATAAGATATTTAAATTTGATGAATGAACTTCTATAATTATATATGATCATTTATGTTGTAATTGAATTTATAATTTTCTTATAATTTATATTTAATTAAAATATTATTTTTTATAAAATTTTACAAATTATAAATTATTTATAATTTTTTAATATAATCCGGTGGATTCAAGTCCATTAATATCTCGCTATATTAACCTTGACCCTTAATGCCTTATCTAAGTTGCATCTTACTAGTTTTGAGATGCGAATAATGTCAAAAAAAAAATAAATATTCACATGTTGAATACAAATAATGTCAAAAAAAATAAAATAAAAAATATCACGTGAATTTATAAATAAATATAATAACTTCACTAATAAAAAACTTTTTGAAGAAAGTTCAAAAAATAAAATCGTGAGACTTTAATCCCAAAACAGACTATGTGGAGATGTGTTTACGTAAAATATATATTTATAAGTTAATTATTTTTACAACATAAGTTAATTAGTTTCAGAGTTTAATTAAAATTTTTTTGCTAAGTAATCAGAATATTAACTTTAACAAATATTTAGGTTATGACTTAAATTTTAACTTATCAATCAATGTTAAGTTTGTTTGTTTCTAATATTATATAAATAAAGTATATATGGATCGCAGTTACATATATAGATACATAAGTAATCCATTATCCATATGAACAGGAATGGAGATTGAAGTTGCTGCATTGCGCATTTATGGAACCACATAATGACATTTTTTTTTTTAAAATGCACAAATAGATACGAGTACTGTAGGATCTGTTTAAACCCTACCCCCACTGCATTCCTTAGAGAAAGTAATAAACTTGATTAAACTTACATGCATCATGCATGCATAATCAAGTGCATAATTTCCTAATTGTATTTCTAGGCTTTGCATATAATATTACATGTAATATTAATATATGGAGTTTCCTTTTGTGGTTGATAATGAGTAAAATAGTGGAGTAGTTGAAGTTTGAGAGAATATAGTATCCAAAACGAATGAAAAACTTTAGAAAGAGGAGGTAGTTAAGGTTTTGTACGCCATCTTGGATCATGCAATATGCTCCTGCCATCATCAACAACTCATCTATATCTTTCAATTCACCTTTCTTTCCTTATTTATCGTTTCTCTTCCTTAACAGAACACATCAAAATAATTATTTCATTCCAAAAATCTCTCTCTCTCTCATTCACCCCCTGCACTTCACCTACCATGGTAACAGCCAAGCCTCCACTATATATAAAATACATAAATATTGTTATGAAATAAAGAAGGAACAAGGAACCACAAGTGTGCTTTGCTGAGATGGGACATTCGGTATAAGGTGGATATGCATGATTCAAATTTTAAGGATGACGGTGCAGTTAACTGTTGCTATCAACTAAATTTTTATGGATACCACTTTTTGTTTGTTCTCTACTTTGTGGTGTATTTGTGCTTCAACTTTTCTGTTCTTTCTTTTCTTGCTTTTAGTCCAAGGAAGTAATAACCATAGCTACTTTACCTTTGGAAGCTCAAAGAGGAAGTTCCACTATTATCATCCAGGTCTATATATCTCATTTGTTTTCTATTCTTGGTGTTATTTGCATACATGCATGTGGGTGTTTCAAAAGTACAAAGGATATACACATATAAGCTTATATAAGCGTATCAAGTGAGAGATGATGAGTCATGAGAGCATATATGAGAGGAACAAATCTTAACAATAAATTTCAAATAGCTGATTAAAATTAAAATTAAAATTAAATAAAATCATGATATTTGACCATTCATGTAATGTTGCATATGTGATTAAAATCGACTCTTCTCAACTTTTACCTTCACCTAGACATGTATAAAAGATTTATACACAGACCATTTATAGTATTTTAAATAATTAATTAATCTCAATTTATAGGTTTTCTGATTTTAATAATAAACTTTGATTTATAATTAAACGAGTGTATAAAACAATTAAGTTGTATCAATACCTAGCTTTTGAGCTCTTTCTATTATCTCCAAGAAAAAAAATATAAGATATATGACATAAGACATAAGGTATATATGTGATATCAACTTGATATCTGACAAATTAACTCTTGGTTGGTTTGGTATATGGTTTGTGTCGTGTAGCTAAACTAGATTGGCACTTTATGAATTATTGCAGGTGACATGAACATCATCATGCAAAACTTGGTAGAGAGACTAAGACCCCTCGTGGGTTTGAATGGATGGGACTATTGTATCTACTGGAAATTGAGTGAAGACCAAAGGTTATGTTAGATATAGTTATTAACAAATCATTCTTCTTTTTCTCTTCGTCTCTCCTTGTGAGTGAACAATTGTGATTCTTAATTGTTACAGGTTTCTTGAGTGGTTGGGATGCTGTTGTGCTGGCTCTGAAAGCAATCAAAATGGTGGAGAAGAACATCTTTTCCCTGTTTCTTCTGTGGCTTCATGCAGAGACACCAGTTTTCCACACCCTAGAACAAAGCCTTGTGATCTTCTTTCCCAACTTTCCACTTCCATATCCATAGATAATTCTGGGTATATATGTATACTTTCTTATATTATGATTTCCAATATGTATATATTTTCTTATTACGATGTCCAATATGTATCTTTTCTTGTTATGTTATTGTATTCCTTTTTCGTTTATCTACATTAATTTGTCATCAATATGTAGACCAATTGTTCAGTACTCTCATTAGTATGCACAATGAACAGGATTCATGCACAGACCCTATTAACAAACCAACCCAATTGGGTGAATTATTCTAATACCTTGGATTCTAATAGTCTGGAAGTAAGTAAATTTCTTCACGTTAAATCCTTTTTCTTTTTTCTTTTCACTTTATGTGTTTGGTGCAAAACGAATTTCACTTTTTTCAACTAATTCAAGATTTATTGAAAAGTACTAATTTATTTTGCAGGAAACAATTGGAACCCAGGTTTTGATTTCAGTGCCAGGTGGACTAGTTGAGCTGTTTGTAACTAAACAAGTAGGGCTATTACTGTCTCACTTTCATCATTGTTTTTTTTCAAACAAGTTACATTAGTATTTTTTTTTCAAATTTCATTGTAATTCCATAACTATTCTTTTTTCAAACTATTATTTTCAACTTTTTTTTAGAAGGTATTAATATAATATTAAAAAATATCTATCTAGCTTTTATTTTTCATTAAGTTTATTTTTTTCTCCTTTTATCTCTTTTCTTTCTACTCATACAGCAAATATAGGTTTAGTTTTTTGTATCTAGTTTCTCTTTATATATATATTTATATTTGTGACAGGTGCCTGAAGATCATCAAGTAATAGATTTTGTGGCAAGTCAGTGCATAGCCCTTGTGGAGCAGGAAGCAGTTAACCAGTCAATGAGCTTCAACATTGACGTGAACTCAAACATGCAATCAAACTCACTTTTAGGTGAAGAAAAAAACGAAGGAAATAACAACAGCAACAACAATCACTTCCATCAACCTTCAGAACACATGATCAATATGGAGCACCGCATTGGTCTATGCAATTCTCCACTAAACTTCATGCATCACTTCAATTACAACAAAATGAAAAGCGATGCTTTCTCTGAAGAATACCAAGGTTCCTTCCTTCATGAAAAACAAACCAACCAAGAAGAGGAACATGAAACGTATCGGAAAAACCTCATGACAGTAACAGATTCCCAGTATATGGAGCCTTTGGACAGAACAGAGAAGCAAGAAGAGGATAAGGACTTGCTGAAACATGTTGTTGGTAGATCAGATTCAATGTCAGATTGTAGTGACCAAAATGAAGAAGAGGAAGATGGAAAATATAGAAGAAGAAATGGGAAAGGGAACCAGTCCAAGAACCTAGTGGCTGAGAGAAAAAGAAGAAAGAAACTGAATGATAGGTTATATAACCTTCGTTCTTTGGTTCCAAGAATCTCTAAGTTGGATAGAGCATCTATTCTCGGAGATGCCATTGAGTTCGTGAAGGATCTGCAGAAGCAAGTGAAAGAGCTACAAGATGAACTTGAGGAGAATGCAGACACTGAAAGTAATCAATATGTAGTTGGTGTTAGTGAACTTGGGCCAAATGGTGAACATGGTAAAGCCCAAACTGGTTTGCATGTGGGGGCATCAGGGAATGGATATGTGTCAAAACAAAAGCATGAAGATGCTACTGTCATTGATAAGCAGACACAGCAAATGGAGGTAACTATATGGCTACATAACCTACCTTATATTATTGTGCTTTGAATCATTAGATATTCTGTATTCATAGTCATGACTAATTTTTATGTGAAAAAATTTGGGTTGATATGAATTTTAAATATGATTATAAAAATTAATAAATATATCATATATGGTGATTTATTATTAAATAATTGTATAAAATTATTTTATATTTTCAATATATATTAATTAACTTCTTTTTCTATTTACTAGGAAAAATTGGATAAAAATAGACATGCATATTATGAGGAGATTAGTTTAGACCGTGGACATATGATGATTACAATGTGATGTAGTTTAGACATACATATGAGTGGTGTTGTGTTGTCAATGAATTGTGTTTATTGGTGAATTGAATTTGAGTGAAAGATTTATATATATATGTATATATGTTGTAGCCGCAAGTGGAAGTGGCTCTGATAGATGGGAATGAGTATTTTGTGAAAGTGTTCTGTGAGCACAGGCCAGGTGGATTTGTGAAATTGATGGAGGCTTTGAACACTCTTGGCATGGATGTGGTTCATGCCACTGTAACAAGCCACAAGGGACTCGTTTCAAATGTTTTTAAAGTGGAGGTAAGATATACATATATATACAAATGTCCTACATTGTACTAGTTATATCATGTCCATAATTTCATACATTGAATATGGTATCTATTTGACTTAATAGGATTATTGTGTGTTTCTTTTTGGGTGTTGAACAGAAAAAGGACAGTGAAACGGTTGAGGCTGAAGATGTAAGAGATTCATTACTAGAGCTTACGAGGAACCGTTATAGAGGTTGGACTAATGAGATGACTGCAACCTCAGAAAATGGTGTGGGGAGGGATCAAAATCAACTCCACAACCACCAGATAGGTGCCTACTCCCACCAGTTTCATACTTAACCTTTCACTATGATGTGTTTCCTTTAGTAAACTTTGTTATTAATAAACAATTTTAATAAATGTTAAATTGATAATACTTTTTGCATACACGATGAATGTAGACTGTACATATTACTAGAGTATTTATAAATTTTTTGATATTTAAGTTAAAAAATTAATAAAGCTAAGGTCTACATACATTGTTGGGCAATAATAAAAAAGTGAATGAAGTAAAGAGAGAAAAAAAAAAAAGTAAATGGATTCACAATATACCAAATAGTATGAACAAAACGGATGTTAGATAATTTTATCAATAATACTGATAATGGTGACTAGTGATTGATGATATAAAGTATCTAGTGAAAAATGGATGAAAGTATACAGGGAGAAGCTAAAGTTAAGGATCTAATTAACATGATTAAAATTTAAAGAATCAAAATTGTGTAATTACAATTCATGAAAAGCTAAAGGTGTAATTAAATCTAAAATAACTAAGTATATCATGTAAATATAACTATTCTACACCTTTTCAAAAATTAAAATAATTCCATTATTTCTACCAAATATAATGAAAGTTGATTGATTAATATTTAGAAAATTGACTGATTAATAATTAAAGTAAATATAATATATATGGCATGCAACGAAGAATTGTTCAAGAAATTAGATAAAATAAATGTCTCAAATGTCTAAATTACCGATAAACAAATAATTTAAAATTATTTTATTTAAACAAATTGTTCAAATAAAACTGTTTAATTGACACAATTGATTTGATGCATTTTAAATTTCTTAAAATTTTAAATTTTCTATTCAAATACTACCTGACTTTTTGTTTTTCATGTAATATATTTTATAAAATATGTTTTTATTCTATCTAAAACTTTTAAAATTTGATTTTAATCTTTGAGTCACTTTTTGTTTTATTTTAGCTTCTTTAATTTCCAAATGCATCATTTTTAGTAACTAAAGTAATTTTGATAACACATAATAGCTGTTACAAAATACTATCAAGATCATCAATTAAAATTTGAGATTTTCAATAATATCAATATCAAAGACTTCAAATCTCCAAAGATACCATAGAATTTTTTTCTTTTTAAGATTTGTATTGGATTATTTCGTGTAAATATGGCAACCTTACATATACACCACATGTAATGTTGGACACAACCTCAACTTTTGATAATAGATAGCACAAAGTGGGTATTATATATATGTACTTTTTATTAACACAAAGCCCCTCAACCATCATAAATTGCTTGCTTGACTTAGCATCAAATTCATTTGCAATGCTCAAATCTAATTTATATATTAACCCTTCTAGAAGATTTTTTTTTTTTTTATGTAATGACTTATATAATATATACACACACATGTGAGTGATATATTCTGACAAGTATAATATTATGGTCAATAAAAAAATATATATAATCAATGCAGAGAAATAAATAATCAAATCATAATTTGTCAAAAATAACAGTTGAACAATAATAATCCAAAAAGAATAAAATTGTGAATCACTTTCCATCTTTGAGAGATATAATTAGTAGTAGAAGAATTATGAGAGGGAGTTGGTTGAATTGGTGGGTAAAATGCAGCATTCGTGGAATTAGTAACATTGCTGCCACCTTTTACTTGAATTCCAAACCTCATTCCACCAAGGCAGTGTCCTACTATGTTGCAAATGAACCAATATTTCTTAACCTCATTGAGTGACACTTGATCTTCTCCACTCTCGTACTTAGCCAACACTCCACTACTTCCATCACATGATCTGAAAGTGCCCTCTGTCACTTCATACACATTATGTTGCCCTTTCACATACTTGAAAACTAAACCAAAAACACAGAGAAAAACCTTTAGACAGTCAATTAAGTAGAAGTTATTTATAATATGATTATTACTTAAAACAATTTTACACAATTTACATTCATAACTTGAAATTTAATATGATTTATAGAAATTTTATTATCAAAGTTAACGAACCTATTATACTAATAAAACTATTTTTAGTAAAATTTAATTGTTATAATTTTCGGGCAATTGCACAACAAATTCGAGTTTCTTTTGAATTTCTTTCTTATCAATAACAACTGCAGCATTATCATCATATTTAGTTATTATACTGTTGCTACATTGATAAGTTGTGATTAGTTGATTATGTAAAATATCAGTTATGAATATTTTTTATTTTAATACAATAATCAATGAAATCATGATAATAATTTGTAATTAAAACACTCTCTAGACAATTACTCTAAAATTAAAGAAATTTTTTGAATGGAATTGGTGAAAACTTGAAATCAAGAATGAAAGACAAATCAAGTAAAGATAGAACGAAATACCAAGAACATCGCCGTGAATAAAATTGTATCTATCTGCCCATGATGCATAATTTGTCTGGCTACTCCATCCATCTTGGTCACCAACATTGTAAACATTGGCCATGACAAAGTTGAAGGGAAAACTACATAGCAAAGTAAGAATTGCAAGCAAGAAGGTGCAATTTTTTAGAGAATTTGTGAACCCCATGCCCATGAAAATATAAGATATTATGAAGAAGTGGCTGAAATAAGGGTGGATAGCCACTTGCCAAAGAGTTGCTTGTGTTTGAAGTAGTGGTTCAAATGCCTAATTCATCCTATAACTTTATCAACATTAGAATGTTTCTTATGTCATTATTAGGGTTTATATCATGGACCAAGAAATTTAAAGATTGATACAGACACACTAGGAATTCAAACTAAATGGAAGCTGCCATTATAAACTATGCATAATAATAAAATACAAAAAGGCCTAATGGACCCAAAACTTTGAAGTTGTACATCTTATAAGTTTGGAAGGGGGCATAGCTGGCCGAAATGATTGTTTACTTCACACCAAAGATACGTTATCGTTGTGTTTTATATGTTTGGCAATACATAATATAAGTAGCCATTGGAATGAAAATACTAGTTTTTATATGATACTTCAATAAGGGTTCATAATTATTATTACACTTTCTTTGTCCATTATTTGTTTATATCTATCTCAGCCGGCGATTCATTATGATCATAGACTATATCTAACAATGTTTGGTCCTTTTTTCCCATCTTGTTGCCGTTTGTAACTTATGATTTAGGAATCCTAATTGCCCTCAATAATAATAATAGCACAAGAAACTTGGTAATTGTAATTGATCATTTTAACTTTGATGCTGCAACTAGACATTGTGTTGAATAAGCATGTGATTAGTTTCACATTACATTACTGATTTTGAATTTAAAATTAATTTTAGATAAATTTTGACGTGTTCAATTTTGTATTAGTTTTATATTAGAGAATAGTTAATAATTAATCATGGATACAGAATTAATTCTAAACTGAAACAAATTGTGATTAGTTTTTGTATTGAATAGAAATTTTTTATATTAAGTTTTATTATAAATTTAATTTTATAATAAAAACATTTAAACATAAATTAAAATCAATTTTGATTATTATCAACTTTCATCTAAAGAAAGAACAATCACAAAATATTTTTTCTTTTTGATCGTAATTTATGGTTCTCTTTCTTTCTTTTGCCCGTGACTAAAAGTCTAATGAGTAAATACCAAATATAGTACAATATTAAGTGTTAAGTGCACTTCCATAAGTGTAAAGTCATTGCTTGCAAGAATGTAATTGGTAATATTTTAACCAAAAAGGAGAGAAAAAGGTGGTATTTGAAGATGTTTTTTGGGGTCAGATGATGATGGAATATAAAATTATGAACCCAAATTTGGTGGCATGAGCTGTTGAAATGTTGATGATTTATTACCGATTTATAAAAAGTGTCATGACTCAATTATATTTGGTGGACTAGCAAGCAACAAATAATTTTTAAAGCTAACACCAAAATACATAACACTTGAACAACTCCTAATCTACTTGCTCTTATTTTTATCATCGATGATTATTATATATTTTAATTCAAGCATGCATTTCTTACTTATCATCTAGAATTCCATTCCAATTGACTTATATGACACTACTAGAATTAATTTATGAAAGCAGCCAATGATCTTGTAGCCTAATTATGTTAGGTCAATGATTATTTTATGAAAATATCCATTATTTTTTAAAAATTTCTCTCAAAATGTTTTCGATTAAAAAGTTTCACTTTTTTTTTTATAAAGCTAAAGACTTGTTTCACTTAAGCATAAGTTAATCCAAATACACATTTAACACTTCTTCACATGATTGCTCTACAATTTTCAGTTCTCCTCGTAAATCCACATTCGAGTCTTCTATCCTATTTTATTGCTTTAAATTATGCAATAAATAATTATATTTTATAATTATTACATGACATAACATAACAATTGATTTGATTTCTCTTGTTTCCTTTCACTCTCCGACAATTACCATGTTTGATCCTTCTTCTCACTAGATTTAACCCTAGGACGCCAATAGACTTACTACTATATTCTCACTTGAGTCCAATAACAATTAATATAATTAATCTATCATCTTAATTTAATTTCTATAATATTATTAATTTACTTAATCTATTTTTTTGGGATGCTACAGGACAAAGCATCACAGAAAAATTTAGTAAAATAAAGTCAATAAGACATGACAAAGCATCACAGAAAAATTTAGTAACACTAGAACCAAAAATGTTATGAAGATGGTAAACCCATTATAGAGGACAAAGACCAGGGGAAGGGGGGTGTTATGTGAGGAAAAAAACATGGAATGGTTCTTGTGTTCAATTCATTTGTATCTTGAGAAAGGTAAATCAATAAATGGAAGACAACCAAAAGCTTTCAAATAACAGTGGAATTCCAATCCCCAACTCCCACCCTGTCCCATGTATAAAACAACAACAACCACTTCCCCCACTGAATGGGGTGAGGTACATGAATTACTCGATGTCATTAGGCTCGAATAATCTCCACATATAAAAGAAATGAAAAAATAGCAAAAGCTAAACGGCGTACAAGTTAGTAACCAACATTGCCTCCCCACTTCAGGTGATCAAAATCAAAAGGATATCCAGTCTGCTGTGTCAGTGATTGCTTCTCTCAATGTAACATAAGTCCCAACAATTCTGTTCCTTCAAGCTCCTAAAAGTGAATTGGTCTTTAAACAAGAGAAATGAAAGGGTATATATAAATAGTAGAAAGCAAAACATTGCCAATATATGAGAACCTTTACATTTGTTGGTACCTCAAATTTAAAATTCGAGCAGATTCAGCAGACCAAGTTGGCTTTAAGAAAGTGATGAATCACCATAATTTTGCTACAGATCTTTCAGATGCTTAAATTCCTCACAATCAGCTCCAACCTCACTAAGTGACAAGAAAAGCTTTGGCACTATTTTGGCTAACATCAACTTGAAACCCATGGAGGTTGAATTCTGACTGCTCTTTTCACTTACAGAGGCATCACTAGTCAGTGAGCCAATCAAGTAACCTTTCATGTATGCGTCACAAGCTTTAAGGATGTTATGACCCCGCCTCCTAAAATGTTCTTTAATGAACACTTCAAAATCCTAGAGTATTCATTAGTAAGATAAAGTCAGTTAGATATACTATGCACAACTCAAAGAAACAACAGCAGTATCAACAAAAACACTGGAAAATATTAAATTTCAACAATAAAATACAGATATAACATAACATGGTAGAGATTCTATATACTTCCTTACACATGAACTAGTCCAAAAGAAATACGTAAATGTTGCAATTACTAAAATTCAGACCCATTGAAATAATAGTTTTTTCCCCAAAATCCAACTAGGAAATTAGCAAAAAAAAATCCCAAAATAAGATAATCCAAACATGCAAGTTCTCCAAAATATCCCTCTGCTTCTCTGCTAACACTGTAATCAACCTTTTAAAAGTCAATTTTTTATAATGATGACATGAACGGTATACTGTATACACCCTCAATCTAGTGAAACCATGTCCGAAAAATGCAATAATGCTCTAACTAATCATGATAAAACAAAAACAGTGTTCAGTAAAATGGATAGGATGAAACAAAACATCATATAATTCTCATTCATAATCACCTTGGGTGGTTTCCTCATAAGATACATCATAGTCTTGCAGTTAAGCAAGAAGGTATTCTCATTGTATGACAATGAATTCTTCTCTCCTTCAGCTGTTCCAACCTGCTTATCATACCCAGCTTCATTGAAGTAAGGCTTAGAATTGAGTACTAAACCTTGAAGTGAAACTAGGATTTGAAGGATGCTAGAAGATTTTGGATCCCATACTTCATTTCCTCTTCCCGTCCATGTATTTAGAAGACTAAGACAAACCTTTCCTTCCTCGTACAAATTAGGATTAATCCTCCAACCACCAGAATGATAGTATGCTGACTGCATCATTTGAGACCCAGACAAAGAACTCAGAAAAAACATGAAATATGACTGGTTGAACTAAACTTAAACAAATTGAATATGCGATTAACATTTAACTATTTTCCCTATTTCCGGAGGGGGCATTATAAATTGGACAGCAAAACAACTTCAAGATAAAATTCCTTACCGGAGGAAGATCTGGGTATTCTGGCGGAAGGTGAAAATCAAAGAAAAAGAGTCCATCTTGGTAAGGGGTTCCATATGGCCCTACTATAACGGCTCTCAAGAGATCCATTCTATCTTCATAAACTCGTACATAGATTTCCTCTGTCAAAATGTTTCAAGCATTTATATTTGCTGAAATGGTGTAATATACACTACTACAAAGTCAGATGGCATCAAATAAATGTATCACTGACCAGGAAGATTATTCTGCAGTATATTCCAATCTTGTTGCACTTTCTTAAACCATTTCCTGTTGTTACTCTGAAAGTGGATTTGAAATAATCCAGTGATTGCAGTATAATATAATGAAGGAAAATCAAATCCAAAAGAAAGAAGCAAACATTTGAATATATGTGTGCAGACTCGCATGCTTGATGCTTCAATATGATCAACTGGTTTAGCTAAATAAAAGAAACTAATCAATAATGGTCATTGGTCAATAAATATTCATCAGAAATATACCACTTGAATTAATCCCACCCGATTTTAGAAGGAATATATTAGCGGCCTACACATTTATTCTGATAAAAAAAAAGTTCCTTTTCTTGCATCTTATGTTCAGAGAAATTAATATAATTTAAAAATATTATTTTTCAACTTCTATCTCCTCTTCCAAGCTGTTCCTCTTTATTTCCGAACTTTTGCTCCCCTTTATTGGTCTGTTAATGCTCCCACAATTAGGCCAAAGAGATGTTTCTCTTTATCTCCAAACCTTTGCTTCCCTTTATTGGTCTGTTAATTGCTCCCACAATTAGACGAAAACGATATCTTGTGATGCTGATTGCAATTTTTTAAAGTGTTGTGAAAAGGTTGCCAGCCACATAAGGTATTACCATACAGTACAAAATGATTTCCATCTACAGTGAAGTCTCTCTAAGCCTATTTATACAGGGACACTCAAATTTTGATTTGGATGGATGTGCCAAGTTAGACTATCATGTATTGCAATTTTTTTTTTTCCAATCAAATTCTTTTTCTGGGATTGGTTTTCTCAGTTTTTGATGGCCAAATTGTATTATTCTCCACTACAAGAGAACATACAGTAACAGGTACAAGAAAGATAAGGAGAGAGAAAGAGGAGGTGGAGAGAAATTTAGAAAATTAGTATTTTTTAAATAAATACACTTGAATTTTTTATTTTTTTTTTAGAAAAGTATTGGCATTTTTTAACAAGGAAAAGAAAATTTAGGAGAGAGAAAGAGGAAGTGGAGAGAAAATAAAGAAATTTAGAAAATTAGCAATCTTTTTAGATAAATAATTTTTAACTATATTAATACCCCTGAATTTAGTTTGTTTTAGGAGGGTTGGGGTTTTGATCTAAATTAAAAGGTGAGTTGCTAATATGCTAAATCAAGTACGAATATTTTAGCAGCCCCCAATGTGTATATAATAAATATGAAGTACCTATGCATTCTTTCTTTTCCCCAATCTTAATAGAAATAAGGTAGCAGCTGTACCTGTCCATTTGCACCAATAAAATAGTGGTCTGACGGATCTATAGTTATGTCAAACTGCTTCAGACCACAAGTCTCATTATCACAAGTTGGAGGAGCATCTTCATTTCTCAAGACACAGGATGGCTCAGATGCTTCCGGAGTTGCAGTTGCTTCTGAAACAACCTCCTCATATCTTTCATTCTTATTGCTTGAATCATCACTATCAATGGCAATATGTTTCTGTGAACTAGACTCATCATTAACTACTGGTGATTGATGTTCACCTTCAAGTTTTGACTGCAACTGAGTAGGATCCAAATTCCTTGGGACCCTTGAGAATATTCCACTGGCAAGTCTAGTGACAAATCTAAATGCTGCTAGGGGAACAGAAAGTGCTGCCGCCCTACCAAAATCATTTTCTCCGCTCTCTTCAGCCTCAGAAGTTACACTACTTGAATTTTCCCTCTCAATATCCTGCATGTCATGATATTGCATAATTAAAGAAATGGCCAAATAACCACAATTTTTAGTTGGCTTATAGGATTGTTTTTCACAGAATTTTCAAGGCCTTCTCAGATGACAAATGATATTATGATAGTTTTCACATTCACTTAAATTGAAATATTAAACAGCCATAGAATTAGATGAATGATGAATCACTAAGCACATCTATACATAAAGGCAAGGAGAAAAAGAAGTGCAAGGCCCTGAAAATGGCCAAATTTAGCAAATTGGGAAATTACAATTTCCATATCTCAGATCTCTTATTATTAATGAGTTGAAGCAACTTTAGATATGGATCCCAATATAACTACCAAATATCACTTTTTTCTTCAGACCTACTCAGTTGAGACTTATTAAAAACCAAAGTACAGGTGGAAAAAAGAAACAAACCTCTCTGGAATCCTCAAGGACTTCCATCTCGTCATCATTAACAGTTTCCCAGCTTGCAGCATCACTTATTTCACTCCCAGCAGCCATTGATTCATCATCATCATCTCGACCGACCACATAGACTGCTTGGGGTCCAACCTGGGAGTAAATTGTTGACATTTTTAAAATAAAAAAGCTGTGTCATCAGAAGTGAAGTGCTTAAAAACATTAAGTCTCTCTCTCTCTGTGTATATATATATATATATATATATATGTGTGTGTGTGTGTGTGTGTGTGTGTGCGCGCGCGTGTGTGTATGTATACCAAACTCAATCTTTCATTTTGCATCTTAGAGACTTCAGAGCAAGAGGGTAGGTAACTTTTTATCTAGCTAGTTGTTAGACTGTCTTAAATACATTTAGGACGTATTTAGGAGAATTTACTTATGCTTATAGCTTATTTGGCCTTATCATATGACATAAGCACTTGTCTAAGTGTTTTAAAATTCAAAGAACTTGTGAAAATAACTTATAATATGTCCTCAAGTTGATTTTATCTATTTTTCCCAGATAGCTTATAAAAACAGCTTATAGCTTACAAGAGAACAGCTTATCCATATTTATTCTTCAGTTGGAGGAAAAACTTATACATAAACACATACATGATAAGCATTCATTCAATAAGCACTTACGCTGTTTACCCAAACATCTCCCTATTAGGCATT
Organism: Hylodesmum podocarpum; assembly: GCA_026586105.1. Classification (NCBI taxonomy): domain Eukaryota; kingdom Viridiplantae; phylum Streptophyta; class Magnoliopsida; order Fabales; family Fabaceae; genus Hylodesmum; species Hylodesmum podocarpum. The sequence continues at coordinate 809,296 of JALJEV010000539.1, read as the reverse complement.
TGTTTCAGGGTTTTGGGTATTTTTTTTTTACTTTTTTCTCATCAATTGAATTCTCCCTCTATTTCAGTGAAGTAGATACCTAAAATCCAAGGTATGTAGATTCTCTTCTTTTACCGCTTTTCCTTAAAATATTTGTTCAATCCTGTGCACTATGTTTTGGCAACTTTAAGAATTACCTTTCTTGATTTAAATACACACACATAACGAGAAAAATGAATAAACAAAATAGGCATACCGTTGACACCATCCCATCAGCCCAAGTAACTTCAATATCACCATTCTTAAGGCCAGTTATATTTCCAACCCAAGATAGGTCAGAAAATTGAGCACAAGTTTCCTCAGATGCATTTTCTACTTTACTGGCATCAGTCTGGGTTTTTGCTACCTTTTTAATCCCACTCTCTACATTTTTCTGCTTTGAATTTTCAGTGGACTCTCCAACAGAAGCTGTTTCTAAACAGACAGACACGGGTGACAGGCGAACAACCACATCTCCATAGCAGTAATCATAATCTGGATGGCCCTCTAGCTCATACACACTTACAACTTCCTCTTTGTCAAACTCTCGAGGATCTTCTGCTCTGGCAACTTTTTTTAGCCACCTCACACAAGCTGTCCGCTCCTTAGCATTAACACTTCTCACAACCCCAACTCGCCTACCTTCCGAAATATCCTCACCATCATCGGAGGTCTTCTCTACCACATATTGCTCTGAAACAAATTCATGATCACCAGGATTATCTATAGGAATTAAACTTGTTGAATTTAGTTCACGCTCTATTGTTCCATCCTGCCATGCAACATGAACTCTTGTCCTTGTGTTGGCAATCAAAAGAGCTCTCTCAAAACTTTCCTCTTTCTTACGGGCTCTTTTTTCTTTCCTGATGACAACTTTCCTAATTTTCTTGCGGTGAAGAGGCCAAGCTTCATGGACAGGTTCCTTTGATACAGAGACAGAACTACTGCATGAACTAGAATCACGTGAAGGATTACTTTTATCATTTCCATCACTCCCTTCCAAAGCATCAACTGGATCAAGGTCCATAGTATCCTTATTTCCATTTGATTCCTCAACAGAAGCTTCTTCTGAATCACATCCACTTCCTGTCTGATTGGAATCTAATTCATTGCTAGCAGAATCATTAAGTTCTAATTTTGATATGCCTTTGTCCACAGAAACCGATGAGAGTACCGATGAGGGTAAGAGACACCAGTCACCCAATTGCCAATTAGCATGAGCAAAACAAGACAACAATTTCAAGTTTTTTGGACTCTGCTCCTCAGCAGGGGAAGTAGAAGAATATGGCCCATAACCTGCAGATGCTATCCAATAAACAAACACCGATCCAACTGTAACCTTAGTGACCGTACCTTCTAACCTGTTAGCTTTCCACAAGCCAGACAACCATCTTGAATTCTTGAAGACAGATGAGGAACTGGCCCTTACCCGTTGCCCTGGGTAATAAGGAAAATGCCCATCTTCAAGAAGATTCTTACAAATTGGTTTAAGATTCATTGGATCAGCCTTCGAGACTTTACAAACTGAACCATCATCAAATAAGACAGTTACATTATCCAAAACATCGTCAATTCTGCCTAACCAGGGTCCAAGCACCACATAATCTCCAACAGTGAAATCCCTAATTCGCTTCAAGTTTTTCGACGAAACGTCATTTATTATAGATCCATCATATGCCCACAGATCCACACATATATTGACATCAACCACTACACCCACTTGCCCAGTCGGGTCTGAAGCGGCAGCAACAAAATCCCCATGTAAAAATCCACGATCAACAACTTCGACGTCACTAAAATTGTGAGTGGATTCAGATTGGTCCATCCAAAGTACACGCAGCTGTTCAGGCAGAAGAGCATCAGTTTTACCACGTGCAGCAGCACCATTACTTTCAGAATTTCTGCTAGTGTTATTACTGTCATCACCTTCCTCACCATCACCATCACCGTCCTCATCCTCACTATCCTCATCATCAGCGATGCTGCTCTCTGAAGCTGAATCCATATCACCAACAACTTCCGTCACAAACCCAATCATGCCACTGATATTATTTCTCACAACATCTTGTCTATAGAAATGCTGTGTATCACTTTTCTTATTAGAAATGCCAGCCGGCTCATTAACTTCACCACTTTCAGTATCTACACTTGGATTGCTGTTGGCAGGCTCACTCACAAGAGCACCTTGATTTAGAGAACCACTAGCACAAGCATCTTCAGAGGGCTCATTGCCCTCAGAAACTGCTTCAAGTCGTTGAACTCCCATCTAAAATCATAGCATATCAATGTCAATAAATTTTCATTCTCATCCTGTTATTCACCTTAAATTCAGCAATTAAAACAATAAATAAACTTATCAAAGGCAAGAAGTTCTATACAAAAACAATAGTTGCACCTCTACCATAGGATTTTGGTTTACTCAGTAGAATTGTGACGAAATCTATCCATCAACTAAATAACAATAAACGTAAATATTTAAACAAATAAACAAATAAATTCTGGTGCTACCAAAAAAATGTGGCAAGACATGCACCAAAATAAACGGAAAATGAGAAAAATAAACAAAATAAGATTGCCACCAACTTTCATCAATTCGTCACCAAACAAAAGGAGGAAATCCCAATCTGAATCTAAAATCACATTGCAGAATCAAACAAAAACAAGCTTCTGCAGACAATCGCAATCCCAGTTTGGGAACTCGAATTTGCGGAATCAAACAAAACCATTTCAGCTCAATCAGACAGCATCGCAATTAACATTATACAACATCGAAATCAAAATTAACGGATAAATGCAGATTAATATGCCCTAAGGTAGCTCAAACATTCCAATGAATAAAAAACAAAAGACATGCAGAAAAGTTAATCAAGAATAAAAAAGAAGAAGAAAAAAATGGAACAAACAACAATCGAATGAGCTAACTTTGAAGGTTGCATCTGCGCCCCGCGAACAGGTTAATCGTTTCAGGAAAAAAAAAATTATAACATTGCGAAACAAAGAGATATTAGCAATAAATGAAAAATAATAAAAAAAAATGAAAAGAAAATTTCTAGTTATTGTGAGATTTGAAGCATACCTTGAGACAAAAAAAAAATAAAAAGGAACAGTTTTGAATTTCAGATGAAGAAGACGAAGACGATGAGAAGAAGAAGAAGAATATGCAAAAGACTCTAAACAGGGGAATGAGTATTTGTTGCACACATAGGGGTAATTTCGTCTTTCCACAGGGGTAGCTTCTGCTTCCATATCCAGCTATCTGTTAACCTAATCGGGACCGTTCATTTTCAAGGCTAGATCAAGAATCTGAGATTTCAGACCTTTTATGAGATTATTAACACTGAATTTTTATTATTTTTTATATACGTATAAAGTTTAAACTTAAAATTAATTACTTTGTTCTTGAATTAATTGTCCAATAACATGAATTTTCTTTCTAATTAAAATAATCTTGCACTAATATGAAATTCAATATTAAATTAGATTATTTCTTTTGTTTTTGTGATAAAATATAACAAAACAATTGAATATTCATTAAGAATTTAAAAACTATCAAAATTTTCGTCCTTGATTAACGTGAATTTCGTCTTATTGTGAGTAAATTTTTGTGTTTGAAATTTGAATTCTTACCTAATTGGTATCTTTATTCTAGAAGGGAATTTTGATTTCAGCCCTTTTGTAATATTGGTGGATATTTCTTTCTTTGCAGTGAAGACATATGAAAAAACATGGACGTTTGATTCGGAAGCATAGTCATGAAAAATACTAAATTAGGTCATTCAAGTTTCAGATTGTTGAGAATTCTTTACAAAGTAGTCTTTCAATCCAAGATAGTGCCTAATTTTAATGGCAAACGTAAGGTATAAATTGATTTAGGTCAAATTATGTGCACCATTTTATTTATTTTTTTACCACATTTCATGTAACAATTAGATTTTCAGAGTTCTCATGTAAGGGAATTGTGTATAATTTTGCTGAGTATAATATATTATAAAATTAATATTATAGATTATTTTTGTCCATTTAACTTAATTTATCTTAGGTAGGAAGTGTAAGACCAAGGTAGTTCTCAATTTATTTAAAGTTATGTGGTAAAATTAGTTGGAAGCTAAAAAATTAGTTTAAATTCAAAAGGTTAGTAAGTAGTTGAAAAAATTACCTTATCAAGGTAAAGTGATATATTAAAATAATTAATAAATATAAAATTACAGATATAAATACATTTAAATAATATTTTTATTATGTCGTTAAAAATTATTTTTAAATATAATTTAAAAAAAAATAGTGTGCTCTCACAATTTTTACTAAAAGATCAATTGTTCTGATTTATATTATATAATTTCACTTATTTTTTCATATTTTATTCAATCTCAATCCACCACACTTTTTTTACAAGAGTACATAAAAGTTCATTGATTGAAAATGGCCAATATTATTCTACATGGGAGGTGTTAAGTTCTCCACAATCAAAATCTGATTTCTTTAACAACAACTTAGCTAGGTAATTAGGAAAAACCTTGTCCCTAATACGTGCAAGAAATTTGGAATCACCCTGAAGAACATACCCCAGTAAATAAGAAGTAACACTAATATCAATGTTTCTCCATCTTCTCTCTTTAGCATATTTCTTCAAGCTAGCTTCAATCCTTTTGTATTGCTCCTTATCCTTATCTTCTTCATTCATCTCTTTAATATTCTTGTCACATTTTTTGGAGAAGGCCTCATCTAGAAACCTGGCTAAAACAATTCCATCTTCCAAGGCACAACACCCACCTTGTCCTAGATCTGGAGCCATAGGGTGAAATGCATCTCCAACAACACAAACATTGCCAGAACTAATGTTTCCCAACACAAGCTCCCAATGATGTCTATATCTCAATGGGGATGTTAGAATATCTTTTGGTTCTGTTTTTTCTATAAAGGACTTAACATTACTTGGTATCTTCTCAAGCTTGCTTAACACTAATTGCTTCATCTTAGCTTGATTGTTTACTAACTCCTTATCTGCAACATGTTGCATCAATGATTCAATATACCATCATGTTATCTCAATGATCATTTCACAATGATTTATAATGTGATCAAAAGTCTTGAAATAAAAAACTCACCTTGAATAGTGGGAGTCCAAGTTAAAAACCAGTAAACAGTGTTGTCATCACAAGGCAAAATACCGGATCTAAAGCCTTTTCCAAAGTAGTGCATGAATTTGGGCTCAAGCCCATGATTGTACATCAACTTTGTGTAACCTCTTATTACGTATCTTCCTGTGAATGAAGCCTCCTTAAATCCTAGCCACTTTGCCACCAAGGAGTTTATTCCATCACACCCAATCAATACCTTTTTCAATTGCAAACATCTACATATTAATTAAATTGTAATTGAAGTTGTTATATGAACTTTCAATTAATTCTACACATTTTATCAAACTGTTCATAATTTGATGAGAAATGCACTTCGGTCAATACAAATTAATCAACTAATTATCTCATTAAATTAATCAACTAATTATCTCACTAAATAACTTTAATATAGATCAATCAATTCACTATCTCACTAAATATAAAGAAAGAGAAATAAAAAAAAATAATAAAAGAATTATATGTGCGATAATTAACTGATTAATTTGTATTACGGTTAGTAATCAAACATTTTTCTAATTTAATTACCTTGGTTTTGATTGTTGTTCCATCAGCTAGATGAAGTATCTTAAAATAGCCAAATTCCTCAATTGCAATAACCTTTGACATGAACCTAATAGTGCCATTTGGAAGCTGGTTTGCAAGTGCTTCCAACATTAATTGCCTTCTAACACAACGAACTTCACAGTCTCTACCACTGTATGCATGGCATGAGAACAACCATTATCATTGAGGGAAGAATCTTACAATCAAATTTGGTGAACAAATCAAATTCGAAAGTTTTTGTCCTTGGTGCATTAAATTTAATCAAAAGCATAGTGAATTGGAAAGTTGAATCAAAAGCATAGCCAAAACATGTAGGGTCAAATTTTATTCACATAAAATACAGTGTACTTACTCTTTTCCTGTGCCCTTGAAGGACAAGTTAGATGTTTGTTGTTCCATAACCAAAGATGTAGTCACATTCCTGCATTCAAAATTCATGTACTTTACAATCCGAAAAGAAAAATAAAAAAGTAAAAATCTTTCTTATCTAATTTTTCTTTATTCTTCAATGATATATATAAATATAATTACTCTCTGAGCTGGACATGTTGGTTACGAAGAATGGTTCCGACACCAACAGCATCCAAGGCTTTCCAAGCGTTTGTCCATGTTGTTAAAGCAAATCCAGTAACCCTTAAACTATCCGAACATTCTAATACCAAACTTCGTACACCCAACCTGCGACCAATAAGTTTATGTTAACCACTGTCAAATTCTTAATATACTAATTTTTAATGATATAATCAATTGTTTTTATTATTATTTGTGCAACTGTTGTGACATGTTTGCATTCAAAATGTTTGAAAAGAACAACGTAATAACTATTTTAAAGTGTTTGCATTAATATATATTTTGAATCTCACTTATAGTTTAACCTTGATCCTAAATAATTACTTATGTAATTTCTCTTGTAAATAGATTTCAAAATACTCATTCTAAAATGTGATTACATCTGTATCCTGTAAATAGATTTCAAAATACTCATTCTAAAATGTGATTACATCTGTATCTTGTAAATAGATTTCAAAATACTCATTATAAAGTGTGTTGATTAGATACATATGCAGACAAATGTTTTGTTGTCAACTATAAAAAGAAAAAAATAGAAAAAATAAATAAATAGATTTCAAAATACCCATTATAAATGTGTTGATTAGATACATATGGAGACAAATGTTTTGTTGTCAATTATAAAAAAAAAAATAGAGAAAATAAATAAATAGATTCCAAACTACTCATTATAAATGTGTTTTTTAGATACTGTTGTCAATTATAAAATGATAGATACTGTTGTTAATTATAAAAGGAAAGAAATAGAAAAGATAAATAAAAGAAATATATTTATTTATAATTAACTAGTTGATTAACTTGTATTATCGTTTGTCATTAAATATATTTCTTATATATATATATATATAAAATAATAATAATTAAAAAGAATACATACATATATTACATTTAATGTAATTAGTTAATTATTACTAAACACATTCCATTTTAATTAGAAAATACAAATAGATGTTTGAGGTATTACAAGTGATTAGGGAACAATAACTCATATATAGTACGAGGAAATTTTATATAGAATTCCATTACCGTTAATGAATGACTTCGTAGTTTCTTATGGGCGAATGCATCCCAAATAATTCAATCTTATGATTTATCATTTTTGGGTGTTCATTTTATATGGAATTTATATTGTAATTGACTGTTTAACTTGTACAATCAATTGCTAAACACATTTCTTATATATATAAAAAGAAAATAATTTTATAGTATAATTTGCTTCTTATATATACAAGAAAAAAATAACTATCTATAAAAAAATAATTTTATAGTGTAATTGGCTTATTAATAGGTAGAGTCAGCTGCTAAAACACATTTCTTATATACACAAGAAGAAGATAAAGATGTAAAAAATAGTTAACTTATATTACGCTCGGCTAGAAAACATTTACAGTGTATATACTCAGACTCTAGGGAAAGTGGTATACCTGTGAAGTGCTAAGGAAGTTGCAAGGCCAGCAATCCCTGCTCCCACAATCACAATGTCTTCTTCAACTAATGATTCCATTATTATTACTTTATTTTTCAGCAATGCAAAGATGAACAATCTTTTGAATTAGCACTAGTCTTGTGTTTCCAGGAATACCAAATATATAGGAATGAATGAGTAGCTATATAATGTGAATGAGCTGCTAGTGAAAGAAGATGAGTACAAACTCACCGATGACACAGAGAGAGACGTGCCAAGATTCAATTAACCTATTGCCGACAATTTGTACTTTATTTTATGAAACAACGGTCTCCACAATAAAAGACATTAAAAAATGACAAGTCACTGAAATTGATGACACTTCTGCAGGAATATGTTACTTAAAAAATTAAATAAACTTGTTTCAAAATTATTCAGGAGGATTTGTTTTATGTTACGTTCGATTCATGGCTCTTACTAATCTAAATTTGATTTTTTTAATGAAAATAAAATATGTATATGTAAAATTTTTGTTAATAATGTATAGTGTAAGAATAAGATTAATGTATGTAACTGAGTCTGTGTTGCAATTTATTACATGCAAGAGAGTCTGTTTTAAATTGAGTTGCAACAGTTGACTTGACGTATTCAAATCAAATTGTGCATGAAATAAAATATCTTCTCAATCATAATTGAAAATAAATACAATGGTTGAAATTGAAAAAAAAAAAAAAAGCCGTGACTTAATCAAAATTGAATAAAAATAGAAAACAATCTTGACCTTGTAAAACGATTTTATAGAATTGACATAGGCTATTTTTTTAAAAAAAAAATATTAAAAATATGTTTGTAATATTATAATATACATAATTATAAATATATATAAAATTTAAATGAAAAATGTATACAAATATAAATATTTTCTAATCATAAATTTTCTTTAAGTAAGACATAATAATGATCAAATTTTATAACGATTTCTAATTTTTCCGTAATTTATTAATAAACTAATATGTATGTTCGTATTTTCGTTATATTAATACAAATTTTTGCTAAAGTTTAAATATTATAATATTTAAGATACATTGACATGTATGTTAAATTTTATTTGAAATATTCTTTTTATTATATTTTTATTTTCTACTTATCGAGACTATGCATATCAACTTAAAAAACTGCTCTTACTTCCAAACAATGAAGTGAAGTAAGTGTTAATACTATTTTAGTTAGAGTTTTAATTTTTCTATCTGTCTCTATTTTTTTATGCTTAGAACTTTAAAAGATTTTGATAAATTATATTAATATTTTTTTAATGTATAGATGTATATATGTTAGTATTTTCCGATTTTTTTTTATGCATATATGTATATAAGTTCATATTTTTTATTAATTTAACACATTCAGATCACCGTAGTTGAATTGGGACACGCATTAAAAATCAGATAACATAGTTTTTCAACCATGAATCGTTCATTCATAATCACTAATAAAACATAACATAATATATACACACACACACATATATATATATATAATATATATATATATATATATATATATATATATATATATATATACAAACTAAAGCTAAACAGAAAAAGAAACTGAATTAACATGAAAATGTTTACATCAGAATAGACTCCACCACAATAACTACAGCTATGTTTTCCATCTTCTGTATCTGTCAACAATGTTTTTCATATTGCAAGATAACAGTGTCAGTAATTAAGAGCTATTTAGTTTTCCACAATCATAACCAGACTTCTTGAACAAGAGAGCAGATAAGAAAGCAGCCAAAATGTTGTCCCTGAAAAAAGTAACCAATTTGGAGTCACTTTGTTGAATAGAACCCACCATATGAGCTGTAGCAATGATATCAATGCTTCTCCATCTTCTCTCCTTTGCATATTTCTTCAAACCTTCCTCAATCCTTTTGAATTGCTCCTGTTCTTCATCCTTCTCTTTCATATGTGTGTTTGGTTCTTTGGATAATGCCTCAGCTAGACACCTAGCTAAAACAACACCATCCTCTAAGGCACAACACCCTCCCTGGCCAAGGTCTGGAGTCATAGGATGGAAAGCATCTCCACCAACACAAACATTGCCTTTACTAATATTCCCAAACATGAGTTCCCAAGGATTTCTATATCTCAATGGGGATGATATGAAATCATCTAGTTTTGTTTTTTCTATGTAAGATCTAAAATCACTTGGCATATTCTCAAGCTTGTTTAACACAAATTGTTTCACTTTGGCAGGATTCTTTTCTAACTCTCTGTCTGCAAGATAAGAAAAGTTGACAAGTAAATTAAATATAAATAAGCTAAATTTTACTTCACAGCTGACTATTATAATAAGCGGTTAATAGAATATAATATTTCTCTTTATTTACATTTTATAATTAGTTATCTAGTTGTTAGTTGTTTATGTATTGCACAGTTATCTATCAAATATTTTTCTTGTTAATCTTGTTAAATGTAATGAGATTGCATGGTGAATGAATGCTATTTTTTTTTGGCAATTGGAGTTTCCACTCTCTAGAATTTCTATTTTTGAAAACTCACCTTGGTTGGTGGGTGTCCAAGTGAAAAACCAGTAAACAGCCTTCTGGTCACAAGGAATAACACCAGCTCGAAGACCTTTGCCAAAGAACTGCATGAAACTTGGCTCTAATCCGTGACTGTTATTGACCTCAGCACAACCTCTGATTGCAAACCTTCCAGTAAAAGAAGCCTCCTTGAAGCCTAGCCACTTTGCCACTTTGGAGTTCACTCCATCACACCCAATCAATACCTTATTCAATTGCAAACATTGATGCATCAATTGAAGTTTTCTAACTTGGTATCATAGTAGAAGTTGTTTGCTTCTTATACATGCAACATCTTTGATTACTTCTCATGTTAATGATGTCATGTCACACATATTGTTTACCTTGGTTTTGAAGGTTGTCCCATCAGCAAGATGGACTAACTTATAGAAGCCAGATTCCTCAATGGCAACGACCTTTGATGAGTATCTAATGGTGCCACTTGGAAGCTCATTGGCAAGGACTTCCAACAATAACTTTCTTTTAACGCAACGAATTTCAATATCTTCTCTGCATCACACAAAAGCACCCATCACTATTGCATAAACTATCTTCAGACTATAAACTGAATAATTATCCCCCCAAAAGAACAAAATCAACAGATTAGTGTTGAACAAAAATTGAACAATAGCAGCCAAGGCGTAGGGTGAATTTTATTTAGAGTATACTTACTGCTTTCCGGTTGTTCTAAGAGGCATAGCTGATGTTTGTTGCCCTGTAACCAAAGAAGTAGTGACAATCCTGCACACCAATTACAGTAGCTTAGTTCATTGATATTAAATTGATTAGCCAAGCACATCCTACATAATTCAAATTAACTTTTTTATTAACTTGACTAGTTTAAAATTTCATCTTATGATAAAAAATATCTAGGTAAAATTAATTTTAGGTCCTACTTCAATGTTAGTTTTAGTTTTATATCCATAAACATAAAACACATATATTAGGAGATTTGTAATAACTTGCTCCAATTTAGTTAAGAGTTCTTTTTTGAAGTTTTGGTTTTCTATATTTTAAAATGTGATAGACTTCCTCCCTAATCAAATTAAAATGAAGTATGTATTATTTTTAAAATATATTAAGTAAAATGACATTTTAATACAATTTTACCTAAAAAATAGTATTAAAAAGAGAAAGTAAAAAAACAAGTGGCTGAATACCGATTGAGCTGGACATGTTGGTGGCGGAGAATGTCTCCAACACCAACAGCATCCAAGGCCTTCCAAGCATTTTCCCATATTGACAAAGCAAACCCAGTGACCCTTAAAGTTTCTGAAGATTCTAGCACCAAACTTCTGATACCCAACCTGCAACAATAAATATCAAATACATTAATTAAAAAATGATGATGCACATAAGAGAGAAAAGTAAAAAGGTACGTACCTATGAAGTCCTAAGGATGTTGTAAGGCCAGCAATTCCAGCCCCCACAATCACAATATCTTGTTCAACCACTTTTGTTTCCATTTTTAACTTTTTACTATTACTATGTATATAATCTTCAGGCCAACCTTGATGTCTTGTCACCTATGCTTGGTAAATGAAATGCATGCTTCTAGTTTTTATATGCCTATATTCTCTCTTTCTTAATTGAAATATTAAATATTACTTCTGGGATTGAGTGATGTAGCCAAGTACTTAAGAATAATGTCACATGCAAATGTTTATGTAGTTGGATAAAGATGATGAGCACTGTGACACAGTTCAATTTGATGATGAAAGAGCACACGTAATAACATGTGGCTCTATTTCACGTGACTGAGGCAGCAACAAGTCCACAGAATCCGACCATTATCATATGTTATCGTCATGGAATATGTCACACCATATCTTATATACTATAATGTATATGTCACATCACATTTTATGCCTCAATTCAAGAAAAATATCTCATGTGATTTATGAGTAATACTACAAATCTCGGCTTTTTGACCATTATAGTGTTGTTGCAATTTTCTTTTTTCCAAAATTAGAAAGTATTTATGAAACTAGTATTATTTTATGAAATCGCAAACTAGATTGTGGAACCGAAATCGTAAATCACATTGCGGAACCATAAGAAATCGATACGTATCGTAAAAAATCTGAGTTGGCAATGAAACTGCAAAAATATTTGCGATTTCTCTACAAACTGCTACGTGTCCCATTTACGGCTCACGTGGAATTGCGCATGACACATGGCAAAACCGCAAAACCATTTACGGTTTCACCTAGACTCGCCACTTGTCACTCTTTTGTTGGGCGATTCAAAATTTAAAAGTGAAACCGCAAACTCTTTTGCGGTTTCACTTTCAAATTTAAAATAATTGATAACAAATAAAACAATAACACTTTTTTAATAGAAAAGTGTAGTAGGGAATTGTGGGTGTCATGATGTTGTTCGTTTATAGTAAAAGTGCTATTAAAAGTGCTGTTGACATTTTTTTTATAAGTGTTGTTACGTAAACTGTGGGTAAATTGTAGTTATTTAAAAAAATTTATAATCTGCTGAATTTTAATATTTACTTAATCTGTGACTAAAGTTAGTTATTTAACAAAAATTTTATTTGCTGAATTTTAATTTTTTTTATTGGTAATTTTTGTTTGTTAGTTTATTATTTAATTTAATTTGTTACGTAAGTTTGTATGTTATTGTTTTATTTATTACTCTTTATTTTAAATTTGAAGAAAGTGAAAGAGTTTGCGGTTTCACTGAATCCGCAACACATGTTGAGGTTTCAATGAAACCGCAAAATGACTTGCGGATTCAGTGAAACTGCAAACTCTTTTGCGGTTTCACTTTTAAATTTTGAATCGCCCAACAAGAGAGTGACAAGTGGCGAGCCCCCGGTGAAACCACAAATGGTTTTGCGGTTTTGCCACGTGTCATACGCAATTCCACGTCTACTTCCACGTGAACCGTAAATGGGACACGTGGCAATTTGTAGAGAAATCGCAAATTTTTTTGTGGTTTCATTGCCAACTCAGATTTTTTACGACACGTGTCGATTTCTTGTGGTTCCGCAATGTGATTTGCGGTTTCGGTTCCGCAATCTAGTTTGCGGTTTCACAAAACAACACTAGTTTCGTAAATACTTTCTAACCAACACCGTTTTGGTAAAAAAAATTTGCAACAGCACTATAATGGTCAAAAAGCCTCAGATCTCGTCCCTCCCATTCACCTTTTTATTAGTAATTTTATCCTTAATTAAGTTTGTATTTTTGTTTTAGTTATTGAATGAAGTAAAATTAAAAACAAAAAAGAAATCCTTCTGTTGATATTTTGTATTTAATTTAGTTCTTTTGTAAATATATGTTGTTAATGGTATCAATTATATAAATAATAAAACAAATTAATTGTTATCTCAAGTATCCAATAATGTATTGGTTATCTCATGCTAACTTATCTCATTCTTTAACATGTCAAGTCATTCAAATTAATGCAACCAAACAAGAGAAATTGACAAAATTTATGTAATTTATATCTTTTAAAGACTAAAAAAAAAATACCTACCTAATTAAAAGATGAAAGTAACTATGTACTCCAACTTCAATTTTACAGTATTCATTTTAATTATTGCATTATTTATAAACATCATTTCAACTTTTATAGTGTGATTTTCAAACAGAATAGGTAAGACTCAAAAACGAACTAGAATTTTGCAACCAACTTGCATTGAGTCTTAATGTCAGGCTTAGAGTAGATAAATCTTCTGTCAATGCTGTTCCATGGTAGAACAGCAATTACATCACGATGAGATGGAAAATATTTAGACTGCAAATTCGATGGGGAATTTTTTTTTTTTTTTTTCTTTTGGAGGATGTGGGATAGATACAGTTGGAATATTTTACTAAAACAGTTTAGTGGTAACATTGGAAAATAGAAGGAAATTATTAACCAATTCATTATCTACCAACAGAGAAAGTGCATGCCATCCATACATCAAAATTTTGCCATCACTCAAAGTTGAATTACATCAATGTCTGTAGCATCACAAAATCCTTGTTCCAATCAATAACACTGCCAAGCCACGACAGTAATACTGTAATAGGACACTTTAATCAAACCAATACCCCCGAGAAAATGATGCAAGTAGTAACTACAGCTTTATAAACAGTATCTTTTAACTTTTAACTTAGATTAAGACAAATCTTTCTCAAAGGAAGCCGTAAGAGGTATGCTACTGAGGATGATTATTTCTGCCACGAGATTTGTCATCATGCAACAACTACCTAATACTGGACTCCATGAATTTACCGGCTGTCTGGGAATTTATCCTCATATGACTGAGGCACCTGCCAACATATACAGGATTCAAATAAATTTAAGTTTAGGGAAATATAGATGATTACTAATTTTGTAGATATCTAAAAAATAAAAACAAAGAGAAATAAAGCCACTATAGTTTACCATGAAGCTTGCAGTGATCATCTTCCCAGCAAACCATCTACCGTGCAAGGCGCGCTGCGAACTTATTGCAGATTGGGTGTTTTCAAATCGTAGGTAGACAAAACCAGCACTCTTCCTGATTATCATAAAAATAATAAATGAATGAAAATGCCGCAAACTTACACTCTTAGAAGTCAGAGAAGAACATAAGGATTACTAGTTTACTCACTTGTCAACATATATGTGTTTTAAAGATCCATACTTAGAGCATTCTGCTTCAACATCTTCTTTGATATCCAAATCAAAATCTGGTTCTGTCTGCAACACATCATGCCGGAAATATCATTAGACAGAAAGAAAGTACGGGAAAAAAAACATGTATAGGTGCTATTTAGCCACCTCATCTTTGGGATCAAACATATTCTTTAACATTAAGCATTCACTTGGAACACCAATTGTATCAATAGAAGGAATTGTAGCTGTGGGAATTTGGAGACCTCCAGCCGCCAATCCAGCTACTGCAGCCACAGAAGAAAGTGGAGAACCCACAGCCAAAGCAGCAGGTATATTTCCTGTTGTTGGTAGGTTAAGACTTGTGTTGTTGACCATAGAATTACTGAGGGAACCAACCATGCTATAAACAAATGCACAAGAAGTGAGATTATGATCGTGTACTGATCTTGACGCAAGAAAAGCCAAAGTGGCATGGGACAAACCTTGATGCACTGCCACTACGATCCAATTTCTGCATAAGTAATGCTCGAGAACATGCATTCAGGGACTGAAAAATTCAAAAAAGGTCAAGTAAGACAGTGGTTTATATTTAAAACCAGCACAAGTTAAATTCTATTCAAATCATTTCTTTCTAAAAGAGTACTAGTTGATACCAATTTTCAAACAGACACGAGTGGCAAGTTAATAAATCACATTGTTTATGGTTAATTGAATAACAAGATCATAGTAATTTTTTGCCAGTCAAAAGAGGAGACTTTTGTAACACGTATAAAAAATGTTCCAATATATTTCAATTCAAGCACACACCAATATAATCTACTGAAGCAAGAAGGTTTCAAAAACCTAGTAATGAATAAAGACTAACAGCAGACCCTTCGATATTTTATTTTTGTTAAAATATTCAATTAAAAAAATGCTAAAACAAAAATAATCCAATCTTCTAATATTCAGAACTTGAACAGCCAATCTTGCAGGTCCAAAACATGTAAAGTATTTAGCTAGCATTAGCTCTGTATATATTAGTTGATCACATAACTGAGTGATAATCCTCAGATGCAATACTCATTCAGCTGCTAATATATATCTGAAATAAAGAACATTATATTACTCCAACAATAGAATAGAGTGTCCAAGATCAATTACAGTATGACCACACTAATGGAATGTGATTATTCTGTTATGAAATGCGGCTGTTACAACTTACAATGCATTAGGGAAATATGTGTAATTTAATAAAATTTTAAGAGGTCATAACCAGTTTACTTCAGAAATAGCTTACTCACCAACCCACCACCTTCTTCATCATCAAAATCACCAGTATTTCCTCCAACTTCTTGTGCTCCAGATTGATCAGTAACAGCCAATACCTAATTCATAAAACAAAAACAAGAGGCAATAAGGTAATCATTTAGATCATCTATGTAAAAGATCATTACCAGTATATCCACTGATAGCTAACCCTCCAAACAACTTATAGTCTAGATACAGAGAAATAGTGTCTAGATAAACAACCCCAGAGATCATCTTAGCAGTTATCTGAAAATCTGTTTTTTGAAAGGGGATTGTTTGTAGAAAATCAGTTGTCCACGTGAGTCATGCTGACACTCTAGAAAGGGGAATAAATACTTATCAATGTGTGAATATTAAGTTGAGAGGGGGATAAAGAGGTAAAGGTGAGAGTAAAAAAAGAGATGCAAATAGAAAAAGAGGTATAGTCTAGTCCTCTTAAATGCTCGGGTTATCTTTTTCTTTCTCCAGAGCATCATACAGTTCTCAATTCACAACCTTCTGTTATTGATGACACGGTAACTGTAGCAGTTCTATAGTAAACAGTACTACATTACTTGATCTTATGGTTCCAGTTTTAACACTATTCTAGTAGAAATAATAATTTATCCTTGCCTATGGTAACATAGATGAATAGGAATTAAAAGATCCCCCAAAATATAAAACCTAATTTCGGTAAAAGAAAAAATCAGTCAAACTCAGATTTAACAACAAATCAACAGTACCTTGATTGTCCTACCACCAATCTCTAATTGACCATTCAAGCTCTGAGCATTCCTTGCATCTTCAAGGCGTGCAAACTACAGTTAAAAATAAACTTAATTAACGTAAATAGCTGGAAACAACTGCAACATGCAAAAAGCATTATGATAAAGCCATGTAGGAAAATACTCAGGATAGCATCAAAACCGAGTAGCAATTGCATTCATAAGTAGATCATTACTCCACTGGGTCCAAATAGAAGCTCTCCCTCAGTTGTAATTCATTGAAAGTTTCCACATAGGATGAGCAGTTGCTCAACATATTGCTATAATAGCCTACAAGTATACTAGGGGGATTGGAAGAGGGGGAATACAAAAACTCGATACAATTAACTCAGACAAATAAATAACTACTGGTTATAAAACTCACCTGTACAAATCCAAAACCTTTGCAATTCCCAATTTCATCAAGAGGCAGTTGAACTAGCTCAACCAGACCAAATGCTTCAAACACCTAAACAAAGGAGTAAAAACAAATAATATGATCAATTGGAAACAATGTTAGATATAAAAATACTACTATCAAACTGCTAAGGAAAGTAAAACTTGACTCTCAAGTTTCAAGAAATCAGAAAGAAATGTAGCATGGTGGAAACAAGAGGCAGAGACAAAGGAAAAAGAGCAGATAAGTTCCGAGTCCTTGGTCCAATCTCATTCTACTCTTGCATTGTATCATATGATGATGATCGCTCTCTCACTTAACCACTTCTAGAGAATCTAGATCACAAATGCATCAATAAATTATCCAAGAAAGAAACAAGTGCTCACCCCACGGAGATCAGCTTCAGTAATACTGATATGCAGATTGCCAACATACAGCCTTCTTGCTCCCCCAGAATAAGGGCCTATAAGTCCAGCAGGTCCAGTAGCAGCAGATGTTGTGGACTGAACCAAATTCTTTTCCGCTTCTGATGGCTTCACCATTACTGGTTGAGAAAGAAGAGGTTGGCCTGAAAGTGCTATTGCCATGGGGACAGACATGACGTCATAGAACTCAATATACCTACAAAAAAGAAAACAGTACATAGTCATACAATGCCAATACAGATGGGGTTTACACAATCTACTTCAAAATATATGTTAATTATTAATTTTTTTTATTACAAATATTGAAAAATGACTGTAACTAGTGACCTGGTCACATTAACAATTTACCATGTAAATACCCACCCCGGTCTCGATATATATGCATCATAAAAGGGGAAAATATCAAGGACCATTATAATGATGGAGAATTTTAGTGGCAGATTGATTGATGCATTGGTAGTAAGGTGTCTGTTAGTGAGGGTGTTAGTTAGTTATGTTAGATAGGTGGGCTTAGATAATAGAAGAAATAAAGCATATTGCCTGTAAATAAAGCAGGGAGGTTGAGAGGGAAATCATCATATCATTTGAGAAAAGGTCTTGGTCTCTCAAATAGCTAGGGAAATCATTCATTTTGTATCTTCTAATCCTAAACTTAAGACTGCTATCACAGTGGCACATAAACTATGATTTAGGGTTCATGAATAAAACAACATTCTTTCCTTTAGATTCTGAACCTGTTCTACCACAGATGCACTTCCATACATGAATGCAAACATACATATGTGGGAGAACATTAATAAGAGCATGAGGACTTAATTTAGACCATCTATTTAGGATTGAATGATCAACGTTCAACTCCCAATAGCCTTTTCATGCTACTTTATTCATACGTAATTAAGAGGAGAAACAAAGTTAATTTAGTACTGATAACAGTGGCATGATGCTTACCCAACACCCTTGGAACGTCTTGAATTGCGATCCATAATCAAGCGAACATCTCGCACCTAAAATTAGTAAACTAGAGATGTCAAAAAAAAAAAATAGGTTGAAGAATAGCTGTTTTCTGCAAGCAAACTAAAAAAGGGGAAATAAACCAAATAAAGAAAAGAGAGGGAAAAAACACCACAAATGAGATGAGTTCAAATTTGATCTAACAGTGTAAAACTATATACAGTTGAGTATAATTACAATATTCCACGTGCAGTGTTGCAGTTTACAGTTTCTAATTAGGAGACACCATAGGATTTACTGATTTGTAAAAATTCATTACACTATCAAGGAATTAAAATTAATCCATGTTATTAACAAGAAGGGATTTTCTTCTGATGCTTTTGTCTGATAAATCAAAGAAATACATTACATGCCTCTTAGATATACATTTCATCTAGCAATTTCTTACTCTTTAAGGGAGACAAGTAACTAGTACATTCAAAATGTCAAAAGGAAATAAATCCTTTTCCATAAATAATGTCAGAGTTCATTTTCATGCATTGAACTCGATAACTAATGTCAGCTACAATAACAGAAGAAAGTAACTTCGATGTTGGCAAAGAAAGTGAAAGGAGTTATGACCTTGCCAGCCCTTGAGAAGAACTCATATACATCTCTTTCATCTGCTTTCAGAGAAATCTGTGAATATGTTTTGAAGATAAGATCCAAGAGTTAATAAATATTAACAAACAGATCATGTGATTACTTTCAACATGTATTTGCAATACCTGATAAGCAAACACGGTTCTTTGATCCCTTTCAGGATCAACCTCAGGTTCCGCTGCTTCTTCCTTTTTCTCTTTATGTCGTCTACAACATAACAAAAACACTAAATTATAGCCCAAATTGTTGGAATACATGAAACTCTTCATAGCAATTCAGATTTGAAAAGAACAATAACATTAACATCTATGTAACAATCTATTGCATGACCATATTTGTCCAACAGAAATTTTTATGTTCCTTAAATTCGGAACATGGCAGCAATTTGTCTTTACATGTATAAAGCCCAAATCCACGTGGCATAGGCCTGCAGGCAACTGAACTAAGTTAAATTGAAATCCCCAGGTTACATAGGTCTGAATTCATGACTTTGCTTCTTGAACTAAAAGAATCAAACCCGTGAATTGTTGGAAATGGTAATTAAAGGGAATGAGTGTCATCCAATTACTATCAACACAAGATTTTGTACCTTCTATAAATAAAACAAAATCTTATAGTGAAACAGCATCACCAACTTGGATTGATGGAAGTACGGGTGAGTGAGGGACCTAATTGCATTAAGTTGAAACCTGTTAAAAGCTTATACATACTGAATAAGAGAACCATAAGCATAAAGAATGAAACCTTTTTAATGCATAAAAACTAGTTTTATGAAAGACAGCCCAAGTGATGTGATTAAGTTGAAGGAAAAAATCAACAGCAACAAGTCAGAACAGTACACATAAAAAAAAAACATCATATACATCCAATTGGTGAATCACTACAATCCAATTATATCAAAATTAAAGGCTAATCACATTTATCAAAGCAAGATGCCAAATATGTGAAATAATAGTTAATTTTCCAATGAAGCACCCAGATCTAGACATAAAAACAACAGACATTGATGGACTTCATCTGATAGTGCACAAATTATTCACTCAGAAAAAAAAAAATGAAACTAATTGAAATAAGAAAATTGAAAAGCCATGAATTAGAGAACATTCAAAAATCTAAAATTTCTTGAATTAATCACAAGATCACAACTAAGATCAATCTATTACATGCAGTAACAGAAATTGTGACCAACATGTAGCCAAATGAACATTGTTTTTGCCCACAGGCATCAGAAGATGAATTGGTTCTCTTAAGCAAAGCCCATTACTCCATCACCAGCATTTCTGCAACAGAATAAATGCAATTAAGCAACTAAGTTGAAGAGGGAAGCATTACAAATTGCATGCATCGCCACTGCTACAACAACCATTCAAACAAATGAATGATTGAAATGCATGCTTTCAAATACATTCCAGGAGGGAGAAACATTTGAAACCCATGACCCAAGGTTCCAGTGCCTGGCCCAATTGCCAGAAAGACCATCTGATGATCATTTCACCATATCTGTGAGTTCCCAGAGTCTAACATTCAATATTCAGAAGCTATAACACTGTTAAACAGCACAACTAATTATATGCAACTCAAGAACCACTATTCTCAAATTGAAACATACAGTGATCCTCAAAACAGAGATGAGAGGCATGAGAACCTTGTTCACAAACAAAGACAAGGCAAGACAAAAGAATCAATGTCAGTCATAAAAATGAGCAGTAGATGATTAAACTCTGATAGCTAAGAGGATAACACATCTCTGGTCATCTAAGCTTAACAGAATTACATGTGCAAATATATCAGCATTTGTGCAACTAAGATTTAAGTACACAAATGGGTTCTACACGATTTTAAAATTAGATCAGATGTCACCCAAATACCAAAGACTCGAGTCTCGGAATTGCATAGCAGCTCCTTAAATTCACTGTACTAAATCTAATTGATGACCCAACTAACTATTACTGTAAGCAAAACTACATCAAACTAGATTTGGCACTAAGCAGAAAAAGAAGAAAGGAAATAAATGACAAAGGGTTTGATTGTCAGCAAACATGTAGAACTGGAAAGATAGATATATGAATAACCAGCAAGTCAAGAAGAAACAAAACTCTAAGTTTGCTAAATAACTATCACCAGTTCACCAAAATTACTATTCATGGGTAATCTAGCACAGCAGCTAAAATGAATAAAACTTAAAGATAGCAAAGAATACCTGCTCTCTCTATCCCGTTCCCTTGGTTCTCTGACTCTTTCTCTGTCCCTGAAATCCTTATCCCGGCTTCTTTCGCGATCTCTATAGTTCCTGTCACGACTTGTCTCAGTGTCTTTATCATCCAGATCACTCCTATGCCTTTCAGATCGACTCCTGCTTCGCTGTTCCCTCTCACTCTCACTCCCACGGCCCCTTCTATCCCTTCCATGGTCACGATCATCGCGATCCTGGTCTCTGTCTCTCTCCCTGTCTCTCTTCCTATCTCTGTCCTCATGGTCTCTGTCCCTATCCCTCTTCCTATCCCTACTGCCCCCAGAGCTTCTGTGATGATCTTTATCCTTGTCTCCATCCCTGGACTGCAAACCGTGACGAGATGAGCCTCTTTCTTTCTGCCTCTCACGAGAATCATCTCCAAATTTTGAATACTTGGAATGGAAACCAACACCATCATCAACACCATCATTCTCACTACCCTTGTGCTTGGAACGCCCATTATACCCTCTTTCCTCGGATTTCAAACTCTTGTCCCCACCATTAACCCTATGTTTCTCCTTCTTAACTTCAGGGTTTTCAACCGTGTTCTCTAAATACTCATACTCATCAAAATCCATCGTAACTCTATTAAAATCCAACAACGTAATTTAGAACAACTCGGTTTGGTCAATATCTGCAAAATTTATCAATTAATAACTATTGGGAATGGGTGATGCTACGATGCATAAACCAATTGGAACCTATTGGAAAAGTAAAAATATTCATAAAATAAGAGTAATAATAAAAAAATCACCTTATAGAGCAAAGTCCTTACAAGTTCGAAGAGCTAGGGTTTGAAATATGGAATCTGGAAAATGAGCTTCGAAACACGACAGAGTAGAAAAACCCTTTACCACTTGACACTATAAAACTCAAAATCTTCCCTAATTCTTCAAATTCTTCACATCAAAATTTGATTTTGATTCACTTGAAGCGGAATGTTTTTTTAAAAATAATATTTTTATTTCAAAGTCGTGTCCATGTGAGTGCATATTGTTCCAACACTAAAAGGGTCACTATAAATAGCACAGTGTCCAATTTATTTGTTATTTTTAAGCACAAATAGGTTGCAAATTAAGACTATTTTATCTTTTCACTTGTTATTTCTCTACTTAACATTGGATAACAAGCAATAAGTCATGAGGAGTCTTGTTACTTTCTACTAATTAATTGATTATTGCCATTAACATGTAAAATGGACTCTTAAAAAAGTGTAATATATATATATATGACTGATTTTTAGCTTTGTTTTCAACCAACTCACTATAAAAAAAAAATCTTTGATAGACAAATACAATAAATAAATAATCAATTATAAAAAAAATCTTTGAAAGACAAATATAATAAATAAATAATCAATTATAAAATATAAAGAGAAAAAATTAATTAATTAGCAATAAAATAAAGTTATTTCTTCGTAATGATTTTGTTATAGTTTTACTAAGTGACCTCATCAAAACTTTTAAATACTATGACTGAAATACACCTTAATTCTGTTAGTTATGCTTGAAATATTAGAAATTTATTAATCAATAGTATCTTATTTTAACATATAATTTTAACATCAATTATCTCATTGATTTATCAAATTTACTCAATCTGTAAACTGACAAAAATGTGAAAATTTTGATATCACCAACTAATTGAAAGTAAACATAAACATAACTTTTAAAATAATTATTACATATGTCAATAGTAATCTTATCATCATGATAGTGCATGATTATTAATCAATGATAGAACTAGATCAGACCGTGCCAAGGAAGAATCGTACATCAAAATTTCCCATGGTCAATGGGTAGTTTAAAAATCCCCTTCTCCAGAGTCAAATAAAATAAAATAAATATTCAAAATTGTTCACTTCCATGCTAAAACTACTAACAGTAGATTATGCCAAATCCTCATTGCTTCATGTTTCTGAAGAGTATAATGTGTCACCCATTGAGTGGAATGAAGGGTGTCACCGATTGTTGCTGATAAATACCCAGTAAGCCCTGTGGAGTAAAGGGTGTCACCCATTGCTTCATGTTTCTTAAGAGTATAATGTGTCATTGCACTAAACTTTCCTTGAAATATATATTAACCATTCTATATAGGTCCACTTTGATACAACCCTCTATTTATGTAGCCCATATGAATATCCCTTATTTGCAGACTGTTATTTCTAAAATTTACTGATTCCCTTCTTTGTTCCCATGCATCCCTGCATTTACACCATGTGTCTCATGGCCTTTTGGACCATTAAAAATGCCATAGCTAGAATAAGGTCTTCGGGTACTGGGAGCACCAGGATGGTTTGGGATACGTTCATTTCCACTAAAATTGCCATAATCAGGTCTAGAAGGAGTATTAGGAGTACTAAAATTACCATAACTAGGTCTATGAGGGCTATTAGGAGCATTAAAATTACCATAACTAGGTCTATGAGGGCTATTAGGAGCATTAGGGGGATGTCTGGGGATATTCTCATGTGAAGGCATTGAGTGTCTTGATCCGGGAGGGGTAAAACCTTGATTGTTATTTGCTATTCTGGGATTAACATTAACATTTCCCGGCACATGCCTTGTCTGATTCCAATTTGAGGGTGTCGGCCTGACTGCATCTTTTGTTCCTGGGCCTTGATAGTTCATACCTGTGCTGTTTGGTGTTTGTTGGAATCTGTCTCTTGGCTCTACCCTTTTGTACCTATTCTCAGTCACTGCATGAGGCACTTGTGCATTAGACCGGACGTTATTCTCACCATGATGATTAGTTGTTCTATTTCTATTTCCGGACGCAGGAGGAGATACTGAATAGTTACTTCTTGAAAGAAAAGCTGCTTCTGAAGCAGCATTTGTTTGACTACTAGGAGAGGCAGTTATGTTTGCATTGTAGCTAAATGCTGACCAGGCATCATCCGCAAGCACCTCCTCTGTTTCGGACGCAGATGCAATGGAATCACTAGAATTGGCAGATGATATCTCCATATTACCCTCCTCAGCATCTTTTGATTTTTTCCCACCTTTCTTCAATAGCCCAAATTTAAGGTGTCTGACAATCATAAATGCATCTTTTTTTGACATACTTGGTCCAGTTTCCACAATACAGACATCTTCTATCTGCAAAGAAATTTTGAATGTAGATGAGTGGTCATAGAGAAATACAAGAAAAGATAAATAAAAAAAATGTTGAAAATAGTTCAGAGAGAACAAACCCAGAACTAAGAATCATCTTACCAGAGCAAGAAGAGGGGAAAATAAAACTGTCAAGTCCTGATTTTCCTTGCCCGAGACCTTGCACTGTTTTGAACAGACAAAAAACCATCATAATTCTGACAGATCATCATTCACCAACTATATATTCAACTGTAGCTTTGAATGACGCAAAATAAATTATTAAAATAAAGATCATGCAGGATTATCTCATTCTCTTCTTTTCCTATCATTTCTTAAAACCTGAACCTATTATCCTTGAAGTCAAGCGATACATACAAACTGCATTGTTGTTTTATGGTAAGATACCTCATGTAATTCTAAATATTCAGTCTCAAGTGATGTGTGATGCAACATTAAATTTTTAGGGGCAGAGACAGAGAAGGGGGTATAAAGGCAGGGAGAGAATAATGCAGAAAGATCCAGGAGGCTTGGACTTCAGATCAAGTCAACTTAGTTGCTGTCAGAGTGACGGTAAACAAAAAGGGAAGATGCTTAGGAAAGGTCTACATCTTCATTTATTCAGTTGCTTTCATCAACCAATATTGTGAAGTGGTAACCAGTTGTCCTTGCTAACTTCCCCAATTCAATATGAAACACACCAGTGCAACCATGTATGGAGAGGTTGCACAGTACAGTCAGCCTTTTTCTAAAACTAGATGCACACTCAACCCTTAGCGTGAAAAAATATAATTTCTAATATAGATGGAAACACATTTACTTACGAGTCTACTCCTGAGACACTGTAGAGACAATATAGATGAAAAAATCTAGTTCAAAAAGAAACAGAAAGAAAGTACCTTCACTCGATAACCCTTCTCCATTAACTTTCTAATCATATCAGCTTTGTTCTTCATGTCGTTTGCTTCCTGAAAACATAAACAGCAGAAAGTTCAATCCTTCAACAAGTTTTCCTTTTCCAAGATTAAGAAGTAAAATATGACACTCAGAATACAGACACCATATTTGACCCCATTACACACGCACACATATAAAGACATGATATATTTTAGGTTCAACATTCCTCCCAGAAAATAGAATCTTCAATGGTTAATTGCCTTCACTGGGTCACTTGTTAGAGTCAGGCACTAAAAGTGAACAATATTCAGCTACAGCCTACAAACCATGAAGGACTGCTTCAGCAGACTAAGGTGATAAAAAGTGCATCCTAGTTCAATTGCATGTGAAACATCGATACCAGAAGGTTTGTCCAAAACATATAGGCCTGGCTAAAGTTTGTTTTAAAATTGGGTAAAATAGATTCTGATAGAATTAATTTTGAACCACTGAAAGTAACTAAGATATGCATCCAAATTAATCTGTGTCATAGATTTATATCGGGACATGTGTTTTTAATTGGAAAATGTGAAAATTGATTTCCCATTTTCCAGTGCCAAAACAGACAAGGGCTTTCAGCTCACAATTGGAAACCTAGTAAAAAGTAGGTGCTACTGGACTTAATTTATAGTAGATAGTTCTTATGAGAAAGAAGTTTGCTAAAATATTTAAAGGATATGGGAAAAAATAAAAGGCAACAGAAAGAAAACTTACAGTCTTTTCAGAGAATCGCACTTCCTTAATGTCCTTTCGTAGTGTCCTCTCAGCCTGCATTTTTCAGAAAATTGATTAAGAACAACTTTACATAGCACTCATTAATAAATGGAATATGTTTTAACTTCTCAAAGTACACACGATATTGAGTTTTGTTGTAGTTTCAGAAATGAAAATGCAAAGCTTCACTTCTAGTTGTTGGCTATTTGATTAATATACTAACACTATAAACAGAATCATTTTTAAACCACCAATGCCATAAGAAAGCTTACTGCACCATAATTATTTGGAATAATGAGAGGAATCAGGAAAGCACGAATTTCACTTGGCATGTTCATTTTTGTTGTGCAAGAGCATTTTTCCAGTCTTAATGTTTCCGGTAAGTCTCTAAAGAATTGAAATTTTAATTAGATGTTACGAGATCTAGTACATATGTTGCAAGCAGTCTGATTCTTTTAGCCATCCATATTATAAAGGCCCAGACTAAGCAGACCCAAATTATGTGAATGTTAGAACGCACGTGATAGCTTACTCCAATAGAAACATACAACTGTTGATAGTTAAACTTAAAGCCATTCTTAGCAAGTTGATCAAGACTTAAAAGGATGAAAAATAAGTATGCACTTTTAATTTGTACAGTATGTGGTGATTTATGAGCTTTTGATACCTATAACCCCCATTCAAATTCCATCTTACTCTTATTACCGGTTGTGTTGCCAACATATTTAGTATACAATATAGCATATGTATTCTAACAGGCACAAAGCACATGTAGCCACGGCGATTTGCTAGTAAAGATTTATGTGTTTGAAGTTTGAACATGTCCCTAACTCGCTATGAAATTAAAATGAGTAATACAATTTTTTCATTAATTTCAACCAAAAGGAATTCAAGAAATTTCACAAGCAACTTCCATAGCATACAGTACCCTGCTTTTAGCACGTTCCTTTTCCTTTTGTTGTCGCTTGTACATTTCGTGGTGGAAGTCCATAATTTTACAAACAGGTGGTTTAGCATTTTTATCAACCTGTAACAAACAAATTATCAAATAATAAATGTCACAAGATATGGTAAGCATCCATAAGTGCTTAACCCCACATCCCCCCCTTCTTCACACAATATTCCTAAGCAAATGTTAATGCTTCACAGTCTGACAAATATGATATATGGGCATATAGGTTATCCATCACTAGTCACAAGATATCCCAAATATTAAGGATATGTCATTTGTGAAGATGAAAATGATCACTGCATAATGTTAGACACAAGCTTATTCATTTTCGCCCCAACTTAAGGTTAGAACAAAGAAGGATTAAAGTCCTGACTCATCCAAACAGAATGACTTAAAATATCCAAAAATGCAAGAATCAATAAATAAATTCTTCAGTAAGTGATGGGTTCACTTGAAATTGTGTAATGTACTTTAACTCGGAATCTTTATTTGCAGGTATCGCTTACAAAAAAAAAAAAAAATCTAAAGAAATTTCATATAAAAAAATCTTAAAAATATCGCATTTAACATCTTGGAAAAGACTTGACAAATTTCATGTACCTCAACTAAATCTAGTTTAAGCTTCTTGGCCTGTTCCAATGCTTCAAACTTTGACACTATTGAATGATGCCGCCCTGCATGAACTCGTACATTAAATGAGAAAATCAATGCTCAAGCAAAGCTTCTGGTGCATTTATAAGATAAATAAGAGCCAGAGCTAATCTTCCAAGTCCATCATCTATTAATTAATATTGATGTAAATATAGCTCAAATTAACATTGCAGTTTATCTTGGTTACAGTGACTAAAGCATGAGAAAAAAGTTATTTGATAACACAATAGCTTTTAAGTTCTAGCAATTTTCCATAATAGCATTCACAGTTTAATCACTTGAGACAATACAGAGTTAACAAACACATGCAATGCAACCAATGAGGATTAAAATTTGAAATGTATGATAGGTTTACCATCATCCACCACAAGCCTGATATATGGAGATTTGATTTTCTCATTCAACCGAAAACCATCATAGTCTTCCTCCTCATCCTTGCGCTTCACCTGAAACTGAAAAAAAAAAAAAAAAAAAACCAAAACTATAATCAAATTCAACACCAAAGAACATGATCCATTACTGAGCAACCCAATTCAAAATCCAGAGCAAAGGCAACAACTTTGATAGAGGCAACCAACAAAGTATGAAAAATTACCTGAACGGGAGCAGCAAAGAATCTCACAGAATTGAAAAAACTTGTAGGCACGCCATGAAACACCGAATTCCGAAGTGGAATCTCCAGAGGGGAGGGTTTGGGTGCGGAAACATTCGAAAGGTGAATGTAACATCTTTGCAATTGGGTGGAGAGGGTTTTGAGGTTCGGGTTTCGGAATCGGTGCCAAAACGCCATAACCTCGGCGAATCAGAGGAATAGATTAACTGTAACTAAGGTCGGTGATGTTTTGCGAAAGACAACCTTAGAGTGTGTTATGCGATAGTAGCGTGCTTGTTTTCTGTAACCAAACCTCTGTAGAGCACACATGGGCCTTTCCATTTTAGATTGGGCCTAAGATCATCATTGTCCGTATTGCTACTCA
The DNA here is from genome assembly GCA_026586105.1 of Hylodesmum podocarpum. Taxonomy (NCBI): domain Eukaryota; kingdom Viridiplantae; phylum Streptophyta; class Magnoliopsida; order Fabales; family Fabaceae; genus Hylodesmum; species Hylodesmum podocarpum. Next base: position 780,430 of record JALJEV010000539.1, on the reverse strand, counting down.
CACCTATAACTACACCCCTCTTCTTTTTTATACTTTTTATTATCCAATATAACCTTTTAAACCGTATTTTTACACCTAATGTAGGAACAGATCAGGTATACCCAGTACTTAACAAATTTTTATTTTATAAGTCTAAGACCTATAATAAATTGTACTTCTTCTATTTAAATCTGACCTGTTTAAAAAGTCTTTATAGTTTATAGTTTGATAAGACAACTTATTTCTTTAAATCAATTTATAAAAACTAACTTATAAAGTCCATTAATAAAATTTATTTTCAAGAATTATTTATTTTAAATATAAATATAATTTTTTTAAAAATTAATATTAAAAAAATATTATAGAATAATAGTCAGTAATATTTTATTTAAATTTTAACACATAAATTTAAATTTTACCTTTATTGTATTTTTAATATAAATTCAATAAATATTTTTAATATCAAATTTAACATACTGTTGTCAACCCGTACTTACACCATATTTAATCACTAAATCATATATTTATATCTTCATTTTTATTGTTCTTTAAAATCCTAGCTTTTAACCTTCATCTTCACCCTATTCATTATTCTTTAAACATTTATCCTTTAAATCATATATTTATACTTTCATCTTTATTATTCTTATTCTCTGTGTCATATCTTTATACTTCCATTTCTATTATTCTTTAAAATTTTGTTTTTGAAAACCATCATGCTCCCCATCTTAACCCTGCGTATATTTTAGTTTGATTGAAAATAGATGGATTCCTGTATATATTTAGTATACTTAATATTGGGACGTGGGAAATTATTAATATGTATATTCATATCTAACGTAGGTGTGTGAAATTCATAAACATCTACTTATATATGTTATAAATCCATATTCAAAAACACCAAATATGTTTCTTTTAAAAAAAATAATCATTTTAATTGATTTAAAACAATGTTTTCACACTGGATTTAAAATAATACAAAACTAGAATTATTGAAACAACAAACAAAATTACTCATTATACAAACATGGCAATGATTATGATATCAATACATAGCATAATTCATATTAAGAAACAATTCTTTTTGTATATATAATGGATAGTGACGAGAAGGAGGTGCTTATGGTCATGGGCAACGTATACAATGTAAAGGCAAAGGTTAGATAAAACGTCCCCATTAGAACACAAAATACCATTCACCACTAATCTAATTTAATTATTCTTTTCACACGCATATTACGCGTATATTAAAGTCTAATAAGGTAATAATAATGTTTGTGATTAGTCTTATGATTATCACCCCCACAGGTAACACTCCCATAAATATTGTACAATAATATTGCAGAATCCACAGATAGAAACAGATTCAAAATTTGACTAATCAAAAGCAACCTTTGGAGATTCTAAAAAACCCACTGATTTCAATTTGGACACATATATAAATTACATTCTTCATAGCATCTATGATCATCATTTCATGTCATATCTACGTCATGTAATTTGACAATTCTAAGACAAGTTTATGGTCAGATTTGGACCTTCAACTTTTCCAGTCTCCATGACTAGTCACCCAATAATACATACATAATATGTATTACTAATCAATATATAATTCTCTTCAAATGTATTACTAAAATGAATATATGATATATATATATATATATATATATATATATATTACTAAAATGATAAAAAATAATTTTTATCTTTAAATAAGGTGTATTGAATTGTATGTAGTTAATTAGCGAATTCATTCGTAATATATATATTTTATTTTTTTTATATTTTATAATTATTTATTTAATAGTTGTTTAATTATCTTTATATTGTAGTTATTTATCACATATTTTTTAATAAAATTTTTAAAAATTAGAAATATGATACTTAGGATTAAATGAATATTAAGGAATTAGGTCTAGTAATGAACCTTCAAAAATTATTTTATTATTTTTTATATTTTAAAAATTAAAATATTATTTACTCTTCACATGTCCTTAAGCAGTTTCATGCATGATTTCTAGAGTATAACATCACATCAACAGTTTCTTTTTATGGATTAAAACTATAATTGAAGAAGAATTGTAACCTTATAAAGTCTTCCCTAATTTGACAAGTAATAAACAATAGAATATTGTGATGATAGTTGCTAGTTGCATGTGGATATCAACACTGCCGGCTACATATTGAGATAGAAAGCTAGACTTAGAGTTTTCAAATTCACTTGTTACTATCAATCTAGAAACAGGTTGAAGAAGCTAAATTAAAGAATTTCTGAACCACAATCATGGTTTCACATTGTCTCTTCATTACAAATATCAAATATTATTGCTTTGATCTTTATCAGACAGGGTTTAACTAGTTCATACATTTTATTTTGATGAATATGTCAGTCGGTTAGTTTAGTTTTTTAAAAATGAAAATGAATAAAATAATCTTTTGAAATATAATATATTTATCATTTTACCTTTTAAAAAATATTTATCATCATTTCAATCTCTAGATTTTATCATTTATTATTGCTTTAGTTTCTTAATTTAATCATTAATTTTTATTTAAGTCTCATATATTAAAAACTTAATTACAAATAATACAATTCAAGAGATATAATAAAAATATATACTAATTAAAATAATAAATATATTTTTACTTTTAAAAATTATTTTATTATTTTTTATCTTTTAAAAACTAAATTACTCAACATTTCCCAACTTTTTACCAATAAATTATTTAAAACTTGAGAAATGATTTTTCTTTCTCTTGGCAATGGAGTAGTGCTAGAAAACTATAGTCAATAGTCAGCCTTTTAATATTCGACCATTGAGTTTTTAAATTGACTCAATTATCAACGCGTTTGTAGGCAATAATATATATATATTGAGATAGCAGGCAATGTTATCTATTTAATAGATTTCAGGGTTAATGTTTTAATCAATGGTTAGAAATTACAATAACATAATTAATAAATAAAGTATTTTCATCAAAAGTTATTATAAAAATGTAGAAATAATCATGGCAAAAATATATCAATATTCTTAAAAAAATCATTTTAATTTCTTAACCAATATTTTAAAAACAATAATGAAAATCATAATTAAGCTAGATGGTTGAATTCACACACGTTATATAAGTGGGTTCATACGAAAAACAGTGTCATATAAGAGATAAAAACAGTGTTGAGGCAAAATAAAGTATGTTTGATTTCCTTATATTCTTCATGTGATCATCATCACATAGTATATTTGATTTCCTTGTACAGTTTTACGTGTGTGTAGTCTTATTCTCCATAAGACTTGTAACATATAAAATCAAATATTTGTGTGATATTATTATTTGATTTTATAAAGATGTTAATATGAAATGGTTTTACAACTTAACTTACGTATGAACTAATTTAAATTTATAGTATAAAATTATTTTTCATTTCTTAAAGTAGTTACGGAAAAATTCATCTAAAGATCACAATCATTATATTTTTTTCGTTGGTTTGTGTTTAGAACAACAACTGCTCTGTACTTTTCCATTGCATTTTCTTATTAAAAAATCCCTGCTGTGTTCATCAGTTTATTTGAATTTTTTTTTACTAAATATATCTCGATGATTATCCAGATTGATACTTAGAAATTTATTGTATTTCAACAATTTTGGTAGCTACATTTTCAAGAGTTCATACTTGGCTGCAAAGAAGAGAAACACGCGTCAAATGAAAGTGTCAATGTGATTAGTAATTATTACTTTTGTAATTAAATTCAACTAAGAGAAAGACTCAATCATAGAAAGGACGTAAGATTTTAATTCCAACTTATTCAAGAGTGTGTATATGGTCAAAATTCTCGTGTTTAGAAGAATATTCTAAAAGTTGTAAAATAAATCACTATTTTACTTCTTGAGAATTCTAAATAGGAAAATCTAACTCATAAAATAATGAAAAATAACAAAATAATTGTTAAAAATATTATAATATATTTATTATTTTAGTCTCTAAAAGATATTTTTTTGTTTTAATCTCTGAATTTAATTAATAGTCATTTTAATACTAAACTTAACCATTTACTCTCATTTTAATTACATGAATTAGCATAAATGGAAAAATAGATTTACAACCCAGTTTTTCTAATAAAATTCAAGTTTTTCTAGATAAAATGGAAGATGTAAAAATTTTAAGAGTTTTCCTTAGCCTCTTAAATAAGACTAGAAATTTTAAAAAGATCTTAAGAGATATACTCCTACTCTGTGTAATAAAACTTCTTTGTAAGAAAAAAGAAAATTTAAAACGGAAGATGTAAAACTTATTCAAAAAATAAAATAAAAATTAAAAATTATAATAAATAAAATAATTCACAAACCAAAATGGTATTAGATATTTTCATGTACCAAAATATAAACATATTTTATTTTTAGAGATGATTTTATTATTTTTTATCTCTAAAATACTAAAATATGTATTTTTACCAATAAACAAAAATGGTGGTGCATTAAAAATTATTTATTTTTATATTATATTAATGCTAAAAAAATATTGATTTAAATTTAATTAAAACATACGTATCATACTCCTAATATTTAAAAAAAAAAAGTTGTTATTTTTATGCTTAAAACAAAACCCACGCAGTCTTTATATGGAGTGGACCATTTTGAAGAATTCATGAAGTTTAACGTAGTAGACTAGGTACATTGGTTCCTCGGTCTAGACATGACTATTTCCAATTGAGTTTAAAGAACATGATCCACATTCTCCTCTTTTCATTTTTCTGTCGGTGTGAAGAACCCTCTACTAACTTTCCATGTTTCGGCTTCACCTATATACAACACATTGATTTTTTGCTACTTTCTTAGAGAATTGAAGTGCAAATTTATTACTTTCATGTTTGTATACACAAACCCAAGTCAGAAAAAAAAAACAATATAATACATGATATAATTAATTGATTATTTTGTACATTAGCTTCCAAATATTAGTAGTCGGAAGGAAAAGAAAAATGGACCACGTAGCTTTGGTAACCCACTCATTCAAAATCATATATACAAAGAAGAGAAATCAAAGTCTCAACTTGCTTAATCATATCTATAAAATATGTATAGCTGTTACACCTAGATAGAGCTTCTTCCCACGTGAGGACGAACTTATTCATAATTATAATACTCCAATTACAACAATCCACTTGAATTAAAAAATTCTGTTTTATATATTTTCTAACATTTTCTCTAATTTTAAATATTATTCATCCTGTTATCAATATTTTAAATTTTTTTCTAAATGTTCGGTTAATACTCGTACATAAAATTAGTAATGATTTTTAATGTAGACTTCTTATTTCTGAGATCCGATATGTAACGATAACATGATAATGGGCGAGGAAAAGGGTCCTCAATTCTAATGATAATATTCTTTTGTTAGAACTTGTCTTCGATTTTTAATAGAGGGATAATAATTGTAAACATCCTACTATGTTTGAGTAAATATATATTATATATATATAAGATGAATATAGTAAAATAAAAGGTTAATATTTATTAATAAAGACGAGAGTCTATAAATATTTTTGATCCAGTAGGGTACTCAAATGATCTTAGAACATATGTCATATTGACGTATCTGATTGTAATTAAGAATATACTAATCAATTTAACTAGTCTTATATGTAATGATAACTTAAAATATTTAATAACACACTCTAACATTAATATATTCTTAAAATAGACTTTATTAAAATAATTCCTAACGTGATATTATTATCTCAATATAAATCATGTATCATTTAACTAAGATGTGACATAGATATTACCTAATATGGGAATGAAACTTAAATTCATAATTATATATTTAAAAGATTCAAACTCTTATCAAATAAATGAATAAATAGATAATTATAAAATTGCAATGAACTAGTTACAATTTGTCCATTTATTTATTTATTGTTTGAATGGTGTGTGTTTGGGATTATCCACTAACAGAAAGAGGTTGAGGCAGCAGATATAGAAGAAGGGAACAGAAGAAATAAAAGGGATGTCTTATTCTGTTCACGTGGCGCACTTTAGGGGGATGAACACTGAAATGAATCGAGTGGCAATAATGGTGGATTTGCGCAGTAGTTTTAATGAGAAAAAGCAATACCCCACCACAAAATTTTGGAGCTAGGGTTCACTCTTTATCATGCAACAAAATGACAAGTATATCCAATCAAATGAGTTATGAGATTGGGTTGTCACTGTGACAAATTTAATTGTATATGTTAGGTAAAGGGGCATATCTGCTGCTGCTTCTGCAATTTTCTCTCCTCCTTTCATTGTCACTTCCATGCATCATCCATCCCATACCATGCCAATGCTGACAGATTAGTCACCATATCTTAATATTATATATTTTAGGGTTACATTTTCTGGGGAAGGTTTATTTTGCTTCTTTTGAATTCTGACTAGGTTGCTACTTAATCTTCCTCTCTAAAATTTTTTTTGTTTAATTAATTCAAAGCCAAAAAGAGAAACTTGTTTGAATGGACCTGCAGTTTAGTGTGTCATGTTAATTTTAAAATATGTGCATGTCACGTTATAATAATGGACATAAAAGTTATCCATATAAAATTATCAGAAAAAAATTATACATGTAGAACCAGTTATAAAAAAAAATTAAAAACAAAAATTGAGGTAAATTTCTTATTAGTTAATTTCTAGAAATTTTATGTCTTTTAAAAGGTTAAAAAGGAAGAATTTTTTATAAATTAACTAATAAAAAATTAAAGAAAAATAAATTTATTCTTGTTCTTATTTTCTTCTTTTAAAAATCATCTAAAAAAATCACTTATATTTTACCATAATATATTTCATTTAAAATAAACTGTAAACCCTTTATAATTTTTAAGGTATTTAGTATTTTTTATATTTTTGAGTATTACTTTTATATTGTTTATAAGGATCTTGTTATAATATTTTTAAAATTTAAATATTAATATAGTGCATAAAAATATTTTAAATAATGAAGAGTGTTATATGAATAGAAAAAGAAACAACAAGTATGATTTATTATGTAATTGAATAGCATTGTTTGACTATATGTAAATTGGTGTAAAATAATTTGATTCACTGACTAGAATATACGAATCTTCAATTCACGTGCAAAAATATTATTATTATACATTTATACTACCATTATTGTACAAAGTCATCAAATTGAATTGGATTTTGTTCAACAAAATGCACTGTAAGGAAAAAGTTGAAGGGACCCCTACAATTGGGGAGTACGAGTAGAAAAGGTAATTAAATTACATTTTAGTAACTTAAAAATAACTTTTTTATATTTTATTTCGATGAAAGAACCTTTTAACAGCTTACATTTTTATATTTGTAATTAATTTTTTTTATTAAAACTATAATTACTTAATTCAGAATTCAGTAATTCTTAAATTTAATTGAGTTTCATCGTCTCTTTATAAGAATATATTATGTAAAAATTGAATATAAATTATTTTTTCATAAACTTAAAGCGTGGTGTCAATGAAGCTATACTTATTAAGTTTTATTTGTAATTAATTTTATTTTATTTCAAATTAAAATATTAGTTTAATCAATTTAGTTAATACATGTAAAAATGAAACAATTCAAGAACTCGTATATCTTCTATAAGAAATAAATCTTATTCTTAAGTTCTCCTTTATATCATAAATTTACTCGACGGATAAAAAGAAAAATTAATCACTCTAATTATAACATTTGGATCTTTATTCACTCTATAAAATATCACTTATCCTTATAATTAAGAGAAAAAGTTAACCAAAATATCTATTAAAATATAAATCAACTAAAGAGTTGTGCCATGATTATTATGGACAACCCAAATGACCTAATGATATTTTGCTATTTTGTGTATTATGTTATTCCCTGTGATGTAGATTTACTGATTTAATAGTCAAAATTGATTAATAAACTCGCGGGAAATCTGCTTGCAAATATTTTAAAATTATTTCCTAAATAATATTTTTCTCATGCGTCAAATTCTTCATTATTGGACGTTAAGTTAATTAATTATTTAAATAATTTTGGTAACTATTTAAGGGTTGAAGTTTTTTTAAGCATGTTGTGTGATACATATATAGGTCAACAAAGATTCATTGATTTGATTAAATACCTTTTGTGGACTTTTTCTCACCTCTCAACTCAAACAATTCTAACAAAAGCAAAGATTGTAGAATTCATCACATCTTTCAAGTTTTTACATGTAATAATCTATAGTGCTAATCAATATGTATACATGTATAAATTAAAGTATATATATTTTGAATGTATATAGATATATATATATATATCATACCTTAAGTCCCTTATCAACTTTTTTTCCATATATGCAATAAGTACAATACAAATATCTTGAATATATTATTCGATGGAGGTGGATAAGATAACCAAGGATTTAAGAAAATTCAGTGGTTATTGTGAAGTTTGTACAAGTAAGATATTGCATGTGATGGTGGTTGATGAATGACCTATAAGTTCAACCAAATATGGACATGAGAGAAAAAATTGCTACTTCTCAAAGTATATGGGTGGTGGTAATGGATTATGCTCGCATCTATCGTGGCTCTTGACTACACTGCACGCTATCTTTATCAATACCTAATACTCATTATATATTCCTTAGCCTACCAATCATCAAAGTTTAAATGCCAGCTACTTCAATTCATGCAATTGCAGACTCTATCCAAATATTACTACTGTCACTAATTATTTTGTATATTGATTTGATACTATTAATGAACTTTATTCAATTCCCTAGACCCTCCCACCTACTATTCATCATGTCCCTGGTCAAAGTATAATTAGTGATTAAATATAAGGTATTTATAAATGGTGAGAATTATTTGTTTAATAGAAAAAAGTATTATAAAAAACTTATAATATCAATTAATAAAGTCATGTAAAATCAAGTAATACGCGATGTTAATTATGGGTAACATTAAAAGTATGAATTTTGTGCATTGATTACAATTTGTTGATTTAATAATAATTATATTATTACAAATATTAATAATCTCTGATCCATTTTAGAAGAAATGAAACCACTCGATCCATGTGTAAGGTGAGTATTAAAATATTGAAAAAAGATTGACCTAATACGAGAGGACAGGAAAAAACACACGTATAATATGTCATATATCGTGATTACGAACTCTTATAATAAATTAAAAGAAAAAATAATTTATATGTTTAGTTTCATAATTAATTTTGGATTTTTTCACTTTTTATTACCTTTTAAATGTTTTTTTTCATATATAAATATTTCGGTTTGCTTGTGTCAAGGATTCTTAAAAATTAAAAGATTTAATGAATGTTATTTTGTTTAGTTGAATGAGTTATTGATAAGAAAAAGACATTTAAAGAAGAAAGACATTTCAAAATATTGGTTTCAAAGATACATAAGAAAATGTGACACTATTGTTCAATGTATTTTTACTCATCCTTATATGTGAAGCTACTATTATTGTTAAAGCTTTTGAAAAACTGAAGTCAAATGTTTGATTCTGAAACAATTAATAGCTAGTGACAAATTTCTTTTACATCTAATATCTTAATGCTGACTTTGTTATGGTTCTCCTTCCTCGTTTGGAATTAAGTCTTCAATTTCATTAGAATACACTGCTACTTCATTGGCTTCTTTCTTCAACTTCATGTATTCACCTAAAACACTAGAGAGAGACTCTTCCCTGAATTATTCATGCAATAAATCATAGGGTCCCAATATATAATAATTGAGGGTGCCCAAATAGATTTCTTAAAATAATATATTTACTATTATTTTAATCTCTAACTTATCTTATTTTAATATTTAAATTTCATTACCTCTTTTTTTTTTAACTATGTATACAACACGTAGTGTGATAAGAAGATGAAGTTAAAGTAAAAAGCACGCAATTGTAGAATAAATAGAAATATGGCTGAAAACATAAGTAGATAACGTCAAAACTTGCATTTCTCTAGGGATACATAGAATTCAAGGTTATATATATGTGGATTACGATATCATAAAGATTGAAGAACCACGTGTATCAGGTAATAAATAAAATAAATATCATTGTATAAAATATGATGATTATTTTTTGTTTAGACGAAAACGTAGGAGTGTGCCAACATCATATGCCGTGTGAGAGATACAAGACTGTTTCTTCTATGTAAATTACCTTTTACTATTTATCACGTGCTGCATCGTTACATGTTTTTTCTTTCCTTTTGCTGAATTTTTGTAGCATTTTTATTTCCTTGAATTGTTTAATACGTCTTTGTGGTATGAAAATATATTTGTTTACGAAGAAGTATACAAATATATTTGATGTTATTCTTTTTAAATTTATTTTTTCGGTTAATGTTAGATCAAGATGATTAACATTTCTAAAATTTTGATTATTACAAGACAGACGGAACATCTATAGACAAAACATCAAGTCAGACGCAACGAGCACAGACGGAAGATGATCCCTCAAAGTTGAAGTCATTTGTCTATCTCAAGTCAAGTCATCAGACGATAGGCTAAGACGAAAACTCTTAAGACTGAAGAAGTTCATCGTCTATCAAATAAGTGAAGCAAGTATGAGTCACTCGCGCCAAGATTTCAAATCTTAAGAAGTACTCATTAGAAACATCCAAGATCAGTATGAGGATTCACGCTTACATATTCAACTCGAAAAGGTCATCACCTTTTTGTCAAAGTCTTTGTAAAAGTCAAAAAAAATACTGCGCACTCTATCTAAATCCGCTGCACACACTATCAATCACTCAAGTACTCTCTGACACCTTTTTGGACTTCGTTTGGAAAACGTTCAACGACTTTCTTCTGTGTCTAACAGATATTTGAAGATTTTGCCTATTTAAAGACTTCGCTTCTTCAAAGTTCAGTTGGCGAATACCCTTCAATATTCTATCTTATTATGAATTCGCTCTCTGTTACTTCTGCCCTTCATTGTATAACCCTCTCTGCGAAGAGGAAATTTTTATTTTTAAATATCTCTTTCAAATCCACTTGTGTGGTGTTTTAGCCTGAGGAGGTTGGTTGTTCAAAGAATACCGTTGTTGTTTAGCCTGCGAAGGCTGTGTTTAAAGAATATCGTGTTATAGCCAAAAGTGGTTGAATGCAAATAATACTTGTAATCTTTTCACGGTTTGTAGTGAAAACTCAGTTGTTACTGGGTAACTGGATATAGTCTTGCATAGACGAACCAGTATAAAAATACTTGTGTATTTATTTTATTAAGTTTTAACTAACAGATATAATCAAACTATAACGTTTGTTCATTAAAATCAACCTTTAAAGATTAAGATTGTTTCGTCTAATATATTTAAACGCACCAGATGAAAGGAACAATTTTTTTTAAAGTAACATAATTCAACCCCCTTCTTATGTTCTATCTTTTACAATTTTAATTATGGTAGTCTATTCTAATAAAAATAGATGATATATTCAAGTGTTTTTTTAAGATAAATATTAATAATAAGGAATTATAGAATTATTAAAATTGATATTATGAATTGATTCACTTATTTAGTGGAACAAGTAAATTTGGTTCCCTTATTAGTAATATTTATTTTACTCATATATCTTGTAGCTCTTAATTAACCAAATTTAGTTAAAGATATAAAATTTATTAAAAGTCTAATTAATCTAAAAAAATTCTAATGGATTAATCTTTATAATTAGTTTAAAACTAATAAATTTCATTCACATTAATTATACAAGAATTATCATTTAAAATTAAATATAATTTTAATAATAAGGTAATTAGTAAATCGTTAAACGATGACTTTTGCATAAATAGATAATAACTTCACTTATTATATGTTCAAAGTCACGTAAATCAAGTTAATATTTTATACTTATTATTGAGTATTATTCTTTTATTTTTGCTTTAAGTGATAGTATGGCAAACTAAGGATTAATTGAAGACTCTAAATAAATGTTAGTTGGAGGATTTAAACTCCTAATTTTCTCTATTTTTTTTTCCTTTCTTCCATCCTAATAACCTCATTTTTGTTAGTAAAAGGGTTTAAAGTCGCGAATTAATTTCCTCCTCTTCTTCCTTAAATCCCTCTGCAAAACAATTAAATTAACATGATAACTTTTAATTAAAAAAATATTATTACTATTTAAAATAGACAGAAATATAATTACTATTATTTTTTTATCTTGAAAATATATTATTTAATTATTTATATCTTAAATTAGACTTTTATATACATAAAATAATATTATTAAATTTTTCTTAATAATATAAATAATAACATAATTTATTTTATATATTATTTTATTATTATTTTATTAATACCAACTCAATCCCAATTAAACTAGTGGATCTTTAACTAATGTCTTAACTGACAATGCAAGAATACCTCAATTTAATGATGAAGAGATTTTCAATAGCAATTATATGGAAAGATTCCAATACTCAAATTAATTTGAGAATAAGTAAGGTAGAAAAATTATATTAAGTTGATACTTGGTGGGGGAGACACTCTTATATAGAAAAATTATATTAACTTGGGTGAGAAAGTTTATTATATCATAGAATGCACCTTATCTATATGCTATGATGTCACTGTCATTAATTAAATGCTAAAATATGATTAGCAAAGTGATCCAAAAGTTGACAAAGTGAAATCAGTCCTTGTGTGTGGCAGTGAAAGTTAATGGACAAATGACAATTTCCCAAAAGTTTGATAGAATAAAACTTATCATTGTAAAACAATTAATATAACATGAATATGTATTAAAACCAATTAAAAATTTATACATGCTAAATATTTTAAATATAATTGGGTAAAAGTAATAGATAAGAGTATGTAAAAGTAAAGTTTATAATCAACTAGTCACCTTAATCATAAATAAAACATAATACTTAACTTTGTTTGTAATTTTTAATAGATCTCATCAATAATATAAATAAAGTGTGTTTAAAAAATATCATAGTAGGTAGTGTAGGGTATGTCACTAACATTTGCAAAAGAAATCTTATGAATACAATTCTAAACTTATAAAAATATTTATAATAGCAATTTAACTTTTACAAATATGTATATGGGTTAATTTTTATTTTATTTTTTACACAAACAAGGTAACTTATTGAATAGTCATGAATTATCAAAATAGTACAAGCAAGAGTAATATACATTATAAAATTGTGTATAATTTAAAAATAAAAATACAATAGTGCATATAAATTAATAGGGAAAATATAATATAATAAATAAGAATACCAAAAAATATTCCTCAAGATGAATTTATGTTGATTGATGGATTGGAGATAAGTCCCCTTCTTTTGTGTCTCATGTTCTTATCCCTCAAATTATTGTTGAATTCTTGCATCTCCTTTCACTTGTTATTCTATACATCAAAGATAAATAAAATATGTGGAGATTAAAAAAATTGGCAAGATATTTTGGGAACTTACTCTTAAATAATTAACACCGTCCAAATCATGTTTGTTACCTAGAAACCAAGTCCACCATGTATTTTTCTTTCTGTCGAATTTTTATGGAAAGAGTATTTTCTATTTTCATTTTTATAAAAATTAAAAAATTGAGATAAAATAGTTGATATTTTAAAAAATATTTTTATAAAAATACTTTTCAAGATAAAAATAAGGGCATATATGATTCTGTTTTCGTAATTTAAAAAAAAATAAAAAGAAATTCTTTTTTTAAAAAAAAGTGTTGTAAGTTATTTTACAGTTATTGCTCCGTGCGTGAATTAATTTGTATGAAATTATTTTAATTTAATTAATAATCATAAGTTTAAATTTTGAATTCTTAATTACATTAAATATTAAAAAATTATAAAAATATTAATGATTTATACCAAGAAGTTATTTTACATTTTTAAATGCATATTATATATTTTAAAACTTACCTATAAATTCTTTTTAATTGTTAGGAATTCAATCATATATTTGATTTCGTATAACATATCTCTGGCTTTAGGATATAACAACGAATTTTAGTTTCCAGCTGTAAAAATCTATCACAATAATATATGTAGTGAGTTTTAATAATAAGAATTGATTCTGTTTTATAAAATTGCAGTAATATCATGGAAAAGTTGAACAGTTCTTTGCTTAATCACTGATTTTTAATCAAACATATTAGATATTTACGTCAGTTACTTAAATACGAAAGGAATATTAATGTTTCACTTTAAACATTATATTTATGACCGATTAAATTTTATATAAAACACAATTTTTATTCAGTTTTACATTTAAATAAGAATAAAGAATTATTAAACGGGAAATATCACCCATCAAAATATGTGATGTTGATTAAATTTTAAGAAATTATATAAAATGTATTTAAAAAGTGTTTAAGATAACAAAACTAACATTTTACTAAAGCTAATTATAAAATGTTCTTAACTTACAAAATGCTTAATCATCATTTGTTAGTTCCTTAATTACGTTCTATCTATGATTTTGATAATTAAATATTATTCTTATCATAACAAATTGAAATAATTACCAATAATTAATTAGTCTATTTAAGTTAAAAGGTATTTATGTGATATATATATATATATCATCCATTAAGTGTCAAAAACCAATTTTTTTTAAAAAAGCGGACGGAAAAAAACTCAATTTAATTAAGTTTTATTTTTGAGAAATACAATACTCACGTAATTATATGCAAATCCAAATTAATATTTAATTCTCTTAATAATAATGGTAAGTCATATTATACGTTATCACACGTTATTCTAATATTTTTTTAGTGATTATCTTTTTCTTTTCTTATTTTTCTATCTAAAATTAATATTTTCTTACTAAAGTTAATATCTATAAATTCTCGTACGGTTAAAAGAATAAAAAATATTATTTTAAGTAAATATAATTATTTTTTTTATACTTGTAGTTATACTATTTTTTATATTCTCTTTAATATTAACTATAATAATAATATATAAAAATCTGTATTATTATACTTACACCTTAAATTTTAAACATACAAATTTAATTTTCATCACGTGTATATGCACTTGAATATTTAATTTTATAATTTTATTTTATAATCATTTTTATATAATCAATTAATTAATTTACTTATAAAATATATACATATATCATTTTTTTTATATTTTATAACTTATTAAAAATATATACATACATATATTTTTTTATTATTTTTTCTTCACATTTTATAATTAATTATCTAATTATGAATATTTTATAATTGTTAATTAAATATTTTTATTAAATATAATCATATATTACCGACTGGGATGTTTGAAGACCTAAACAGTGGAATGATTACTGCAAAATAATTGAAGAAGGGAAAGAAAATTAATGTGACACGGGACCAAAACTTTGAACAGTAAAGAAAAGTGTGGTTTGAAGAAAAAACAGAGTAGGATAACGCGTAGTCTCTTAAAGGCTTTAATTAGAGTTATTAATGGGAGACAGAAAGAGTAAATAAATTAGCAAAGTCCATAAAGTAGCACCTTCAGAAATTCTTTGCTGTAAACTTTGTATGAACACACAACCTTTGTAACATATTTATAGGAAGTAACCATAACATAAGCAGTTAAAATTATCATTACCTTAATATTGTCAAAATATGACATGTCATGTTATGTTGTTATGTAATATGTTAATGTATGCTTCATTTGATTTCATTCATTGACTCTCTCTCTCTCTCTCTCTCTTTTTCTCTTTTTCTCTTTCTCTCTCTAGTTTGTTCTTGATAGTGGTGTGGAGCCCATAGCTGGACCTGTGCTTTGCTGGCTTCGAGCTCTTCATTGTTAGTCTTTTTATGGGGCTTCTCTTCTCTTCTTGAGTTCAGAACAAAAGAAAACCAAACCCAAATAAAAAGGGTTTCACACTTTGTCCAATCTTTCACACTTAACTCTTCTCAATTTTCTCTTTCATGAACCACTTTTTTTCTTTTTTTTTTCTTTCTCTCACAACACTTCCACCATCTGCTTACATACCTATACACCACTTAGCTCTAAAAAACAAAAGAAAAAAGACCCATTTCTGTTTCTTTATGTTGATTTGATGGATCCGCAGATCTAATGGTCTTATACACTTTCTTCACCGAGGATCATTATATTCTTCATCTGGGGTGTCACAATAGCTTCTAATCCATAGTCAAATTTTGTTGGGTGAGATCTCTTACCAGAATTTTATTTTTCTTACTTTGACTTGTTGCCGTACAATATGATATGATTACAAGCTAGCTTGTTGCTGTTGTGGGATTTTACGGAAACTAATTGTGTTACTTGGGGTTTTGATTTTCAATGTGAACAGGGATGTTCATATCAGCTGACCAAAAAGTTTGTGTAATAAAAAAGTGGGTTTTGACCTTTGGGTTGAAAAAAGAAAATTTTTTTTCCTGGTTGTTGAATTTTTCATCTTTAGCGGCTGTGTGTGGTCATAGTTTTTGTTATTTTAAAAAGGAACCAAAAAGTTGGATTTTTTTTCATTGGGAAGTTAATTTCTGTTTGTGGGGGTGCTATTCATTCATTCCTTAGAAAACTGTGAAAAACGGCTTGTTCTGCACGTTTCTAGTTCATAGTACGAGGTTTTAGGTTGTGTTTGTTTTGTTGATGTTGAACCGAGTTAATAATTGGTTTTAACTGTATTTGTTTGTTGATGTTGTTGTAGTTTGTGGTGGATCATCTTGTTCAACTTTGCTGTGACTGGTGAGGAGTGCTGCAGAACTATATCATATAGTGTATGAAAATTCTGGGGGGTGAAGTTATTTTTGGGGTAGTTGATAGATGTTGAAATCCTTGAAGGTTGTTTGGTGAAATGAGGGATGTTATCAGGGTTGATGAACTTATTGAGGGCCTGCTTTCGGCCGGGTTCGGATGGATTTTCGCGCACAGGTTCGGATGCTGGAGGAAGACAGGATGGACTATTGTGGTACAAAGACTCGGGGCAACACTTGAATGGTGAATTTTCAATGGCTGTAATACAAGCCAATAACTTGCTAGAAGATCAAAGCCAGATTGAATCAGGCAGTTTGAGTTCCAATGAATCCGGCCCTTATGGTACCTTTATTGGTGTCTATGATGGCCATGGAGGGCCTGAGACATCGCGGTTTATCAATGATCACCTATTTCACCATCTCAAGAGTAAGTTGACAACAAGATGAGTGAATTCTTCATGCTTTTCTGTATTGGTATAGATATTACTTCTTGCCTTGCTGCATTTTTCTTTTCTCTGTCTTCTAGTTGCAAGGTTTTTCTAGTCAATTTTGGCTTTTAACTGGACAAAAAAATATGTAGGGAATTGTCTCAGACAGACCGAAGAAGCAGTATTCTCATTTTTACCTTGACCTTGTTTAGCTAGAAAGATTAGGGAATAGAATAGTTTGGATTTTGTGGCTTGTTTTATTATCCAAGTGGCAAGTGACAATAGTTTTGCCTTGTGAAATAGGTATACGATCTTATTTACCAGATAATTTTTTAGAGCATAACTGCTGAAGTTTCATCCTTTTGGTGCTAGTCTGCCAGAAGTGATAGTGGATGGTTTTCTTCCCACAATTTTTTGTCTGCCATCTCTCACCTATGCAATGAATTAAGGCTATAAAAACTGTCAGATGTACACGGAATCAAGACTAAGAAAACTGTGGTTTTCTGTCATGTCTTGTTGCATGTCTGTCATTCATGGATTTATTTGTGTTTTGACCCATATCTCTGCACATAATTACCGTATTGAACAAACATATTCTTTCTGTATTTTGAATTTCAGGATTTACTTCAGAGCAACAATCAATGTCAGTGGATGTAATTCGCAAAGCACTCCAAGCAACAGAAGAGGGGTTTATGTCAGTGGTTGCCAGACAGTGGACCTTGTCACCACAAATTGCAGCTGTTGGGTCTTGCTGTCTTGTTGGTGTTATTTGTAACGGAACCCTTTATATAGCAAACCTTGGGGATTCCCGTGCAGTTTTGGGAAGAGCAGTCAAGGCAACTGGTGAGGTTTTAGCCATGCAACTATCAGCAGAGCACAATGCGTCGATAGAGTCTGTAAGACAGGAGCTGCAATCACTGCATCCTGATGATCCAAATATCGTGGTTTTAAAGCATAATGTATGGCGTGTGAAGGGCCTTATTCAAGTAAGTCACTTCTTTGGCCCATGATATTACTTTTCTAGCTGCTAGAGATGGTTATTTATCTTTTCTATGGACCATTCACACCTCTTGATATCATTTAAAATTTGTAGCCTTCCAATTTTCAAAGTTAAATTTTCAGGATATAGTGTGTTTTCAGGACGTGGAGAATACAGAGCTATGAACATTAGTAAAAGAGACTCTGGTGGGGGTTGGAGAGAGAGTATAGAAAGGGATTATTTTAATCAATTTCACTCTAGTTTTATGTTATTGAATATCATTATTTAATACCTCCTTGTGCATTATGCAATGAATAGCTGTTGAAGTTGTCTTAATTCAACAGCATAGATTCTGTTCTAGTGAGTTTGTTATAATCAAACAAGAATTTGATCTAATGATGTCTAATACTCATACACATAAAAAGTAAACAGCACTATCCTATAGGGTGGGAGCTCTCTCTATAACCAGCATGCTGACTATCTCATCTCAACTTCCTTACTATAATAAATAGGATAAAGGGGGTGATAAACTCACACCAGCTCCAGGCTTTAAAGAAGAAAGACCAAATGTGTATGTGTCTATAATATTCTGTGAAACTTGATCTTGGGCTTGTCATATCTAACTCTTATCTTGGTCTTTTGTCATTACTGACTTTACAAGAGATGCCTCAACTTGTTTAATTCGATGTTTTTTATTATATTACCAAACAAAACTTGACTTAGAAGTTTCTCTCTCTCTCAATTGAGTTGCATCATAGATTTTAACATATGTTTCTCCCTTGCAGATTACTAAATCTATTGGTGATGTATATTTGAAAAAGGCGGAGTTCAATAGAGAACCACTGTATGCAAAGTTTCGACTTCGTGAACCATTCAAGAAGCCAATACTGAGCTCAGAACCATCAATATCAGTGCATCATTTGCAGCCACACGATCAATTTATTATATTCGCATCTGATGGACTCTGGGAGCACCTTAGCAATCAAGAAGCAGTTGATATAGTCCAAAACAGTCCCCGTAGTGTAAGATGCATATTTAAATTCGACTGTACTGGATTGTGTTATATCTTTAGGTCATTTTTCTATAAGGAAACTGTGATCTAATGATTTTTTTTGGGTGATTATGCATTATTCAAGCTACAGAATTCTATTATTCAAATTCTAGGAAAAAACAATAGTTGTCTGATATAATTTTGCACAGAGAAATTCATGCTGGAGTATAAAAACACACTTTACAAATAATCTGTTCTTGGATTTGGCACCACGTACAATATGCTTAAATTGTTCAATTGCATGACATATACAATGTTTTCCAATACATGGCTTTAAAACTATTTGATGGCATTTTTTTTACTTGACATAATAGGTAGAAGTTTAGTGCAAAATGGATTCGTGTTTCATCTTCTATCCTTCTTTCAGGGAAGTGCAAGGAGACTGGTGAAAGCTGCACTTCAAGAAGCCGCAAAGAAGAGAGAAATGAGATATTCAGATTTAAAGAAAATTGACAGAGGAGTTCGGCGGCATTTCCACGATGATACCACAGTGATTGTTGTGTATCTTGACTCAAACCTCGTGAGCAGGGCAAGCACTGTGAAGTTCCCTGGTATTTCTGTCAGAGGGGGTGGTATTAACCTGCCTCATAACACACTGGCACCTTTTACCACACCAACAGAGATTAGTGGTACCTGATCTCTCAAGTTGTATCTTTTATCTTTTTCTTTGTTGTATCATTTTGCTGTGTGAATACCAGTTATCTTCAAATAGCAATGAGAGGAGCAGCACTTCAATTCTTTGAATGTGAACTGTAACTTACTAGGATACTAATACTCATGTTTAGGTTTCTTTTTCTCCTCAAAACCAAAGGAACAGAAGAGATCTTCTGATGACCATTATAAGAGTTGCCATGGCAACATTTTATCCTTTTTTTTTTTTTGGTTTTTACCATTTCACTGTTTATCTTAGTAACTCTGTTACAAATTGTGATTTGGGAACTGTTGTTGTGTTGTTGACGATGTTCTTTTTAGCATAGATAATGCAATGTATTCAGGTGTTGGAGAGTGGAGAGGAAAATCACCTTGTAAATGCAAGATGTGGACAATGCATGTTGATGTAATGTCAAAAGTGTATTCATTGTCACATTATTGAACATAACCAATTCAAGTCTTCTCCCTCCAATATGAAATAAGCTTAAAAAAAAGAATTTACCTTTCGAAATATTTATTAAGAGATGTGATAATGAGGTGAATAAAATAGGTATATAAAAAAATGGCAGATGTAATAGAAAAAAATGGAATGGAAAAGGAGATAAGAGGAAAAGTAAGTGTATATTAAGAAAATTAGCTTTGTTTGAATGGTAAATTTAAAACACCTTGGAAGTGAGTATAAATGATATTGAAAACTATGGATGTGGCATGAGATAATAGTCGGAAATGTGGGTTATGGATTGAATTCAATCAGGTTTGTAAGGTGAAAAATGTTTTTTACTTATATATATATGCAATAGATCTTAAGATGGGACATGATAAACCCAATAACAATAAATAATTTTTAAGAATGGGGCAAATAATCTTTGACAACGGGACAAACAATCCCCTGGGGCATAATTCCCGACAACGGGATAAAAATAATTCTAGTTTTAGGATAGATTGATGTCATGTTAATTGCAGATAATGAATATAATTTAACCTTACAAAATTAATTTTTTAGGTGAGGATTGCTCTTCACTTTTATATATATATATGTCCTATTTCATTAATTTAACCTTACAAAATCTTCACTTTTATATATATATATATATAACATGTCCTATTTATAAGTGAAAGATTGTTCCTCACTTTTATATATATATATATATATATATATATATATATATATATATATATAACATGTTTTATTTATAGGCGAAGTGAGATAAGAAATGATATAGAAATTAATTTTATTCATTTCTATTATATGTCTATATCAACTTAATTTTCAGGAATTGTGTGAGGTGGAATGGTGCGTGGGGAGAGATATGGATGTTTGATTTGTGTTCATTCTTGTTTGTGATTAAGTTGTGGGGGCAGTGGCGGTTTGAGTTTGCAAAAATAGTGAGTGATAGAGGTACATGCATAGTGATTTTGATTATGGCACAATGCAAGGGACGTGATTTGGGGACTTGGGTTGGTGAAAATGACTTGTTGTTACTTTTACATCAAAAAAACACTATAGACTATGATCTCTTGTTGCTTCCAAGACATAAATTCCAACATGTTTTCTTTTGATTCCTCTACCCTTCTTGTTACCACTCATGAAAATTTGAGATGGCCTAATTATTTGTGTTTTATGCTTGGTTACTCTCTATATCCATTCAGCCCAAATTACAACTATATATTGGTGGGCTTGAGTTTGATGAAATTCATTAAAGAGTTTAAAGAATATGTCTGTAAAATAATTTTATCCCTTAAATAAGATTTTAGGTGATTTGGGAAATTTTGTTATAAAAGTATAACTAACTCATGAGTTGGAATTCACTCAAGGTGTGGTGTATTTTAAATTGTATATGTCTTATTCTCATTATTAAAAAGAAAAGTAGAGGCTTAATTTTTTTTTATTTATATTTAATTATACATTTCCTATTTTTTTTTTTCTTCTCATGCACTCTCTTCTTTTCTTTTTTTAGCTATACTCTTCTCTCCTGGGTAGTCAGTCACTCATTCACTTATCGTCTTTTCGATTTTTTTTTTCCTATAGTCTGTGTATAAATTTTCGCGGAATAGAAATTGTTTTTGAAGTGTTATTTTAAAGTTAATATATTTTAATTTTCTCTTTAATAATTTGTGATTTGAGTCCATCTAGAAAGAAGTTATGCAAATTTCTAACACTCAAAAATCTAATTTATTATTACGGATAAAAAAAGCCATTATCCTCTATGTTTAATAAGTTAAATCTATTTCTTATCTTATAGACTTGAGTATGATACGTGACTTGTAATATATTGTGTTTTTTTTTTTTACTTGATCTAGTCTTTTTAATTTTTATTTTTTTTTGATTTTGATATGTTTTTCAAAGTCTATTTATAAAATATGTTAATATATATTTTTTAGATATATTTATTTTATTTTAGATATAAATATATTTTTTTATGATATTTATAAAAAAAATTAATTATATAATGATTAGTGATTTTAACTTAAACATTAATGGATGAGTTTGAATTTTATGAATTATGGCTGCCTTTTAAAAAAATTCTACCCCCGTTGGTTATTTACATTTTAAGTTTCAATGGCAATAGTCGAAAAAAAAATCTCACAATTATATCATTCATAGATGCTAAACGGGGAAACTGAACATGATGGTGTGACACCTTAAATAATTTTGTCCCTTGCTCGTGTTATAAATCACCAAATAATAGATTTTGTTATATTATTTAAATAGGTTAATTTTTTAAAGTTTAAAATATTTTAAAATGATTTACAACCTATTTTATTTGTATTTAAAAATATTTAAACGTGCTTTATTCGTAAGCTTAGATCAACACAAGTAGAAAGATGTATGAAAACAACTTAACAACTAATTTCAGGTGGGATTAAAATCAAAGTTATCTCTTCACTTTTACTTTTACTTTGATTATATAGTAGTTCCTAAGAGGCAGGTGCTCATTTAGTTTTGAATCATTAAGGAATAGAAATTAAATTTATCTTCTGAGAGTTAATTCAAAATTTTCTTTTAAAACCTTCTCTAACTAAACATTAACACTAAACTCAATTCTTAAATAAATTGTGCTAACACTTAACTTAATGTGAACAAGAATACGTAAATCTTTTAGAAATTTATAAGCTAGGTTCAATCACTCATATATATATATATATATATTAGTTTTGTAGTTGATATATTCAGTTCTTTTTAAAAAACGATTAAAATATAAATTATAAACATTAAAATATCTCTTTTAAATTATAAAGTTTGAAAAGATAAAAAACTACAAGAATAAAAGTGGAACAATTACAGTTAGAAGTGACAAAATAATATCTTTAAAAAATTAAAATAATAAACATATTACACTTTTAATAAATATTTTATAATTTTCATCTTCTTAATAAAATTATTTGAAAAATCCCAAAATTTTTCACATTTGAAAGTTAGTATTTTTATTTTTTATGACTAGTATTTTCATTTTCCTAATGAAAAAGGAAACCTAAACTAAGTTGGTGTAACATAAACTTGAGGTTGTGAAGGAGAGGGTTGCACTCCTTAGGAGGGAGCAGCACAGAAGTGTGTGGGGGTGACACCTGAAAATTACTGGCAAAATCTAGTGGCAATGGGGACAGTGGGGTAGGGCATCTACCCCAAACTCAAGGGATATTTTGGTCATTAAAATAAATACTACCACCACTATGACACTTCTGACATGTATCAGTTCTGCTAAATCCACACACACTGTATCTAAATTACTACTTTGGTCTTGTTGACTGTCTTCTTATCATATCCAAGAAATAATTACCATTAAATACTTTTTATTAAAATATTAATCATGTTCAAAATGTACTAAACATTACAATGAACTGAGTTAACAATGTTTTAAGAATATTTTATGTATTAAACATTACAATGAATTGAATTGATAATGTTTTAAGAATATTTTAGTTTTAACTACATCTTATAGGACAGTATTTGACACTTGTTAGTAGTTTTTAATGTTGTGGTGTAAGCACAATTATTCTGTCATTACAAGAGAGATTAAAAGACAAAGACTAGAGTTTGAAAAACACAAACAAGACACCATTTACTGACAAAACCATTCTCTGGTAGAGTGGAATGGTTTTGATTGTCTCTCTCTTATTGAACTCCTCCTCTTTTTTATCACAAGTCACCACTCATTCACTCTTCTCTCTGCTATGCTTTTTCTTTTTGTTTTTTGCATTATTTTTAATCTCTCTAGGTTCTACTAGTCTTTTTAACAAGCAAGGAATGCCTAGCCATAACCGTACTTAACCCATCAAGTACACATTGCCAAACACTAGAAAAGAACCTTGTCTTCTCTTTCTTTCTCGAGCCCCTACCTTCTTTACTCACACACATTTTTTTAAACTATAGTGTTTATTTAGTTATTTACTGCTATGGTAATGTTTATTAGATTTTATGATGTTTTCATTAAGGCATTAATATTAAGTTAATAACTATATGTAAGTGAAGCTTGTTTTGGTTTGTAAAGCTTGTTTTTGTTCTTCTTTAACATCTGGTGGCAATTCTTTTTTTGTCTCAAAAAGAGGAATGGTTTTGTTTTGCTCAAAAACTTGGGAAAAAGGCTATTTTTTGAAAACTTGTTTGTTTCTTCTAAAACCCAGTTGAAAGTTGAAACTTTCTTCTCTCTTCCTGGGAAAGCTCCCTCCTTTTTTTGTCAGACAACAAGTAAAAGCCTTTCTCACTCCATCTTCTGAAAGCATCAAACCCTTGTTAAGATAAGGAACACTCACTAAATATACTACATTGCACTACACACTTGACTCTGTACACTACACATTAGTGTGTGTGTGTGTGTGGGAGAGAGAGAGAAATGGGATGTGTTGCCTCCAAACTTGAGGAAGAAGAGGAAGTGGTGGCTATTTGTAGAGAGAGGAAACGTTTGTTAAAGCAAGCTGTAGAGAAAAGATATGCACTTGCTGAGGCTCATTGTAAGTATTTTCACTCTCTCAATGCAGTTGCTGCGGCCATTAAGCTATTTGTTGTACGCCACTCTTCACCTTCATCACCTTTCCTCATAACTTTCCCTCCTCCTTGCCCTTCTTCTCATTCTCCTTCTCCACCATCTGAGAATGTCATAACCAACCCCATGTTCCTTCAGCAGACACCCTCAGAAACCAAGCATGAAGCCATTGCTTGTGACTCATGCATCTCTTCCACAACCTCAGAGTGTTCTGAGGAAGAGTGTGAAGAAAAAAGGGAAGGAGAAGATGAGGGTAAGGTAGAGGAAGTGCAAGATGCACAACCTTGTGAGTACTATTGCATGCCTATGACTATGCCCATGCCTATGTCTATGTCTATGTCTATGCCACCTTCAATGCCGTCCCCTCAGAGGGATTTTGGATGGGACTTTTTCTACCCTTTTGACAGTTTGAGGAGTGATGTTATGAGTGGTTACCACAGGAACTCAGATGATGATTTGAGAGCAGTGAGGGAGGAGGAAGGGATTCCTGAGCTGGAGGAAGAAGTGGAGAGAGAAGAGGTTGAACACAAAGTGGTAAGTGGTGAAGAGAATAATAGTAATAATAATAATAATGAAGGTGTTGTTGAGAAAGTGGTGAGTGGTGCTGAAACAGTGAAGGTTGTGGATGTGGCCACTGAGAACCAAGTTGAGCAAAGAGGGCTTGCAGTTCTTGATACACCAGCAGAGGGAAGAGAGTTGCTTGAAGCTTTGAAAGACATTGAAGACCATTTTCTCAGGGCTTATGATTCTGGTAAGGATGTAACCAGAATGCTGGAGGCTAATAAGATTCCACTTCATTCTAGTTTGGATGAAATCAAAGGTGGGCCCCTATCTTCAAGTTGTGTAATCTTGGAAACTTTTTGAGCTATTATTTTGCAAATGTCACATTCATGTTTGTAGCCGAGTTTCTTAAATTATTAACTGAGAGTGGAAATAATAATTATTATGTGATGTAATTGGTTCATTAAAACTTGTACATTGTTGCATTGTGTTGGTTTTGCCTCATTATTATTAGCCTTAACATTCGGCGTGTGCAAGGTATCATTATCATGTCTTCTTTAACTTGTTTCCATTTTCATTATAGACTGTCCTTTTCACCGTCTTAGTTTGGACATTTTTGGGTATTGCTCTAATCTTTAACTGTTGGACATCATCTTAGTTTATCTTGTAAATATGTTATTTGAATTTTCTCATGTTCCTGCTGCATAGGTCATTATCTGACACTCTACACATTGATCCATGTGACAATAGGCACTGGAGTATCTAAATTAGCTACTATAAGTTCTCAAATCAACGGTTGACACTTGTAAAGTCTTTTTACTCATAGCTGCATATCTTACATAGCCCAAACAACCTTAAATATGAATGACTCTAGTATAGTTGCAAGGTTTATCTGAACACTCAAAGGATGTGCTAGTATGTTAGTGTACTTGGTGTGTGTTTTAATTAGTTTATTTTATGTTCAAAATAGTTTGTTATATTTAAAATCTTAATTAGAGAGCTCTCTAAGATAAAAATTAATAAATAAGAATGGTTTCTATCTGAAAAATGAAAATTTATCAAAGCCATGTTGTTTGTGTTATGTTCATATCCTTACAAAATTGATATTCTGCATGTCCTGTCCTTTGATATCTATTCCTTGTAATGAACCCATGCACAGTATCATTTATAGACTCCTTCATATGTACTTCATTATCTCTGCACGGGTTCATATGCTTCTGTTTCAAGTTTCAACCCTTGAGATTTTGAACCATCTGATCTCAATGCAGAAAGTTCGACTAAACTCATTCATGCAATAACATGGAAGTCCATTTCATCTAGGCAATCATCATGCAAGAGTCTCATGGTTCCAAATATGAAAAATTCTTCAACTTGGGTGGAATATAAGAATGACCTGTTTGATGATTATGGAGGAATGGAATCAGGAAGTCATTTATTAACCTTAGGAAGGTTATATGCATGGGAAAAGAAACTGTTTGAAGAGGTTAAGGTAGGTTATTGTTATAATTCCTTCTTATTTTTATCCATATTTTGTTTTATGATGATACTGCTTCAACATTTATTCTGGAATGGATCAAAGTAACGCTGATCCATTTACCACTGCTTACTTTTTTCACATCTTGTATCTATCTACACATAAATTCTAGTGGCATTGGCATCACACATTAGTTATCTAGACTTTCTGGAAATACCAAAACTTTTACTAGTGGAATGTCAATCCCTTGGCAACCAAATTTTTAATTACATGCATTTGTCACATAGGATACAGTGTTGATGAATGAAATCAACTTCCCATGAGGATTTTTAAACTCTTTTTTGTTTTAAGTCTATGCTCATCAGATTTTTATTTTTCAAGCATGGCCTTGTTTACCTCCGTGTCTCATCCTGCTTTTAACATTTGAAAATTTTCCATACCTTAGGCTGGAGATAGCACACGGAAAAATTACGAAAAGAAATGTGCACAGTTGAGGAATAAGAATGTTAGAGGAGATGATATACTAAGCACAGACAAAACTAAAGCCGAAGTAAAAGATCTATATGCTGGGATCATGGTTGCAATTCGGCGTGCAGAGTCAATCTCAAAGAGAATTGAGAAAATGAGAGATGAAGAACTGCAACCTCAAGTTGTTGAACTGTTAAAAGGGTGAGATCACACTACCACTTGAAACTAAACAAACTAAATAATTTTCAAGTTTCATCGATGCCTTATGTTCGTTTTCCGAATGCAGCCTGACTCAGTCATGGAAAATCATGTTGGAGTCCCATGAAACCCAAATGAAGATTCTATCTGAAGTCAAATACTTCACATGTGCCACATACAGTAAATTCTGCAACCAATCTCATGGATTTGCAACACTGCAACTCGAAGCTCAGCTTCAAAATTGGCGCGACTGCTTCAAAGAGTACACTGCAGCACAAAAGGCTTACGTCGAAGCTCTCCATGGATGGCTGAGTAAGTTCATAGTCCCTGAAGTTGAGTTTTACTCGAGAAGCAAAACTGTCACCATGCCATACCAAGTTGTCAACGGGCCACCACTACTTGTGATATGCAATGATTGGTTAGCTTCACTGGCAAAGTTACCCAATAAAATGGTAATGCTTGCACTGAAGAGTGTTGTGAAGGATGTTAGAGCTTTGTGGCTTCAACAAAGTAAAGAGCAGCAGCAGAAAAGGAAGGTGGACAAGCTAGCAAGAGATTTGGACAGAAGATGTAACTCTTCAGGATCACTTAAAGTGGAGACTAAGATGCTTGAGTTGCAGGTCACAGACCGCGAATCAGTGGCAGGAACTGACCATCAAGACGAGTGCATGATGGAGAAGAGTGATCATTTAGAGACACTGAAGAGAAAACTTGAGGTGGAGAAGGAGAAACACCACAGTTGCATGCAGGAAACACAGAGGATCACTTTGAATGGATTGCAATCTGGTTTTTATCTAGTGTTTGAATCTTTGACAGAGTTCTCAAAGGCATCACAAAAAATGTACAATGGTCTTGTAAGTTATAGCGAAAATAGTGACAAGGTTGGCAACATTACGTATATAGAAGGTGGCTGCAATATTGAAAACTGCATTAGCCAAAACGGACAATAGTGTTTTGTTGTTTAGTTAGTTAGGGAGAAATATTTGTGGGTTTGGGGTGGTTTTGTTATGTAAGTAATTTATGTTATGTATTGTTGTGTTGTGTTGTGTCGAAGCAGCTCGCTGAGACATCAATTTTTATAGTATTAGACTATTATTAGTTGAATGAGTGCACTGATGTATTAGTATTTAGTAGTATCTGTATTTGTTGCTGACATAGCCGATTATGTTTATTGTTACTTCTGAATATTTTAAAGATTGTGTTTAGCAGGTAAATGGCCTAGAGAACGAGGGAATATCATCAAGGTTCAAGGGGGTAACACTAATGATATACTATTGTACAAGTAATTTAAGAATAATTTTAAATCCTGTTACATCTTCCAACGTCATTTTTCACTTTTTTTGTATGGTAAGTATGGAATGTAATTTATATGATATTAAGGTTGTTATTATTTAATACTTTTTCTCTATAAAGCAGGAAGAGGATCTGTAGGAAGATGTAACATTATTTTAATATAATTTAATAATGCTGTGTAGGAATTCGTATCAGATTCTACACTTTTTCTGGCATGGCGCTGGTTTTAATATCTTCTTTGACCTCTATTTTGACTGTCGTTTTTTTTTTTTTTTTAAATAGTGTTATTTTGTGGTTAAATTAGTCATTCATCCCTTCTGCTTAAAACTTTTTATTTTATGTTTATTTTATCTTTAAAAAATTTAATGTAAAAGTTTGCATTTGTTATGCAGATTCAAACGCAGGCTTGATCTTCATATGAAATTAACATTATGATCGGCTCTTGACTCATTTGTACTTTTTGATTTATTGAGTTAGAGACTAATATTCATTCAAGTTCACTAATCTAAGAATTCTCACACAAGCAAAAATTGAACACGGGTAAATTATATTAAAATTTAGTTATTATATGAAAGTATTATTTATTACAAAATGATGTTTATTATTGACCTTGCGACGAATTATTGTACAGATAAGTCATTGTTATTGAACTATACAAAAGAAGACTAATTTATCAGCTAAATTTGTAGACCTAACTCTTGTAAAATCCTTTTAATTTTACTTTGAGCGAGAGATTACACTTTCGGTAATTGAAAACTATGACAGTTTGATTAGTCTAAAAAATTAGTTCCAAATATTTTACTCAAGTTGGGCACAGAAACCAAAGAATATTTCAAAATGCCTCAATCCATACGATTAGTTTAGTTCTTCAATTTACAATATAAAAATGCTTATACACTAATCTTATGAAATATCCTAATTTATTTTAAAAAAACAAAAATGTTGAAATAAAAAATCATGTTTATATTTCTTTTGGGATACATAAAATTATGTTAATTTTTCTCTAGGTTCATGTATAGTTTACAGATGAAATATTTTATTTGTAGTCATTTAACCGATTCTCTTGTCTAAAGATAAGTTGTGTCGCATGCTGAAGAGGGTAAGGTGCAATCTTTGTGTGAGATACAGCAAAAGGCAAGTGCTAATGACCCACCGGAAAAACACAAGACAGAGCGTTATCATAAAGGTTTGGAACAAAACGCCAAAAATGAATCATGTCCTAAGTTCATGGTTTGACATCCATGTCCATCATAAACATGCAAGCACATCTACCACACCGATCATGTGAGAGGACCCATAACACATCAAGACCTTTTAAGGTATTAAAAAGAAAACAAAATTCCCAAGTGTTCTTTTTCATTTGGCCTATTAAATAAAGTAAGATGGAGATGATTAGATTGCAATATGCTCAATTGCTCACCAACTATGAACATAGTTCGCACCTTTCCTATGTATGTTTAACGCTTCTAATTTGCTAGATAAAGAACTACATTCTATTCAAAGTTTTGTACAATATGCAATGATTTCACATCCTAAAAAAAAGCTTGGGTATGACCATGCTGCATGCAAATGAATAGTTACAAGTTTCACAATTTAGTATACGATCACCATGTTTTACTGTCTACCTTAGGTACAGAGAAAACCAAGAAATGAAAGAGAATTATGA
Organism: Hylodesmum podocarpum; assembly: GCA_026586105.1. Taxonomy (NCBI): domain Eukaryota; kingdom Viridiplantae; phylum Streptophyta; class Magnoliopsida; order Fabales; family Fabaceae; genus Hylodesmum; species Hylodesmum podocarpum. The sequence goes on along the minus strand of JALJEV010000539.1, from coordinate 750,086 downwards.
TTTCACTAACAACGGCAACAGGGGAGTGTATGCCCAGAAATGGTATAACATCCACCTACAACCAGTTCTCTTCAGCTGACACAACCACAGGGGGCCAGCTATGAGTCTATTGTTATAAGTTATAACAGTAGCCTTCCCTGTCTACCTTAGGTATGATCATGCTGCATGCAAATGAATAATTACAAGTTTCACATTTGAATGTAAGATCATCACGTGTTCATGTTTACCTTAGGTACAGAGAAACCAAGAATTGAGATATAATAATGATTTCACTAACAACAGCAGCAGGGGAGTGTATGCCCAGGAATGGGACAATATCTACCTGCAACCAGTTCTCTACAGCTGACCCTACAACAGCGCCAGCTACAAGCCCTCCTATGGTTATGACAGTGGCCTTCCCTGCAAAAATAAACAGAATACAAGAGGAGGAAAATGAGAAAGGAAAGAAACTTGTTTTATACTAATCCAAAAGAATAAAGCAGTTTAAGAAAGAGGCAAAAGGTCTGACAAGCTCTGAAAAAGATCTCAACCATCCATAGCTAGAAGTGCCATTTGTTAAGTAGGTCAACTTTTTCAACTGCAGTGCCATACTTTATTCGATACTTCTTATTCCTTCCAGACAGCCATTTACATAAACATAATCTTCATGTTAGATAAATTAAGTCCACATCTCAGAGACACCAGCGGTAGTATTCAGATCGGCAGCATTAGAATTACAAGTCTTTTCTATAGACCCATAACCCAACTTTTAATATTGAGAGTCTGGGTCTGGGAGAACATAAGAAATGATGTCAATAGGTTGGCTTCAATGTTCTGACATAGTCTGATGAACTAGTTAAACAATGCAGCCACAAGGTCATGCAAAGTCTCATAATGCAACTAGGTCTTGCATTACTTCACAAAACTATCTAGAAATTTTATATTCATAGACAACTGAAATAACAACAACCAAGTTGTATCCCACTAGTTGGGATCAGTTACATGAATCAAAAAATCTACTTCTTTTCAAAGAATTCACAAGTTGAGGTTGATTCATATCTTGCTTTCATCTGTGATCAAAATATTAAGTTATTATGACCTTTCCAATTCTCAATTTCTTTCCAACATACAAGCCAATATGAACATCACCAGTCACGGAGCAAAAATCCTTTTATATAGCCATGAACTGATTATAAAGTGCACAATAAGAACGCTCCTTACCTAACTTCACATTTTTTCTGGTCATGAAGTACAGGGAAGCTCCAAAGCTACCAGCCAAGAGGAGTCCAGGAACATCAGCTCCAGCATACGCTGCAGCAGGTGTAGAAGTCCCATTAAGATATGTTAAACCAATCAATGCACCATATACTCCAGCTTGTAAACCAAGATCACTGGTGGAAGGTGACTCAATTGACACAGGCGAATTCTTCAACCATTGAGGCATTGATCCTGTAACTGGCGACTTAGCACGTTTAACATCAGCATAACGAACACTACTGTTCACTACTTTCCCTGCCCGCCGCTGAGTTAGGCTCTGCATGAGCAACATGTCATATGCAGCCTCAACCTAAAAAACACCCACTAATTGTATCAGTACATGAATCCGCTCAATCCAGAATTCTAGAAAGAGTTAACTGGGAACTAATAAAGTAACATACAAATGCATTCCACTGCTGACCAAATCACCACCTAGAGGATTGACCTTATACTTAACAATTAATAACAAACACAAAAACGCACACTCATCTTTAATACTGATAGGAGAAATCTAACCCAAATGCCACCCATCACATTATTTTTTTCAATCCAAAATTGTTACATACACAACCAAAACCCACAAAACTCACAAGGTGAGGAAAACACATGCTGAGGCGATGGGGAAATTTTATATTTAACCCACAATATGATCCTGTTTAAAAAAACTTTTCTATATTCACTATTTCACTTACAGAAGAAGAAACAAAATGAACTAAACTTCTTTCATATAAGTTAAAATCACTTAAGCACATAGGTCCTGGTTCAATAAACTTCTATATTCTTTGTGAGTACTTAGAGGATAACAAGATAAGAAGGTCATGCAATGAGCTTCATCATAAGTTAAAATCAACTCATGAACTTCAGCTTTAATAGAAGTTAAATCTCAAAAAGTTAAGGTTCATAAGTTTATTCTAGCTTATAGAGGAACTCAATCTATTTTTCCTTCTTTATTTTCTTTCCTTAGAAGTACTCATCGAGAAATTTATCCCATCTAACTTCTATAAAACCAGATTCGCAAAACATATCTATATAAAAACCAATGAGAAAACCGAAGTTATGCCCCTAATTAAAAAGAAAAAAACAAAACGTTAATTCCATTTTCCAATTTACCCTACTTCTACTATCTACTATATCTAACAAAAAGAGTGAGTTGAATTAGATAACAAATTTCCCAACTAATTCAAATAACATCTCAACACATAAGAAACCAGTTTCTAATTTTTTTCCCCTAACACGAGTTCCTTGTTTTTTAACCTCAATTAATGAATTAATTAAAAACAAAACACGTGCATAAAATTGGAACGAAAATTGAACCTGTGCAATGGCGTCTTGGTCATCTTTGCAATTGGCGAGGGTTGCGTTTTTGGCGCGGAGTATATCATCGAACGAAGCACCTTCCGAAACTCCCAACAGCTTCAGCGCGTTCTCCACCGACATCTCGAACGGCGCGGAGTCATCGGCGCGCGAACTCGCCTGAACCGGCGCCACCGTTCTGCGGCGGCACAGTATCTGAACCGTGGCGCCGCGCCACGGTTCGCTCACGATTGGCTTTCGCAGCGGCGCCCGAACCGGCGGTCTCGGAAACGATGAACCGGCCGCGAACCGGTCCGGTCGAACGGAGAGAGTCGCTGCCATATTGTTATTGTTATTATTATTTGGTTTAGTGTTGGGAAAAAATTAAAAAAAAAAAAGAATGTGAGGCGTGGAATGAGTGCGTGTGTGAAATGAAATAGTAACACTTGTAAACTGAAATAACAACTTAGCATGTTATCAACAATAGCCACGTTTTTTGTTTTGTTGCAGTGATGGAACACTCTCGTTGTATTGTAACCGTTGATGTGATAATTAACAAATCTTCTTCTTACAAGCTACTACGATGGTAATGTATGGAACTTAACTGTGAGAAGTTGTTGTAGTTTTCAGTGCTGTAAAAAAAAAATTGATAGCCCAATTTTGGGTGTATCTCAGATTATAGAGGATCCACATTCTCGAAATGTATACATCCCAATATTGTAATAAAAAAGTGCTAGTAAGTAATAACTCATTTTTCAATGAACAACCCTCATGTTACTTTAAAAAATTTTAAATGATGAATTATGAATAAAGTATATTGTATGATAAATGTAATTTGGTGCTGGCGTGATGTGACGGTTAAGTAACATGCTAAGTTATAAATGTACATATTTAACGTATATAAGTAAGTGGATAAATTAGCATGTTATAAGACAACTTGATTATAACTTATTATAATAGTAAGATTGATTGGATAGGTTAATATGTCACAAGTAATTTAATTATAGTTAGATATAACAGTAAGATCAGTTGAGTAGGTCAGTACATTATATGATAATCAATTATAAATGGACACAACAGTAAAATTGACTAAGTAAGTCAGCACGTCACAAGACAATCCGATTATAGCTGGACATAACAGTAAAATCAGTTAGGTAGGTTAGCGCATTATAAGAACTATAAGATAGTCCAATTATAACTAAACATAATACTAAGATCAACTGGATAAGTCAACACACCATATAACACCTCAATTATAACTGGACACAACAGTAAAATTAGTTGAATAGGTTAACGTATTAAAAAAAATTCAAATATAATTAAACACAACAATAAAATTAATTTGACAAATCAATACACCACAAGATAATTCAATTATAATTATACATAATAATAAGATAAACAACAAGATTTAATGCGCCACAAAATAACTTGATTATTTCGGTCTCCATCCCATTTATATATCCCATTTCATCAACTAAACAAATTTAAACATCAAGAAATATCTCAAAACATTTCCCTAATTAACCTATGAGTATTTTCATATACCATCTCCTCCATCTGAGCAAACATCACGCATGCAATTTTATAATAATTAATAAAATTTAGTCGATATTAAGAAAATGTACAAAAACTATTATTAGGAATCCCTATAACAATTAATTTTGCAACCAATGACAAGAGATAACAGTATCGTGTCATCGTTGACAGAGCATGGAGTTATGGAATGGGCCCTCTTTCATTTTTATATTCATTTTCCCAACAGTGAAAAATACAGTTACTCACTCTTCAAACCAAAGTTGAAAATCCAAGTGATTTTACTCGTTTATTTTCTGATACAATAAAAAAATAAATTTAATATTTTCACGTTATGTTAATTAAAACTTGAAATTTTTGGTCCAACAGATCCGTGTTCCTCACCCACGTCTCTCTTCGCTTCAGATCACAATTTTCGTTAACGTTTTCGCTGGTAACGTTTCTCTCTCTCTCTCTTCGATCCATTTTCTCACTGCTTTCGCTTCGATCTTACAATCGCAATTCAATTCTCTGTTTCGCGATCTCATTGTTTCGCACGAATCTCACTATCGGATATTATCTTGTCTGCTGCAAAGTTTTTCAGTTATCAAAGTATGAAAAACTTAGCTCACACTTCGATCACTTGCTTACTGGAATATATAACTATAGTGCCTTCAGTTTTGTAGATTGTTGTTGTTGTTATGTTTTTTGTGAACAACGAATATTTGTTTTATTTTATTTTTATTTGTTCATATTTACTTCAGTTGCTTAGTTCAGTAGCGATTGGTTCGGAGAAATCCATTTTTTTAACACGCGAATGAAGTGCAATTTGGATCGGATTATTGTTTTTTTTTTTTTTTTTTTTTTTTTTGTAGTTTTTGTTAGAGTAAACCTCTAATTGGTTTTCTAATACGCTAGGTTTTAATTATATATTTGAGGAATTATGTCTATCTGAAACAGTGATTTAGTTACAAATATCTGTGGTAACTCGATAATCTTTCAAGGACTTGTTTAAGAGTTTATCTATTTTTTACTGTGATCGTTTCTGTATTGGATCTGTTTTGGATTGTTTTTTGGTATTTGTCTTGTGTTAATTATTGATTATTGATGAGAGCAATGGTTTTTTAGTTTTGCTTCTCATTTGTGTTTTTGGTTTGTGATGTTTGACTTTAATACAGTCTTGTTTTGTCTGTTTGTTTGAAGTTCCAAGATGGGTGTGGCTCAGAAGGCTCTCGATGCGGAGGAGGGTACCTTGGAGATAGGAATGGGTATGTGTCTTATTGGTGTACCACTTTTAATTAGTTTTCTACTGTGATTGGATTCCCTGTGGGTGTATAACTGTGTAAACACCAGTCAGTAATAAATGAAGAAAGGATATTTATTGCTTGCTGTTATGCATGAAAGATAATTTTCAAGCAAGACTAGTTGAATACTTGGCCAATCATCATTGATAACTTGTGGTAGTGATTGCATTATTATTTAGTTTCGCTATAAATTAATTGTTTGCTTATTAATGTTGCAGAATACAGAACCGTATCTGGAGTTGCTGGACCATTGGTCATTCTTGATAAAGTTAAGGTAAGGATGATGTGCTTGCTGATATTCTTATTGAATTTTCTGCCATTTTGATTTTATCAATGAGAATGTTCTTATTTCTGACGTGACTCAATTGTATACCTCATACTAAAAACTGCATCAGGGACCCAAATATCAAGAGATTGTTAATATTCGTTTAGGAGATGGAACTACTCGGCGTGGACAAGTTCTTGAGGTTGATGGAGAAAAGGCTGTTGTTCAGGTTAGAGCCTATAGCATGCATAATCATCTTCTGTACTTGCCTATTTCCTTTGAATTGATGACTTTTAATATTTATATTCTTATTTTTTATGCATAATCAAAACATAAGAGTCCCCTGTCCGCTCAATCTTTGTGAGCAGTTTTCTTAGTTTTGCCATTCGCTAGTACCATTATCAATGGTTTAAACTAAAATTTATTCATCTTTTTCTTCTTTTAATACTTTACCAGGTATTTGAAGGTACCTCTGGGATTGACAATAAATTTACAACAGTGCAATTTACTGGAGAGGTATAGACTCAGTTGTTACTGTTTTCTATATGAAAAAGTACATGTAGAATGGTACATGTGAATTTTAATGATTTTTCTCATCATGAAATTATCTGGCGTTTGGTGACTTGTCTCAGTAGCTTTGAAATTTCAATTCTGTAGGACCTATTTTACTAGAGGAAAACGCATAATAATGGACTGATCGTTGGCTTTTGTCTTAATGTGCTTTCTTCTAAATTATCACATTGAATGCATAACATATATCCAACTATAACTATTCCATGATCTTGTTGAAGGTGCAATTTTTCCTCCCTACAAAAATTTGGTTTCTTCATTATCAATATAATTTACACTTATCAATCGATTTGATTAATTTTCAAATTTTTCATTATGTATTTATTTTGGTCCGTTTACTTGACTTGTGTAGTGGAAAGTGGAGACTTCAGTTTTATGATATAATACAGGCAAACATACATGTTATGAAAACCAACTTCTAATGAGAAAGTGAAGCAGAAATTGTGGCACATTGAAGCTGTAGTGTGCATAACATTTGGCTGCTGATTACTATTGTATTAATTTGTTCTCAAGGGATGATTCCTCAATTGATGAATTTAACATGATTTAGTCCATCCTAACTTTCCTTACAGTTTAGCCTTGAGTATTGATTCTTGAGACTAAAATTCTTCAAATTTTTTCTTTGACTTTCGTATACATGTTACTTTTATTGTATTGGAATCAGTTTATTCCACCTTTTGACTTCCTCGTTTCCTCTCTTCTTGTTTATGTTCACAGGTGTTAAAAACTCCAGTCTCACTGGACATGCTTGGACGCATATTTAATGGTTCTGGAAAACCAATTGATAATGGTCCACCAATTTTACCTGAGGCTTACCTGGATATTTCTGGTATTTAACTTTCTTTGCAGTATTCTAGACTGTATGATGTGTGAATTCTTTTTTCTTTTTTTCTTTACCTAATATCTTCCCAATAATTCAGGAAGTTCCATCAATCCTAGTGAAAGAACCTATCCCGAGGAGATGATACAGACAGGAATATCTACAATTGATGTCATGAATTCTATTGCCAGAGGTCAAAAGATCCCTCTATTCTCAGCAGCTGGTCTACCACATAATGAAATTGCTGCACAGATATGTCGTCAGGCTGGCTTAGTCAAGCGATTAGAGAAATCTAATAATCTTCTTGAGGTATAGCTGATTTGCTGTAGTGATGTTAGATGCTATTGAATTATGACTTTTGGGAATTGATAATGATTTGTTTCCCCCATCTAAACATGCCTTACTACTATTATAAATAAAAAAGAAATAAATACCATTAGATAGGGCTCGGAAAATACAGAAGTGGATAGATCTGTAGAAATTAGACCGAAGATCTGTAAAATGTTTGAGTGGGACCACTCAGCATCCATGTTATTTTTATATACATGAAAAGAATAGATGTTAAATATTTACCACATCAATAGTAAAAATTAAACTATTCCTTAATCGTTATGACTAATATTTCTAGTGATACTTTAACTTTCATAAAATAAGATGACATAATTTGAAATGACCTCACTTGTTTTATTTCTTACAAATCCGTTGCCTCTTAATTCTTATTGCCTTTAGATTTATTTTTGCCTTATCATTTACTTAACTCATTACTACTGTGCTTTTTGTAAGATGAAAGTGTTTTTTTTTTCACAAATCATGTTGTGCAGGAGGGAGGAGAAGAAGACAATTTTGCTATAGTGTTTGCAGCTATGGGAGTTAACATGGAGACTGCACAGTTTTTCAAACGTGATTTTGAGGAGAATGGATCAATGGAGAGAGTGACTCTTTTCCTTAATTTGGTACTCTTTTTAAATTTGTATGCAAGTTTTCTTTTGTTCCCCTTAATCTGGTATTTTTTCATCATTGATTTCCTTTCAGTTTGTTTGCTTGAGTAGCTTACAAGTTAAAAAAAATAATTAGTTTTATATTGATATTGTCTTGTAATACATGCTTAGAGCTTACTTAAAGAGTTAAAGCATAGCTTTTTGTTTAAAAAGTTCTGATATTTTGGTTGTTGTATTTAATTAAAAACTAACATAATTGGTAAATATGTATGTAGTGGTAGTAGTATGTCTGTTTTCTTGCTACTGTGATTGTGAATATGTGATTTACTGCAGGCAAATGATCCTACGATTGAGCGTATTATCACTCCTCGTATTGCGCTTACTACTGCTGAATATTTGGCTTATGAATGTGGCAAGCACGTTCTTGTGATATTGACGGACATGAGTTCTTATGCTGATGCTCTTCGTGAGGTAATGTACCTTCAATTGAATTAGTTTGGAAAAAGAAGCAACGAAAGGAAGGAGAGATTTGAAACCTTTTATAGTTTTTGATGATAACTAAAAAGTGTCACTGCTTTAGTGCCTTTGGCTTATTCTTGTAGTATGAGAAATAGCCAAAAAAATATTTAAATATTTGTCAAACAATTTGCATGACACAAGCTATTGATCATCTCTTGACCCCATAGGTATCTGCTGCCCGAGAAGAAGTGCCAGGAAGACGTGGTTATCCTGGTTATATGTATACAGATCTTGCAACAATTTATGAACGTGCTGGAAGAATTGAGGGGCGTAAAGGCTCTATTACACAAATTCCCATCCTAACCATGCCCAATGATGGTAATGTACTTATAATTTTCTCAGCTATCTTGCATAATGCTTTCTTAAAATACTGAATGTTCATATTTTGAACTTTTGTACAGATATTACGCACCCAACTCCTGATCTAACAGGATATATTACTGAGGGACAGATATACATAGACAGGCAACTGTATAATAGACAGGTAGGTTATGTTGATGCTTTCAGCTGTAATGAACACTGGACGCCAAATTGAATTAATTACACGAGAGAATTTGATGCAGAATGCATCCTAACACTTAATGTGATATTTACTAAAAGAACAATGAATTGTTGGCTTCTTATTCAATGGACATCAGTGTTCTCCAAGTGAGAAGTTTGTCTGGTTTCTCCCAACTTCTAAATTTTCTATTTCATGGCTTTGACTTTAAGCTTTGAAATCTTTTGGTTTTATTTTTCTTTTGAAATCAAGGTGAAATTCTGTGAAATATTTGTTACCAGTTAGATTGTAGGAGATTTTGTTATTAATTTGTCAAAATGATGTATTTGAGTTGGTATCCAGACAGTCAAGGTAACCTGGTTGCATTCAATGTTCATTAGCAGTGGATTTTCTATATTTGACAACAAAACTGAACATTCTAATTCTTTTTCACTGAGCAGATATACCCACCGATTAACGTCCTTCCATCTCTATCTCGGTTGATGAAGGTAAGGTTAATCTTGTTTGTTTGACCTTAAGGTGCTTCATGTAATCAATATTTGTTGTTTCTTATTAGTTCACACTCTAATGGTGCATCATTGGTCACTTCTGCAGAGTGCTATTGGTGAGGGAATGACTAGAAGGGATCATTCTGATGTTTCCAACCAGGTCTGATCTTGTTTTGTCCATCACATGCTTAGTTATTTATCTGTGACAAAATGCCTCATTCATGTTTTTTTTTTATCAGCTCTATGCAAATTATGCTATTGGAAAGGATGTTCAGGCAATGAAAGCAGTGGTCGGAGAAGAAGCACTTTCATCTGAGGACCTGGTCTCTAATGATTTTCTATCTTAAGTATATTCTGTTCTATTACGTGAAACTTCCCTTGATGTGGTATTAATGGAACTCTTTTCTGCCCCTTTTGTTGACAGCTGTATCTGGAATTTTTGGAGAAGTTTGAGAGGAAGTTTGTTACCCAGGGAGCTTATGACACCCGCAATATATTCCAGTCACTAGATCTTGCATGGACTTTACTCCGGATTTTCCCCCGCGAACTTCTTCATCGTATTCCAGCCAAGACTCTGGACCAGTTCTATAGCCGAGATGCTGGTAATTGATGATTAGGCAAGCAAGTTCATATACCTTGGTCTCCTGCTCAACCAGTCCCCTATGTCTTGAGCAATTTATTTGTTTCTTTGCTTTCTCCCCCCCAAATCCACATTTCTTCTATGCAGCATGAATATAATAAAGGATTGAGTCTGTTTGAGTGCCTCATATTTTGAATCGGTCGGTTAGTCAGAAATTAGACCCCATAGATGTTATAATTCCTGAGCCATTTTTTCTTTTGGTGGGGGAAAAAATGAGTTGTGTTAGTTTTTGGGATTGCTGGCGTAAATTTGCATTGTGGGATGTTAATGTTCCCTGCTGTTGGAATTTGTGGAGACTGCTTTCCCAATGTATGTTGCATGTTTCATAATTTTATTTATCTTGTAATTTGATTGTTTAGGACGTTCATAACGAGGATAGCTGTCTTTTGGACACTTCCTTGGTGTATTCATCTGCTTTATTTTATCAATAATAATGCAAACAGCATTTATAGTATTATAGTGAATCTGGCAAAATCTGCATTTGTCACTATCGTTGTAGGCCCAAACTCCAAACCATTATTTGGGGTATCAGCCTTGTTTATCATGCTTGGTAGGTGCAATTATTCCACTGTCTTGCTAAGGTGTAGGAGTCGTTGATGATATCATGATACTTCTCTGGTTTTCTATTTTCAATTATCCACGTGTTAGCTTTATACCCTGCTTTTGTTCTGACTCAATGATGCTGTAGCTGTCCACTAACCTGCCATTTGTTAACAGGAATTTGGATTCAATTTATTCCCTAGTTTTGTTCCCATTTAGTTGAATTTCCTATCAAATGCCAACAACTTGTTATAAAGAAATATAGAGAATTTTTTGGTAACCTTTAATTGTGTCTATTTTAATTTGGATCAAACTAGCCGAAGATTTTATGTCTTTCAAAGTATTCTTGATTTGATATGATTCGATTACACCTGATAAGATTTGGTTTTGATTTAATGACTGAAATGAAAATATTTGATACTTTTATCCTTTTTTTTTTCTGTGTTACATGGTGGGCTTAAGGACCCCAAAATATTTCATGGTTTTATAGCATTAAAAAATATTTCATCGTTTTCGTTATTTCTTACAGGGTGTTAAATGAATTAGCTCCATATAATTTATTTATTAATTGTATAAATGATTTAATTGGAGTAATATTTGAGCTCCTTTAGTTAAATGATTTTGTGTATTATTTTCATCTAATTTTTGTTATACAATTTAATTTTTTGTAAAATTTATTTGACTTTAGAAAGTAATATTGAGAGATCTAAATTTATATTTATATAAAGAAAATACATCTAATTATCAAAACGTACATGCCCTCAAATAATTTACGTAAACACACTTTTACTGTTTAAGTTCAGAATCGGTTTCCTACAAACAGAAATCTCTTCGTACATAAGCAATTCCTTTTATAATACTGGTTATGAATTTGGTTTGAGAGAAACCGAAACCGAATTCATAACTAGGTTTTTTTTTTTTTTATGTTTTGTGTTATCTTTTATTAAATTTTTAATTTATGTTTAATTTTACCTATAAACTCATAATATTTTTATGAAACTGAAAAATTAAAATTAATAAATGTCAAAAAATAACAAAATTTAGTTGTTCTTATGAAAAATTGTTGCTTGTATGGTAGTTAAATTTTTGTGTTCTACTTACCACTCAATTTATTATAATTTTCTAATTTATTCAAAATCTAAAATTATCAAATCTACCCTCCCTATTAATGTTATAAATTAAATGACTACCCACTTAATTTGCTACAATTTTTTAATCTATTTAGTCAATAACTAACACTACCAACTCAATTTACTATAATTTTTAATCATTTTAAAAACTAAAACTACTCAATTGATTTTTTCTATTACTAATAATTTTAGTCCGATAAATGCAATGAACCGTTTAGCGGTTATTGGAAGGTGTGGTCTTGTGTTTCATTTTTTGAACAGATACGGTGTCGTCCCGCGCCTCTTTCTGATTCAACCGCCTCAAAACCCCAATTGTGTGTGTAGGAGCAGATTAGGGTTTTGAAGCGTTCGATTGTGGGGTTCAAAATGGAGGCAGAGATTGATCATTACGCAGTGCTAGGGTTAGCGTCGGGGGAAGAAGGTTCGAAGCTTACAGAGAAAGAAATCACCAAAGCCTACAAATCCAAGGCTCTCGAATTGCACCCCGACAAGAGACCCGATGACCCTAACGCCGCCGCCAACTTCCAGCAGCTCCGGACCTCGTACGACATCCTCAGAGATGACAAGGCTCGCAGGTTGTTCGACGACCTTCTCCGCGTCAAGCGCGACCGCGAACGCCGTCACTCTCAGCGCGACGGAAAGCGCCGCAAGATGGTCTCCGACCTCGAACGCCGTGAGCGCGACGCCAACGCCCCCGACCCCGCCGTCAAGGAACGTGAAGAGGAGGAGAGGATTGCGAGGCAACTCAAAGAAGAGATTGCGAGGATTCGTGCTATGCATGGGAAGAAAGAGCCGCCGCCGCAACCGCAACCGCAGCACCCTCCTACGGCGGCGAAAGGGAGTGGTGGTGGTGGAGTTGATCAAGAGAAGGTTTTGAAGGTTTCGTGGGAGAAGGTTGGTGAGGATTATTCGTCTGATAAGTTGAGGGAATTGTTTTTAGGGTTTGGTGAAGTTGAAGATGTTGTCATCAAAGGGAGTAAGAAGAAGGGTTCTGCACTTGTTGTCATGGCAACTAAAGAAGGAGCTGTAAGTTTTTTTTTCTCTCTCAATGTTTGACACCAATGTTAAGGTTTTAGGGTTCTTCGTTCAACATGTTTAGGACTTTGTTTGTGTGTAATTTCCTGTATTATGTCAAAATTGTGTTTACTGCAATAGCAATATTAAACCTTGTTTTGAAGGAAGGAGAAGGTTTTTTTTTTTTTTGTGGGGGGGGGGGGGATATTGAAAATGGAGCTTATTCCAATTGGGTTTATTCATGCAATTATCTGTGGTTTTGTTAATTTGTGATTGTGGTTTTATTTATCCAGGTTGCTGCTACTGGAAGTGTGATTGGTCATCTTGGTAATCCTTTGCTGGTTTTGCCTCTTAAACCGGCAACTGTGGCTGATTCTTCAAGTGTTCACAAGACTGCCGAAACTACCAGGATGAGTAATCTGGTTGGGGCTGGGTATCAATCTTTTGAGGATTCTGTTCTGAAGAAACTAATGCAAAAGGTTTTAAGTTTGCCTGTGCCCCTTTTCACGTAAATTGCTTTTAAGCTGCTCTGTGGATTTTAATTAGATGAATTTAGTATTATGATGTGAAAATGTGATTTTGGTATCATTATTCATACCAGTTAAATGGATAATAATTCTGCACTTGAATTTCAGCTTCCCGTGATAGAGTTTTTTCCTTCCTTTTTCTGTTAGTTGTGTAGTGAAATGGTTATAAAAGCATCTCGTGTGGGATCCTGTGGTTCTCTAATTTGAATGCACTGTTTGTGTATTGTTTCACACTGCCATTTTTGTGAATCATGCAATTAGACTTGTTTGGAAACTCTTTTACTCTACTAGTGCATGAAATTTAAAATCTTTTATACTTTGTACTAACAGTGCATCAAATTTAAACCCCCCCTTTTTTTTCACTGAATTCTTTAAGGTAAAACTTGTTGGTTCATTGATTGCTCATCATCCAAGATACAGAGTATGTGTGCTTTATTTTAACTGAATTAAGTGGTGGTTATTGATCTACTTATGACTTCCATATGTCAGAATGTAACAATTGCAAAAATGGATGCTGTGTTTTCAATTCTGTAACCTGAAGTCTATATCAGTCCAATCTGAATGGATAAAGTTCTATATATGCAGCATTTCTAATTTAATTTTATTAGCGGTTGCCATTCTATCGCAATGAAGTTCAATTGATGCTAAAAACAGACTTAACTGAACTCTGATAAGTGACTGGAAAGTGGAAATGATTGTGACAATTTCAAATGTTTAATTGTCTAAGCCTAGGAATCTGTCAGGGATCAGTTTTGAATGTGTTTCCTTCAGTTTTGATGCATGAGCTGCACTCTATCTAATCTGTGTTCCTCTGCCTCCCAATAATATTTATGAACATCTGTCACTTATATCCTACCTGTTATGTCTTTGTGCAGGCTGCCGAAAAGCAAAAATGATGCTGTCAGAACGATAAACACGATATTCAATTATTTGGCATAGTCAGCTCCATTTCTAATTCTTAGGTACTGAAATATAGTTGTTGATGATCCATCACTAGTGATCTGTCAGCCAATATCTTTGTACCCAGATATACTAAATTGAGGAATAGTATGCCAAAGAACATGTTTACTGTGGATTAAATCTATCCTTACCTTGCTAGAAAGCTGAAGGTGTTTAAGTTACTGTGGTATAAAGCTTCAGACATAAGGAGAATTCTTATTCATTCGCAGTTTTGTGTTGAGGTGGTTCAGTTGTGTAGTTTTCTTCTTTTATGCAGAAACTTAAAATGTGCACATCCTGAGCTATACTGACCCAAACAGAGTGATTCCAGTGGCTATATGAAGCTTATCTTATGTAGTTTCATTTACCATAGTTTTTCTCTTAATTTATTTTTTATTTAGAGTAGTGTGTATACGAAGCTAAGATTTTGCCTGACACAATGTGTGAGCAAATTAATTAGTAGCAGAACATTGGTGATGTACCTTTTTGCCACAATCTTGTTCTGGTGTAAGATGTATCAAGTTAGCTGTAAATTTTGAAATGTGATTTGACTTCTGATTGCATTAAATAAATTACTGTTGTTCTACTTATTCTTTATTTCCTTGTATTGATTCACTTAAATTTTATATTTCCTCTCTATTATGTCTTCAGTATAATGTTGAACATACGAGACTATATTTATGGCCATTTCAGGCTATCATTTAAAAAATTAACATATTTTATTAATCTTTGATATGTTTTAACTTTTAATGGCTAAACTGAATTACATGAAATTTTCAGTATGTCCTGTTAGGCTCACTGTATATGGCATTTAATAACTGAAATTGCTTCCCCTCTCTCTCTTTATACACACACGTGCACTCACACGCTCTATGATTTTTGATAGTGTGGTAATGAAATATATTCTTCCGAGTTTCATTTTATTTGTTCTAACTTCAGGCAAAGAAAGAAGAACAAATGATTTTGATTCTTCTTACATCAAGAGTGTTTTTTATTTTTATTTTTATTTCTTTTGGTTCTTAAAAAGGCAGAGAATAGTTTAATAAGATTTTGTTTAAATACAAGTAAGGGGATTTAACTGGTAGTCACCGATAGTGTAAAAGAGGTTTTTTACACAGTCATAATCTACCATTTATGGTATGATTGTGGACTTTTTACATAAATTTCTTCAAAATTATACCAACCGTGAATTTTGATTGGATGATTAAGTAAAAAACTCTACACCCATAGTAGTAATTGAACTCTAAATCAAATATCAATAAAATGTTAACTTGATAATTCAATTGTACTAGTCAGGGTGTTACGTACATGTTGCTACTAACTGATCTTTAGCTCAGGAGTTTGCAACCCCTGGTGATATAACTCAAGGGAATTTCCTTTTTCATGAAAACCATTAACTGAAAATGAAAAATATTTAATAGGCAACTGAAATATGCAGATAACCAGATAATTAGTTATAAAATGTAAAGAGTGAGAAATATATATATGTATAATATATGTTATATACGTTGTGTGAATGAGTCGACTGGTTGTGTACACATATACTGCTGTGTTAGTGAGTTGACTGGTTGGTTACATAATGCACGATTTAGAAGTAAAGTTAACTGAAATTTGAGGCTGTTGGGCCGTCTTAATGTCATCTGGGGTCTATGCCAAATGCTGCTGGGTTGTGAACAGAGAAAACCCATACTATTGTGTTGCCAAATGGGAAGTGGGAAACATTGATTCCCACAGTTAGCATAAAATTTTAGTCTTAGTAATAAGCCCTTTGTGCCCATGTTTATCGGTTTGGAACAGAGTAAATCCTACTTACTCTATTCCAAACCCCGGTAAAAAAGCACACAAGACTTTTGGGAAGACATTAGGGAAAAGCTTATTTTGAAGTGGTGGATGAAGTGCTATATTCTGGGCAATGGACAGAATGGTTAAAAAGAGTTATGTAGTGTGGTTGCTATCATTACCAATCATTCTTGTTCGATCAACTCTGTTATCTGCAAAGCTTTCTAAAAGTCCCATTAACACTCAACTGCTCATTGATATGACTCTGCATCATCATTCTTTTTTCTAGTTTAAATATCAAATAATCCATCCATTCAACTCTCAAACCAAACCTTAAAGCTGCAACTAAACTAAACTAGGAAGAAGGGAAAATTTTAAACTTTAAATTAGAAGAAAAATGGAAGAAAATAAAATTTTAAGTTTTTGCTTTTATATACAAATTTTTATTTTTTATTTACCTTCCATTTTCTTTCTGTTGAAACAAAAGAAAATTCATCATATTTATCTTTCTCTTCATTTTCTTTTCTCCCAACCAAAACATATCACTATGGAGAGAATTACACCTCAACCAACCAACGTAGACAATTTCTAAAACATACATGTCTAGACAGAAGACACATACTCTTCAACGTGTCTAGATCTCCAGGCATTGATATTCACTAATAACCACTCACAAGTAATGCCTAAAAATAATGTTTGTGTGGGCTTTTGTTCCAAAAGTGAACAAAACTAGGTGAACAAAAATTATTTATTATACAAATTACATGTGAGTGAACAAAATTATTAAACAATATAATTTCATTGAGTGATAATAAAAGTCTTTCTCCTTTTAATTTTTTTATTCAATTATTAATCTAATTTCTAGAGCAGTGGGACAATGATTTGAAGTCTTATCATTGCATTTTTTAGCCTTTTGTGTCTATAAAATGGAATGGGTAGCTTATAGATCAATTTTTCTCTAGTAGCTTGTAAGAGGCATTAGCTAAGGTGATTCTGTCTCACCTTTGTATTGAAAGACTTGCACATTGCATGTTGGCTAAGGGGATTCTCAATTCTATGGGCAAGATTGGGCCAAAGATATCTTTTAATGTCTGATGATAAAATATTGATGGCATAGGCTCTGAGTACATGTGGATGTAATTAAAGGACATGCTTCATTCCTTCTATATATGGACATAAAGTTAATAATAATAATTCAACACTTTATTTCTTTTTCTTCAAAATGTGGATAAGGACAGATATAGCTTTCCATGTAAAGCATTGGATTTTTTAGTATCTTATAATATTGGTCCTTATGTAGGAGCTCCATTTCATGTCTCAAGTGTAAACAAACAACCTTGTGATCCTCTCATTGATTCATGTCATAACAAAGTTAAAGACTATGTAGATGTGGTTCAACTATGACAAGGTGAAACAATTTTAGTTCGTAGTTAATAATAATACACAACCAACTAACTCACTCACAAAATATATTCGTATATATATATACATATATATATTTCTTTGTCTTCACGTCTTATAATTAATTGTTTGTTTGTATGCGTATTGTAGATGTCTACCAAATATTTTTCATCATGAAATATCTTTAAGATCTCACTTTAAGTTACAACGAATCATGTGCTAAATCTACTATTATAGTGAAAGGTATTGAAATTGGAATGTTATAAATAAATATATTCCTACATCACTCACCCCAAACCTGATGCAGGTGAAAGTTGTGTTGCTTGGAGATTTATTTTGATGTTATTCAAAGATAGAAATTCCTTTATTTTCCAGAGCCTATTAACCATCACTAATTGAGTTATGTGAATATAATCACCTATGACACTATGTCCTCATCTAAAAGTATTGTCTCAATAGTTTAGGAATATTGAAGCTCTCATTGCCTCCATGTGTCTCAAAGTGCTAACTTTTTTTAGTAATTTGGGAAATTGCTATCCTCTAAGACCACAATTATGCCCTCTCTTGCCTATGCCTTATAAGAGATATCAAGCTTCATAGGTTGCTTCTTGATATGGATTCTAAGATTGAGGTTCATCTTACACCATTTATCAAAAGAATGTTACAAAATGGGATGTTAAGTAGTGTTAATCATATTTTAATGAGGCTAATAATATATGTTTTCCATTTATTAATTCAGTTTGTATATACTTCATTCTTCTTATTGAACAAGGTTTCAAATTGAACTTTAGGTGTGAAAATTGAAAAAGACTCTGGTCAAAAAAGCAATCCAACCATATTGACATTTTCAGCTTGAATATGATTGCTTTTAGTAAGTGGACTATTCATGTACCCTAGATTTTGTCAGTGTAATAAATAATGTTAAAAGTAATTAATTATCCAAAATGTAGATAGAGATATACATTAATTATCCTGAAAAATGTTACGGTAGACTAGCATATTAAATTTGATATTTATTTACGACATAAGTAGACGTACATATAAATATAATAACCTACTACTATTGAAAGTTCAAATAATTAATTAATAACAAATTATCACCACCTTAACTTCTTGCTCAAGCACATAAAACATTATTAGTGCATAATATTTTTGATTTAATGTTTCCTCCATTACATCAAGATCTATTTATAATTTTCACAACGTTACAAATTACATGACCCATGTTATTTACGTGTATATTTCTAATATGAGTCAATCAATCCATTAATTTTATAAATGTGTATATTTTTTCATTAATTTTTTTTTTATATCTTTTATAAGATAGTTAGCTAGTTTATATTGAAATTACACACTAAACAATTTTCGGTCTATAATCACTTAGTTTATTCTGTAAGCTTCATCAACAATTGAACATGCATTATTAACATTAACCCTAAAGTTTATGTTTACTAAACATTGTGTAGAGTTATAATAAGAAGGTCCCACACCGAGAAACGTTTTCCATGTTACCCATAAGTGGTGTAGGTTATGATGACAAAGTGAATATCATTTTTGAATTATTAATAATAATTATATCACCAACTTATTTTAATTTTAATTTTAATTAATTTATTTATTTATTTATTACTCGTGTAACCCAACGAAGCAAAAGCCGAACCTAAAACGCAAGCGGTGAAACAGTGTTATGTTGGATAATTCATAATTGATACTGTGAAAGAGTGAGAGAGAGAAAGCGTTGTTGTTTTCTTTGCTGGCATGACAAAAAGTTATTTGTATTGTTTTGTGAGTGAGAGAGTTTAGTGAGTGAGCGAGTGAGTGTGTGTGCGTGCGAAACTCGTTCTCTCGCTCGAGACCGAACATTGAATTGAAGCTGTTGCGTGCGTTTCATATAAAAAGCGGCGTCGTTTCTTATTCTCTCTCTTTCTCTCTCATAAATATTCCAAAACCCCTCTCTTCTTTGATTGAAGCCAAATCGCGCGGCGGATTCCGGTGACGATGGCGGCGGCGGCGGCGACTTCATCGTGGCAGCCTCAGGAGCAAGGTTTCAAGGAGATCTGCGGTCTCCTCGAGCAACAGATTTCGCATTCTTCTTCCGCCGATAAGGCTCAGATTTGGCAGCACCTTCAGCGTTACTCTCACCTTCCTGACTTCAACAATTACCTCGCCTTCATCTTCTCACGCGCCGAGGTATTTTATTTTCACTCGCCAATTCAACTTCAGTCTAATACCGAACGCTGCGTTTCGTGTTATGTGGTTTGTTTTTTCATCTATCCTGCTGGAACTTTGACGATCGGTTTTCGTTGTTGTAGTTTCGTTTAAGTTTGTTTGATGCGGAGTTTGTGTTTGTGTTTGATTTGACTGTTATCAGTGAAATCTCTACTTCACTTGATTAAGGTTAGGTGATGCACTTACAAGAATCATCGCGGTTTTTGTTATCTGTTTTTGATTCTGTTACTGTTAGTGACTTTATCAATTTGTGTGAACTGGTTAATGATATGAGTATGAGTATGATTATGACACTAGTCAACTCTTTTGATTTGTTTTTAGTTTTCCCTAACTTGTTTTGAAATTGATTAGTTGATGTGTTTTGAAACTGGTCCATGGAAATAAGGCTTTGTTTGGAATAACGTTTTGAGATACTTATTTGCAAAAGTTTATCAGTTATGTTCAAGTGATGTTGCATTGATAGTGATGCTGCATTGTTGCTGTGGTAATTTTCGATTGAACAGGGAATATCAGTGGAGGTTCGTCAGGCTGCGGGGTTGTATCTGAAGAATAACCTTAGGAACACGTTTAAATCTATGCAGCCTGCATACCAACAGTATGTGAAATCAGAGTTGCTGCCTTGTCTTGGGGCAGCGGATAAGCATATAAGGACTACCACGGGAACTATTGTTAGTGTTGTTGTTCAAATAGGAGGAGTTGCGGGGTGGCCTGAATTGTTGCAAGCCCTTGTAAATTGTCTGGAGAGTAATGATCTAAATCACATGGAGGGTGCAATGGATGCGTTATCCAAGGTACGTTCTCCATTTTTGAGTTAGTATTTGTAATATTCTTAAATGACAGTTCTGGCTAAATTCGAATTTTCTAAGAAAATGAAAGTGTTTTCATCATTTGGTGGCCATTTAGAATCCCTGTAGGGTAAGGAGAGAAGTATATTATAATTTTGATAAAGAAGAATTTTTATTAGAATGAAAGAATAGAAGCAGAGGTAAACAGGATTGGATGATGTCAACAGAATTATTCAAATCAAAGCAAATTACACATCAACATAGGCCCCCACTCACAATTTGCCGTGATTTGGATTTTCTCTCAAAGGGTGATCAAGTGTTTGGGTCAGTTACTAAATGAATGTTGGATTATGATTAGTGTTGCTACTCACATGTACTGTTTGGTAGTAGAATAGCTAGCATTTTTAACCCCCTTCCTCCTTTTGGCTTTTATTTAATCCATTTTGTGTTTATCACCATTTCCCAAAGCATCTCTTGTCTCCATGTTAACAGTTATGAGAAAATGAGCATGCATCTGTAGGGAAGAAAAATATATAGTAAAGAAAATTTCATATTTTGGTGCATTTGTGGATACACCTTGTGAACATCGGGAGCTTATGCGTTTTTTTTTGGTGGTTGGGGGGGGGGTATTAAAGGTCAAAATAGATTTCAAGCAGTATGAGTAGGGGGATTTTGAGGTAGCTCGAACAATGTGACTGTGTTTTTAGTTTTCAAGCAATATAATAAAAAACTTTAATTATACTTTTGGTCTTAAGTTTGCTAAAACTTGATTTTGATATCCCCTGTTTACTTTGCAGCAATGTTATCCTCATACTTTTCCAATTGATTCAATGAAATTCCTTGTCAATCTGATGCTTGTAAGACATAAATTGTGATGATGTGACACCTCTTCTTTATGGTTTTGCTAAATTGAAAATGATGTGGCACAATGCCACATTGGCCAAAAAGTGTGCCACATCAAGTCAATCAGATAGGGACAGGGGATTTAAATTGCATCAGTTTTAAAAACTACAAGGACAACATGTTGTTTAAACTAAGGGGACCACAAGGGAACTTTACTAAAATTAATAAGACCAAAAAGTGTAATTAAGCCAATAAATTAAAAAAATGACTTATATTTCCTTCATGATCTCCTTTTGCTGATCGTCTCCCTTCCTTCATCTCATGATGCTAAATCACAAAATGAGATGAAGGATTGACGGCCGAAGAATGGAAAGATCTTCCCTTGTTGAATGTTTCTTGCAAATAATGCTCTTGATTTTGATCTGATTTGGTTAAGTCTGATATAACATGTACAGTTGAAGAATTAAACTCATGACTCATGTACTATTATTTTAACTGACTGGAAATATTACAGTCTCAGCAACTGATACTCTATTTCACAACATTTGTTTCTAGTAACAACTTTTAACACTTCATATATTGTGCATGCAGATTTGTGAGGATATTCCCCAATATCTTGACGTGGATGTACCAGGATTAGCTGAACGCCCTATTAACATATTTCTTCCCAGATTATTTCGGGTAAAATCAGTATTTTCTTTTTGTAATTGTTTTCTTTGACTTCTTATAACTCTATCCTCCAACTGTTTATTTTTTCTCTTCTTTTTTATTTTTGTGTCAGTTTTTCCAATCTCCTCATGCTACATTGAGAAAGCTATCTCTCGGTTCTGTAAATCAATACATCATGTTAATGCCTTCTGTAAGTGTATCATAAGACTCTATCATCTCAATTTCTGGTTATTAAAGTAATACTGAAGTTTGGAATTGATAGTAATGATCTCAATCTTTTTGTACAGGCCTTATACAGTTCCATGGATCAATATCTTCAAGGTCTGTTTATTCTTGCAAATGACCCTGCTGCTGAAGTGCGGAAGTTGGTGAGTTCTTAATCTTTTATGTGCATGTATTTGAAGTAACTCAAATGAAATTTTTTGCAATATTTCTTTATTACTGAGTTACTTAATGCCCAATTTCCAAATCCAGCTTATTTTGCTGGTAGTTGAAGATTAGGTCTTTTGACCATGCCCTCTACTTGCTTTATATACTATCTTCTGTTTTATGTATGCCTTGTTTCGATGATCTATGAGAGTCAAAAGTAGATCCTGTCAATGTTTTCTTTTTAATTTCTGTTTAGGAGTTTTCACTTTTCAGAACAAGAAATTTGATTAACTTCTTTTGGCTCAAATGAGTTATTACTATTTCTTGTTAATGTTGGAATCAATTGAAACCATCCTAGTTGCTATTGATGACCAGGTCTGTGCGGCATTTGTTCAGCTAATTGAAGTCCGTCCGTCTTTCTTGGAGGTGGGCATCTTGTTCTGATTCATTGGAGTTTTTCAAGTTAATTGAATATGCTCATTTATTTTTGGGAATGTTGCACATTGAGGTTGTTGATCTACTTTATTCATTCCATCACATTATATCTAGTTCTTTACTTGTTTGAGTAAGTAGATTTCATTTGATACTGTAAAATCAGAATATATTGTTATTGTCTGTTTTATATACTTAATCTTGCATTATAATATCTAAATGCATTTCTAATTTTACAACTCAAACAAGCAAGCACCAAATGTCTTGCCCATTTTCTTTCTTCAAAATTTATGTTATCTGTATCTTCTCTTTCTTATCTAATGAAATTGTTAACACACTGCAGCCACATTTAAGGAATGTGATCGAATACATGTTACAAGTCAACAAGGACACAGATGAGGAAGTAGCCCTTGAAGCCTGTGAATTTTGGTACAATTTGTTTGGGATGTTATTTTCTTAATGTTACAACTAGTAGCTGGAGTTCATAATGTTGCTTCAAGATATTGTTATGAATCATAAGGAAAAGAATAAACGTAGTTATGTGTATTTTGTTTTATTGCGTTTTTTTTTGGTTGGGGAGCTTTGTCTTCTGCAAATCCCGGGAGCTCATGTCCTTTTTCTTTTTTAATAATTACTATTGCAGGTCTGCTTATTGTGATGCTCAACTGCCACCTGAAAACTTAAGAGAATTCTTGCCTCGTCTTATTCCAGTAAATCAAATTACACACATTTTTCTTTTATAATGGTTTTACCACTTAAGATTTGGAATTTGAAGTTTATCTGTTGCATCTTTGCAGATATTGTTGTCAAACATGGCTTATGCAGATGATGATGAATCACTTATTGAAGCTGAGGTTTTCTCTAGGATCCATTAGTATTTATTGGTGGATTTCGCTTTATTATTGTTTATATGAGTTCATTTGTTTGCACAACTTTTTTTCCAGGAAGATGGTTCTCAACCTGATCGGGATCAGGTCTGATTGTTTTTAGTTGACTTACTGGGTTTTCTTCAATTTGAGACCAGCGTATTTATAATTTTATGTGTTTGTACCATAGGATCTTAAACCACGATTTCATGTATCAAGGTTTCACGGATCAGACGAAGCAGAAGACGATGTATGTTGCACTTATTATAGTTATCTGATTGATAATCTTGCCCTTATTTATTAGGGTTTGTGTAGCTTTTGAAAGATGAAATGATGAAAAATGCTTCACCAATTTGAAGTTGAATTTTATTTTACATATTTACAGGATGATGATGTTGTCAACACATGGAATTTACGGAAATGCAGTGCTGCTGCTTTAGATATTCTTTCAAATGTGTTTGGAGATGAGATCCTACCAACTCTTATGCCTATTGTTGAGGTAATTTTAGCTTCTTATGTTAATTTTGTAATGAGGTTCTAATTATCATAGTGGCTAAAAATGGGCACTTGTTGAACTGGTGCTCTATGAATTAAAGGCAGAGTATGCATAATGATAGTGGATCAAACATGGATGTTCATAAGCAAGATGTCTACGATATCTATTTTATGATGCTAATGCATCCACAACTTCTTTCTTTTTATGAGGATATACTAAAATTTCTGAGAATATGCAGGCTAAGTTGTCTGCTGGTGGGGATGATGCTTGGAAAGATAGGGAAGCTGCTGTCTTGGCTCTTGGGGCAATAGGGGAAGGTTGCATCAATGGTCTTTATCCACATCTGTTGGAGGTATTTTCTGTTCTTTGGTACTGAATTCTGATGACTTCTATCTAAAATCAAATAGCTTAAGTGTGGAAATAAACTAGTTCAACTTGTTTTAAAATTTGATTAAAAGTATGCTTGAATGAGTTTATAACTTAATTTGTGTGTGTTATTGAAAGGATCTTTTCTCTTTATCCACTACTTTTATAGTTTATATTATACATAATTCAGTAAACCTCAGGTTTGTGCATGTTTGTGTCTTGCTTCTCTGGCTAGACAAATTTTTGTTAGTTCCTTTTATTATTACTAGTCATTGGAAAAAGATTCATTCCTTGCAGTAGAGCTGCTCCTGTTCCCAAAAAATATCATAACATGCTTTGTGAAGTACTTTGTGCAATTGTTGCCTTTCCCCCCCTCTTGCACTGCTTTATTCTAGGTTATGTTCACTTACTCAATCACTGTCACATACTTATGAATTATGATACTTTCTAGATGATTTGTAATTTGAAATTCATGCTAAATGAAGGAAAATGTTTCTTTGACAACTTTTTTAGTCCTGGTCATTCTTATTTTACTAAGTTTGGTTTTATAATCTACTTGATTAATTTCTTATGTGAATTTGTCAGAAATTTTAAATTAGTTTCTTTTAAGTAGCCAATATTTCTTACTAGTTCAGAATTCAGAATATTGAACAATTCATCATTCTCCATTTATAGATTGTGGCATTTCTCATTCCTCTTCTTGATGATAAGTTCCCTCTGATACGAAGTATTTCATGCTGGACACTATCTCGATTTAGCAAATTTATTGTTCAGGTATGAGTATATTCTGTTCTCTCATCTGCTATTGCACAGCTGTGATTTTTGTGCAATAATGCTTTAACAGTTATACAACTTTATGTACTTTTGATCTCTTACAAAGTTATGGCAATATTAAATCCCAATTACTATCAAATTCCTAATTAA
The DNA here is from genome assembly GCA_026586105.1 of Hylodesmum podocarpum. Lineage (NCBI taxonomy): Eukaryota > Viridiplantae > Streptophyta > Magnoliopsida > Fabales > Fabaceae > Hylodesmum > Hylodesmum podocarpum. Next base: position 724,690 of record JALJEV010000539.1, on the reverse strand, counting down.
TAAGTTACTGTTATATACCTTATTAGTATATATTTCAAATGCATAGAAATGTTATATTACCTATTCCTGTTCTAACATGCTCTTTCACTTTTATATTTATGTATTTAATATTCAAGTTTGAGCTTGGAGATGTTATGACTTAGAAATGCATCTGCATTACAGATTCACAATGTTAATGTAGGTGAAAATCAAAATCAATCTTTTATAACAATAAAAACTTTATAGGTTGAATATCTCACATAAATGATCAATAGGTTGAAGGCTTGCCTCATGCATATTGTGCTTATAAAATTTGGCATGTCTGATCAGCTTGGTAATTAGTCATAATAAAAGAGGTAATTGATCAAAATCACTATCTATGAGGGGTTCATTGATAGTTTCCAAATCTTGCATCAGTTGCAAAGGATCTCGATCCATTGGAATATTGTAGCTTGTCCAGGTAATTGGAAAATGAAAAAACCAGAACAAAACGTTATTTATAAAACCTATATGAAATGATATTTAAGTTTAGTAATTCATAGTTAAATATAGAGCAATTTGTTGTATAATTTTCATTTCGAGGTCATCTTCTTTGAATTTGAATTTATGTGTTGTAGGGTATTGGGCATCCCAAAGGCTATGAACAATTTGATAATGTTCTCATGGGTCTTCTTCGGAGAATTTTGGATGATAATAAGCGGGTACAAGAGGCTGCTTGTTCAGCTTTTGCAACTCTGGAAGAGGTTCTGACTAGAATTTTTGTTATAATTACTCTTAATGAATTGATTCAATTACTCCATTTATTTTTAATTTATGTTAGTCTCAAGTTTGGTTAACTTATGATAGGAGGCAGCTGAAGAGTTGGCACCAAGGTTGGAAATTATACTGAAGCACCTGATGACTGCTTTTGGGAAATATCAGGTGATTTCTTGACCTTAATAGTTAACACATTTGTTTTTTGTTTCTTGTAAAATGAATCAAATTTGAATGGACACTACCTCTATTGCTCTGAGTGTATCGTAACATGTATGCTCAACAATCTTTAACCTTAGTCTTTTGTTCTAAACTTTAGAGACGAAACCTTAGAATTGTATATGATGCTATTGGAACTCTAGCTGAAGCTGTTGGAGGAGAGCTGAATCAGGTATGTTATCTTCAGTAATCAACCTTCTTCCTCAACCTAAATCATTCTCTCTTTTCTGAGGTTATTTGTCATGATTTATTGTTGATATTCTCTATCCTTTGTTTCAATAGACATTTCTTTACCTGATGTATCTCTCCCTGCTATGCAGCCTGTTTATCTTGACATTCTCATGCCACCATTAATTGAAAAGTGGAAGCAACTTTCAAATTCAGACAAAGATCTTTTTCCACTCCTGGAATGCTTTACATCTATAGCACATGTACGTACATCTGATTTTCCAACATATTATAATAATGTTTCTCATTTATGTTGTTATTTACTGTTTATAATATCTATTATAAATATGCATGTTTGGACTTTGAATGAGTGCTGGCAGACTTGTAACCTCCAGATTGTTCTTTGCTCAACAGATTCCCATTTTTTGTGTGTCAATGAATAATTTCTAAGCAATTAGTAGTTGAAGATTAAAAAAACTGTTGAGTTAGCAATGTGCAGAGTATTTTCCTCTTGACAGTAGGGGCACTATGCAAAAGACACCTGTCTAAGCATATTGAATATTTTATTTAATTTGATATAGCTGAAATACACCCAGTTTTTAAATTGCTTGAAAAGTTATATGTGAATGTGATACAGCATAGGAGTTTGTATTTATGTTGCTAAGTAGGCTAGTATGTTAAAACATTATTATTTAATTCTTTTTTCATGCCATCTCCTTCTCTGCTATGAGAAGTTCTAGTGCCAAAAAAAATTGATATGGTTTCCGTTAAATGTGACATGAATTCTTTCCTACTAAAAGTTTCAATTCATGGATCACATTTAAATTTGTGGGCATATGCCAGCAGTTGGAAGTTAGATTATCTTTCTGATTCTCATGTTATACATGCATGGAATTTGGAGACAACTATCTATATAATTTTTAATTTTTACATGTAAGTAATATGTATTTGCTCCTGATGTGGAATGCTGGTGTTCAATTTGATACAGGCACTGGGTACTGGTTTTGCTCAATTTGCTGAACCTGTCTTCAGGAGTTGCATAAATATAATCCAGACACAACAATTTGCTAAGGTTCTGGTTACTTTTACTCAAATGATCTTTTAAAATTTAGTTTGCATAATATGTTTTCAGAAAGCTCAATGTTTTGGTTGTTTCTCAGGTGTTGCCTGCTATTTAATTTGTCCTTGTCAGTGCTACAATTTTTTTCCTTCTTTAATCTCATTCAAATAACGGTCCACTATGTTTTTCTTCTTAGTATAATAGTATTAGTATGTATGACTGCTTAGTGTTGAAACTTTGAATTGTAAGGTTTTAGGTACATAGAGAGAATAGGGACTGAATATAGAATCTATAATATGATGCATTGCAGTACAATGACATATCAGGAAAGATGAAAACTAATAATATAGAGAAAATATTCCCAACTCTCAAGTAATAATTTCTAATATACTCTACATATTTCTAGGATGTACTAGTCCTGCTATATCTGTAGATGGAGCTCTGAAATACGTAAAACCTAAAAAATGTTGTTATTATGGTGTTTATGTGTTTGCGTTTATTATTATCTTGCTGTCATTGTTAATATGTATGCATATCATATTTGAATTTAAAATATTAATTCCTTGGCCTTTATTTATGATTTGTCTTATAGACAGCTGTATTACAAGTAGGGGCTGATTTTGACATTTTTTTGTTTTATCTTCCAACAAGTTGTGTCTTTCTATTTCAGGCTGATCCTGTTGCTGCTGGGGTTCAGTATGACAAGGAGTTCATTGTATGTTCTCTTGATCTGCTTTCTGGACTAGCAGAGGGTCTTGGCAGTGGAATAGAGAGCTTGGTACTCGCCCAAAACTTGCATTTTTCTAGATATGAGATCATGTTTTTCTGTTAGCAAATTATTTGTTATCTTCTTGGATGTTATTCTCCTGAAATTTTTGTGCTTTATTTACAAAACGGGAGTATTCTTTTTAGCATAAGAACATGATGCAAATCTGTCGTTAATATTTTTATTCATATCAAGTTGAACCTATTCTGTAATTTTAACACAGAAACAGTCCTATGGTTGGCTGTTAGCCTGTCTTGGGCAATATAATGCCACTTACTCCACCTTTCAACTTATTTTGTGTAAAATGTCATTTTGTACTCCACCTTAATTTGTTTTCGTTTTTAATGGTCAGGCTTGTGCAACATTAGAGAGGTCTATTTATACAGTGCACATATATGACAACATACACATTCTGTGTTCTAAAATTAAGGATTTAATTTATTTTTGGGATGGAAGTAGATTTGGTGGATTATCTAAAAACAAATTGATCATAATGTCTACCTTTCAGTAAGAAGCATAGTTATGACATTTATCTTTTTCTCTATAAGACCTACTTCTTTATTAGAAATCATCTTAAACTAATGTTTCAAACATTGTTAGAGAGGTCATTGATTTCTTTCTAATATCATTCAGGATTGAAGTTGTTTTGGAAAATTTTAATGTCAGAGAAGTACTGAATTTGCCTTTTTTATTTTAATTTCTTTAGTTTCAAACTTATTTCAGCTAATGTTATTCCTAAAGGCATATTTTCCCTTCTATTTTCACCTTGCATTCAAACCTGTAATTCCTTTTTGTGTGTATGTAAAACTAGTAATGGAACTATGGAAGCATCTTCTCAACTTCCCTTTGCTATTTGACATCTTGATATCTGCATGAGATACGTTAAACAAGAAATTGTATGAATCCGTGAGATTATCTTCGTTATTGGGCAGGTTGCACAATGTTCTTTGAGGGACCTACTTCTGCTTTGTTGTGTGGATGATGCTCCTGATGTTCGACAAAGTGCCTTTGCCTTGCTTGGAGACCTTGCACGAGTAATTGACTTTTTAATGGCAAAAGTTTATTTATTTATTTGGGGTTGTGACTGGGTGGAGATAAGTTTGGGTCTACCCTTTTTGTAGGGGAACAGGGGTTGTTCTGTGGATTATATGTTAGTTGATGGTATTCTAACAATGGTAATATGGCTAGGTGTGCCCGATTCATTTGCACCCTCGTTTATCTGAGTTCCTTGAGGCTGCAGCCAAGCAGCTGGTATGTGTGTGTGCCTGATATAAGTTTATCCATAGGATTACATTTATTTGATCATTTAATTCTTATAACGTGTTTGATGTACAGGAAATTTCTAAGGTAAAGGAGGCTATTTCCGTAGCAAATAATGCATGCTGGGCAATTGGAGAATTAGCAGTTAAGGTATGCAATTTTTAATGCTGTTATCTGATATAATAATATGTATGAAAACTAATCTAATGGGCATTGATGGACATTAGTTTGCATAGTATAGTTCTAAACTGTCACAATTAAAAATTAGGATAATTTCAGTTTCAAAAGTTGTTAAACAGTTTCAAAAGCTGTTCTAGACAGTAATGAATACTCTGATCTGATTGTTAAACCTTAGCCATGTATAATGATGTGGTAGAGAAGCCACAGACAGAGCAGCTAGTCTTTCTGTTCACAATGAAGGTAGTCAGCACCGAACCAATGAAGAATATATAACTTCCATGTCACATTTCATTCATTTTATATAAAACCGTCATTGAGAATTACAAGTTTTGATTTTCAGGTTCGTCAAGAAATTTCTCCCATCATTTTAACTGTAATATCATGCCTGGTCCCTATTCTTCAGCATGCAGAGGTCACTTACTTGTCATTTCACATTCTTCACTGATAATTTTGGTCATGTTTGGTTGCTGACTGTCTTCTGTTTATAGGGACTCAACAAGTCACTTATAGAAAACAGTGCAATAACGCTGGGGAGGCTTGCATGGGTCTGTCCAGACCTTGTATCACCACATATGGAGCATTTCATGCAATCTTGGTGCACTGCTTTGTCAATGTAAGTGATTGTACCACTCATGTGTTTTCTAAAGTCTTGACTTCCACACTATGTTGTCGAGATTGTGTGCTAGTTCGGAAACTCATGATATTATGATCCAGCACCTGTTCTTAACCATAATATCCTACTTTCTAATTCCTTCACATGAACTGTCTGCCCTCTTCAACCTCTCTTCTTGGTTCAATTGAACCCTAATCTCAGTCTTGTGGTTCTCGACTTCAATTTTGGGTTCTGCTTTCCATCTCTTCTCATGTCGCAGTTCGCTCAGAACCCATTCTCTTGGTTGCAAATCTTTGTTTTCTGTCAAGGGAGGTTTCTTCCTCATTTTGTTCACCATGTTCTTTTCTCACTTAGCCACGACCCTAAACTCTATTCTTTTTCAGCCATGACAGTTATCTTCTTTCTTCCTTTTTCTTTTCCCTAAAACTCATTAGTTGGGATCTTTTGGCCTTTATTTGAGATGTCTTCTGTACTATGTCTTTTTGTTATTTTCTTTTGGTTTTTATTTTGTATCTGTTCTCTGTTGTTTTTTTCATAATCATTATAAAATATAGAGATATTAATAATTAATAACACTTGTATTACAACTATAAAATAATACAACGACTGTAAAAATATTTTGTATCTGCTTTCTTTGGTTTTAATTTTTTAACTTAATTTTAGTAATATTATTATATGTATTGGGTAATTATACTATATTTTATCATACTTTTGTATCAAAATATATTTTTGGTAGGATTTTATAATCTTTTTTACTATCCTATCTTTTAAGATCTCGCAACCGTCTTCTTGATCTAAAGTAGGATCTCAATCATAACAATGCTTACACGATGAGCACATAAGAAATATCTCTGGTTCTCTTCATAGTAACATAAACGATAGTAATTCAACATTCGTACATCTTCACTCTACAAATAAACCACAACATCTTCACTCTACAAATAAACCACAACGTAAGATGTTCACTGTTTCATTGCACAGATTATCTTGTATATTGATTTCTCTCATGACTTTTTGGCAGGATACGAGATGATGTTGAAAAAGAGGATGCTTTTAGAGGTCTATGTGCTATGGTACCCATCATGCTCTTGCTAGCAAATACCACTTTTTGATCTTCCAAATTATTCCAGCTCCTATTCAAAGTTAAATATTTACATTTAGACTTGTAAAGTAATTGTGTTTTGCTTTTGTTTCAGGTCAAGACTAATCCTTCTGGAGCTCTAAGCTCACTTGTTTACATGTGCAAAGCCATTGCAAGTTGGCATGTATGTTTGGTCCTCATCATCATCATCTTAAAAGTTAACATGCATTAAGGTTTCTGTAATATAACTGCTTTTATTAATTTCTATAGGAAATAAGGAGTGAAGATTTACACAATGAAGTCTGTCAGGTCTTGCATGGGTATAAACAGGTTAGTATTGGTTCACTGTGGGCACACATCTGTCTTCGGAATTATACGTTTAAGTTATAGCTGTAATACTTTCTTCATGAAAATGAAACTATAATTCGGTGTTTATGCTATAGATGCTGCGCAATGGAGCATGGGATCAATGTATGTCAGCATTGGAGCCTCCAGTAAAAGAAAAGCTTTCAAAATATCAAGTATAATTCAATTGTGTGAGCTTGTATCTGCATTGACCATGTCGATCATTTTGTGTGTTGTCAAGCAATATTGGAGTAACGATTCATATTTAAAAGGAGTTTTTAGTCTGGGTCCAAGTTTTCATACAGGGTGGGTACCAGTATACAATTCGTTTGAGCTTGATGATTTCAGGCAGTTCCACAAGCCTTGAAGATCTGATTTGATGGAGTTTTCCATGAGAAATGTACAGGGGAAAGACTTTCAACCTTTAGAAATGCTTGATTCTTTGTGGTCTTTATAGTTAAAGCCTTCATTAAAAGCTGGGAGTTTTATTCGACCCTTGTGTTCGTCGTCACAGTTTTTTGAAATTTTTAGTTTTTTAAGTTGATAGGTTGTGTCTTGGTTACACAGTTTTGTACCACCAGAGAGAGGGAGAGAGAGAGAGAGGGGATATGATCTGACTTGTAGTTTCCACCGTATTTATTTAGTTGTTAGATTGTCTGTAAACTGTAACTTGAAATTCGATTTTCAATTGTTGCCTTAGGCAGCGCATCATTTAAATTTTGATTGGGACAATAATTATTTAAACTTGTGTATGCTTCATTCACTTCCCCTTGGCAATAGATAATTAATATCTATAGTGCCTATAATTGTGATTGATATGGTGTTTGTACTAAAATTTTAAGTACTTTGTTTTATCCTACAGTACGTATCATAATCAAATTATTTTAAAAATGAGATAATACACAACTGTATCGTAATATAATAAATTTATATTGATATTAATATAAAATTTTATTTGATTAATAGTGAAGCAAATGTTATGATGTTAATGGAATGGATATAGCATTATTCAACTACAGTCCAATATTTGAAGTAAGTCATTCTTAAGGCTATTGAATTATCGATTTGGGATTTGGTTAATTCAATATTTTTGGCCAAAATAGATCAAATATGTTTTCACGTCCAAGGTTCAGAACCAATTGACCAAGTTATTTAGGAGGATTTATATTTCTTATCCCCTGACGATTTTACAAAATTTACTCATTCAACATGATTCAACGCACACTTTTAGACCCAACTAATAATTTAGTACGACGTGATAATATTTTTTGGATTAATACATATGTGTTAAAATTATATTATAGATATGGTCTGTGTATTTGGTATTTGTTAAAAAATTGCCTTCTATAGAATATCAAAAGCGACAGCTGTCAATTTCTGGTTCGATATATTATTACTCATTTGTCATTGTTAACAACTAAGCAACTTCTAAACGATTCTGAACTTGCAATTATTATTGTACCCAATGAAAGTTGGTATTGCCAGCACAAATTTGCAGACATTAATGTTCAATAGGAGACACGTATGTAACGTTGTGGTTGGAGAAAGTGATTCTTGGCAGCTTCCATTTCTAGTCTTTCCCATCTCTTTTTTCTCTTGATATCTTCTTGATGTGCCATTGATTCTTTAGCTTCCATATCCATTAGACCCTTGGAATACAAATCTGGCTCCATTTCTTCCAACATAACTTTCACACTTTCTGTCAGTTGCCTCACGCTCTTGCTCCAATGCCACTTTAGGTTCTTTTCCATGCCTTGTACAATCACAGTAAATACTTCCACCGTTCCTATAAATGCCATCTTCACGAACTGCTCATTGTTCCATACATACAGTGCACGCTCTGCTACCTAAATCAAATTTATGTATCATCATAACAAATCCGTGTTTAATAAATCCATAATTCAAAAGAATGACAACAGAATAAGAAAGACAAGAGGCTTTAACTTGTTGCAGTTGAATAAGAGAAATTATTAGATATTTCTTGTTGAATAGAGAGCACAAAGAGTATGAGTATGTAGGATTTTAGCAATTAAAGTAAATTATGGAGATGAATAAGAGATAAACCTGAGAATTCCAACTGTTAATGCATTTTGTGATCTGTGTACACAAGGGCAAAGCCAACTTACGATACTGATCAGGGTCTAAATTCTCCACAAGATCTTCCAACTCCCCAATTAGCAAAATTTCTTTTTGACAGTTTGTGACAGGCCAGTACCTCAAAATTCCTCTAACAACAACTCCTCCAAGCATAGGCTCCTTCTGCACAAACTGTGACACACAATAAGCCAGTTGCCTATGATACACTAGCATCCCCTTAGTCTTGTGCAGAGGAATGAGAACTCTCATGAGGAACAACTTGTGCTCTTCCTTGAGTGGCACGGTAAAGCCATTGATTATGGTTCCCCATATCTCAAGCAAGTCAGCGATCCCAGGATGCTTGTCTGTCTCAAACACATAGTTCAAGAGCACTTCTGTCATTGATTTCCTCATGAAGGAACGATCAGAAATGAACTTGGAATATAACTTGTGGTACACGTTTTTCAAACTCTCACGTTCCCTTGGATCTTCTGATTGGAAAAGTGCTAGGAGGTTGCGGAGGAAAGAGTGACCTATGCACTCTCTTAGTATCTTTTGGTCTGTGATGTTAACAAGTTTGAGAAGTATCTCATAAACTATTTGTAGATGTGACCACAGGGGTGAAAAGATTGAGATGGGGTCTTCTTCTTCTGCCAAGTCTGAGATTGAAGAAGGGTTGGAAGGTGGAGGGAGTGGTCTGAAGAGATTGGCTGAGATCATTGCCACTAGAGGCACCAAAACTCTTACATGCACTGGCTTCTTTGAAGACTTCAATATAGAGACTAGTCTCGTGAGTTGAAGCCTCTTTGAGTCTCTTTGTGCAGGACATTCTGAAGGGTCAGTGAAGGTGAAAACAAAGGTGCAATAAGAGATAGATGAGAGAAGTTCTTCATTTCCTGAACCGGGAGAGGAAGAAGATGGAATGATGAAGTGAGGATTTTCCTGCTCAAAGAGGTCATGGAGTGTTTTTGAGTTCTTCTTTGGACTGCTTGTTGATGTTGATGGTGACACTTTCAGGCTAATCATGTTTTCTTCTTCTTCTTCTTCTCTGCTTTCTCTTTTGAAGTGTTGTTTGTCTCACAACGTTGTTATAGTTATATCTTTTCCGTCAAAAGAGGTAAAGTGATGGAGAAAATATGGAAATGTTCTTGTATATAAACGTTTTGTTTTGGTTCACACCAAAGCCAAAAGAGTGGCGATACCTTTTGCACAAGAAGCGTTGGAATGTCCGTTTGCTTCATTCTTGTGTCTGAAGGTATCCTCATCTCATCACATTGTTTCTAATCCTTCCATGTTGATTTTGCCACATGGAGTTTTAGGCATATTCCATGGCCTAGGCCTCATCAAAGGTTGTACATATTTCATGAATTGCCGAAACTAAAGACAACCTGTTTCTTAATATATTCATTTGTAGTTACAAAAAACACTTTGGAGAGTTCTATTATGTGTCTTTGCATGTGCTTCACCGGCCTCCAGTGTGTGATTATGTTTGTAAATAGAGAGATTTGGTTTGAGTCATTTTCTTTTCCTTGAGCACATGACAATGTTGTGTTTAGAAGGAAAAAGACAAAACAAATCTTGTATTGGACCTATAGCTAAGCTCACAAATCCTAGTTGTTTGTTTCTTTTTTGATAAATTTATAAAGAAATAATAATAATAATGATTATGATGATCCAGAGACTAGGTCTAACAAAACTGGCAGGCCTTTAGCCCGAGAAAAAAAAAAAACACAAATGTGGAAAACAGAAAGAATTACCCTTTGGAATTGTAGTCATAAATTGTATATTTGACATAGTGAAAAACTGACAATGACATCTGCAGTGAGAAGAGTTTGAAACCTGTCTTATAGAGTAACTAGCTAGTGTATGCATAGATAGTGTATAAAGAGTTATTATATTATTATCTAATTATTAACTGTCACTTATGATATTTTTTATTTTTATAACAATTATCTTAAAAATTATATTAATGTTTTTTATTTGTTAACTGTGTAAAATTTATATTATAATGGTTTCTAGAAATTAAACTATAGCAAAGACACGGCCATAATGCATTACCGAGCAGGAAAAAAAAAATTCTGTAGATAAATGTAGTGCGCAAATAATTAGAAACAACTATAGTTATATAAGTGAAGAAAAAGAAAGAAAGAGATAGATACTATATGTATTATATATATATATAATGTATAAATATATATATTATATTATGTGAAGATTGAGTTAGTTGATTAGTATTGTGTGAGTAAATTATTGTGTGAATAAGTTGATTGATTAACAGTATTGTAGATGATTATAAAATATAATTTTAGAAAAAATAACGATTTTTTGTTCAATTTACAATTCTCAGCTTTATATGAAAAGTGCAACAAAAAAATATAAGCCCTTTTATATAGGTTAATAGAAAAATGTGATTTTTTTTCAAATGAAATTTGTGTGAGAAAGTTAAGTGGTGAATAAATTTGTTTGGTGAAAGATAGAAGAGGGAGCTTGAATTCAATGGGCATTATGGTGACAAAGAAGAGCTCCATAGTGGAAAATTATTGGGTAGAGGCAGTTTATGTATTAGTCCATAAAGGAAGAAAACAAAAAAGAATGAATTTTATTTCTTAAAAAAGTTATTATTGTAAAAATTTTAACTTTTATTCTTTTATTTATTAAAAAAGTTATTATTTTTATTAATTGTGAAATTCTGTATAAATTAATTAATGATATTTTAAATATATATATATATATATATATATATATATATATTATTAGAAGTTCTGCAGAAAAAGATTACCCAACATTTTTTCGTTGCTTCTGCTATGTTAGTTCAGATTGGTAACTCGTATTCTGTTCTGAGAATGGACGAACGGTTAAAACTATATTTATTGTTAATATTTTTAAATTTTATCTCTTGATGATTTTTGTTATTGTAATCGAAAATATTTTTGTTTTTTAATTTCATAATTATTCATTTTCAGTTTAACTTGTTTTGTTGGAAACTTTTCATTAAATCAAAATTATTCCCAAAAGAATGTAATTTAAATAGGGGAATAAAATAGTCAATAAAATGCTTATTATAATTATAATTATAATTTTAAATATTCATACAGAATGAAAGTATTTTTAGAATTTGTTTCTAGTGGGAAATATTTTCAAGTATTTTTAGAATTTATTTCTAGGTGACAATATTTTGAAGTGTCTATTCTTACTTTCATTGCTAATAATCTTATATTTTGGTCATTTCTAATCATTGTCCTTTTATCTTTAGTTGTATATATTACTATACTTAATTTTTAAAATTTTTATTTATTTTAATTTATCCTTTTATTTTTAAATTAATTTTTAATATTTTCTAAAATATATTGTTGATTATTAAAAATAAATTTGTATCGCAATATAAATTGTTTCATAAATTAAAAAACGGATTTGTATTCTTAAAAATACTTATTTATTAACAATTTTAATTATAATAATAATTTTTTAATTTATTTGTAACTTTAATTACAATATATTTATATATTTAAAAGTATTTTACATTGAAAATTTAATTTTATAAAAATAAATATTTACCTCGTACATTAAATAGACTAAATTATTAGAATACTATTTTCTTAAACATTCAGGAATTTTATCTTCTAATAATTTTCTTCCTAAAACACATGTTAACTTTTCCTGTTTACAATAAAATGACTTACAACTCATAGGCAACTTTCCTGATAAAGAAATTAAAGCTTAATTTACTTTCAATTAACAAGATTAACTTGATTTAAACTTTGACACATAAAACAAACCACATTGATATCAATAATTAACTTTAGGTTATTTTTATTATTACATATGAGGTATAGTAAGATTATAATGATCCACAAGAAAAAGAAGAAAAGTAGTTGATTGACCATATATTCTTGTGAGAGTATATAGCATAGAAAATCAGTTATTAAAAAAATATAACAATTAAAACAAAAACAGAAAAACATGGTTAATCCTGAAACAAACTAGATATGAAGTAGGGCAAAAGATCAGTTATCCACAATAGTTATCCACAATATTGAATATAGGATATTAGATATGTGGTTATCTAAAATGGATCTCCATGTTCCTTGCATGTGTTTATATAAATATAAATGTGCATTGAGATAGAAGAAGCTTCTAGTGATGATGAAAAGTTCATACATAAGTCTGAGGGATATTATGGGACCTAACAACACAAAGAGTGTTAGTTGGGATGAGATTAAAATGATAAAGAATCCACTCCTAAAGCATCTTGCTTTGGCTTATCTTCAACCAATGTCTATACCTGATATTCTTCCACCTCAACAAAAAAAATCTTTCTATGGCTGTGCTGCACCAATTCTCCATGCCTTTCTCTCATTATTTTCTAAACTCAGAACCACTTATCAACACCATTGTCATGATCATAACAGACAAGACTAATATTAGGCAGTATTTAATCCAAGGAATTGACAATACATTACATTAGGGTTTTCTACAACTTTTCAACTTTTTGCTTCCTTGACTGTTACATCATGATTTTAGGTTTTACTTCACCCTTTTCTAAATTTTGTGTTTTTTTTTCTTCTAATAAATACTGTACATATCATTTTGTATTCCGCTGATGTTTGTTAGTTTTTGTTTTCAGTGAAAAAAAAATGAAAAAAATCCAAAGTTAACTTTATATAGAGTTTGCCTCATTTCAATTCTCTCGTTTACCATGAATGTTTACTCTATTTTGATCTTGTAGTTCAAGTGTATATATAGTATTGTAGTTAGTCATTTTTCTTAAGTATGGTTGAACATTTGTGCTACAACTATACACCATTTATGTCATATTCATGCCATCGGGTTTCAAGAAAAGATATTTCATTTAGTACTCATGCATGCTTGAAAAACAATGAGAGAACTTATTTTGGTAATTCAAATTCAGCATCTACTAAATAATTGAACTTCACACTTTTAAGATTCTGAGTCCAAGGAATAAAAACAATTATTTATTGGATGGAATCAAAGTGGAAAAAGGACTTTAATATAGTAAGTAGTTACCATTTTATAAAATTGAATTCTATCATCAACAGATTGATAATGCTTAAAAGAACCCTTGCACAATTCTGTTTCTCTTCTACGCCAAAGACACTCTATAAGCATTTTATACTTAATTACTTCTTCCAGTATACCAAAAGGAAAAATGAGTTTCTTCTACACATAAAGTGTGAGTTTCACATATAAACAGAAAATAGTTTTCACACTTTTTATGTTTACAATTTTAAAATCCAAACAAACCTTATTTTTCCCTTTAGTTTAGTTCAGATGTTATTGGTATAATAAAAAGTAGTTATAAAAATGTCTTACCGGTATAATATACAACTGACAAAAATTAAAAAAAAAAGAAGGTATAATACAACTTATAACTGAATTTATTATTTATCTTTATAATATATGACTTGTTTTCTTATAATTAATTTTCCTTCAAATGAACAAACACAAAGTTCGTTTTGAATTAATTTTTTCAAAAAAAAAAATGTTAGTCTTCAATTGTTAGAAAATAACTAGTGGGTTGCAATAGTCATTATTCTGTTTGTCCCTCACTTTTTATAAGGATTCCAAAAAAATTAGTTTATTTTCTTTCTTTAGTCAATCTTAATCTCCAGTTTCAGTAACAAACATAGCCAAAATCATAGATACAAATATTTAATAATAATATGTCAAATCATACATTTTTTTTTCACACCAAAATGAAATAAAACTTTGTTGAATACATTTATTTCCCATCAAAATTAAAACATACTTTAAAATGTATATTATACATCATTCAATTATTGATAGACATACAATTGTCTTTCAAACTAATCTAAGATGATTATTTTTGTCACTAATAAAAACCATTACATAAAATCAAACTCCTTTGGTAACATTACATAACCTAATAAACTTGTGCTTGGTGTTGTGAAAGGACTCAAGCTATATATAATACATTAGCCAATAAAATTAAAACTAGAAAAAAGAATCAATGATGTTCCACACATAGAGTTAAATTAAATCTCTTCAGGGATGCTCTGTAGAACAGGACTCCAACACTTGTGTGTGGAAACATACTTTTTCTTCCATAACATATTCAATCGTTGTTCCACTGAAGAAACATACATTGTTGATTTAACACCACTACTCATCACTTCCACTAGTTTCTTTAACTCACTTTTTCTGACCACAATCTTCACCCTCATAACCCCTCCATCTTCTTCTGTGCATGAAACAACTCCTACTCCTACTCCTCCATTTCCCTTTTCAACAACCATGCCTTCCAACACCTCCTTTGCTCTATTATTCTTCTTCTTTTTATTCCAACCTTTCAACAATTCACACCCTCTCCTCATTGGAACACCCTTCAACATCATTCTTCTAATTAAATCTTTGAAACTTGATAACAATTTTCTTTGTGAATGAATATATGTCACTAGCTATATATATCTATGAAGTATGAAAGTTGATGATGGAGCCAACCTTGTATATATAGAGATGAACAATGAACCTTAAATATTGAAAAAAAAAATGATGTTGTTATCTGGTATTCGGTGACGTATTAAATTAAATTATTAATTAAATAAAGTCAATGACATGGTAAAGTACATAGAGGGTGGTGCCATTGTGATAAATTAGAGATACCATACTCAAGTAATAAATATTGAATTCAAGTTCTCCAACTACTCACATGGTCTCTCTATTAATCAATTGAATCTTGCGATACTTGTAGTTGGGAGAATTATAATGAAAATGACACGTTTGCATGGAGTGGAGAATTTCTCAAGTGTAAACGTGTTATATATATCTTATCTTAGAACCAGGAGAGAGAAGAAGAAAATAATTTTTGTGTGTAATCAAATTTTGTTAGCCTTTTTCATTAGTTGAAAATTATTTCTTTATATGTGAAAATTGTTTAGCCCATGAACATATATGTATGATCTAGACCATATAATAATATAATAATGTGTTATGAGTATAGAAAATTGATTTAGTTTATAATCACATAGCTTCTTAATATATAAACAATTGCCAATCATAGTTTGGAGTTATGGTGGTTAGTGTTAGAGATGGTAGAGGAATTTAGACCCAAAATTTTCATACAACATAGAATAGCTAGAGACTTAGAGTCTCATATAAAATTTGTCTAATAATTGAGCTGTGTTTGTTTAATTTAGTTATTCTCAATCTTTCTTTCTATGTTTCAAGTTTCAACGACTATACCTGTAATTTGGTAGCAGATTGTTTTTTTATTTGTTTTCATTTATATAATCATGTAAGTAGCTGTCATTAATGTGGTAATTATTGGCTCACCCCATTTGACAAATTTTAGTTGAATTTGTATATACTTTCTAGATTTTTCCTGCGCAGCCTAATAAATTCTGTTGAACGTAGAATTGAATTTAAACGACAAGTTATGTATATATATGTTAATGTTATGTATAGTTTCCAGAAGGCTTAAGGCTTTACCTTAGCATGAATAAGTCTCTGGTGCACCACAAGATATTTTTTAATTGTTACGGTCATGTGTATGTGTTAATACTTTATATGTTTTAAGTGTGACAACAATGTTTTCTCAGAATTAATGTAAGCTTCCTCTCATAAATTGGGTGTACTTAACGGTTGTCTTAAGCTTTAAACTTTGGTATGTTCTTTATTATTTGGTACACAACATTAATTTTTAAAAAATATTTAATAGATAACTTATAACTATAAAACGTAGATAATTACATATTTAAATTTGTAAAAATATGAAATACAGACAAAAAAAAATAATCAATAGTATTGGAGATGTTTCATAATCTTTCATGTAAGAGAATATCAGTAATTTGTGGAAAAAAAAATTCAATAGCGCTAGAAATATTTTATAGTTGGAATCTTTTGTATCAGATAACATCAGTAATTTACGAAAAATAATAAATAAATAGATTATATAATTTCATAATGAATCGGCAAATTCTTAATCAATATAAGAACAAAGAATTCATTTTAATTTTTATTAAAAATTAATAATCAATTTTCCTTCGTATCTTATAAAATATTAATTATAATATGTGAAAAAAATTAATAATATATATATATATATATATATATATTATAAATAAATTGGTTGATGAGTTGTTTAACAAGAGGACGACTTAATTCATCCCTTTCATATATAAAAAAATTATTTCGGCAGCAAAAAGAGTGCCAATAATATTTGTATTTTGCGCATAGAGACGGGAACGATCAAATCAAATAGTTCAGTTTTTTTGGTATTTTCTTCTGACATATATCCAAAGTCTTATGTCAATTGCTATAAGTCTATAAGAATATATTAAATAGTTCAGAGTTATCATGTGTTAATCTAGTGACACAATATGTAATTAAGCTTCATTAATAATAAATTTTATTGATATTTTTTGAATTAGAAATTTGACAACTTTTTATGTGAAAATGAATCAAAATTATATACATAAGTATAGTAGTTTTGAAACCATAGAATAACAGTTTTGGCAAGAGTGTGAAGTCTAGTTCATTCAGGGTTTTAATGAGGCGTGGGTCAGTGCATGGCGTGAGTTTCATGGACAAGTGTGACTCAAACAACAAGACATACAACTCAGAATCAGAGCCTCACAAAACAACATCATTCCTTGTTGGTGAAGGTAAGGACAGGAAATGGTGAAGATAATTCATTACTTCTTTTCTTTTATTTTCTTTTTAATAGAGAAGAGAGAAGAAAATATATTTCAGCCAGAGTTCAAATTTTGTCTACTTAAACTTTTCTTTTAAAAAATGTATTAATTGGACAAAATGTAGTTTTGGTAAAAGTTTTTGTTCAAAACATATATAGGTATTTAGTACTTTAAATAATTAGTCTCTAAATCTGCATCAAAAAATATCCCAGTCATCCGAGACAACTTATTGATTAAATTAATCATTTAATTTATTGATAAGAAGAATTTTTTTTAGAAGATGTACATTATTTTGATACAGAATACATTTATGAAATAGCACAAGTTGATATAAGATACTATGAAATTAGCCTGAAAATTCAACCCACTAAATCTAAGAGTGAAGGAAGAAGTAAAGAAAGAACAAAGAGAGAAGAAAAAGTTGTGAGTTGAGTTTGAAATTTTTGTTATTAAAATGAATTTTAAAGTTATGGATTCTAAAATGAATTTTCATGGTTAATCAATTACAAATTAATTTTTTCAAGATTTACAGGGAATTTTATTATCAAAGTTGATAAATTTACTATTTGGGTTGATTGATATTTTATTTTAACAATTAAAATTTATTAATATTTACTTGATAAAAAAAAAAAAGAAGGAAAACCATTCAAGAATTTTGTGGGCAGTGAGGGAACACATTATTTTTTAGTTCACATGATGAGAAACTAGATATCATCAATATGCAAGCCTACATCTTAGTGGTAGATTTCTACATTCAAGAGATTACTGATTTAGATATTGAATACTATACTAGTGGCAGAAACAATTATTACTATTTAGACCTACTACAAAACTCTGAATAATGTCTGTATAGAATATTATTACTTTTTTCTTCTTATGAACAGCTCAAATATCTTTTTCCTCTTTTGCTTTTGGTTCATAGGATGATGGTTAACGTTGTTTTGAATTGGATTGGGTTGATTCTCTTGTTTGGGCCATTTTCGTTACCGGGCCCACAATTTGCAGAGTGGCCCACACTCAATTAAACCAGGGAAGTTGACATCTAACTTGTCACAAAAGTATCATCCCTTCTGATCCAAAAACAAATTAGAGAATGTTGACATTCCCAATTATCAAATAAAATAGTTGATATTTTTGAAAGAGAAAAAATAAAAAAAATACATTGAATCAATATCATAAAAAAAATATGTAAACAACTAAAAATTAAACTAATTAATTATATAATAAAATTGAGTGCGAAATAAAATTGATGAATAAATCAATAACCAAACCTTTATACTTGAATTGTTGCTCAAGTATTCCCCATTCACCCTTTTCAGCCCAAAAACAAAAGTTTTGCTTCACCCCATCAAATCCACTTTTGACATTACATAAACAGATCTTTACTTTTTATCCTCAATGAGTTAGTTAAAAGTTTAAAAATAATATAAATTTTTTTAATACGTGCTTTGTTATTAACACATACACTTAATGTAAAGAGAGTTAATTAAAAGAATTGAAAAGGAAAAGAAGAAAAAGAGAGTGAACTGAATTTTGTGTGACATTTTTCTCTTTTTCTTTACACATTGAATAATTCTACACTTTGCTTTCTCTTTTTTTGTGGAAGAAAGGGAACACGAATTACCCGATTTATTTTTTCAATGTATAATTTGAGAAGATTTAAGTCTAATTGCAAAGTGAAACGACCCGCTATATTTTATTGTTGAAATATATTTATATTCTTCATTTATCATTATTATTAAAAATGTTTCCCTTCATTTAAATTTCTTTATATAAAATTTTAAAGATACTTTTACTTGCCAACAAAATGTTAAAAAAAATCACTTCACATAGATTATGCCATAACCATACATCAAAAGTTATTTTACAAAACGTCACATAGTTATGTAATATTGTGACTATTTTAATATACACAGTATTATTTCCAATCTTCATGCTATCTAACATTCATTGACATCTCCCCATTTCATTACTGAATCTACCTGTCAATCTGCTCCTCCGAATAAAATTCAGGATCATCACAAAGTGTCAAACCACGACACAAACACGCAAGGGTGAGCTTTCCATTAATAGCATATAAAATATTAATATGATATATTTCAAAATCAAATAAATACATAGTGAATTATGACTTAAATGAAATTTCTATATCATGCATGCTCCAACCTCAACTCCAAAAATATGCAATGTGGTACCATAATAGATAATACGATATAATCATCGAATAACTTTACCGACCAGTTAGGATTTCCCGATGGTACACGAGAATCTCATAAACAATCATGTGATCATCATGAATTAAATGAATTCTCACCATAAAAATCCCCAAGTCCGGCATCCCACCAAGACGCACGCTTAAGTTTATTATCCGTCCCTCTAACCGAGCCACCTCTTTTGAGGCATGTATGCATGAATGAAAATTTTACCTCCCTTTCTAGAATATTATTTAAAATCATTCATATTTCAAAATACCAAAAACAATCAATAACCACCAAAAAAATCAAGAAACACCCATAAACAAGATCCGTATACGTGAATAATAGTACCGTATACGAAAATAGTGCGATATGCTAGAAAAATGACCGTAGTCCATGAATAGTACACCAGGTAAGTTCCCAGGAAAGAGTGGTGAAATCACAAATGGATTCCCTTAATAACCAGGTCTTTCCTTAGCGAACTTTCCTAGACATGCACTTCCACACTACCACCCTTTTCCTAACAACAAGAATAGTTCTTTTTCTCGATGTGGAAGATCGGACAAAACCGCAACCACAGAGCATACTAAGAATATTCTTAGCACTTTAGCATAACAACAATAATAATTCTGTTCTGATGTGGAAGATCGGACAAAACCGCAACCACAGAGCATACTAAGAATACATGAATAGTACCATATACATGAATAGTAAATATTGTATACATGAATAGTAAAATAACGTATACATGAATAGTAAAATACGGCATACATGAATAGTAAAATACGGTATACATGAATAGTAAAATACGATATACATGAATAGTAAAGTAAGATAAGGACAACTCCCCTTACCTGTTTCTCCTAGTTTCTCTATTCCTTCCCCTACTTACTTGCTCCTATCTAATTTGGAGAGATTTCTAAGAGAGAGTTTAAGAGAATGTTCTTGATTTTGTGATTATAACTGAAACTCTTAGGCCCTATTTATAGGATTTCAAAAGTTACTATTTTTGCACAGTAAAAGTTACTATTTGCATAGTGATTTCATTATAATAATAAATTCGTGTAACTCATTTATTATTATTTTTTTTTCTTTATTATTTGCACAGTAATTTACTATTTGCACAGTAATTACTATTTGCATAGTAATTTAATCTTCTTCAAATTATATTTAAATTTCTGGAGTGTTACAATACTACCCCACATAAAAAAAATTTCGTCATCGAAATTTACCTCATTCAAATAGTGCAGGGTAGCTTTTCCGCATCTCACTTTCCAGTTCCCATGTTGCATCATCTGTTCCCCAAATAACCTTTACTAAAGGAATATCTTTCCCTCTTAAGGTTTTGATACTCCTATCCTCAATCCTTATTGGTAATGCTTCATATGTTAGATTATCCTTTATTTGTACATCATCTAACTCAATTACATGTGATGAATCAGGAATGTATTTACGAAGTTGTGAAACATGAAAGACATTATGAAGATTAGAAAGAATTGGGGGTAAAGCAATTTGGTAAGCCACAGGACCTACTCTTTTTATTATTTGAAAGGGACCAATGAAACGCGGTGAAAGTTTTCGGGATTTTAAAACTCTCCCAATACCGGTCCAAGGATTTACCCTTAAGAATACGTGATCACCAACATCAAATTCTAAATCTTTTCTTCTTTTATCATGATAACTTTTCTCGCCTACTTTGTGCGCTCTCATCTTTTCCTGAATTAATTTAATTTTTTCTGAGGTTTGTTGTACAATCTCAGGTCCTAAAATTAAACTTTCTCCTGATTCATTCCAACACAAAGGGGTTCTACATTTTCTTCCATATAAAGCTTCAAAAGGTGCCATACCAATGGAAGAATGAAAACTATTATTGTAAGTAAATTCTATCAAAGGCAAAAAGTCTACCCAACAACCCTTATGTTCTAAAACACAAGCTCTTAATAAATCTTCTAAAGATTGGATTGTTCTTTCGGTTGTCCATCGGTTTGGGGATGATAGGCGAACTTAATTTTAATTTGGTGCCTAAAGCTTTATGTAGACTCTCCCAAAATCTTGAAGTAAATCTAGGGTCTCTATCTGATACAATACTAGATGGTACACCATGTAATCTTACAATCTCACCTATGTACAAATTAGTTAATTTATCTAAAGAATACCTAATATTAATAGGAATAAAATGTGCAGACTTAGTTAAACGATCTACTATCACCCAAATTGAATCAAATCCCCTAGGGCTTCTTGGCAAAGCTACCACAAAATCCATAGATATGCTATCCCATTTCCATTGTGGTATTTCTAAAGGTTGCAATAAACCTCGAGGTTTCGATGTTCAATTTTAGCCTTTTGACAAATTAAACAAGAATACACATATTCATAAATTTCTTTCTTCATTTGAGGCCACCAGAACATGGTTTTCAAATCTTTGTACATTTTAGTGGCACCAGGATGAATACTTAATTTGCTTTTATGTGCTTCCTCCAAAATTGTTTTTCTAACTTCTGTTATATTAGGAATACAAATTCTATCTTGAAACCTCAAAATACCATCCATTCCAATCTTAAACTCACTACTTTTTCCTTGATTCAAAATTTCCATTTGAGTTTTCAGAAAAGGATCAAATTCTTGCTTCTGTCTAATTTCTTCCAAAAATGTGTTAGAAATTTGTAAAGCTCCTAATCTAATACTCGTATTAGTAGTTTCACACACTAAACTAAGATCTCAAATTGTTCTAATAAATCCATTTCTCTAATCATCAGTGAAGACATAATCAAAGACTTCCTACTTAAAGCATCTGCTACCACATTAGCCTTTCCTCCGGGATGGTAATTAAGTTCAAAATCATAATCCTTTAAAAATTCCATCCATCTTCTTTGTCTCATGTTTAATTCTTTTTGACTAAATAAATATTTAAGGCTTTTGTGATCGCTAAATACTTCAAACCTAGTTCCATACAAATAGTGTCTCCACATCTTAAGTGTGAATACTACAGCCGCTAATTCTAGATCATGGGTTGGATAATTTTTCTCATGAATCTTAAGTTGTCTAGAAGCATATGCTACCACTTTACCATCTTGCATCAATACTCCTCCTAAACCCATTTTAGATGCATCACAATACACTACAAAAGGTTCTTTGGGATCAGGTAGAGTTAATACTGGGGCAGTGGTCAATCTTTCCTTGAGAGTTTGAAAACTATTCTCACATTCGTGGTCCAAATAAATGCTTGGTTCTTTCGGGTCAAAGTAGTCAAAGGTAAAGCTATTTTAGAAAAATCTTTAATAAATCTCCTATAATATCCTGCTAATCCTAGAAAACTCCTAATCTCTGTTACACTTTTAGGTCTCTCCCACTCCAAAACAGATTGTACCTTACAGGGATCTACAGATATTCCCCCTTGACTTATCACATGACCTAAAAAACTCATTTTCTCCATCCAAAATTCACACTTAGATAATTTAGCAAAAGCTTTTTATCCTTTAAAATCTGTAATACTATTTTTAAGTGTTTGGCATGATCCTCCCTATTTTTACTTTTGTACACTAATATATCATCAATGAATACAATTACAAAATGATCAAGATAAGGGTGAAAAATTCGATTCATGTAATCCATGAATACTGAGCATTAGTTACTCCAAAAGGCATAACTAAATACTCATAAGTGCCCATAACGAGTACTAAAAGCAGTTTTGGAATATCCTCGGATTTTACCCTAATCGATGATATCCTGATCTTAAATCAATCTTACTAAAGATACATGCCCCTCTTAATTGATCCATAAGATCATCAATCCTAGGCGATGGATATTTATTCTTAATAGTTACTTTATTTAATTGTCTATAATCTATACACATTCTCATGGTTCCATCCTTTTTCTTAACTAACAAAACTGGAGCTCCCCATGGTGACACACTAGGCCTTACTAACTGTTTGTTTAACAATTCTTCAATCTGTTTCTTGACTTCTGCTAATTCTACAGGAGACATTCTATATGGTGCTATGGAAATTGGTCTTGTTCCTGGAACTAAATTAATAGAAAACTCAACTTCTCTTTCAGGAGGTAACTTATCTACTTCTTGAAATATCTCAACAAAATCTTTTACTACCGGCACACTACTCACTTCATTTTCAGGACTTAGTTTTATTAGCGGTGATTAGGTATACTTGGGTATTATTATCCCTTAAAGATTTTAAAACTTTATTTATGGAAATAATTTCAACATCCCTACTCACCTCCTGTCTCGAAAAATAATTGTTTTGTCAAAGCAATTCAACAAAACATGATTAGTGGACAACCAATCCATACCTAAAACAACGTCAATTTGCTGAAGGGGTAAACAAATCAAATTGACACAGAAAGGTTTATCACAAATTTTTATTTTACAGTTTAGACAAATATCGGAGGTTAAAACTGAAGTCCCAGTTGGGGTATTTACTTCTAAGTTAAAGTTTAATGAAGACACGGAAGTTTCAATTTTTGTACACAAGAATATGCCACGAAAGAATGAGTAGCACCCGAAATCAAATAATACAGATTAAAGGAGTTTCACTTATGAAGCATTTACCTCGAATCAAAGGTTCCGAAATTTCATTCCCATTAAGAGAAAAAATTCTTCCTTGAGCTTTAGGTTTTTCGTGTTGCTTTCCTTGCGTGTTTCCTTTTCTGACAATCCTTTTGCTAGATGCCCCTTGATGTTGCACTTGTAACAGAAGATACAGGATGAAGCATAGTGCCCGAATTCTCTACACTTAAAACACTTGACATTGACAGGATTATATTCACGATTTCTCATAGGAGCTTTAGAGAAATTCCCATTAGGACGTTCCCTAAATCCTTGAGAAACTTGGTATGGTTTCCCTTTATTTTCGAACCCCATTCTTTTATTTTTAATGGGTCCTCCACTGTTTTTATTTCTATAATATACAACTCTAGCCCGAGAATCCTCATCATATATTCTACACATATTTACAAGTACTGGAAATTGGTGAATACCTTGATAATTTATAGCCTGTTTTATTTGAGTAGTAAACCATTTACAAATTTAACACATTTAGACCTTTCACCATCTTTTCCATGATAATGTCTTGAATATCTAATTAGATCCTCAAACTTAACCGCATATTCTCACCTTTGTTAAGTTCCTTTGTTTCAATTCCAAAACTCCATCTCTTTCTTATTCCTTATATCTTCAAGAAAATATTTTTCTAAAAACAATTCCTTAAATTCTTCCCATTTTATTGTTTCTCCCTCCTTTGCTACATACTGGCAGATATTTTCCCACCAATATTCTGCCTCCTCCACTAACATATGAGTTGCAAAAATTACCTTTTTATCTTCACAACATTCCATTACCCTAAAATCTTTCCAATCTCTTTTTCAATGCATCGTTGAGCACCTTCAGGATCATATCCACCTCCAAAAGTAGGTGGATTATTTTTCTGAAAACGCTCAAGACCACCGTATCCATTTTGCTCATTGTTGTTCCTATTCTGATTTCCAATTGCTTGAGCAAGATTTTCAAGTGCCTCAGCTATTGCTCTATCGTCTCTTCCTGCCATCTATTACTGTTAATATTAAAAAAATTATTTCTCTTACTCTTACTACTTTATACCAGAATGCACAATGAATAATCAAACAACCGCTCAAGCAAACAAACAAACAATCATTAACACACAACAAAAACATAGTAAGCACATAACTCACAAGTCGAACCGTTCGACTCGCTTCCGATACCAACCAAACGACCCGCTATATTTTATTGTTGAAATATATTTATATTCTTCATTTATCATTATTATTAAAAATGTTTCCCTTCATTTAAATTTCTTTAAATAAAATTTTAAAGATACTTTTACTTGCCAACAAAATGTTAAAAAAAACCACTTCACATAGATTATGCCATAACCATACATCAAAAGTTATTTTACAAAACGTCACATAGTTATGTAATATTGTGACTATTTTAATATACACAGTATTATTTCCAATCTTCATGCTATCTAACATTCCTTGACATCTCCCCATTTCATTACTGAATCTACCTGTCAATCTGCTCCTCCGAATAAAATTCAGGATCATCACAGGTGTCAAACCACAGACACAAACACGCAAGGGTGAGCTTTCCATTAATAGCATATAAAATATTAATATGATATATTTCAAAATCAAATAAATACATAGTGAATTATGACTTAAATGAAATTTCTATATCATGCATGCTCCAACCTCAACTCCAAAAATATGCAATGTGGTACCATAATAGATAATACGATATAATCATCGAATAACTTTACCGACCAGTTGGGATTTCCCAGTGGTACACAGAATCTCATAAACAATCATGTGATCATCATGAATTAAATGAATTCTCACCATAAAAATCCCCCAAGTCTGGCATCCCACCAAGACGCACGGCTTAAGTTTATTATCTCGTCCCTAACCGAGGCCACCTCTTTTGAGGCATGTATGCATGAATGAAAATTTTACCTCCCTTTCTAGAATATTATTTAAAATCATTCATATTTCAATATACCAAAAACAATCAATAACCACCAAAAAAAATCAAGAAACACCCATAAACAAGATCTGTATACGTGAATAGTACCGTATATCTGAGAATAGTCAATATGCTAGAAAAATGACCGTAGTCCATGAATAGTACACCAGGTAAGTTCCCGGGAAAGAGTGGTGAAATCACAAATGGATTCCCTTAATAACCAGGTCTTTCCTTAGCCAAACTTTCCTAGACATGCACTTCCACACTACCACCCTTTTCTAACAACAAGAATAGTTCTTTTTCGATGTGGAAGATCGGACAAAACCGCAACCACGAGCATACTAAGAATATTCTTAGCACTTTAGCATAACAACAATAATAATTCTGTTCTGATGTGGAAGATCGGACAAAACCGCAACCACAGAGCATACTAAGAATACATGAATAGTACCATATACATGAATAGTAAATATTGTATACATGAATAGTAAAATAACGTATACATGAATAGTAAAATACGGCATACATGAATAGTAAAATACGGTATACATGAATAGTAAAATACGATATACATGAATAGTAAAGTAAGATAAGGACAACTCCCCTTACCTGTTTCTACTAGCTTCTCTATTCCTTCCCCTACTTACTTGCTCCTATCTAATTTGGAGAGATTTCTAAGAGAGAGTTTAAGAGAATGTTCTTGATTTTGTGATTATAACTGAAACCCTTAGGCCCTATTTATAGGATTTCAAAAGTTACTATTTTGCACAGTAAAAGTTACTATTTGCATAGTGATTTCATTATAATAATAAATTCGTGTAACTCGTTTATTATTATTTTTTTTTCTTTATTATTTGCACAATAATTTACTATTTGCACAGTAATTATTATTTACATAGTAATTTAATCTTCTTCAAATTATATTTAAATTTCTGGAGTGTTACACAAAGCATTAAATGATTGTGTTAGTAATTGAGTTTAAAGTCGTTGCATCAACTAAAACTACATTGACGATCATCTAACTGTAGCATATGAATAATTGTGGCAAGGTGCCTTGCAGATATCTAACCATTTCTTGTAGGAAACTGCAAAGGTCATTTCACGTTAATTCATTGACTTAATGGCTAATTCATGTTATTACATTACATCATCTCTTTAAATCATGAAATCTGGTGTTAGGAAATTATCAATTCTCAAATCTATCATTTTACAACACTTCTTTTAACTTTAATTCTATCATTTTAAATGCTAAAATTGCTACTAGAAGTAAAACTTTAAAATAAAATAAAATTATTGAGATTAAAAAAAGTTTACTAGATACTAATCAATCATTAATTTACTCGTTTACTTGTTAATTTAGTTATTTATTTATGCAGACCATTGTTCGCTTTATATTTCATGCCATTATTACTTTTATGATAAAACAAAACCTTAAACAGTACTCAACAGCTTTTCCATTTATAGCATTTAAATTCTTGCCAAGCCGAAAGTGCCAATGTCACATTTCTCACTGCTAAATATGAATTATTGACTGAGTCAAGACAAATATTGTACAACTCTAAATATTTATTTTTTACAAAATCTTTTTTTTAAAATATATTTGGTAGACAACTGAAACACATAATAGTATATCACTAATTATAAACGTGATGACATATATATTTTTATGAGAGAGTTCTCTGATTGACTGTGTATTGCAATTGCGAAGTAAAATTGTTATTTTTTTTATGTTTGTATTATTTTTTGTTCTGTTGTTCTTACATTATGTATAATATTTTTATTTACCAAAATAACACCCTACAATGTTGATAGTAAAAAAAAGAAGTGTATACATATATAAAGCAAATTAATCTTCTTTTTTTTTCTCATTTGTTCATGATTTTCAAGGTTGAGCTACATTAGGAGATTATGCTAAGATTAAGAATGAATTAGATATTCTAGCATGTAACTAAAGTGGAAAAGAAATTAGAGTTGTGTTGAAAAAGAGTGAGAGATAGAAAGAGAAGTCACGACATTCATATGTTGAAAATTGAGAGCGAAACGTGACGTTTACACGAAGGTGTGGGAGATGTATATATTGATTGGTATTTGTTCCCTCCCACGTCCCAATAATGTTACTCAATTTAAACAAATGTAAACACAATAGGTAAATCCAAAGCATGAAGTTTCGTTAAGGCCATGACATATAGTAAAAAGTAACTTGGAAGCTACGTCTCTTTGGTGCTTTTGCTTTACTTTGGTTGCATTGTTGTTAGTACTTTGAAATGACATTTGGAATCTTGTTTTGCTCACTTTTTTCTCTCTCTTAGCACACTCCACTCACTAACTTACAGCATAGGGTATAAGACACAAACAACCGAACCAACATTTCAGTTCTGAGAGTCCTTATATTTCAACTTGTGTTGTGTACCAGACATTCTTCCTCAGTACTCTCAACTAAGTTTGTGCTTGTTCTTGTGTTGTGTGTGTGCAAAGTGCACTATTTCCAAAAACAATTTAGTATTTTATTAGTATTGTGATGGAGGGGTTAAGAGGACTGAATCACTTATTTGTGACAATGTTTCTGACGGGGTTTGGAGGTTTCACAGTTATACCTGCAATAACAGATGTTACCATGGCTGCACTTTGTCCTGGTCAAGACAAATGTTCACTTGCCATTTACCTTTCTGGTTTCCAACAAGCTGTGAGTATCTTCCATTTCCAAATTTCTTTCTCTCTTTTCCTACCATACATACATCTTTCCATGCAATCAGGCCAAAGTTTACTCACACAACACAACAATTTCATCAACACAACATATATATATATATTTATATCTTCATATTCAGGTTGAACATGAACTTGACTTTGGAATTATATATACTTAACTAGCCTTTTTTATGTTCTTTTTTATTCATCTATTTCAATTTCTATTTGTTTGTTTATCTCAATTGCGGTGTACGGTTGAAAATACACGCAGCATTATCATTTAATATCACAAGATTCAATGATGTTGCTGACTTACAAGTTTCCGGAATTCCTGTTACTATAGATGACTAAACTTTTCTTTCTTCTGTCATTTCACACCTATTTTAACATGACACCATACTTTTATTTTATTTATATATATAACATCACCTACTGCATTTATTATTTTCTATTTCTTTTTTCTTTCTATTTATATCCTCTCTTATTTTCGAGCTGGGCATTTATCAGAACCTCATTTAAAGAATTTTTAAAATCAATTCTATACAATTTTTTCTTTAAATATAAATAATACTTACAAATAAGATATGCAAGTTTTTATAAAATAAAAATTAGTTTTGAGATAGGAAAAACAAGTTATATTATCCATATAGTATATTTACAATACTACTTTTCTATAATATTTTCTAAAAAAACCATCACTTTCCAAAAGAATATGTATTTATCCACTTACGTAAGGCTTTGTTTTGGGGAGATATTTTCTCAGTCGTGTAAAGAAAAATATCTTTTTTACAGCAAAATATACAATTAAGAAAGTAATATAAAATGAAGCAATAAGAAAAACAAAGTAATCATGTAAAAGAATATTATATAAACAACATATCTATTGGTAGGATTTATCTAGATAGACTTAGCTGCTAGCTAGGTATGCTTCTTTTTGGGTTGTGAAAATTTGAGAAGGAAGTGTTACTCTATTTTATAGTCATAACGTACTTCAATTTTCAGTAACCTGTAATCTATAAAATCCTACCAAATAAGTCAACCACTGTATTAGTATAAACAAACTGAGAGACCTAAGAAAACAAAAGAGGCCAAAAAATGATAAAGTAATTGAAGTGAAGTATCTTGTCAATGCTCATTTTTCTTTTGTCCTTAAATCAGAAAATTACAAGTTTCTTTTTTTATTATGTTACACTTGAAAGTCATTTCATGCTGTAAAAAACAAAATTTAAGTTATATATGTATTTTATTTTGATAGAAACATATTTTTCCATGTGTAAGTTACTTTTTCATTGTTGTGCTGTGTGCATCACATTCATACTTTCTAGCTGACCCTTGTAGTTTAAAAGATATTAAGCTCTTCTTGTTAATTTCTCAATGTGTAGTTAACATTTTCCTGCAAAAAGAAAACAAAATTGTATCAACCAGTACAAAAACGACTTTACTTCGTTAATAACTGTAATACGCAGCCAACCAGTCAACTCATTCACAGAATTTATTCGTATTTTTTTCTCTTCACATTTTATAATTGATTGTCTGCGTATTCCAGTTGTCTACCAAATAATTTCCGTAAAAAAAATATTTTACACACTTGCTATATACGTATGAAAATAGCTAAACCAGAATAACTATTTACTATTTTTCTTTATCTTTAACATCTCTCAAGACATGCATTTATTATAGTATATGCTCTATTTTAGCATCTTATGACTTTTTGTAATATTTAAAAATATTCAAAAAGTAAAAAATATTACCTATTAAATGTAGTAATATTTTAGTAAATATTGTATATGAGTCATGTCAGAAAATATTCATTATATAGAAAATATAGAGATAAATACAAAAGCATTAATATACATTATATAGAAAAATATTACTACACAAATATAATTTCTTTTTTGATAATAAGGAACATGTATATCCACTACATTTCACTTTAGTGAATGTTGATGAGGTCCTATTGTGGAAGGTCAAAAAGCTAGTTGAGAAAAAGCAAGAAAAAGAATGAACATGGAAGTGAGAAATGAGCACTAACAAAGTGTGGATGATGTTGTTGTAGATGGCTGGAGTGGGGTCAGTGGTGATGACACCATTAATAGGAAACTTGTCAGACCGATATGGTAGGAAAGCGTTGCTCACACTTCCTCTTACAGTCTCTGTCATTCCTCTAGGTACTTTATTATTCTATTCACATACTTTATTTTATTATATTTCGTTTTTCTAATGTCTCATTTTAAGAAAATCTTTAATTATAGAATATGTTTCTAGTTTTTTCTGAAACTGTTACAAAAATTCTTAGTACTTTTTATTTATTTTTCCAAAAGAAAAACTCTTAAGAATGATCTGATGAATTCAAGGTTGTGGTCTCTTGGTGGGAAGCCTAATCATTAACCATGCATGAATATTCACTAGCAGGAGATCGTTTTGTCACTGTTTAACTTTATCAATTGACCCCATTTTTGTTTTTTTGGTGTAATGAGCTTGATTTTATTGACTAAACGTGATCCAACTTTGATTGATGTAAATTCGCATTGTCATCAATTAAAAAGGTTACCCCTTTAAAGCAAATACACAGGACATTTGAAAAGATAATATTTTTTGTTTTGCTTATATCAATTGGATAATTTTATGAATTTAATGTGATGTATATTTGCAGTGATATTGGCATATAGCAGAGAAACTAAATTCTTCTATGCCTACTATGCGGTAAAAACTCTAGCTGCCATGGCTGGTGAAGGGAGCTTCCACTGCCTGGCTTTTGCATATGTGGTACTTCTCAATCCCATAAACCTATAAACTCATCTATTTTTATATATTAGTGACACTCATTGTCACTCTACATATTAGTGACACTCGTTATCACTCATTGTTACTCGTCTATTTCCATATATTAGTAACACTCATTTTTACTTTACATAGAGTAAATACTCGTTGTCACTCTACAATCAAGACAAAACTTATGTGTATTTGTTATTATTTTCCAATCAGAATTGTACTTTCACTCTGTTAATTCGTATAATGAAAGTTCCCACCAAATGTTAATATGAATTATCGAGATGAAAATTCCAACTTTAAATGTAGAACAACTCTAAAAACACTCATAAAATTGTATCTAAGTTTTATCTAGTCAAATTATAGTATGTACAGATTATAACATGTAGGGGCATTTTGATGTTTTGATTAGGCAGACAAGGTTCCAGATGGGAAAAGAACAACAGCATTTGGAATACTTTCTGGTGTTACATCAGCATCATTTGTTGGTGGAACACTAGCTGCTCGGTTCCTATCAGCTGCTTCATCATTTCAGGTTCCATTGTCAATCAACCATCTCGCTATGGTTCTTATCTTTATTAACCATAACCTTACATCTACGTTTTGGTTTAATAATTCAGGTTGCTTCAGTGTTGTCAATGATGGCATTGGTGTACATGAGAATTTTCCTTGAGGATAGTGCTCCTGGTGGTGGCATGACAAAGCCATTATTGAAAATGGTAGAGGAACCATGTCCTCGGGATGATTCATCACAAAAGACAACTGGAACATTTAAGAAACTGCCCTCACTGGGGAATTTGATTTGTTTGATCAGGAGTAGGTACGTAATGCATTGCATTAATTGGTTGTATATAGATTAGACCAATGTTTTAAATTGCAGTCACAGTTTCATGACATTTCTTAATATGATAACAAATGTCAATTCTGTGACACCCTCAAAACCTTGATGTTGCGATCAAAATCACTGTCCAGAGACTGTTTTTGAAACCTTGGATTGGACAAAATCCATTTGCATTCACCTTCCTAGTACAAAAGCATTTGATAAGATTTGTTGATCTTACATTTTTGCAGTCGCACATTCTCGCAAGCAGCAATTGTTTCGTTCTTCAATAGTCTTGCAGATGGTGGTTTGATGGCTGTATTGCTGGTAAAATACTGCTTTCTCTACTGAACATGGTCAAATTGTGAGATATTATGATTTTAGTTGAGTTTATGGATGTTGGACAATGAAGAACCGAAATTATTGTAGAGAGTAATTAATTAAATTTCGTACTACATGCAGTATTACTTAAAGGCACGTTTTCAATTCAACAAGAACCAATTTGCTGATTTGATGATGATATCTGGGATTGGAGCGACTCTTGCACAAGTAGTTAGCTGTTTGTTTTCAATTCAATTTTTCAATTTCCCTATATTCTATTGGAAAAGTGACTTGTACTAATTGTTACGTGGTTGGTTTTGTGTACTTGCAGCTATTTTTCATGCCCATTTTAGTGCCATTTGTAGGAGAGGAGAAACTGCTTTCCACAGGGCTCTTAATTAGCTGCATAAATGTAAGTTAATGTCTCAAATCAATCTTCCCAAGATATCTATTATAATATGTAAGAGTTACAATCCTAACAGTTCATCAAATGAGCATACTGAGACTAATAATGAAGCTTCACATTATGATGCTATGTGCAGATTTGTGTCTACAGCGTTTCATGGGCAGCATGGGTAATTTTCTTCTAACACCTTGTCATTTGCTTATCTCTTTAAAAAATTAACAAGATATTAAAAGACGGTTGAAAACCATGCAGGTTCCTTATGCTCTAGCCGGTTGCTCTGTTTTTGCAGTTTTTGTGCGCCCTAGTGTAAGTTTCTTACTCGTATCTGTTACACCCTCCAGCGATTTTTTGAAAATATTACTCTGATCTCTCTCTGTGTGATTGACAGTTATGCAGCATTGCATCGAAGCAAGTTGGAACTACTGAACAGGTATGCATATATTCTCAGAAAGTTCAGATTCTAATGCTGAAAACTTGTACGATAATACTGTTGTGAAAAACTACTTTGTGCTTTGAGTCACAACATTAGTTAAGATTCATATTTATATCATATATTCACAATTTATCTCTTCCTTTTGCTTATAGTCTAACTGGTCAGTCTTTGATTTAGGGAATGGTTCAAGGAAGTCTTTCAGGAATTAATTCCCTTGCCAACATCATTGCTCCGTTAATTTTCAGTCCACTCACAGGTATAACTATAATTAGGAGCAAAATCTAAGGGCATATATAGTGCTAATGAATTAAGGGGGAAAAAACTAATAAGTTTGATCATCCATCATATGCAGCCTTATTCCTTTCAGAAGAAGCACCGTTTTATTTTCCTGGCTTCAGTCTAATGTGTCTCGGGGTAGCATTGGTAAGATGATCTTTGGACCTCAAGATCCATCATTTAGTGCGGTTTAGTTATTTACAAAGAACCTTTCTTAATTTGATTCTGCTAACATTCCTTGGTCATGCACTTAACATAACATACATTGTCTTTCAGATGATAGCATTTGTTCAGAGTCTAATGATCCGTGCTGAACCTCCTATTGCGGGTAGCAAAATTAGCAGTAACTGCAGCACGGATACTTTGGTCTGAGGTGGAGTACTATGTTCTCAAACAATATACATAATGACTTTATGTTTCATTTAGCCTCGGCAAAATTGTTGTTCATAGCATATCAGACGATAAATTAGGAAGATAGCAGAAGGAATTGCACTGCAGGTTTAGATTCTGGGATCGACATATATGCTTAGGCACTTGTAGATATTAAATACAGAAAATAGAACGCGAAGTTGGCTCTGAAAAATAATAATCAGGTGAACCAACTGCAGAAGCTCAGATTTCTTGGCAATTATGTAGAGGAAATGTGGCACATATGGTCTTCATCATCAGTTACTTCTTAGGCATTCTAATTTTGCAATATTAACCATTGTATATAAACACCCTCAGGCCTTAGCCATATGCTGGTTACATTTCTAGCTAGTATATTTTTCCCAAGTTTTCTCTGTGTAGTCATTCGTCAAGGACTTTTTAGTTTTATATTGTGAATGGATGGTTGGCTTTTGAATTATATGAAAGAGATTAGTCAAGAAAACCTAATTTAATAAAAATGACTTCATAAAGCAAGAGGTGATAGGTTGTCCATGCAGGTAAGGATGCGTGGCCTAATCCAAAATGATAAAAAGGATTAACACAAGTTACTAAACTGCCAAGCATCAACCTTTTAACTAAAGCTCATTTCATCCTTAGACATCTTTCAAGAAAGTTTATGGTTATGCACATTGCAAGCATAAGCTCAAGCAAGTGCATGACAGCTATTTCATCCTGTCGTACAGTAGCCAACATAAACAAAGGTGTAATGGCATTGTCACTAATAATATCATCATCAACTCTGGAAAATATCGTAAAGGAAATAGAATTGGGAAATATCAGAAACATCATTGTGAGCTAACGGTTTCACAGAATGTAGAGAAGCAAAAGAAATATTTATTTAATGTCTTGTACATTATCAAATTGATGATAATACATATGAGTTCAAAGCTATGTATAAACATGTTAATATACAACGGAATCCAGTCTCTGACAAATTTTACTTTAAAGCATGAAAACCTAAAGAATATACATGACACCTAAACTGAACTTTCATATAATCTAGCAGAAAGTATATGTTCCATATGCAGGCAATTCACTCATGAAATGGGGAACATGTCATCATTGTCATTATCATCCATATACCTGAACTTAAGATCATCCCACCCTTCCCCTTTATAATTAAAACTTGAATTCAAATAGCAATTTGTCTCCTGAAACAAATTCAAGTGATCCACGAGCTTGTGATATGCATTGCATCCACAGCACTGACAACAACAAAAAAAATAGTCAGAGTCTTACCGGTTCAACCGTGACAAGACATCAGCCAGTTTGATCAAGCCATGAAAATTAAAAACCATTAATTTAAAACCAGCATTACAACAATTTAACCACAAAAACTGTACCATTTATTCATGAGCCAGTTCAATGTTTTAACATTCATAATGCTTGAAGCTGGTTGTGCAGAAATCCAACTTGCCTTTCAGTGATACGTGGCAAACCATTTTACAACTAGTCTAGGAGAACGCCACACATGATATCAATACATGCTCTATTTTTTTATAAACTTCCATGTCATTTACATACATGTATACCAGTTCAACCACAATTAATTCAGTAAACAATGAATCAGACTGCTTTGTAATGTATTATTAGTCTACAATTTGGTTCCTAATTCAGTCCATGAAAATTATTGAGACATATGATATAGTGGTGGTTAAGATTAACAAAAAAGTTACCTGCACAAAAACAGTGCCATCAGTGTAGGCATGTGGATTAATAGCCCGTGTAGTTCGCTGGCCACAAATGGTACAAGTAAAAGCCACCAACATCCTTCTCCTAGGAGATTTTGTGAAGAGAGACCATGGGAAAGTTGAGATGTTCCCTGTCCCTGATCCATTATCCTTACCAACAGCAGGAACAGAAGGTCCTTCCATTCCTGAACCTGTGGTCCATCCTCTACCAGCTGCAGCACTCAGCACCAGCCCCATCGCATCATCCTGACACCACCCCACAAAATTCAAATCAGAATTGAATACTTTTCATGACCAAAAAACAAAACTTTTTCTTCCAATTACATCTGATGCAAAGCACTTCACCCTTTTAGATACCGAATACCGATGCATTTTTTCATGACTCAATTGAATAGTTTCATGACAACCCTTTGAAATTTCAGCTATGTTAAGCATGGAAATGCATTGAGGTATAAATTTGGGAAAAAGGAATTAAAAAATTGATTTTTTTTTCTTCTTTTTGATAAAAAAAAATAACTAGAAAAACAATAACAAATTTTTGGTATCCATTACAAGGAATAGAATCGACCCTTTTATAATTGGGATAAGTTGTGTGCAGAAATGGATTGAAGTTGAAATTTTGAGAAAGGAAAAATACGTACTTTGGAGAGAGGAGAAAGAGAGAGGTGTCGATCACTGAGAATTGGAAGGTTTTGATCGTTGGAGTCTGAATCGCGAGCATCATCACCTGAAACAAATCACAAACTTTACAAAATCCGATGAAGAAAAGAAAAGAAAAGGGTAAGCGAACAGAATAGAATACGCACGCTTAGAGGGTAAACGAAATTGGAGTGTTTTAGGAGAAAGTGAAGTTCTTCTTGTTGAAGGAAAAATGGCAAAGGGAGAAGAAGAAGATGGAATAGTTGCAGAAGAAGATGTGGCCAATGCTTCCATCATGAATCAAACTGTTGTCAATCTGAATTCTGAATTCTGAATCGAATAATATAAACTGAACAAGTTTCTTGAACTCTTTAATTTCTAATACCACAAAAAATATCTCAACAGTGACACCACAAAATAATAATAATACTATATATAACCATAACATATCACTTGAGGAATGAGTGGAGTGCCACTTCTGAATTCATTTCTCTTTTGTAGACAAAAATTATGTTAATACAAATTTAGTTATATTATTTTCTTCTAGTATGAATTTAGAAAAGACAAAAATTATGTTAATACAAATTTAGTTATATTATTTTCTTCTAGTATGAATTTAGAAAAATCATAAATATTTTAAAAGTTTTATTTAAAATAAAGTTTGTTTTGTTGATACTATAGAATCTTCATATTCAATTATTCGGTTAGAATTCACCGATAGTGTTATTTTTAAGAAATTTATATAAAATTAATAAATGTTATGAATGATGAGTTATAATTGAATAGTTATATAAAATTCTTTTACACGTATATATTAAATTTCTAGAGAAGAATATAAATATATAAAAGATATTTTTCAAAGAGTTTTCATTATTGGATGTAAAATGAGTTTTCTTGGAGGAATATCTTATTCTTTTTTAAGACATGAACATTCCTTTCTGTTTTTATTTTAAGATAAATATAAATGAATACTAAATATAATACCAGAGAAAAGGATGTAATAGGTGATATAATTTAATAAAAAGAGAAATAAAGAGAAAATAAGAATATCAATTAAATATTTAAAATTTATAGGATATTTACACGTAACACTCTTATTTTAAATAAAAGATTGCAAATACTTCATTTTTAACATCACGTATGTGAGTATGTCTATTTATTGATAATGAAATTCACTTGCATTTACATAAGCCTTATCGGGTAATTTATTATTGCTTGAATGATAAAAATACTTGATCAATTTAATTAAAAATTAAGATAAATAATTTTGAAAAGTGGATTCCAATTACCAAGTTTTTTATCAACTAATATTTTAACAACACTAATGAAGGAAACAACAAATCATTTTTAAATTGAATATCACAATAAAAATACATTGATAACATCAAATGCTAAACATTCTGATAAAAATTCTATTTTTAATTTTTTAGTCAGAGCCTAAAACACATACCAAGGGCACTAATTAAAACAAACAAATCCTAAAAAAATTATAACATCAAATTTTCTTATTGGTGAATAAATCAAAATCTAACATTCTACATAATAGTGGAGAAAAAACTGCAATTATTTCCTTGGGAAAACATGTACACGGGTTGAGGTGTAACACTTCATACGGAAATGTATAATTTCCTCGTAAATCTCAATCAAATTAAAACAAATAACTTTCAAATACCTAAGATTAACTTAGACGTCTCAACTTAAGGTGATATGTTTTGTTCTGTAACTCACTATTCCCATCATCTACGAATTATTCAGTACAAAGAATAGAGATAGGTCACACATAATCATAAATAACTAGGTGAAAACATGTGAGCCTGTGAGTAGAATTAGCAAAACTCATTATAAAATGGACACAACAATGTTCAGAAATAGTATGAAATATTCCAGTAAACACTCAACAGTTACTGTAAATCCTATGATATTTACAATTGCTAGCATTTTTTGAGAAAGGCAAAGTTTTAAAGTTGTAATTCTCAACTAACTGTAGAAGTCATCTTGGCTCATTGTATCTCCATCATCATTGTCATCATCTTCGTTGGAACTGTCACTGTTAGCATTGAATGTCAATATCAACCGTAGAAGGTCCCGATCTGTAGCTGAGTTTTCTCCACTACTTTCTGTCCTAACCCTTCGTCTTGGAAGTGAAAACAGTTGCAACATCAGATCTTCTGGAGATGCAATCCGGTACATCCAGCCCCTAGCCTTTGGTTTCTGTAGGACACAAAATTTTCATCAATTTGCATCATTAGAACCACCACCAAAATTATCATTGTTGCCATTGTCATTACTATTATCATCTTCAATACCATTGTTGTCATCATCATCATCATCACAATCATAGTCATAATCATCATCATAATCACTGATATAATTGGTATAATCATCACTATCATCACAATTGTCATCATCGTTGTCATCTTCAGTGTCATCGTCATCATCATCATCATCAGACATCTCAACATCATAGTCATCATCAAACATAACGTCGTCGTCGTCATCATCGCCACCACCACCACCAATTGTAAACCAATGAATAAGATCAAACACAGGAACCTTCTTCAAAGAAGTAACAGCAGAGAAATTAGTTCCTCTGCTGCTTAAGCAGTTCATGTAATAAAATATCAATCTTTTTCCAATTTGTCATTAAACAATACATATCAGCCCGAGTGTTAAAATCATGTTCTCCTAGGACGACTTTCCTAGGCAAGCATATAAAATTTTCTTTGATTAGAAGTTTTTAAAATCAGTGTAAAAATATTTCAGGTTGATAAATATTTATATCTGTATATAATGTCTTTCAGAAAATCACTTGTGAATAAATTATTTGTGTGTTTTGCATTCACATCATGCACCAAATGGAGCATCCCGCCAACTCCCCCCAGGCAGTGTGTTCAAGCCTCTGGCTTACACCATTTGTACCCATTCTTCAGGAAAATCACACAGCTTTATAATGATGTGGCAGCATATAAGCATGCCACACTTCAGTACTGTTCACAATACAGTTATTAGTTCTGATAGGATAGTTATATGTCACGTTGTGTGGCTGTTATGTTTGTTTAGTAACCTTAGAACAGTTATATGATATGCTGTAACAGAGTCATGAGTTATTTCTTAAAAAGGATATTTGACAGATTTCTGATTCGTGGTGTGTTAAAGTGCTCAAGTTTGTCTGAAGGAGGAGACTCCTTGACAGGGCTAAGGCCTTTGATAGTGCTAGAACTCTGTCCTCAGCCACATTTCATGCAACAAACTCTTGTAGATTTTTCTTGGTTCACTTGTAATTTCTGTGTCCCTCTATGCCAGTGTTGGCTACTCCATTTCTAAACTGTTAGATTTGGACCATAGCAGCAATGTTCTATAAGATATGAAGTGATCAAATTGAGATTTGCGCCCACACTAGCAATGGAGCTGTCAGACACAAGCTCACATGAGACCACCAATGGGTCATCATCGACAGAGCCACAGCCTCCGATGGTGAGGGATGGGTCTTAATGCTAAGGATCTTTGGTATTTCAGCAAAACCGCCAGACACCAGGCAACTTGCAACAGCTAGTGAATCATAGTCGGAGTTGCTATAAGGACAACATAGCCACTACAGGTGAACTCAACACAGATGCATCACTCTTGCACTAGTTTGTTTCTAGAGAAGGAGAAAGTAACGGGCAGCATTGACATTCTACAAAGTGGGTCTGATTATAGATGTAATGCATAAATGCCAAAAACAGGTTTCAAAATCTGGATTCTTGCAGCTAGGGGATTATTGGAATCACTGCCACCCAAGCACACTATGTCATGTCTCTTAGCGGGAAAAGGCTTAATTTCAACAGGGTGGTATTGGA
Organism: Hylodesmum podocarpum; assembly: GCA_026586105.1. NCBI lineage: Eukaryota > Viridiplantae > Streptophyta > Magnoliopsida > Fabales > Fabaceae > Hylodesmum > Hylodesmum podocarpum. The sequence continues at coordinate 684,516 of JALJEV010000539.1, read as the reverse complement.
CATAGCTAATGAGGACTCCCTGTTTAAGTATATATTCTACAATTCCAACCTCAAGGACAAGGTTGAATTTCAACAGGTTGGTATTTTTAGGAGTAAAGTTGTTAGGACAGTTATTGCAGGTAGCTAGTAGAAGGGAAGAGGCACCCTATCTTGTATTATTTGACAATGTGACATCAGACTTTTTTGTTCTTGAATTGACAGTAGCTAAGGAATAGCCAGGGGCAGAGTAAGGAATAAGGACCAGAAAAGCCTTGAAAAATATTTTTACATTATGTATTTAGGTTCTTCTTATGATAATATATTGTATAATTTTATAATTATGATATTATTATAATAATAATAATAATAATTATTATTATTATTATTATTATTATTATTATTATTATATGAAGTTTTTATAGATACTCTTAGAAATTTATAATCAAAAACTAGAGCTTCCTACATTAAAGGCATCACCCACATATACTAATATCATTTTGTCATGCTTCTAAGTTCTGACTTGCAACAAGTAACTCAAGAAGACAGAATTTTTACCTTCTCAATATTTTCAGGCAAAGTAGCTTTCTCAAGGGCCTTTGGAGTCCATATCTTGATGTCATGCTCAATACCACTGCTTGCAAGAACCATTGTATGAGGATGAGACTCAATGCAGTTCACAACGCGCGTATCTGCTTTCATGACACGAATAAGCTCACCCCCTTTCTTTTTCCATATGAAAATTCGACCACAGTCTGATCCGCTCACCACATATTCACATTTAGGTCCAAAAAAGTTAACACCCTTCACTGTCTCACAGTTCCTGTGTCCCTTAAAAACTTGTGGGGTGATTTTCTCATCAGCATCCATGGTGGGTGGAGATGACACAGATCCATCCTTAAACCCAATTTCACTTGCATCACTGTTCATAGATTTAGGGGAGCCAAGATCAGGATTTGGTCCCAAACCCATATCTTGGGTAAAAAGGTAAATAAACTCATCATTGTATGACACAAGAAGCTCTCTTTGTTCAGAAAAGGCCAAGCCTGTTATTCCAACTCGCTCATCACCAATCAAGTGTGGAGGGCAAAAGAAGTCAGCTGGTTGACCAAAATCAGTTGATGCATCCCATTTATACTTGCGAATATCATAAAGTCGAGTATACTCATCAGACCCAGCAACCGCAAAGAGATTTGGGTTCCTTGGATCAATAGCAATTGCATTAAGATGAATAACTGGCATGTAATTCCATCTATCCTTGATTGGCTGGCATGTAAAAAGTTCTGTTGCAGACCCAGTTCTCAGATCAAACTGTAAAACACTTAGTGAGTGATGATAACTTAAGGATACACAATAAAAAAATTAAACGTAGGAAAGAATCAATCACCCACATGCTGCACTAATCCATCTTCACCACAGGTATAAAACTTATGAGGGCTACCAGGCTCAATAGCCAACTTATGAGCCCTTCCTTGATGCTTGGCTAGAAACTTAGTTTCCACCACTCCATTTTCAAGAATTTGAGCATGCCTCACCTGTAATTGAGAGTTTGCACAGGGAAACACGCTTTTCTTAGTAAAAACGATCTAACAACATTGATACATATTCAAAACACAGATAATAGAACAGCAACATATTTCTCTTGGCCTAGAAGTAGATGAACAGGCTAGAGAAACAAAAGAACAACCCTGAAACCATTAAACATTTTCGCAATGCAGAGATAAAATATATGCATAAGTTAATAGCAATTACCAGGTACCATTGATAAAATAGTCACCCCAATTTCAGAGATATGAAAGCAAAATGTGTAAGGCATGTTAAGACATATAAATGGAATGGGATATGCCATAGTTATGACAGAAAGCATAAACCTGTCCATCAGCAGCACAGGTGACTATGGATCGATCATCGGAGTGAGGCATGAACTTGGCCTGGAAAACATTGTTAGAATGACCAGAATGAAAAGAGAGTTTAACATCGCCAGTTTGCCAGTCCCAGAGAATAACCCTCCAGTCATCAGAACCGGATATAAGAATGTCACCATCAGCATTGAAGCCCACAGTATTGACACAACCTCTATGCTTTTGCAGCTTCCTGAGTAAATCAAGTCGAAGAACAAGATCCTAGAACAAACCACATTAATTAATTAACTAATAATCATCAATGAATGTGTAGAGGCACATTCTGATTGATAAGTAAGTCTACATAGAAGCCAAACTAATATTATTGTTATTGTTCTAGTGAATAAAAGCAAAGCAGATATAACTTGATCAGAAACCTAGAACAAAAATACCCTTTAAAAGAAGAAGTGAAAAAGGTCACATTTTGAAGTTCAATAATCATTATCCCCGATGAGAAGCAATCAGTTGAGTGAAAAATTAAGTGGAATGGATGAATTAAAGAATAAAAAGGGAAAAAAGAAAAATTGGGGTTGATAGAAGAGAGAGAGAGAGAGAGAGAGAGTGGTGGAACCGGAGAGGCGGCGAGACGAAGAGCGAAATTTCTGGGAGGAAGATGACCTCGTTCACGATTGCAGAGATCGGGAAGCGTATTGTAGACGGAGGGTATTGGCCTCTTGTTCATCCTGTTCAAACTAACCTATTTCGTTACCATTCATTCATTCATCGTTATATATACATACATCATACACACATACATACATACCTTGTGGAAGAACCAGTGACAGAGCAGTGTGTTGTGATGGAAATTGAAAGAGAAATATAGAAATAGATGATGGTAGAATGTGCTCACGTAAATTCCTCTTCACACACACACACACACTATAACTACGTGGCATTACCCTTCCTTTTCTTTAATCCACACTCCATCAACCTTTCGCCACCGCTTGGGCCTAGCCTATTGGGTTCCTACACATTACACTATTTTTTTTTTTTTTGCCTATCTTCTTTACATTTTTATTTACATTCTAAAATAATTCATATTTTTGTATATTTAAAAAATTATAATCCTTTAATTTTCGTATATATAAATAAGTTATTAAATAATATTTTCTAAGAAAATGTAATAATAAAAATATGAAAATATAATAGAAATAATGAAAAATTTAGAATAAAAAAAGTGTTGGTAGCTTAGAAGAATGGAAAAAAGATAGGGAGAGTAGTGTGGAAGAAGGTGGGTGTGGGAGGATGATGAGAGTGGCGTTAGGGAATGTACAAGTCCAACACTGTCATATGTCATGCAAGTTTAATGAATTTCGTCCCAGAATAAGAATGGAGAGTTGTACGCTAACGAAACAAGGTGAGCGGTTTCTGACAAAGCTCACAACATCCTCTGCCACCACAGACAACCTCATTCGAAGATTCGTACAATCCTCACCAAAATCGGTAGTTGTCACTACTCTCTCACACCTCCTCTCTCCCTCCACTTCCCACCCACACCTCTCTCCTTTCGCCTTCCCTGTAAGTACTTTTCATCTTATCTCTTTCTTCTCTCTCTTTTTTTTATATTTGGGCCGCTAACGGGCCTCTTTCTCAGCTCTACTCAAGAATCACAGAAGCTCCATGGTTCAGTTGGAACCCCACCACTGTCGCCGAACTCGCTGCGCTTCTCCACCAACTGGGCCACCAAGCCCAATCCCAAACCCTCATTTCTGACGCAACTTCAAAGTTAGAATCTCGCACGCGCCAACTCGTTCTTTTCTACGGCAAACTCATGGACTCACACTCCAAACGAAACTCACTCTCAGGGTTCCATGATGCTTATTATTACCTTAACAACCTTCTCTGCACTTCATCCTCTCTTCACGTTAAACGCAGGGCTTACGAGTACATGGTGAGTGGCTTGTGTGCAATGGACAGGCCGAGTGAGGCTGAGGATTTGGTCCTTGGGCCTGGGCCTGGGCCTGAGCTTGGGCTTCAACCTTCTGGTTTTGAGTTTAAGTCCATTTTGTATGGATACGGAAGGTTGGGTTTGTTTCACGATATGCGTAGAGTGGTGGATGAAATGGAGAAGAATGGGTTTGTTGTTGACACGGTTTGTTACAACATGGTTCTTTCAGCCTATGGTGTTCATAGGGAGTACGTGGAAATGGTTTCGTGGCTTCGGAGGATGAGGAATTCAGGTGTTCCGTTTTCGATTAGGACTTATAATTCTGTTACAAATTGTTGCTCTAAGATTATGGAAATGACTGGGAATTTGAATGATTTGCCGTTGTCCATTGAAGAGTTGAATGACAAGTTGGAAGGAGGGGAAGCTATGGTGATCAGGGAGTTATTGGAGTGTTGTGTGATTTTTGAGGAGGTAATAGTGTGGGATACTTTGGAGGGGAAGTTAGATTTGCATGGGTTTCATTTGGGTTCGGCCTATTTGATTGTGTTGCTTTGGTTGGAGGAGATGGAGAGAAGGTTGAATGATTTGAATTATGGAGTTCCTGCGCAAGTTACAGTGGTTTGTGGTTCGGGAAAGCACAGCAGTGTTAGAGGAGAGTCGCCAGTGAGAGTGTTGGTTCAAAAGATGTTGGTGAATATGGCAAGTCCGTTGAAGGTTGATAGGAAGAACAATGGCTGCTTCATTGCTAAGGGTAAAGCAGTGAAGAACTGGTTGTGTCAATTAAGGAAGCCAGTCTTGACTCAACAGTCTTGTACTCCAACAAGTTTTGCTGAACAAAGCTGAAGTTATTGGTGTGACCAAGCTAGTTAGTTTCAAGGGTGTTTTTCTTTTACAAGATCGTAGGTATTTTATAACAATCTTTCAATAGTATTAACTTTGAATTGAAAATTATTGATTAAGCTATAACAACTTTGTGTTGCCAGACCCACTTGATCTACATGTTCCTAGATAGTTTCGCGGGTGATTGCCAGTAGTCGCTATTCAATCTGCATTTGAGTTTGCTCTAGAGTGTACATATTCAACTTCGGTTTCCATCCATTTTCAACCCAATTTCCAATTTTATAGCTCTTTTGTTGTAGTTTTCCTCAATTTGCACTCGAAAAAGGCAAGTCAATTCTAAGTGAAAGAAAGAGACGATGGTTAAACTTTGCTTGAGAAATAAGATAATCTGAATAAACATTTTTTTTTTCATTTGAGGCTTCCTGTGCGTTTCCCGGACTTGAAAGCTAATTCATATACAAAGGGAATGCATCCACGATGACCTAAAAGAATATACAAAATTAAAAACAAATATCAGAGCACCTGTAGTTTAAACTCTAGTCATGCATCTGGGGGATGGATTCCTGTAAAGCAGAGCACGAATAAATGCAACCATCACCCACTCCTTCCTCCTGTAAAGCAGAGCACGAATAAATTTCTAGATTGATGCTCTGTATATAATCCACAGAAACAGCCAAGGAAGGAAATTAAACTAATTAGTAATTAACACCATACCTGTCTGAAATAATATAGGAAGAAATTCTCCACCCATCCAAATCTTCAAAACCAAGGCATCCACCATATATACATCTTTCCAAGATTCTTGTGAGAGACTGCTTCAGCAATTAGTCTACGAGCTTGACCTTCTACAGCAAGAGGCAATGAAGGTGCAGCTCCAACACCAACAACCACTCCTTGTAATCTAGCTTCAATATTACTAATTGCTCTCTGATAAAAGTCCAGATAATTACAACAATTATTTTTAATTGCTTTAGTATCTTGCAACAATTATTTGCTTAAAGCAATACATGATTAGAAGTAGGAATTCATTGTCTGCTTAAAGGAAAACAAAATAAGAAAAACACATAACTTGAATTTTATTTTTTTTAAAGAAAAAAAAAACATTATTTTATCTAAACTATCATCAATGGAAAAATGAACTATGTCACCTTTCAGACAAATCTAATAAAGATGGAGCCTAAACTTGTACACTTACAACATGAAAACAAAAACTGAATAACAAACCTGTGCATGTGGATTCTGAACTTCTACACCACTGGACTTGTGAGATTTTGTCCACTCCACAAGAGGATCGTGGATAAAAGTTTCAAGCACGCTCATGAGAGTCTCCCTGTGTGTCCTCAGTACTGAAAGTGTAATTTCACAAACCCTCAAGAAGATACCTTCATATCCAGTGATACCTAGGCCGTCAATCATATTCTGTAGGTTTTGTTGCAGAATCAATCCATAAGAACATAGATGTGGGCATTTAAACATTGAGTAACAAATATAATTAGCAACAGTGAGCATTTTAACGTGTCACGAAGCATAAAGAAAGCATTATCTTGACTAGCTTCTAAGTAGTTATGATTTTTATGTGCAAAAGCCTCGAGAAATAAGAGATGTTAATCATTGCCAATGATATATGTGTTCATCGGAAGGAAAAAATAAAATAGTATAAGCTTTATATTTGATTCACAAAGTATTTTCCAGTTACGTGCTTCTCTTACCTGGGTTAGCCTAAAAGGAACAAGCTCGGGCTTCTCCAACAGCAAGCCTTTGTCAAATAAGCAACTGAAATCAACGTGTACACAATCACCAGTTGTAGAATCAAAAAGAATGTTTTCACCATGCCGGTCACCCAGCCCCACAATATGCCCAACCATGGACCAAACTGCAGTTGTGTGAGCATAAGCAACTCGGGCCCTGAACCATGCAGCAGGCTCTGAAAATTTTGTCAGGAACCATTTGTGGAAAACAGGAGGAAACATTGGAAGGATTTTGTTCTTTAGCATCTCATCCTCTGGCATTTTACCTTGGCATTGATCATATATTAGTTTAATTTGAGGATTAGTTTTCTGCCTATCAAATTTTCCACAGGTAATATATATGTCTTGAAGAATTTGTCGAAGTCCACGAGTGTGTGGCACCCACTCTACCATGCCACAGTCCTCTGTCAGAGGAATCACAGCAAATGTTCGAATATAGAGCTTCCTTCGACGACTCTCTGGATATTTGGATAGCAATCGGTTGATCATTGCAGTGAACTCCATCATGCGAGCATCTTTGCGGAGGTCATCCTTAGGTTTGCAGAGAAATGGGCGCTCAAGTCCATCACTGCCTAATAGAATTATCTGAAATAAAAGGCGTTTATTTAAAAGATGGTGCATACAAGACAGCAAATACAAGACAGCAAATGACAGACAATTGTGGCATTTAATTGGGTTCATTCGCAAACAAGTTCTGTAGATGTATCCAGTATCTTAAACAAATATTGTTTAATGTACAAAACGGATTCCTCTATTAAGTAAAAAATGGTCTTGTGGTAGGAATCAGCACTGAGATCTTGGTAATGAATTTGCAAATATAAAGCCACATTCATTTTGGAGGAAGTTCTGATTTGCGTCACAAACAAAAAACCAAATGCAGCCCCTTAAAATACTGATCATCTTTTTTTTCTAAAAGTCGGGTGATTATTATAGTCATGCATCATCCTAATCCATCCATATATAGTTCTTATCCCCTGTGCAACTTCCCCTAATTAGAGATCAAATAATGCTGGTGGCAGCACATCCTCATATTACTGCCCAATCGACCCCTTCAAGTTGTCCTCTACTGTAGTACTTATTCCTAATAGAATGTATTTTCCTCTGATATGATGCATCCATTCTTCCGTTAAATTTGAAAAACTTGAGGAAAAATGCATGTGCTAGCAGATTACCCCTCCAACTGTAAGTTACTATGTAAATTAAGTAATACAATGAACAATACCAATATCATAGTTTAGTCTTACAAGATATGATGCCCACTCAATTGAAATTATGTTGAAACCAAAAAAGTCCTATCACACCATGCATATAAAATAAATGAACTGTCTACTCAAGCTTCACCCAAAAAAATATTGAGGAAAGGTTGAAATTGATTAACATACTTTTTTTGGCCGCTGAAGAGATGTAAGGATTTCTGCCTCATCAGCAATGCCAGATATAGTAGGAAGGTCTGTGGCAGAGAAGATATTAGATACACATGAATCACCCAGATTCCCATCATACATTGGAACATTAACAGTAAGAGATTGTTGAATTGGCATTATAATTCCCAGGGGCATCATTCTTTTCAGAGAACTAAATTCAGTTGAGAGATTAATTGTCTTTGATCTTGAGTGACCAGCATGGAAGCATAACTTGATCAGATGATCAATCAGGGTAGCAAATTGAACAAATAAACTGTTCTCCTTACTTCCTGGGCTGAAACCCTTACGAGCAGCTTGTATGATTTCAGCTGCTGCTTCACGCCTTGAAGGAACAGTGGATTTTGAAACTGCAGCCATAATCCATAGGCCCTGTTGTGGATACTGGCGGAGAACAGAGGTAATGATAAGTTTGACCAGTCGAACAATTTCTTCATTCTGGTGGCAAATTCTTGAAACCAATTGAGGTAGCACTGTCAACCAATGGTATGGTGGCAAATCCTTCAAACACCCTCTCATAATACTCATCACCTACCAAAGTAAAAGACAAGAAAGTAAATATTACAAATTACAAATGCAAAAGAAGAATTTCCATGTATTGAACACAAAGAAAACAGAAGAGAGAAGAAAATTTCTCTACACACCTTTGCATGAACATTCTTTAAATCTTTGTTTGACGAACCACTTCTTTGACACATGCTTCCAAAGTCAAACCACAGGGTTAATAGCCTTGGAAGTGCCTGAAATAAATTCTTGTGTCCCCGGTGAAGTCCTTTTGCATAGAATAACAGTACATCAGGAACATAGGACCACCAACGTCTCTCACCATTCAAGTTTGATGAGCCAACAGCAACAGTTGCTGAAGGTCTAGCACCAAGTTCCAAATTCTCCTCCTGACGTTTCCTGGCATCACCAAGCACTTCATCACAATACTTGGCAATATAAAAGTACCCTTTCTCCCATTTGGGTTGCAGCTCCCTCACCCTGGTATAAAGACTTATGACATCTTCCTTCTGTTTCTGACCAGTGTAATGAGTCCACCTTGAGTACAGAAGAAGGGTCTTTGCGATATCTCTATTCTCGTTTAGGGCCTGACTGTCACAAACAATAGGCTGTGGGTTTAGTGGTACAAGAGAAAGGCTAGTAATAGATGATATTGTTGCAGAGCCTAAAACCTCAACAGGCATGTTCAAGAGAGATTGTTGCAACACTGTAATGGCACCATCAGACCGCCGGGTGCTCCAGAGAAGTTTTGCCTTTTCCATGTGGACATTAGGTGCCCCAGAGGCCTGAGCTTCTAAAATTGCTCTATTGGCTGTTTCATAATGACCAGCCAGGCGACATAGTTTTGAATATTGAAGCCAGCAATTGCCAACTTGAGCACCTAGACCACTTGCACCAAAAACCAGTCTTCTGAAAGCCAAGAGTGGCTCCCTAGCCCAGAGTGATGACTGTGTAAACCTGAGTCGATTGTCCCAGTTGTCCACTATTTTAGAGAAAGCCCGATCATCTGAGTGAAACGATTTCTCTAGGAAAGAGTGATCACCAAGAAGAGAATGGAAGTCCTCCAATTCCCGTAGAAAGTGAAGTTTTACAACAAATGGGTATGCTCGCATGTAAGAATCCATTCCCGCAGCAGCTAGGGGAGCAATTAGTGACTGCTTGGATAAAGCAATTTTCTCTGCTACTGAGAAGTGGTCCCTCTTCATCATTGCCTGGAGAATCTTCGCAACATTCAAGTCAAATGAAGCATTACTTTCAGAGCTACTACAAACTAAACCATCTCCATCAGCTCCACTAAGGTACTCATCCATCAAATCCCACCTGCCAAGCCTCCAGGCTGCCTGCACACCTTGCATGCACCATGTTTTCTTGTATTGAGGTATCCTAGAAATTAATCCATCAACATGAGTGACCATAGCCTGAAGGTGGCACATATTTAGTAAACAGTTAAGGACATCAGAATGCCTCTGAACCGAGGTTGGCTCCATCTGCAGAGCTTGCTCACATGAAGTTAAAACATCAGCCCAATTCCCAGCCTTTTTGTTCATTAATAGCTGATCTTGTAACCTCAAAGATTTGCTTAAACATGACAAGCCAGATAGTCCATCTGGCTCATCCAAACAGCTATATATTTCCATGAGATGTGAAACATCTTGGTCCTCAAAGATGCCACTCCTCTCAGCAGCAGGGTTGAAAGCACCTGACTTTTCCCTCACATAGGACTCAAAGTACATCAAGGACCTTGCATAAGCCTGACACCTAAAAGAAGCCCTAGCAAGAGTCACCTTTGGAATCGCAGACAGAAGCTCAGAAACATATTTACACTGTACAAGGAGTTGGTCCTGATCTGTCGAGGAATTTGAACTTTGACCCTTTGACTTTTGTTGCTTAGAAACCGGTGGCTGAGAAAGGGAAAGAGCAAGCTCTTGTTCAACATCATCCACCCATTGTCCTAGATTATCAAGAAGGGTAAACACAGCTTGAATACAAACTTCACTTTGACCACTGAATCCATGAACTGAAGCACCACTGTTCTCTGATGCAGCTGCATCCAGCACAGACAGGATTTCTTCTGTTATGCCGTGACGTGCTTCCTGGGTACCATGACAAACAGCATCGAGGACCAAGTATGGAAGCAAATATATGGCTATTTGCATATCATGGCGTACAATACCTCGACAAGCATTAAAGATGCTTGCACGAGATCCAGTAGCATGAGCAGTCAGTTTTCTTATCCAAAAGAATATCCATCTTCTAAAGGACATAGATGTGCGGTAAATAGAGCCAGCAGATGTTGAATCGGCTACTTTAGGAAGCTGAAACCTAGATGTTAAGCATGGGGCTATTATCTCTTTGACATAATTAGAGAACCGATCCCATAATATCTGGCCCCTATTATTCATCCCTTTACTTCCATTAGTACTCTTCTTAGATGCAACGGCATTGCGATTATGTTCATCCTTTTGTGCCTGTGATGTACTAGTTGAAGCATTCTCATCCAGTGATGCCTCACAACCAGCAAATTTTAGCAACTCCTGTATAGCCAATGCAGCAGAGTCTTGAATAACAGTATCAGGTGCAGATCTAAATGCCCGAGCTAGATGTTTGTGGATCAGCTCAAATATGAGGTCATCATCAGAGCATTGAATTTTGAAACGTTGACATGAGAAACTTTTCACTTTAGCGGGGTCAACAGCACCAAGGGCCCCAAGACAATCAGCACATACTAACTTCAACCGGTGCCCAACGGTGGTCCTTGATTCTTCTGCACATCCTCTAAATAATGATGTAATCAAAGAACTCAAGACATCCAAATCTGAACCAGCTTCGGCAGTGATTAGAGCAGTAACATCCTTCCATCTTGAGTTCAGAAGCTTGCGAAGCTCACAGACTACCATGTACCTGACATTTAAGTTCTCATGATTTAAACCATCAACTACATCTCGCAATTGATCCTTCAAAGTCATTGTCCCACGAGCATCTTCAATCGCTTTGTTCACTTCTGTCAAAGCAGGTATGCTGGGCAATGGGGGGAACTCACATATGTGCTGCTTTAGTATAACTGTGTTCATTAGAACAAGTTCTTCTAAAATTGTTACCACTTTGTCCAAATGTAATGAGGGATTTTCTTTGTCTCTCTCTAGGAAGGGTAGAAGGGAAGCAAAAACTTGAGAAATAATATGCTTAATGCTAGATGGTGATACTTTAGCCAATTGCTTTATGAAAAAATGCAAGACAGACAGACCCTCCTTTTGCAGTGGTTCTTTATCTATAGCATGCATGAGAAGAACCATCAACTTTGGCACATAAGTATTGAGGTGAGAACCCATCATTCTAATCAGCATCTCAATACGGTTCAGTGCTTGTCTTTGAAGCATGAGATCATCAGCATGGAGCATTTTTCTGTCTATACTGTTAAGAAGCCCAACAAAATGATTCCTCAAAAACCCTGGGAGATCTTCTGCACCAGTGAGAACTTTAGCAATGCCTTTAATCATCTGAGGTACTCTTGCTAACCTGTCAACAAACAGAAGAATAATGAGCCAAGGACAAGCAAAAGTCATGTACTTTAATTGATGTTATTCTATCTCTATTATAACTCTGCACTAAAGTATGAACCCTTTTTTGGTTTATACAAGTACAATGAAAAAAACCAATTTCTGCTAATCAACGATGAGTGAATAAATACAAATAAATTAAGTAAATAATCCTTAATGTAGCTCAATCTGAGGTGACAGCAACATAGTTTCCTAGACAAACACATGAATTCCAAAAGATTAATATTTAATATCCAGCTGTGAAAGTTTTCCACCCAGGAACCAAATTAATATCAAGCTCCAGAAATCTATACAAATTACCTTCTACTTATCTCATCTGAATCACCACCATCTGTAAAGCATACAAGTTCATCAAGAAGAGCCGGTAAAGCAGCTGCAAATATTTCCTGCTTATCAGAACCAGTTTGTGCATGGTAAAACTGCATAGCAAACATTAACTGTTGATCATCAGTTTGATGAAGAGCAAAAGCAAGAACTTTTGGTAGCCAGTTAACTATCAGAGGCACCACATCAGTGTTCAAACACTTGGCCAACTCATATAAGGTGTCAACTGCTTGACTATTATAGTGCTGAGACACCACAAGCTTTGGGAGAACAAAAGGAATCATTTTCTTGACAAGTTCTTTCGTCTCAACACCAAAAACAGCTTCTGCAAACTCCCTCACTAAGACTGGGCGGCTGGCAAGTCTCTCAGACAGATAGTCATACAGTTCATTACAAATATGAACATCTTTTGAAAGAATTAGCTCAAGACCTCCTTTAAGATGAAAATAACATGATTTGTGTATTAACCTGGATGCATTCATTCTCACAGTCATATGTGTGCTATCAAGTTGATCAACCAACAGTATAAGAGAACATAAGAACAGTTCACTGTCTATATTGACAGCTACCATTATTTCTGCTGTACATTCCATCAAAGTCTCCAATATATGTGGACTACCAGCAACTGCCACAGCATGTCTAACTGTATCCAAGAATTTTTGTTCCTTGCTTTTGTCAGCGTCTCCAGCAAAAATTAAACTCAAAATAAGATCATCTGCGAAGAATCTAATCTGACTGCAAAATGCTTCTCTCAATTCCTTGCTCCTGCTAGTAAGAAGAAACTCCACGCATTTGATCCACTCAAATCTTGTTCTGAGCAGAATATCGGAGGCTCCATGTGCAAGGATACGTTGAATAACTCTCACACAGGAAATCTGGACATCTTCTGATGACTCGTCAAATAGAAGTTCAAAAAATAAAGATTGCAGTTGAATGAAACAGTCCAAACTAAAATCAGAATCTGCTCCATGTGTACCAGATCGACGAATGATTGGAGCTTCCTTCTCATCATGATTCCAAATAAAATTGCTATTGCATTTTGAACAGCAGAAACCTTGCAGTAAACAATCTACAGTCCAACATGTTCTTCCACTTTTCACATTAACAAATAGTTTGCATTCATTTATATGCGAATCAGACACAGATCTTCTACATCCACAAAGACATGACAATAGGCCAAGAGATATGGGAAGAAATTTCTTAACCTTCTCGCTATCTTTCTTTAAATACCTGCGTTATGGATAGGGAAAACAACCAACCAGATTATCAGAGAATCTGTTTCTCTGTCATTTCATTCAACAGATACAACTTTTAACCATGCACTTCCATGTGATGGGTAAATTTAACAAATAAATACATAATGGATAGAAAAAAAAAACTTGTAAGTCTGACCAACATTTTGTTGAAATTATGTATGAGATAATATCCACAGTTCACTTACTGCATCCTTTCAAAGACTGGAGATGATACATCAAGACCAGACCATAAAACCATCACTGGCATAGAAATGGCAGCTTCAGTTCTGACTTCTTCAACTTCATCATGAATACCCAGATCTAAAACTTCAAGAAGAAGTTCACTGTTCAAGCTTGGACCTAGCTTTGATACTACTTGAAGAGAAAGGCATTTTGCTTTCCATGGACAATGATTATCAATAGCACCAAGCACGTTATTCCATGGAAGTTTAAGCACAAGTATAAGGTCTAGATGGTAATTCTTATCATGTAAAGGGCTGTGTTCTTCAAAAGAGGCATCTGATTAGATCAGTCACAAGCAATGCAAGTCAGGAGCATGAAATAGCAAACACCGCAAACATAAACTATAAGTAAATTAAAGGATATATCAAAAACAAAATCCCTATATTTGGTTGTTAATCATTATCACCAAATATACAGAAGGGCAGTTGAGAGTTATAAAAGAATGCTAGAATGCTCCTAGCAAAAAGATATCAAAAAGTAAAAGATCTGCAAAGAGCCATGATTTGCAACTGAAGGCTTAATATACAATATATTTAATTTCGTAAGGCTCTCATTATTTACATACACAATACTCCATATGCAATAAATAATTTGAAACAAGAAGCAACTCTACTTCCAATTCCTTATGATTTTCTGTTCAAGACATGAGTAGCATTAGGTGAGCCAAGCAAAAAAGAACTGCTTGTTCATCAAAAACTGATACCTGCCAAAACACTAAGAATCAAACTCTGACCATTAAGAGAATGGTCAGAATGCAAACAGTCCTTATAATTTACTTGCCATCAAACAAAAATGCAGAGTAATGTAATCGCCTAGAAAGAAGAATAACATTTCTTATGCTAAGGAAAAAGAAAAAGTTAACTGACATTATCAAAGCAGGCAAGGTCCAGAGCTTACTTTGCACAAGCAAAACACTGTGAATTCCTTCCAGGTATGTGGAGATATCTACAGTAACCGAATTTCCTTGTTTTGCCTATAACAGAAGAAAGTTAATTTATTGAAAATGAAATAAATAATATAACAGGAATTTGGAATCGTAACCTACCTACCTGATCAGCTATCCATGGAAGCCATGCAAGCATCTGCTGAAAGATTCTGAGAGACAGATCAGTCTCTGGATAAATAGAGAAGGCAATGCATAGCATGCTAAGCGCAGATAAAGCAATATCTGGCCTCAAAGAACCATCAGATCTGACAGAAGGAGCATTTAATGATTGAACAGATGAAAGAAAAGATTTATTCATATCACTAGCATAATTTTCTATTCTTTGGCAAGTAACTATATAACTAGATTTACGTTCCACCTCAAGACTGGCATCTGCAATGACAATCTCTTCATTCAATTTTTGTCTCTTGATATTTAAACTATCCATATACTGAATGGGCCTCTTTTGCCCAAGCCTCATGCTTTCAATTGACTTGTCTTCAGATGTTAACACTGTTATATCCTTATCATCTCCCTGAATTCTCCCAACAAGATGTGGGCCAAGAGTAGACAAAGCTACCTGAACGCACTCTATTAGAGGCAAACATGGTTCTGGATGGTAAAGTGCAGATATAAGATATTCTGGCTGCCAGATATGAGGGGGACAAACTTGAGCGATCCTAGCATAGGCACTACACAATGCAACCTGAAAAGGAATCCCATTAGATCCTGTCAAACCATTCACTGTCTCAAACTTATCAAATTCCAGGAGAGAAGGGGAACCAACGAATAGCTTCCCGTTAACTAAGCTGCTCAAAGGAAATTAAGTACCAATACTAACCTTAAGTTGCTGGCTTTTGGTTCTCCGTGTTGATTGAAGGAATACACTGACTAAATCAGCAGCTGTTAATTTGACAACATCTTGTGGGCAGCTAGAGTGTAGTGTATTAAGGCAAATACCCATCGATGAATCATAAGCCATGTTTCTGCAGGTGAGGGTCATCCTAATGTTTGTTAATAAACAAACACATATCCTTAAAAAGTTGTTTTCCAAAAGGTCATCAAAAATTCTACATTTAAATATAATGCATGAAAATATAAGAATCTAATGGATTTGGAAACAGATTTCTATCGGAATGGGCATAGTTTATTATAAAAGCCCAATTATATATTAAAGGAAAAACATAATCAAACCTGAAAACAGGAAGCCCCTCCTTATCCAAATTCAAGATAGTAGCTATTGAAAGGATTAAATTCTGATACGGAATGACATCGTAGTTTGTCACAGTTCCGATGATATGTACAAAGTCAAAGCATGCCTTCCATAAGTACACAAATCGTCAGACAATTTGAACCATCCAGATAATAATTTAAGTAAAACCAAGTGGAAAACTAAAATTCCAAATTTCATCAAACCATTACACACCATATGAAGGTCAGCATCTCCATAGCATAAAAGAGAACACGCAGCAGAAATAAAAGACGCATGGATCAACCCTTCAACATAGAGTGTTCCTTCAGTTAGACATTTACTGATAAGCTTCAAAATCCAAGTCGCAAACGGTTGCCATCTACTTTGACCAGTAAGGTCAATCAGTAAACCACCTCCATCAACGGGCTTGTTGGTGGATGGAAGGTCTTCAATTCCAGAGAAACACTCGCGGAAACACTTGATCATCACCCTGGACGATTCATTATCACTGAGCGACGCCACATATAGAATATCTAATGCAATAACAAACATATCATCATCAAATTCATCATATAAACAATTCGTCGTGTAAAAGAAAATAGGAATTAATTTTGAACTATTGGAAGAGGATAATTGTAATTTGATTGTACCTTGAATAAGCGACATGGAATCAACGAAAAAGTGGCGGTAAGCATCGCGTGCTCCGGAGCGAAGCAATGAGAGAAGAGAACCGAGAGCTTCGAAGAAGACAGCGTGGCGAGATCTGAAATTAAGGAAAGGAATGAGAAGAGAAAAGAAGAGAGAGAGAGAGAGAGAGAGAAAATGAAGAAGAAGAAGTGATTAGTTGAGAGGAGACCGAAAGTGAGGTTGAGCGAAGAAAGGGAGAATTCGCGCGAGGATTGGTAAAACAGCAGAAGGTTTGCCATGGTAGAAGACTCCGGGGAAGTTTCTGGAAGTGTGTGAGATAAGCTTCACTACAGCAATTACTTCTCTCTCATTACCTGATATTCAGTGAGTAATGTGAGAGAAAATGGTATGGTAGGTAACAGAAGAAGCAAGAAGAAGAATACCAGAAGAAGAAGAAGAAGAAGAAGGAAGAACGTAGGCGTTGAGAAGATTGGGGAGAACGGTTCGGAATCTGACTTCTAAAGCGTCGTCGTTTGAGAGATTGTTAGGAACGGAAGAGGAAGTGGAAGTTGATGATGCTGCTATCCGTTCACGGAGTTCGTGAACTAAGCTTGACAGGTTTGCCTTTCCCATCTTCTTCTACTTGGTCTTCTATTCACTCATTCCCTTTTCTTCCCTCCCAACACTCTACACTCTCCACTCAAATTCTTTTACTAATTCAAATTCCAAACTTAGGCCCAATCTTCAAATTCTGCCCTATAGGCCCAACCTTTTTTTCTAGAAATTGGCGGGAAAATATATATATATATTTTATATCGGAAACCATGTCGGACACGTAAAAGAGTAAGGAGAGAGAAGGTTTGATTGTGACTTGAACTATCAACTCAAGGATTTGGTGATTAACACGTCACATCTTATTTGAGCGTAGGTAATCTTTTATTAAACTATTACATGCATCATGGTTTAGAATTATTTAGCTTTTTTAATGAAAAAATTATTTTTTTACTGAATTATTTACGATAAAATTCATTTTAAATTGTTGTATTTTATTAAAAACTAGAAAATTGAATATATTTTTAGTAATACTTCCTTCAATGTCTTGTATATTTTTAGAAAAGAGAAACACTTACACATGCATGCACCCAACACGTAAGCGATACTAAAAACTTGAACGTGCCTATAATTGGGTTGGGTTTGGTTAAAGTACAATCATCCGAATGAATGGAGAAAAGTGGCATGAAGTTCCAAAAATTAACGCGCATAGTGCCCCACTTCCAACTCCTCTGTTATTGACACCAAAAATAGCATGCATCACATTTTATGGCGTGTTTGGAAACACGTTCCAGCCCAATAACAACACCATCCAGCTCCTCTGTGATTGGCACCTACAGTAGCATTAGTGTAATACAATTTACAACGTGTTTCGAAACCAATGCCAAACCCAGAAAAAACACATTCCATGTCAAAACTGCAAAAACTAACACTAGTAACATTTATTTTGATGTGTGATCAATTCCATCCGTTTCCAAAATCACACCTACCTTGTCACTTGCTTCGCAGCTATTCTAAGTAATGTCGAATTTTAATAGACAACTAAATCACATAAATAATTAAACAATCAGTTGTAAAATATAAAAAGAGATAAATAATTATATATTTAAATCATAATAAGATTGATAAATAATCCTATGTTGATAAGATTTTTTTTAATCATTCTTTCTAAAGTCAAAGATTAATAATATCTCATTTATCAGTAATTACTAAATAAAAAGGTTAACAAAAATAAAAGTATTCAACGTCTCAAAATAAAAACAACGCTTAAATACTAATAATAACAGTATGTATCTCTTCATCAAGTAATTTAGGAATCAAATACTAGTTACGTTCGATGTAGAATAAATCATGTTAAGAAAGAAATATCCACCGTATCATTATATCCAACACTGGATACTGTTAAGAAATTGAGTAGAAAGATATTATAGGAAAATATATCATTACAAACGTTCACAAAACACATTTGGTTGATTTTAGAAATATTCAAACGTGAAAAAGTAACTCACTTACGGTGGAACAAGGTAGAGAAATATAGAAATTTTAGACTGAAAATGGTCACATAATTGTATACACGAGGTGCCGATTAATACTAATCATTTGAACAAAACTACAGGAGAAGGAGAAAGGCATGTGCCTTGGCATGGCATGGCATGGCATGGCTCCTTAGCTACAAACTAACCTCAGTACATATCAAACTAGCCTAAAAAAAGACCTTTACAATATGCTATGCTGCTAAAATATAGCACCTCCTAGCAGTTAATACTGCAGATTTTCAACACAAGATGAGGCTATCAATTGCATGAATTTCCTTCTACTCAGCTTGTAAGTGATGCCCAACTAGGTGGAAGCCGTTCAGAAGAGGTAGGCACGGCTCTCACGTTAATGTCCAGAGGCAGGAGACGATGATTAATGTCAAGTTCTCTGAAAATCTTCATCATCTCTTCAATCAAAAGGGATCTCCTCATAAACCTTTCTCCCATGTCTTGGAAGTTCATCCTATGAGTTGGCCAGATAGCCATTTTCACCATGTTTAATTGTTCATGGTCCTTGAAGACTATTAAGGCGGAAGGATACCAGTGCTCCTTCTTGTTTTCAAAGAAACTGCATTGTGGTGGCCATTAGTAGTTTCAGTCAATCAGATATAGAACCAGAAGTGTATATATACAACAAGTTACAAGACAAAAGAGATAAACACTTGTCAGCACATACCTTTGTATTCTCTGTTTAATAGCAGAGATCTTTTCAACTGGGGTAGAAATATGTATAAAGAATTCGATAATATCTCCCATGTCAGGACTCCGGTAGAAGTTAAATATGGCCTTGGTAGCAAGCACACTGTTAGGGATCATGACCTTATGATTATCAAATTTCAGAAATACAGTTGTCAATATGTTCATTTCTTCTACCACCATCTGAAATTGGTTAGCAAACATGGGGGAGAAATTAGAGGACGTGTGTACATGAAAACAGAATCTGTAAACTAGTGAGTGGATGGATGAACCTTACCGAAACCCCATCAATTTCACATCTATCTCCCACGTCAAATGGGTGCATGACAAATAAGAAAATAATTGCTTCAAATATTGTCTTGCATGTGTTTCCAAATATAAATGCAACCAAGACAAGCTGTGAGCTCACAAAGAGAAGAAATTTGGTGGTGGCAAGTTCCAAAATCAAGAGCCAAATAACCAGTATAATAATTGCAACCATAAAATTGAGCATTCGATGAAGTTTGTTCACAGCCGTTTTGGTGTCATTCAATGTCAAAGCAAGTGCTCTCCTTTCCCTGAAGGCATTGACCTGGGCAGTTAAATGCACGATACTGTTGTGAATACTATAAAAGCAAACACAAAAAGCTTGCACGCAAACATTAATTAAAACCATTGAACCAGTCAAGGCTAAAGATATTGATTCTGATCTTTAAGCAAAATTTACTCATAACAAAAAGATCTTTCTAAGCATGTGAGAACATGCATGAATACATGCATTAAAAATGAGCAGCAGCAAGAAAAAACAACAATGAAAAGTAAAAATATATGCAATCAGTCTAGTGGCACACCATTGTGCCATTTACGCAACTGACATGGACAGGTTCTAAGAAGTGAATTGGCTTTCTAACTGAGCCTTTGTAATACACTTATTATAAGTCGAGGTTTGTCACAAGTAAAAATAATGCCATAGAAACATATTGAAAATGGAACAAAACATCAAGTAAATCAATCAGACAACGAATAAACAAAGGACACACAAGTTACTAAATATTTTATACATTAAAGTAAATATATCAATCCAGTTCTCCAAGTTAAGCTTCCTGTGTTATTTTAGTTAATTCTCACCAGCCAGTTCTTCAAGGCTGATTTGCTGATTTTCCCAGCATCGGCCGCTCCTTCAATTAGATTCATGGTCTTCGCAGCTTCATCTTCTTGCATAAACCGCATCAAGTCATCCGGGTATATATACCTGCAAAACAGAAAGCAATAAGATAACAGAGTTAAAACATTAAAGTAACAAATATATACTATCCTCAAGTATCAAAATTTGTATGCAACAGATCAAGGGACAACCTGCTCCCTTGCCTAGCAACATTCCGAAATATTTTCTTAGCTGCAGATTTGGCCTCATTTTCACTTCTAATTTGTGTGGCATTCTCATCATCAATGTCATTATCAAGTATCTGTTCATCCAAGGTTGAAAGAGTACCATGGCGGACCATATTAATCAACCTCTTCATATTCCAAGCAGATACATTATTATGATTCAGCTTATGCAGGCGATTAATAGTGATCACATTCCCATCATCAGGGCCCTTAGAAAGTGGCCGAGATAACTTGCCACTCTTACCTCTGGGGCTTCTCTGCAACACTCCACTCCTCAACCTAGCACTCTTGAGATTACTAAAAGCAGAAGCTCTGAGATCAGGGGGAATAGTAACCCCAGCATTCTGCAGTTTCTGAACCTCATCAGCAAGCCTCTCCTCTTCCTCCTCAGCCCTCTGAATCTCCACCAAAGGTGGCCCTGAGAGCGTCTCAATCACAAACTGATTAAACAGCGAATCCTGAATCCTATCAAAGTAAGTACTGACATGGAAAGAAGAAGCCAAAACCTTAACCACAAGAGTCTTCAACAACCACACCAAAGTCCCCACAAGAAAACACACCAACACCTTAGTAATATACTCCAAGAAATCACTGTTTGTCTCCCTCTGCACCCTCTTGTCAAACAAGAAATGCCAAGCAATTAACACAAGCCCCAACCAAACACAATTCTGAACAGCCTTCCTAACACCATACACAAAATACAAAACCCTCTTCCTCAAAAGGAAGTTCCTCTCAATGCAGAACACAGCAATCCTAATAACCCAATCAGACACCAACCTGCCACAGATCAGAACAAGAACCATAACCTCCCATTTCCACAACCTAAGGTGCCACAGGTTCTTCTCCCTCAAAAAATCAATACTAAGAGTGGTTATCAACAAACCAATAATCAAAATCAAACTCAACCACTCAAGAAGAGTCCAGAAGCTAAAATGATTCTCCTTAAACACTTCAGGAACATCCTCTTCCCAAAAAGGATCATCATCTTCTTCTTCACTCTTCTTACCCACAAACCCGGAAAGTAATTGACCCGATCTCATAATCCGACCCGATTTTTTGTTATCGATTTCTTCTGGAGGGTCCATCAACCTCGACCTAGTTTTCGCCTTCAACAACGCAGATTTCCTCTGCATGGAAAGGGTTCGATCAAACGAAGCATTCGAGGTACACCGGAGGACCTCACCGTCGCCGGCCCGTGACGGAGAAGGCGACCGGAGACGCTCGTGATGAGGATGCTGCGGAGGGCGTTGAAACTCGGCGATCGACGGCGAGTCTCTCCCGTACATTCTTCTAACGGCGTCGTTTTGCGGTTCAACAGAAATCACATTGGAAGAAGGTTCATCAAACGAAACCTTAAGCTCCCTCGATACACGATGAACCACGGGAGATTCTTCCACCGGCGTTAACTTTCCGTCATCGGCTTCATGCTGAAGTTCTTCCATTTCCAAATCCATGTCAAGTTGCACCTCACCGGAGGCTTTCTGTTTATGGAGAAACCGTCCGATGAGCTGCGAAGGAGGGTCAGCGGAATGACGGAAACCGAAACTCTCGTCGCCGACATTGCCGGAAGAGGTGGCGGCGCCGTCGTTCCAGAATTCGTAGCTGGATCCGCGCCAGAGTCTGTTGCCCTGAGAGGAGGCGTCAGCACTGTCGTCGATTTTGACGGTGTAGTCGCCGGCGGCGGACATGGCGTTACGGTGGTGGGTTTCTTGGTCGTGGAGGATAGGGAGTTGTTCGTGATCGGAATCGGGGCTTCCGGCGCCGGAAAACCTTTTGAATGAATGTCTGTTGTATGGACCATTAGATTTGAACGAATTCCTGATAGATTGCATCGAGAGAAATAAATGCAAAGATTAAAAAAAACAAAAATTAAAACTTTATTATAATTATATTAAAAAAAAAAACTCATGAAAGTGGAAGTGAGAAAGGAAAGAGCGAAAGTTGTTAGAAAGAAAGTTAGGTGACCAAGAATATTTTCAAAAGGATATATAAAAAAAAGAAAAAAGGAATGGTTTTTGGGTGTGAGAGTATTTGAAAGGGTCTTTGTCGGAACAGTGTTGTGACGCGTGTAGTGAAGATGAACGTTGCGAAGACGATGATGTTTTATATTATATTTATATTTGATTGCTTAGGTTATGCTTAGGTTATTAGGTTATTAGGTTAGTGTTTTTGTTGTTATTGTTTTTTTGTTATTTAGATGCCACGCTTTCACGCACCTTCTCGAACATCCGCGTATACCTGTCGCTACTAACACCCATGTCCCCACGCTCTAATATATTCACTTTTTTCTTTGGTGTAATGACTTTAGGGTTGTTCAATTGCAATTCAAACATTAGGTTTATTGCTCTTTTTTTTTCCTTTGAGAAATACATTCTTTCAATTTGTTTCAGCTTTATTCTCATTCTCTCAATCTTTTCCATTATTTGATAGCTCCTAGGAATTAATGCTATTTAGTCTCAGTCAAATTTCTTTTTAATGACTTAACTATAGTTGGTTGGTAATTGAATTCTTTAATTATATTGTTGAACTTTATTCTTTTTCTTTAAATTACCTATTTTTTTAAGGTTTCATATAAACATTAATATACATTTTTTCTCACTTCATTAATTAGTTGAAATATTCAATTAAAATTAGTATTTTTAATATTGATTAAGGGTATTGTTGGAAGAAAATAATTAATGTTTTGTATTTCTAAAGTAATATTGACCTTTGTTCTAAACTAATTAATAAAAATTTCGTATTTGATATTAGCCTTTTTTTTCATTTTTAAAATTGCATTACAATAAAAATTAAGAAAACGAAACTATTTCATGAGACTAAATTTGCTTGGTAGTAGTACACGTTTTCAAGCTTAAATGTAAATAACTGAAAATATTTAAGATTATCTCCTATGCTAAATTTTTAAACGAGTTCTTGTAATATGAATGAGTTTTTATTTTATTTTTAGTGTAATGAGTTAATGCCATAAATTTCAAGCGTAGAATCAGATTTTATAAAAAAAAAATACGAAAATTAATCAATTTTATTAAAAAATAAATAATAACTGAAACAATTTAAGAATATAACTTAAATTTCATCATTGAAATAATATATGGCATGAGTTTTTAAGCCTTACAATACATTAAATAATATGTAAAAAAAAAATTGAAAATGTTCAAAGAATTTGTTATGACGCATTTAAACATTTCCTAAAGACAAATAAAATACACATATAATTAGATACTTAATTAAAATATGAAAAAAGAGAAATATAGATAAAAAGAGAAATATATATATAAAATAGAAATATATATATAAAATGTTAAAAAAAATTATATATATACTTTTATAGTAAATTAATTTATTGATCGTGTATTACAGTTATCTAAAACTTAAAATTATAAATATAAATCTTTGATCTCGTATATATTTTGTTGATATTTACGAAAATAGATTGAAGTAAAATATTCTTTTTTAAGTGAGTTAATTTTCTTGAACTTTTTAATTAATTTTGAAAATATTATATTTAATTTAAGTAGTAAAAATATTTAATTTTTATTGTAGTAAATGTCATACACACTTAGTATAATAACTTTTTCTATTAGTGACAACTTTAATAAATCAATTTTAGTTTTAGTATTTTTTTCGTAGGCAAATATTTTTATATTTTAAAATTTAGTCAGAATTTTTAAAAAATTATGACCAAATTTTAGTTGTAATATATGTTTAATATTATTATTTTATTAACCATCAACGAATTAAGGAAAAAAAAACAAGTTTGGTATGATTACCATAGCAAGTACAGCTAGCATGTGATAAAAAATGAAACGTAAATTGGTAAATAAAAACAAATGAAGAATAAAAGAGATAAGGTAAGGATGAAAAAGGTGAAAGTGGTGGAGTTGTTGTTGTTGTATTATAATAGTATTAACGTTGTGAACATTCATGTTTTTTGAAGCTTAAGTCATGGGATTTTGTTAGTTTAGTTTGGAACAACATGCATGTTGTCGATGTCACCGAAAGTTGTTTTTAAGTCAATCTGTGAACACAAAATTCACCAGGTGTCTTCTGTTGCCTTTATTATCGCCGCTAAATGTTCCACTCTCAATTTTTTAATTATTTCTCACCATTCTCACTGCTTTCTATTTTAATTTTCATAAACCCAATTAAATTTTTTTTTCTAAATGATATATTGTTTTAGTTCCTAATTCATAATTGTATATATTATAATCATTGGATTTAGAAAATGTCTAAATAATTTTTTAATTTCAACTTTTATTATTCCAATTGACCCTTGTTAAAGTAGTTTAAATAACATTTTATAACTATCTAAATCATTTTAAAAAACTAGATTAAGTAATATAATTGAAAAATATTTAATTTTTAAAAAAAATTAAAATAATATTATTATCAAAATTCATGAATTACAATATTATTTTACTTTATTTTGTTATTTAGCAAAGAAAAAAATATTATTTTTCTTCTACATTTCTAATCACCAGAGTAGTATTATGAATCTTCTCAATGATTAATTTTTTTGTAAAAAATAATTTGTGATGTTTTATTATAATATTTTTAAAATAAATATAAAATATTTATAATTAATTATTATAACAATCAATGTCATACATTCCATGAGCTGTAGTTTACAGTAAGAAATGAGCTGTACTGACCTGTAATTGAATCAGTGGAAGAAATACAATGCATCAAGTAACCAAAATACTCATTGTTTTTTTTTTCAGTCAATAACTAAATTTTGACTAATGATGAACTATTGTTTGGTCCCCTAAAGACAAGGACAACTATTAAATTCTGGAGTTCTCGATTCGTTTTAATTTCATTCAATAAAGTACATTTGAACACAGAAAAAAAAACACAGTTGATTTAATTACGTGACTACGTGTTGATGCCAGAAAGAGACAGCACAATGAGGTAAAACAAAAACTAAGAATTCAAAAAGAATATGGTAACATGTTTTTATAGGTTTAGTGTTGTTGAATGCAATTGATTGACACTTGTATTGTGTTGATTATAATAATATAAGAACATTAGTTAATTACTGTCTAGTGGGGAAAACCCCACTTAAGGTATGATTATTTAAACTATGAAATATTTACCTCAGATTTCACCTATTTTTATAAGTTATCTTTTTCAACATGGATATGTGAAAATCAACACCATCAAATCTCATCGGAACTTGAAAATTTGTCGTAGCCATAATCGATTATTGCATGATTCTAATCGATTAGGAGTTGAAAATAAAAGTAGGATAATCATTTTTAGACTACGTTGATTAACTATTATTAATACGGTTGCATATATTAATCGATTATAAATTCATTTCGTGAGAATTAATGATTATATATAGTACCATGTCATTCTGTTTAATCGATCATGTGCTGCTAATAAATGATTAGGGTTACGTGTTATCCTATCTAATAATATTTTAAAAATATGTATGTAGAAAGTCTTTATAAATATTGTTTTTAATGACTTTTTTCCTGTTTCATATATGCCAAAAATTGCATAATCTAAAATTGTCAATTGATTAAAAACTACACAAATTAAAAAATTTTATATTTAATCTTATTTCTATTATTTTCATTTTTGTCATTTCTAACACATGTTTTTCCTTTATTTCTCTTCCATTTTATTAAATCTCACTCACTTTAAACAACTTTATATCTATTTTATTTATTTTCTACTTTCTTCTCTTATTTTTTTTCTTCTCATTCTCTCCCTAAAACATTAAGTGTTTCACAATTTTATTTCAAAAAGAAAAATACACGAAAAACAAAATTCAAATCAACATTTTATGCATTTAAGTATGTATGTAGATCTTTAATTGCACCTTGTCAAAAATTCGATTGATGTGAATAATATATTAAAGCCATTTTCAGTATTCAAAATCAATGCAAAAGTTGACATCAGTATGATGTTTTGTATCATGAATAAATAAATATCGGTTTATCGTTGGACGTGGCGAAACGATAAACCTGAATAAATAACAACAATAAATGTAAATGTCACCATCACATTCATAATATATATTTAATGGAAAAGCTTTTAAACAAGGAACAGTTCTTTTTGAGTGGACCGCATAGGCACTATGATTGGTCCACCGTCCATGCATTCTGCAACTTATCCTTCATTATCCATCTTTAAATTCTTTTGTATTTTTTATTTTATATATTCATATGAATGGTTTATCTTGTTAAATTATTGACATATTTAAATATATAAAATGGATATATTTTTATGTTCCATATTTAATTTAATTAAAATTTGATTTTTAGAGCATTTGTTAGACTGATATGCAAAATCAGTCGCGGTTAAGAACAAAGTTATTTCAGTCGCTAAAGTAGCTGTTTGAATTATTTCTAAACATATTTTATGCTAAAGTAATTGCTTTGATTCCAATAGCTTAATTGTGATCAATTTGTAATTGTAATTAATAATAACAATAATAACTATAATAATAATAATAATAATAATAACTTTATAATATCAATAGGTATAAATAAAACATCATTTTACAAGTTATTAACATTGGAAATACCCACCAAATTCTAGAACAAGTATGTCATAACATTTAGATGAAAGTTTATACAATACCCGATAGTATTCATTAATAATAAAAAGTATTAAAATATTTCGTGTTTTTATTTTATTTATGTTTTTAATTATAATTTTTTTACTATTTTAACATTTTATATTTAAAAAAAATTGAATAAAATAATGAAATATTTTCATCAGTTTTTTTTATTTTATCCCACAGAATTTTTTAAAATGGAAAAGTAAAGTAAAAAAACAAGATAATGTAATGTTTTTATTATGAAAATAAGAATTAAAAAAAATATTTTCTCAAAACAAAGGAATAGCATTTAATTAAACACGATTAAAATGCTAATATTTAATCAAATAGCGGTGAGTTAAAAAAAAACAAAGAAATAGAATTTCTTAAATAATAAGAAACAAAATGGCTATGCCAAGGATAAAAAGAAAGTTGAAAAGTGGGAAAAGTAAACTATAGTGCAAGAATTGATTCATTGGAGATATGGTAATTAATGATTGGAAATGGCGTGCATAATGTATTGAAACAGATTTAGTACGTTCCTTACTCATTGAAACAGATTTTATTCTTCCTTGATTTATTAATTTTTTAAAAATTGTTTTATTTATCTTGGAATGCACTAAACATCTTAATGCCTTCCCTAAAATGCATACATGTTGGCACCTTTAATTTTCCATATGAAAACATCAACCAATCAAGCGTATTCAAATTGATGGTGTTGAAAGATATTCATTTTAAGATGAATAACTGTGTCAATTGGCATGATACCTTCTTTACTAACGGACAAAAACTTTATATATTTTAGAAAGGATCCATCTGGAGAGGATTTTGGTCAATTAACCTATGAAGATGTTACTCACAAATAATTGGAGACCGAATATTCGGTACATCATGC
Source organism: Hylodesmum podocarpum (assembly GCA_026586105.1). Classification (NCBI taxonomy): domain Eukaryota; kingdom Viridiplantae; phylum Streptophyta; class Magnoliopsida; order Fabales; family Fabaceae; genus Hylodesmum; species Hylodesmum podocarpum. The sequence continues at coordinate 656,536 of JALJEV010000539.1, read as the reverse complement.
ACATCAAGATAACGTAATAGCATGCAAGTTGTCTACTTCCAACTGTTCAAGCCAACTATGCAGGAATCTACACAAGTCACAAATAGGAAAATAAGTAATACATAACTTTTGGTGTGCATTTGTTTCTTTTAGCGTGAAATAATAACGGGTTGCATATAATTTTTAGTTCCTGTATATATAGATAAATTTGTTTTGATTTCTTTTTTAAAAATGTTTGGTTTTAGTTTCGTAATTTCTAAAAATGTTTTAAATGGTCTTTATTACCATTTAATATTTACCAATGGTATATAATATATATCTATACATATTGGATTGATTATTTACCCATATTTGCGCGGTGACATACATGTATGATAACATTTAAATACCTGTTAATAAATAATTGATAATGAGGACTATCTTTATAAAAAATAATTTTATGCACACTAAAATTAATAAAATAAATTAATCAAATTTAGCTATATGCTGAGGAACTAAAAATATGTTTGATCTAAAAACAGTTATTTTTAATGTAACTTTTGAAAAATAAGTATTTATACCTAAAACAAAATATTTTCAACCCTAAGCTTAGCTCTTAAAATTAGCATTATTGATTTATTGGATCTTTAACATTATAAAGAAATAAATTTAGTTTTGGAAATTTGCAAGATATATTCATTGGTCAGTTTGGATTCTACTATTTTATACTAGACAAATTAAACTACTTTTTTAACTGAACTAAAAGTGTTTTCAAGTGAGTTAAAAAATAAATTCAGATCAATATTAGACAAAAGCACATTTTGTTTTGAATTATATAAAGTGTTTTGAAATATATATTTAGAAATGAGAAAACTATGTCTTACGACGACCATGAATGAAGTCCATAATCCTTATTCTCCCAAGTGGATGTTCATTCTAGTCATCGAATTATCTTATATAGTGTTTGTTTTGTACAATGACAAGACTTGAATCTTATATCATATTCAATAACAGCAGAAACCACTAAGAAACTGAAAAAAAAAATGTAAAAAACCATATTTTACATAATATTTTTGTCGGGACAATAGATTGTTGAAGATACGATTTTAATCTATACCGTCAGGTATTTTTTTTTACAGATATAGTCGTAAAACTGGAAGAAACGGGTTATTGAGCAGATTTTGAAAATGCTTAAATCGTTAGAAAACTATAATAAAAGCAATGAGATAATGTGAAGAAAACTGTACATGAGAAAGTAGAAAGAAATGGGAAATGACCCTTGACCTTGTGATTGATCCTACCTATGAATGATCATGTTATTGACATCATCTATTCAAAGTAGTTTTTAATGATGACCTCGTCTGAGAACAGATAAAAGTCCTCCAGATTTATCCTTGTGACGCTCCTCTCCATCTCCGACCTGTTCCACATACAAACAAAGTGTTATCTATCTCATAATATGCTTTCTTTTATATCTATAACACATAACAAACTCGTTTTAACCATTGGCACTGAGATTTAAGTTTAATTTCAAATGAAGCCTTTTAACCCTTAACTGCCCCCAGGCCACTCCGTTTTAAGTGAAGGGAATAATTAAAATATCATATGGAGTAAATAGATATTTGAGTCATAAAAGATTGAGGGTTGATATTTTAATCCCTTAAAAATAAATTGGTGTCGAGGTCCAGAATCTTCAATTTATCTGTGTCATTTCTCTTCGCCAAATATGTACTTCTGTTAGTTTAGTTGACATAGAAACCAAAATGACCTTTGCGTTTAAGACTAAGGGACAACCTCAAGAATAATTTTGATTTTGCTCCCTTTCAATTTTCCTGGGAGCAAAATCAAAATGATTGAGCCTCAGCCTTTCAGGTATTCAATAATCAAAATGACTATTTTCCCTGTAATATGAAATACAACGTAGCCTTGATGTCCGCAAGGAAAAAAAAAAAAAGATACCTCCTTTGCTAACTGCTGCAGAATCTCAATAATTTCAGAGAAATCAGGTCTCAATGTTGGATCTTGCTGCCAGGATCTCTCAAGAAGCTCAACAAACTTTGGATGAGTATTCTTGGGGATGGTGGGTCGTAAACCCTGAAATCAATTGAAAAATATAGTAACAAAAAATCACGATCTATACAATACATATATTTCCATTTAGTCATGTAAACCACTTGCCTCAAAATTTACATAAACAAGATATTAATCGGTAGCTTATTCAACCACTGAAGTTTAAAAAACAAAAGTACCTTTTGAACCACTCCTATAGCTGCCTGTAGAGGGGTTAAATATTCGTATGGAAGCTGGCAAGAAAAACATAATAATTTACATAAGAAAACTATTACTGGAAGAGTCATGAGGTGTTACAAATAAGAAATACCTTTCCAGTGAGCAACTCCCACAAGACAATTCCAAAACTAAATACATCAGCTTTGTGATCATACGGCTTGTGTTCTATTACCTTCAAAATGCAAAGGAATCATGGTAAAGATGATATAGACAGTCAAAGCCAAACATTACAAATCAATTTTTTCCTAAACACTAGGATAAGATTAATGCGATATACTTATCTATACAGCCCATATGACCACATGATTGACCACTTTCCAAAGTGCATCAAAAGTGAAGAAAGCAATTCATTTGTTAAAAATTTAAAAAATGACAGGTTTACTAAAATTCATCAAATTAAGATAAACACTAAACAATTATATATGTTGAAAAAATCAATTCCGAGAAGTACAAATCACATGGGAATATAACAAATAATGGATGTTAAAAATATCATGGAAACTATTTGAACAAGTAGATGGTAATATGAGAAGATTATATACCTCGGGAGCCATCCATCGATATGTTCCAGTTTCTGCTGTCATAACACCAGATTGAGCTTTCACTCTGGCAACCCCGAAATCTGCGACCTTTACAATCTGCAATGGAAAAAATATACAACTTCCAGTTCTGTGTTCCCAGTTTATATTATTCACTGTATTTAGCCATACATGTGATAGATAATGTCAGAGAGAGGGGGAAGGAAAGAGAGCAAAAGAAGCATTGAGATTATATACTTTAAAAAAAAAAAGATGAAGGAAACATCGTACACAATTTTCATCCATCAAAAGATTGGCAGCCTTCAAGTCTCTATGGATTATGTTATGTTGGTGCAAATAGTTCATTCCTTTAGAAATATCAATTGCTGCTTTGAGCAGGGTAGGAAATTTAAAATAGCCCTTCTGCTTATGTAGGTAGTCATACACACTTCCACCAGACATAAATTCTGAAAATTGAAAAAGAAACAACCATTACAATAGGGTTGACAATTACTACGTTTTTAAAATCACATCTTTTCCATTATTGTACCACATAATGTAATTCATTGGATTTCACCTGTTACAATGCATAGGCGTGGGGGCTTGGTACATGCTCCTATGAATTGCACAACATTCTTGTGTCGAACCTTTCTGCAAGTTCCAATAGTGAGTTTAATAAAGTATACGCAAAATTTTATTTACTTTGTTTTTAAAAAGGGAGAGAATTTAAAACAATAGCCAATATGCATTTTGCATATTTTTTTGTACCAAAAGACCAAAAAATTAGTCAATAAGCCAACTGCACTAGAAGTTTGACATAACATGACTGATATCAACAGTTTAGATTAGAATGCAACTGTTAATTGTATTTATAAACTGCCCATGGGCTGTCCACTACAATAACTAATTTCTAGAATTTCTTATTGAAGAAATATATAAATTTATTCTAATATTTGTTCATTTAAGTAAAATTCCACCACTCAATGGATGTGACTCAATTGACATCACACATTGAGCTTGTAGGAGAAGACCTGAGTCGATTCCTGCTGAACACATCCCTGTGGAGCTTTGAATGTGGTGAGCTAGGACCAAGGATTAGTCCAATAGCCAGCCCAAGGCCAAAACTTGAGGGAACTCTTCAAGGTCCTACTAGGGAGCCAAAGACCCTAATTACAATGGTTACTAGAAAAAAGTTTCAAGTGAAATTACTTTCTTGTTTAGTTTGACTCAGACTATTTTTTCACCAAATGTTATAGGGGGAATTTCAAAATCCCACAAAAACTTAGGTCAGGGTTCTCAAATATAAGTCAAAAATGAAGGCAGAATTCCAAAAGGGTGTTGACACTAAATTTGAAATAAATTGGGAATTCTGAGTTGAAAAATTGGTGAAAGCTGCTACAGAACTCAACTTCACATCTGAAGTTGGGGGATGTTAAAGAAGCACAAAACATTGTTTTGGATATCATTATGAGAAGGATGACAGAACTATGACTTGAGCAATTATTTAATTCACTATCACAACTGAATTGTATGTTCTAGTTGGTCATTCACCTTCGTCCTACTAGAAAGTTATACCATATTAATGAGCAGACTTTTGATATGGTCAACGGTTAAGACAAATAATTTCCAAAATCAAGTTCTGAAAAATCAGTATCATATATCACAATATAAACAGGTAGATAAACTTTAGATGGTTATGATGTTGAAATTTAATACAACAAACCTCATGATATACACTTCTTGCGCAAACTCTCTCTGCAATTCTGAATTTACATGCTCAGCCTTGAGAACTTTGATGGCTACTTCCTGGCTACAATATACACCTTTAAATCTGATTTAATAAAAAAAAAATGGTTAATTGAAAATAGAAATGATATGCACAATGCACCTAGCAAGACCACCTAGAAACTAACAAAGGAACACATATTTCTGGATAGCTATGTACTCACAGTTCACCATATGAACCAGATGCAATTTGAGTTCCATATTTCAAATGTTTAGGATCTATTTCCCAAACATCGGTGCCATCATTTGGTATTGCCAAATGATCCAGTTCGCTTTTCACCTTTGCTTGATCTTGCTCATAAACAGAAGATACCGATTGCTGACTAGACCTCACCTGCTTCTGAAAGCAGTGACCAAATAACGGTTCAACATTAACCAAATTGACTAATAGAGTCATCTAGAAACTCATTAAGGGACCCAATTTACCTCAATCTTCAAGACTTCTCTTTCCAAAGCTGCTTTAAGCTTTTCCGTTTCCTGTTTTAATACCAAATAGTCAAGCAGTGCTGGATGAACTGAACCATAAATAAAGAGAACATAAATGATGGCAAATAGTAACATGATAGAAGTACAAAATAAAGCATTCCAAAATACTAAGGAAACATTTTTTCAATATACATATAGGGTTAAATGGCATCAAACTTTGAAAGAATGGTCTCATTTTTTCTTAATATTACGTATCCATCCCAACAAATTGATAGCAAATGATTATCAACATACCTCGTAGGGCCATCCTTCAACAACAAACACATCTAATGAGTAACCATCAGTGGTGGAAAAGGCATGTGCTTCTTGGATGTTCAGTCCAATCTCAGCCAGCAAAGCAGTCAACTGCAGAAGTAACCAGACCTTTCAGATGCTTCATTTATCACATGAGATTCAAAGTTAGTCCAAATTAAGTTGATATGTATTATTCATACAAAAATTTATACAACAACATTTTCTGTTTCAATCTCTCTCCATCACATCATTTATTACATCTCATAATTTTCTCTCTTCACTCTCTTGGTTTTAAAATTTATTGTACAATTTGTTGTATGAATAACATTCCCCAAATAAGTTTATCTAAGTGGGGTGCTTGTGTGTGAGTTATTATTAAATCCTGCTCCAGCCAAGTCAAATATTGTCCCAACCATCAGATTCATACTACTCTCAAATGGCATGAGAAGCCAAGTCATATTGAGGGGAATGGTCCAACCATAACTGACCCAGGGTTTGAAGCCAAAGGTGATGGAGACTCCCTTTTATGACCAACCAACAGTTATGGCACTCTATGGCTTTGAACACCACAGAATTGTATGTTCTTATCCATTGCTTTGGGAAAATCTTGCCCCAACGTACACTAGGAAGAAGGAAATTGTTGTCTACTATTAGATAAAAAAATTGATATAATTAATATTAAGTAAGGAAGCCTCTCAGTGACAGACTACTATGGGAGACTAAATGGGTTGTGCGTCAAATAAGACTAGAAATCCAGTTTAAAGATGACATGCAAGTTACAATGCTAACTCTACTACCTTGACCAAGTTCATTGAGAAAGAAGAATCGCTAAGTTTCTCTCAGGCCTGAATTTTGAGTACATCTGCATTTGGGTATAGATTTTGGGAAAGAAGACTCCTTTCACTGTTTTTGTGCAAGGTTAAAAGACTTGGAGCTCAGTCATGCAGGACAAAGGTAGTTCCAGTGAGGGATCATTCTTGCCGTTGGGGAAAAGTTACATTAAAGGGTCCTCATCCTGTGGGAATTCTTCCACAGAATAGTCATGTGGATTATTGCACATACTCGAACAATTAGGTCATATTAAGCACATTTTTCACAAACTTCAAGGGAAGGAAAAGGTTCTTGAGTGCATAAGAGGATATAGGGCCCTATGGTTCTTTTAGGACCTTGGCACAAGGAAGGCAATTAGTTGGGTTCTATTCCTTGTAGCATATGGAGACTGATGGTGCTACCGGGAAAAAATGTTATGTTCCAGTCATCAGGCTTCAACATAATCCCCTCCTTGGTATGCTTAGGTCACTATGTTCTCATTTATTTACAAAAGAATCAGTTGAATATTTCCATTGTGATATTTACCAATTTGCAAAACACTATTGAACAACATTTCTTCCTGCTAATAACAAAACACTAGACCAAACATTGCTTAAGTTTTAAGCATGATTAGACAATACACACCTGATCCCTGAGAGAGACACCTGTATGTAGGCAGTAGATAAAATCCTCCAATATTTGAATGCAAGTCTAGGAAAATGACTTGTTATTCAAGATAGAAGGTAAATTATGCATGGAAGTGTATACAAATGCAGACCATGTCATGTCAGTGATAGAAGATCCACCTCAGGGTACTACACGTTTCTGGGAGAAAGTTTGGTGAATTTGGAGTGAAAAACAAAATATAGTTGCTCAATCTAGCGCAAAGTCAGATTTTCATGTTGTGGCACACAATATTTGTGAGGTGTTATAGAAGAAGATCATACTTTATGACCTCGAGAAAAAAATATGAAGACCAACGAGGTTGTTTTGTGACAACAATTCAGTTATTAGCATTGCACACAACCACATGCAATATGATAGAACCAAGCACATATAGATCAACAAAAAATCCATCACCAAGAAGTTGAACAATGGTCTTATAACCACAGCCTAAATCCCTTCGAGACTCCAGTTGCAGATTTGTTCACTAAGGGACTCACTACAGCAAGATTCCAGGAACTTATTTGCATGTTGGAAATGATTGATATCCATTTACCAACTTGAGGGAGGGAAACTTTAGCAAATGGAATAAAATCTTGATGTATCCCTGTAATTAATAGGATAGATTTATTTTTTCAGACTTCCCCTATTTTTCTTTATATGTTTAGTTTCCTTATTTCCTTTGATAGGTTTAGCTGTTTAGCCAATAAAAGTGGATTAGATCCTCTATTACAGATACACAAAAATATATTAATTCTTTTCTTTCAAGTAAGAGCCATGAAGTACCTGACTGAGAAGCTTTGGCTTGTCATCTGTTGAGATGGTAATTTCATGCATGGGCCTGCATCATGTTCAGTGACACAGACGCTTAACATTTCAAAATAACATAAAAAATTAAATTAAAACATTTGACTAGAAACTTCAAAAAACATCAGTGTTATATAGGTTCTGAAAATCACACAGGTTTAGATAGGAAAACTTGGATAGATAAGTTCTTAAAATTGTATTATACATGATTCACCAAGGGAAACATGCAAATGTTAAGATCAGTCTGGCATACAAATACTAATTTCCAGAACCTCAACCTCAGGCATGTCTGAGTTTGTAACATGATTGAAAAGCAAATATATAGAAGCTAAAAGTATTACAGACAACTGAGTTACATCTTCAGATCCACCCCATTATTAGAAACAAAGCACAAGTAACCAAGATTCTAAGTCAACATTTAAAGAAAATTTTCCAAGTCTAGTTCTAAAAATAACTTGCAACAGAAGTTTCACCGTGAATATTGAACATTGGCATGTACAGAATGTTCCTCCTCCATGCCTTCAGAATTATTTGCTTCAAGAGCCAGTGCTTCAAGATTAGGAGAAGAACCAAAAGCAGGAGGTGGATGTATACTAAAATGTTAAAATAAGAAAAATAAAAATTAGAGGAATACCAACATGAACCCTGATTAACTAGAATAATCAGTATTGCTTCTTACAGAGCCATTGTTTAAGCTTTATGATAATAGCACCCAAAAGGTATAATAGAATAGAAATTTATGAAATTAATAAAACAAGTGAGAAAATATTACCTCTGTCTGTTCGAGTACCTTGAAGAACTTTGACCAGATTCTATCCCAGGAGCATCTGATTCAAAAGAGTCAGCTGAGTTCCCGTCAGATATGGGATGAACCTGCAAGAAGATTCCAATGCCAGAATGATAATCCCCGCATGGAATGAGGCAAAAGGATATAAAGCATTCCACTCAAAAAATATGAAAACTGAAACTAAGAAGAACATGAATACCTCAGAAAAAACAATTATTACAAATTCATGTGTATAAAAATAAAATTTTGATGACAAGGGACAATTCAACCAGACAAATAAGTGTTAACTTTCTGACAGAAAATATTCCCTCCCAAATGTTTTAATGATACATTTACCAAATAGACTTTTACAAATTTGCTCAAGCTAGTACACAGAGTGTAGCTTAAATGAACAACCCACAATGCTATATGAAAAGAAACATGTTAAAATTCACAAAGTATTCTATTTATTCAATCAATGGTGTAACAAGGAAAATCAAGCACTACTGAGTTTAGAGTACTCGACCATCACAGATCATACTATAAACTAACGCATGTCCACATGCTTAAACTGGAAGCAGTTTCAATTTCAGATACAAACAAGCATTTCACAATTGAATTCCCTAACATATGAAACCATCATATCTTTTGCTTTTTCAACAATTTTCACCTTCTCACCAATACACCTAATCAAGTTAGTTTTAGACCACATATAAAGAAGAAACACAATTGGATGTAATTAAACAAAATTTCCTTTCCTAATCTTAGATACATTTAAATTAATCCAGGAAAATTCAGTGGGGTTTCCAAACGCAAATCATACTCCACTACAGCTAACCTATGGCAGCAATAAAATATGTGTAACATCATAACAAGTTAGTCTAATGATAGTTCAACAGGATAATGAATTGTGTTAAGTATATTGCTTCGATAACTGTGCTTGTTTTGTTTTACAGTCACATGTGACCAAAATGGCTCCCTCTAGAGTCCAGACAGATAAACCTATTTTAATGGATCCCATACGTTTCACAAAATAAAAAAATCTTCACATGCAAACTGTCCAACAACACCTGTAAACTTCAAGGGCTAGATTATAATAATGTCTTGTGTCTGTAAAGCATTTTTAAATAAACATGCAAGCTTGATTGCAACATTTACATTTTCCTATATAGTTATCCTTCCTCCGCCAGGAACGAATTGACCCACTCGCAAATGACAATTAGCAACTCAACAAAGCACAACAAAACAATGCAGCACCACATGAAATCCCTGAGAAGTAAAACCTACAACAAGACTAGTTAATTAAAAGCATGAAGAATACACCAGTCACAGTCACATTGAACAAGAGTTAGGTTACCTGAACTAATCGAACTTCAATCGAAGGCCTATTAGCAGGATCATGCGCCAAATGCAACAACCTCTTGTGCATAAGAACATCCGCAGCCCTTTCCACATTCACGTCCAGTGCATACCTGCATTACAGAATATATATCCTCAAATCTCTCTCCTAAACCCAAAATCGCAGACCTAATCGACAATATAACACCAAACAAAACGCAATCACACATAAACCGTTAATTAAAATCAAATATCCTACATGCAAACAAATTCGAGAGTAGGTTAATTCCACTGCGTGTATTTAAACTTCACACGAAATCAATCCACCGCCAAAACAAGAAGATTCCAATAAAACAACGAAGAAACTGAGATTTTAAAAAAATAAAAACGTATATATAAATATTAGAAGATTAATTAACGTAGTGTGTTGCGTAGAGAACCGTGTAGGAAGACGATTGAAGTGAGCCCAAAGCTGATCGTGAAAGCCAGGTTGCATAGCTTCTTCGACGCCGGAATCTCTCAAGCGGCGAAGAATCTCATTGTACACTTCGAGTTTGTGGCGGTGTTGACGGCTCTGCGACGGAGATGGCGACAGCGACGACGACGTCGTATGAAGCTGCACTCCGCTGCCGCAGCTGTCGTTTCCCTCCATCACAACCATCACCATGAACGACGATAGAGTGCGATGCGTTTCGCTCTTTCACATCAAAATGAAACAAAGCAAACGCAAAGTGAGTTCTCCTTTTATTATGAAAGAAAGAGTATACATACACACTCGCAACAACTGTTTGTTATAATCTACACATACTTATGTGGAATATGGATTATGATTATGAAAACTCAGAATTTTTAAATAATAATAATTATTAATTCAAAGTGAAATTAGTTTAATAAAATAATAATAATTGACGTCTCTTTTTAATATTTTTTTTCCTAATCTCAACCTACTAATATCTTCATCTCTATCTCTGTCTTTTTCTTTTATTTTTTTTTAATGGGTGACATGTTACATGTGTATGTTGTTAGTATGTACACAATGAAAATGAATGTCATTCATTTTATTTTTTTTCTTCATTTCTAACTAACATCTTCTTTGTTATTATTTGATGTGTAAGTGTATGTATGATGCATGTGCTTGAGGTAATGTGTATGTAGTCTTGATTTGGGAATGATGAAGAACTTGCAACTTGGGGAATCAAAGCTTTTTATATAGCACAAGAATCACATACTAGGGTCCAAATTTGATTTCTTCAATCTTTACTATTTGATGGGGTCTCCCAAAGACTTCACATAATTATTTCTACACTGAAAATTTATATTAATTTTATGTTAAAAAAAATTAATCATGATGTTAATTATAATAATATATTATTATCTTCAGATATATTGATACTCATAATGAGATATTGTTTGGAACACTACAAAATGAGAAGGAATGAAGTGGCATATTCTAGGTGTCTAGTCATTTGGATAAGGTCGTTATGAAAAGTCAATTATGGCCCTCTCAAGAAAGAAATGAAAATAGAAAGAACAAGCATTTGATTAAAAAGAAAGATTAGATGTGCTTGATCTGGATAGGTTTAATTATGTTAAAGTTGTGAATGGGGAGACAAATGTTAGTATGATTAGATGTTACATTCAAACTTGTTGCCCCTCTCATGGTCCATAATGTTTGATACTGAAAACATTTGCTGATTTGGTTATTGTTTTTTGGGTATTATTTGGGAAGGTGGTGGTGGCACATGAAGTTCAAGGTTAATGGCATGAACTGAATAGGTGAGAGATAAAAGTTTATGTATATGTTGTGACATAAGAAAACTTGAAATATAGGTAGGTTTCTTTCCCTTATTTGAATGGTGGGACCAAATTTGGCTAATGCCTATAATGTCATGTGAAGTTGTGAACATTTTCGTTTAATGTCATTATTTAATACTATTTGGGATATCCCTCTAAACAATCAAAATAATTATAAAATTGTATTAATTTGTTTTTTTTTCAATTTAAATACTCAAATTATCTTCTTCATGTGCTCTACATTTATTTTTCCTCAAATTTCTTTTTCTCTCTTACTTTTTATCTGATTATTTTGTAGTGGAATGCAGACATAAATGTATTAACTTATCTTTTATGCTCGTATTCTGACTGTTAATTTCCTCATTGTCGATAGTGTTTTCACTGCCAATTTCTCTCAAAAAGATGTTAATATATACAAGATAAGTTGAGGTGAACATGGTAGGTAGTTTTTTTTGTTATTAGTTATATTTGAAAAATATTAAATTCATTAGTAGTATGAGAATAAAATCTCCACAGATATGAGATGCCAATTACAAAATCATTTAAAATGTGAGTGTTAAAAGGGTAAAATAAAAATTAAGAGATAAAATTAGAAAATAAAATATATACACAATTTTTTACTAATAGTCATAAATAAACTATATAATGAAATACTGATAAGTAATAATCTTTGTTTCCGAATTTTTCCTTGAATGACACAAATCCAAAATAGAGTAACAACAAAAATCATGTTTTAATTGTATTATTTTAAAAATATTATAATTTTTATTTAAAGTATCTTAACTAATTATTCTAATACATTCAAATATAATTATATTTTCAAATTTAGTTAGTGTGAACACATAAATTTGTCGCGTCAGTTTTTTTTAATTAATATATATATATATATATATATATATATATATATATATATATATAATATAAATACAACAAATATAATGAGAAAGAAATAGAGATTCACATAGCTGTAAGATAAATGTAAAATTTGAAATGTATCATATATTTTTTTAAGCTTTGGTTCACATACATGGATGCTACATGTGGCATAAGATAATAATATTGATTTGTTACATCATCAATGATAGAGACATATGAGTAACTAAAATATCAAACTTTATATTGGTCACATGAGGTGCTTTGACCAAACATTTTTTATTTATTTTTCCCATTTATAAATTTAAACTATTTTATAAAAGAATGCAACTTATTGATTTTAGTAAAAATAAAAACCTAAAATCAAGTAAATTTATCTTTAACGCACGTACTCTTAAGCTTCATATTGCATGGTAGATCCTTCCGATTACTGTGGAAAAATAATTATTAATGAATGGTCAATTAATTTGTTTATTTTCGGAAACCACGTGATGTAATTAGCTTCTCTAAAATGGAATATTATGAATTGACACTTGATTAACGACAATTATGGGGTCGTCTTAATTAATATTATCTTTATTTACCCTAAAAAGTATATTAAAAAAAAGTTAAAATCGTCTGTGACACGTTATCAGATATATATAATAATGTAAATTAGTGTGAGATTAAAATTAATTAAGAGGTGAACGAGAATCAGAATGCACGTGCGACGAGGAAACCCGGCCTCGCAACTACACGTGGGAAACACAAGGTTCACATCACACATTAAATTATAATAATTTGTTATAAATTTTAATCTATAAAAAAATCAATCATTTATTATAATAGACTCAACTTGATATTTTGATTTAATTTTAATCTGTAATTATAATAACGGAAATTTTTTGAGAAAAGAAATATGAAGCCAAGCTTTTGGTTGTTTCACGTGATGATAGGTGGAGTTAAATTAGGTTTTAAATTAAATTAATGAATAATGTTTATAATATTTATAATAAATATTTCACTTTATTAAATAACAATAATAATATTTCCGTTGATGACGTGGAAGCATGGAGGGTGATGACGTGGCAAGGTGACCCTTGGAGGGAGGAAGGGACATTTTACTTTATTTGACTCAATACTTTCAAAAGTCAAAATATATAATAAAGTATTGGATGTGTATGTTTATCCAAAAAAGTTAATTAAAGTATTGGAAACTTTCAATGATCAGAGTTGGTGTAGAAAAAGGAGAATTTGTGTTCAATTTTTAGTGTTATTGTATAAAAAATATGTTTTAGAGAAAAAATTGAATTTGAATTCAAAGATAAAGAAGATTTCGAGTAAAAACCATAAAGAAATTATGTTATTGTGTATTTTCTATGTCTCACTGTATTTTTAATATAATGTACGGTACTTAGAATTCATTAAGATTGATATAATTTGTGTGGAATAAATTAAAATATAAAAATTCACTATTATATTAAAAGTTGAAAATATCATTAGTTTTGAAAATTTTACTAAAAATTGAAACTATAGTAATTTTGGGAAAGATAAAATAATATTTTTTGATCTTATATAGAATTCAATACCTTAATCATAGACATTAGTTGCGTATCAAAAAAAAAACATGAAAGTCCTGAAAAAAAAAGTTACTAGTTCCATTTTATAAAAACTACGGTCTTTTGTTTTTGTTTTTTTTTTTTTGAAGTTTTATTTCTTTACACTATTGCCCAAAGTATGCAGAAATAAATTAATAATTTTCATTCAATTTCTTAAATAGTATAAAATCAATGAAAATAAATACATTTATGTAGAAATTTGTAGTTGGGTCAAACTCAACCCCACAAAACCGACTTGTGAAGTGAGGTTTGGCCCCCACTTATATACATGTAACAGGTCTCATCATTAGATGATGTGAGACTTCACACCCTTCCAATATTGGACTTTCAACACACACCTCTCACGCCGAAGACTAAGGACTGAACTTCTCAATTGAAGAAACTATTCAACTTAGGGTGCTTCAATACGACCCGATATTCTACGGATAGTCCAATATTGGTCCTACGGGTGGCCCAACATCTTCATTGACATCTAGGATAGACTCTGATATCATGTAAAAATTTGTGGTTGGGCCTAACTCAACCCCACAAAATCGGCTTGTGAAGTGAGGTTTGTCCCCCCACTTATATATATGCAACAGGTCTCATCACTAGATGACGTGAAACTTCACACCCATCCAATTGGACTTTCAACAATTTCTTCACTCTATTTCATGTACTTTTATTTTTTCTCCTATTTTATCTTATTTACTAAATACATCGATAATAATTTGCAAATATTACATTAAAAAATGTTAGTAACCCGAAAATTGTGTATACGAGGGGTCAAGAAAATTTTAGTCTTTATTTTATTTTATTTTATTTTTTATTATAAACAATTGTGCAGATCTGGTGATGCTGAAAATAAAGAGATTCTAAGTATTCGGATATTATAATTAAATCACAGACCAAAAAAAAGTGCCCTATCATGACCCACATGCAACATTGCAATTTGCTTGTTTTTCAAACATTGTTACGATGAGGCAAAAAGAACAAGACAAACATAAATATAACAAAATATGTAATAGAATATTTCATGTCTTAAGGAATAAGAAAATGTTTGGTTGAGTTCATATGAGGTTCAGTAAAATGAAATAGGTAAACTAAATAATTCTATATCTCCATCGCAAATTTATTTGTTTTAATTAATCTCTGAAATTAATACATATTAATTTATGGATAAAGATAAAATGTTTTAAAACAAATAAATATAGTTAAGTTTCAATTTAGTTATTTAGAAAATTATTTATTTTAGTTTTAGTAAGTTTTAATCAGATTATATGTACTAATCAAACACTGTTTAGCACTCGTCCTATAAAACTATAAAATAACAAATAATATTCAAAAAAATGTAATTAGTTCACACCGGTCAATCCATTGACTCTGCATATTGATTTACATGAGAATTAAACAAATTAGAAAAATAAATATGAATCATGTTTAAATAATTTTTAGCATATAAAACTATAAAATAATAAAAAATATTAAAAAATATAATTGGTTCACAGGTCGATTTGTTGACCCTGCAACTTGTTTAACACGAGAACTAAACAAATTAGAAAAAAATAAATATAAAATATTTTTATATAAATTGACATTTCAATTAATCTCAACTCATTCAAACCAACTATTCACCTTTCAAAAATCACCACTTATTAATAAATCACGTGTTAAATATTTAGGCATATCATATTATACATGTTAGCTCAATAGGCATGTCAATTATAATTAAATTATAAAACTAATAGATAAAAAAATATAATTTAATTAAAAAAATATTTGAAGCTAATTGAAATTCCAGACAGAGAGGGAGTAAAAGGATTTTTTTTCTCTGTATAAAAATGAGAAGACTAGTTAAAGTGGTATGTGAAAAAATCACTGTAACTTTCTAAGAAAGAATTTTGTTACTTTATATTTCCATCTAATATTATAATTATTCATTTTTAGGTTAACGTACTTCTTTGGTGTGTAATATACAAAATTAAGCTTTTCTTTCTAATTAATTATTTAACTTAATTTTAAAATATATAAATATATATATATATATATGTATTTTTTTCTTTTTACGTTTTATAATTAGTTGTTTGATTATTTATGTATATTAATTGTTTAGTAAAATTAAAATAAGATAAATTGAACAGTGTTGTTTTTAGGTGGATTATTTTTAAGTATATGAAATTATTTTAGTTTTAAATTTTAGAAAAACTCAAAAATTTTAAATTATAAATAAGAAATAAAATGGTACATTGCCGACAAATAATACAAAAAGAATGATTTATGCATGGCCAAATGCTGCCTTAATCACAACCAGAAGAAGAAAAGCAGCCCATGTGTGTGTATTGTTTGGTCAAACAATGGTTTCAATTAAGAGGAAATCACGTTAAGCATGCCTTAACGTGCTTTTTCCCAAACAAATAGTTTTTCAGCGTTATCTTCAAACTCACGTTTTGGGATCTACTATACTTTGTTTAGCCAACAAAAACATGCTCTGCTTCCACGACTTGTTTTATTTTAGATATCTACAAACTCGAATCATCAACTTCAATTCATTCACCAATTAAATATTTCAACTTGTTACTTCATCGAGCAACGTGCTCGTTATTCATTTAAACAAACAATACCATATCCTTCAAAATCAACAATAATAATAATAATAATACTATAGGCAATTTTTTAGCATTTTGATCATTGGAGGTTGAGGATATTCTTTTATCCATGGTACAAACCTCCATCTAAATCTAATCCTACATATTTTATCATCATTAATTTAAATTAATGTCAAAAATTTATTTGGCGAAGAGGGTTTCTAAGATTAGTTATAAATTTTGACACACCTTAAGGTCAAAACGATGTAGATTGATAGTGGTAGTTTTATTGGTGATGCAATGTATTTTGCTTGAAAATGAACCATTAGTCTATTCCACCTCTTTTTCTTCTTCTTGTACTTTTTTTTTTGCATTACAAAACAAACACAGGCTTGTGTTTCATGTTTTGTGTAATACAACATGACATGGATTTCTTATATTTTTTTTGTTTGTTAGGCACAAAATATATTTTCTAATTTAAAACTCTAAAAAAATATTCTATTTGAAAATATAATAATAATTATCAAGTAGACGTAATTTTGTATGAATTTTTTACATTTCACACTCCAAATATTAAATGTTTTAGTTTGCTTTTGTTGGACAAGACGTAATAACATTTAAATATTTCCTTCATCCTCCTGTGTCTATGAAACTAGTATAATGAATGAAAATTAAAATAAGAAAAAATAATTTTATTTTGTAACTAATTCTAATAAAATGTTAATTCACTAGTATAATAAATGAAAATTAAGATAAAAAAAATCAACTTTATTTTATAATTAATTTTAATAAACAACTAACTCACTAGAATAAAAATTAAAATAAGAAAAAACAACTTTATTTCATAACTATAATAAGCAGTTAACTCAATAGCATAATAAAAAATAACTTTATTTCGTAATTAATTTTAATAAGTAGCTAACTCATTAATTCACTCGTAAAATATATATTTATTTATTATATTAATTTTTATTTTCTTTTTTTTTTTACATATTTTTATAACTACTGTGTATGTATATATAACTATTTTTCTTAATATTCGTTTTCCACGTTTAGCACAAGAAAGAAAATATGTTGGGTCCAATATCGTCCTAACACTCATAAGTGATTTGCGTGAAAGAATTGTTATCAAGTTGCTTCCACGGTAGAATTCACACTAATAATTAGGAAACACTAGCACGTCTTTTCTTTCTTTTTTATTTTTATTTTTTAGAAAAACTCAATATTTTTTACGATTTCTTTCTTCCAAATATTCTCTTCAAGACAATGCTCATAAACTGAGATACTATGCATGCATGTGAATAGAGAATTAAGGTTAATTATCTGTGAGTTTCTTAATTATATAAATATTTTAACTTTTAGTTATTTTAATTTTTTTTTATTAAATTTAAGTTCTTTGTTTATCTTTGTCAATATCTTTTATATTTGATATTAAGTTTTATTATCATATACTGACATGGAAATATTAAGTGATTTCTTTTTATATGATCGTATCAGTATTTAAAAATTTCAATTTAATGATAAAAATTAGAAAAAATCTGAAATATAAGATAGTAAATGAAAAAAAAAATACAATCTTAAACTATCACTTATTCAATATCATATATATTTAAGCAGTATTAATTTTTATCACAAATTAAAAAATTTAATTCATAATAATATGGAGATTAATTGAAATCGTAATAAGTGATTATCTTAAATTACCCAATAATTTCTCTTAAACGTGTAAATGAGAGAAGGTTTGTGTGTTTTTAAAATTTTATTCCAATGAATAAACAAATTCTCATTTATTATTTCTTCTCCTCAAATTATCTCTTTTCATTGTCTGCTATTCTTTAAAAGTGGCATCTTTTAATGTTTGTTTTCAGTTAGAATGAAATGTACGTATTGAGAAGGGTGACAAACACGTTGGGGGAACTTTTTGGTGGATTGTTGTTGCTGAGAAGAAAGAAACTTGAGAGCCTTTTTTGGTGAATGGTAATTCACCCGTGACATTCTGAACCTAATCAGATGCTGAAAGCATATGCAACCTACATGGTTGAGGTGAGTCTTTAGAAGAAAATATATAAGGGTGAAGGAAGAAAAACCCTCAAGTAACACCCTGAACTTTTGGCCTAATCAAGGGATAATTTGGGTCTTGGCCTTTTGGGCTCAACAGCTATGACTGGGTTTCAAAAATCTAACGAGCCTTTATTAAAATGTAGTAAACCATTTTTCGGACACAATTTTCATTAAATAGAAGTAATTATGCTGACATTAGATAGGAGTAATTATGCTTTATAATTTAATTTTCGATATCATAAAATTTATTATAAATATTGTAGATATTTTTCACTCCAATGTCATTGAATTAGGAGTAATTATGCTGACATTAGATAGGAGTAATTATGCTTTATTTCAATTGTTAAAGATTACACTTTGTAATCATATAAATAGAGATAATATATGCAGATGAAATAAACAAAGAAAAACAGATAATCAGATTATAATTTTCGATGGTTAGTTATATCTTCTTCTTTCTTTTTCTTTGCATATTATTTTATAACAAAGTTATCAATTTAGTTTTAGAATCATTATTATTAGGCAAAAGAGAAATTTTGAAAGATTAAAAAAAAATCTGAAAGGTCACGATTGGTCAAAACATAAATTACGAAACTTTTACACAACATTATCCATGGAAAGGATACATGAAAGTATGATACAAAGTCTTTATGTACTAAAACCTGTGACAAATAACATCTAAATTCTAGACAGAGAACAAGTTACAGACAAACATAGATATACATATAGAGACATAAAGACACATGAGAGTTTAAAAGAAAATTACACAGCCATTTCGTCATTATTTTCTGCTTCGCCCATCTCTTCATAGTCACTGTCAATATCTGCTTCAAGAAGCCACTGCTCAAATTCATCCACATCATCATAATCGTGTGTGTATAACCCATCTGAAGTGTCATAGGGATCAGCCCCTAGCTCCTCACCGTGGCATGTCACGTGTAAGAAAGGTCTGCTTCTGGCTAAAGCATCTACCATGTCTCTGTTAACACTTCCCGTCACTCCCAACCATTTGAGCCTTGGAAAATATGGTCTCTTCAACCAGCGAAATGCAAGCGGTGTAATGCCACCACAGTTATAAAGATCCAATAAACGCAGACTGCTTCCATGTCTGGCCTCATCAACCAGCATTGAAGCTAATGCCATGACCGAAGTATCACCAATTAGTGGGCACTGTCGCATCCGGAGTTCGAAAAAGGGAATCCGACTTTTTGCCAGCAGCAGAACTCCATTATCAGAGAGGTTAGGAAGATTCGATAGATCAAGTTCTCGCAATTCCATCACACAACAACCATTAAATAGAGCTGTGATGCATTTATCTGTAAGTCTCTTACACCCTCGAAGAGACAAAGCATACAGTGAACCCATAACAGATGGTCTTAAGTACAAAAGTCCTGCATCAGTTATATCAGAGCCATCTAATAGTAAAATTTTCAGTCTTGGAAGAGTGCCAATGGCCTGAAGAGCTTCATCTCCAAGGCTCCTGCAATCTCTCAAGTCAAGAACTTTAAGTTCCTTGTTTGATGCCAGACTCAAAACAGCATGGTTGGTTATCAGATTGCACCGTCTTAAGCTAACATGTGTTAAAGTAAGGGATGTGGCAGAAATATCATGAAAAACTAGATCAGTTAAATGAGTCCCATGAGTAACCTTTAGCTTGTATAAACGAGTGCAAGAATGCAGGATAGTTTTGAAGCCGGTGTCTGTGACGCGACAGAAGCCACCAAGGCAAATGCTCTCCAACTTTGCACACTTGTCAGCCATTAGAAGTAATCCCAGATCATTCACTCTGCGAAAGTAGGTCATCAGGAACTCTTGGCTTCGAACCAATGAAAGATGTTTCAATCTCCCGAGCTGATTAATTTGTTGAAGACCAGCATTGGTTAGGTCAAATGTAATTCTCGGCTCGATCAGAGGAGCATCTTGAAGATCCAAATGAGTCAAAAAGGTGAGACCTTTAGATATTGTACCAACCATAGCATCGGTTATATAGTCTACATTAAGACATAGTTTCTGAATGCTTGGAAGTATGGATGGTTGAGCAGGATTTGAGGGCAGATGGGATCCCAAGTTTGGGCTAAGCAGTTCAGTCACTGTAACTGAAGAAATGTATCCAATCTCAAGAGAAGTAAGTTTCTCTGAGGCTGAAGCCCATACTCGAGCAAAGTTATGACGGAGAAAGAGAGAGACATCAAACATCAGAATCAGTGCCTACCAAAATAATAAGAGTAAATTTTAGAATTAATTGCATTAATAATCAATGAACATGTTATCATATTAAGACATTGTTACGGAAAAAATAGTCATTCAATATTCATCCAGATGTCCACAGAGAAAATAGATAAGATGATTTTGCCAAATGCTTCACATTTCCCCTAATTATGTGCAAACATATACAATGAAGCAAACTTTTAAAGCTTAACATATACCCAAATTGGAATAAATTTTGGACAAAAAATCCAATGACCAGGCAATAATTCAAACAAACAAACAAACAAACTAAACCAATTAATAGCACAAGGGACTTTCAGCACAGCAAGTGAAAAAACTCAAAATCTTTAAGGGTTGTTACCATAACAACCAAGATGGGTTGATCTTAAACCTAACCCACCAGTGTCAACCTAATGCTGAGAGTTTGGGTAGTTTCCACAACAACTTTACTTCGCAACCAACTGCTAACTGCAATACGTAACTAACCAGCCAACTCACTCACAAAATACATTTTATAACTAGTTGTCTGCTTGTTGCTGGCAAATATTTTTCTTCCCACAAGATCTTAGGTTCAGATGTAGTTGTGATCATTACACAAGAAAGAATTCACCATTCAACAACATCAATGATAGGTAATCAAAGCACCGACAAAAAAAAAATCTTTATTGAGAAAAGTGAAGTGTTTCCATCTGAATCAACATTAGACAAATCAATCAATCAATTATCTTATTCTCATAGTATCTATCCATGGCTTACTTCCAATTGAGAGCAACCGCTAAGCAATTCACCCAGATCAGAAATATGAATGGCCCTCCCTCTTTTCTCCGCCACCGAACCCAAATACAGAGACCTAAATTACACAAAACATCATCACTCACAAGTCACTACGAACCAACCACTCACACTATTATTATTATTATCATTACACGGAACAAGACAAACCTTAGATCCTTGCATCTGTTCCCAATCTCAGACAAGAGCCTCCCACTAAAATCAGCGCAATTGTGCAAACAAAGATCATGCAACGAGGGTTTCAACAAAAACGAAATCGCGTTATCATCGAGGCGACCACAATCGACCTTGAGACTCGTGAGGCAGGGATTTGGCGGCAGCAACGGTCTCAACAAGTCCCCAGAAGGCGCAATGTCCTGCAACATACACAAGTTAGTTAATTTAGGAATATCCGAAGAAAATGAAAACAGAAAAAGTGAGTTTGGTTAAGGAAAGTAAGTACGAGGAGGTGGAAAGAGGGGAGAAAAGAAAGGATATGTCGTGCGCAGGAACGAAAGGTTGAAGAAGTTGAAGCGATTGAACAAATGGAAGCGATGTCGAGTTTGGTCATGATGGTGGCGACGAGAGCGAAAGGAAGGTTATCCAAACTCGTCTCCTCTGTCGTCTTCGCCATTTCCAGATTCGATCCCATCCAATTCTCCTCTTTCTCTTACAACAACATATGTATGTGTTAAATACGTTGAATAGAAGCAAGGTTTTGGTATCACCTAACTTTTTTTATTTTTCACTCAATGTTATTATTCTTGAACCAATTTTTTACTTGTTTATTGTGAATTTTTTGTGTATGCTTTCTAAGTTTTAATAAAAGTTGTAGTTAACCGATGAAGGGTGATTGTTAATGTAGCTTTTCAAATAATTATGGTAACATTTATATAACTGGATGATGATGAAATTTTTTTTATTGTAATAAAAGATATTTCTTTTAGATTTAAATATTAAAACAAAATTTATTTATATTTGTGAAGAATATTAATTATATTACTATTAGTAAAAGCTTATAATTTATAATAATTTATGGATGATAAAATATTCTTTAAAAATATAATTTATCAAACATGAAAATCATATCTCTTATACTTGGTTCAAATCGGTGAATAAACTAATTAACTAAACAATTTAATTAGAGACATTAAATATAAAGTTTAATGATAAAAAGTGAGAACATTGACCTTTAGTTGATAAATAAAAATACACATGATAAAATGTAATTTTGGTCCGTAAGTGACTCATAATGGAGACAACATGGAGAAAATAACATAAATTTTTATAACCTTTTTAGGTTAAAAAAATAAATATTTTTTTAACAAATCTTTTGACTTTTTTTTATCTAACTAAATTTAACTTATGCATAAAGAGTTTTGTAATGAAAATAACATGTAAGATTAGGTGTGAGATTGATCATTAAAATTTTAAAAATTTGAATTAGATTAGGTAGAATAATTTATTTTTTTTAGTTTTCAACCTTAATATTTATATAAATAATAATCTTAAAATTATATTCAACCGTTTCAAATATTCATTTATTTGTTATAAGGGAATGTGTTTTAACTTCGTTTATATTAAATACTTCTACAACATGTTTCATTAAAGTTAATAACTTTATTTTTTGATTGTCTCATTGAACATTTTTGTTAAAAAAAATTTCTTTTGTTTGATTTGGTTCATTTCATTTGATTCTTTCATTAGATTTCTTATGCTTAAACTGTGTAAGTCAAGTAAATATTTATGGACAAAATATATTGATAGATATCTTTAACATTTTAGATGTATCTGTTAGAAAAAATGACTTATTATTTATTGTTTTAGAAATCTTTCACGTGCTATTGTTAATGTTACATCAACCTATACATTAATTTATTTATTTATACTAAATCAACGAGAATATCACATGAAGGACAACGTAACAATGCACAATAAACATGACAAAACATCAATGAAAAGTATAACTAAACTTCGCATGACTTATTATTTTTGTTTTGGAAAACTTTCATATGCTATTATTAACGTTATGGTAAACTATACATTATTTTATTTATTTATTCTAAAACAACAACAAGAATGTCACATGAGGGATATAATAAAATATCGACGAAAAGTATAACTAAATTCCATGTTAAATCTCAGCTTCCCTGATATCCTTCCATCATGTGTCTTTCTGCTCTAAACTTAAATTTGTCTATGAGTGACGTGTCTTTCTCATGTATTCTCATGTATTCTAAAGTTTATTCTTTAATCGTTTAATCCAATTTCTCATACTTAATATGTGTAAGTCAAGTAAACATTTATATTTACAAACAAAATAAATTGATAAATACCTTAAACATTTTAAATGTATCTATTAGGAAAATGATTTTTTGTTTTTCTTTTTTAGAAAACTTCGACATGCTATTGTTAACAACTCTATTATTTGATAATTTCATTAGATTTCTTATACTTAAATTGTGTAAATCAAGTAAACATCTACAAACGAAATAAATTGATAAATACCCTCTAACATTTTAAATGTATCGGTTAGAAAAATGATAACTTTCATATACTATTATTAAATGTTATATTACACTGTACATTAGTTTATTTACTTATTCTAGTACAACAATAAGAATGTCACCTGGAGGACCTAGTAACAATGTATAATAGGCATGATAAAACATCGATGAGAAGTACAATCAAAACTATAACTAAATTCCACGATAAATCTCAGGTCAACTAGTACCTCTCCTTCAAATATTTCTTTACTCTAAACTTGAATTTATCAATGAGAGACATGCCTTTCTCATGCATATCACGATTCTTGCTCACGTTACTTTATAATCAAATCATTCAATCATGAAATTAAATGTGAAAGTCACTATTTCAAATGATTGACATCAAAATTATGGGTTTACTTTGAAATAATCTCATAATCATGAATCTAGGATGAGTCTTGGAATTAAGTGGAAGTGAGAGAGTATAACATATCGTCAACCATGTCATCATTGCTCGCACACATTGCCATTGTCTGGCCGAAGAAGAAAACAACACTTAGGAAACATCACAAACAACTAAAGAAAAAAGTTCATAAAATTATATAAGTAAAATTAATTTATAGCCTATCATTGATAGAGTACTATATACGACCAATTTAATAAATCACTCCTGTACCATCCACATTCACGTTTTTTAAATATTGAGTCTACTCCCCTACTACTCATAACCAAACAATGAAGTAGTCATCAACTGGTAACCCGTGTGAATATGTATATCCAAGTCAAAACCTCAATCTAAGTTTCATTGATTTATTCTCTATTATAAATTAGAATTACGAGCACTCTCCCTTATATTTCTAGAACACAAACTCATTAGAATTACAGACACTTTCTTCTGAAAACACGTACTCATTTAATTATCAGAATTTATAACATATAAGTCAAATACTCGTACAACCTTGAAAAGAAGATCTCCAACTACACTAATTCCCATTTAACCTTGTATTCGATTGTAATTTATACCAAAAGCATATATGAAACGTCGATAAAAATAGTTTGGTTTAGTCACCGGTGAAAAGAAAACTAAACCACCTACATAGTCCTAACCTATAAACCTGAGATTCTCCGAAATTCCTCGAGAGTGACCAACCCACGGGTTGAAGCCCACAGCTTTAAATATAAATTAGTAACTAAAGAAACATCGATTTTCGTACTTTTTTGTTGGACCTATCAGATTTAGTTTAGGGATGTCATGTCCATGCTCTGTTTCCCACTTCTAACTCGCTTCTGTGCTATCCATTCAACTATATTTGGACAACATGTCCTTAAATTTAATGTTTGGCGCCTTAATTGAAATCTTTCCCTCTCTTTCGATATTTATTGTTCTCTGCCACTAATAACACAACATAATCATATAGTTACGTGTCGCTTGCGTGGGTAACTGGAGTGAAATAAAATCCACACTGACACAACTATATAACTAGGGTTCACAACTGTTTTGCCGAATATTTCCCAATTCTCACTACAGTTTCTGGTTCTTGATCTCTGTTTTTCTGCTGATACAAACGAAAAATTTGATTTTTCTTTTACCCATTTCATGGCTCCCGAAAGGAAGAAGAAGCGACAAGGGAACACATCTGTTTCGGTGGATTTAAACCCACCCACTCAGCAGAAAACAGTTGGTGATGAGTGTGAGGCCGATGAGATTGAAAAAAACGATCTTGCTGACAAAAACGATGATGGGGTGGGAGATTCTTCTCCTGTTCAAGAAGCGAAAAAGAAGCGTGGCAGAAAGAGTGAAAAGGAGAAGGAGGATGTGAAAAAGGAGATTCTAGAGGGCGATTCGTTTGAGAAGAAAGACGCTGAAGATGATATCAATGGTGAAAACGGTGGGGTTGGGGTTTCTTCTTCTGAAGAAAATGTTGTGAAAAAGAAGCCTGGCAGGAAAAGTAAAATGAAGAAAGATGATATGAGGAAGAATGCTGAAGACGAAAACCATGGTGAAAGTGGTGGTGGTTCTGAACAGAGACGTGTTGCAAAAAGAAAGACACATAAGCTAGATGATATTGATGATGATGAGTTTGATAATGGTGGCACTCGGTACGGTCTTAGGGGTCGTAAAGGTAAAATAGAAGAGGTGAAGCCAACGATCAACAAGCGGGATCCTAAGGTGGCATGATTTATCATTCAATAAGGAAGATGAATGTTTGTTTGAGTTTAGCCTTTACATATGAACAATATTGTTATATAGTATTTGAGGTAATGTTTTTGTTTCTGAATCAACAGCGGATTGAAGAGGAATCCACAATGTGCCACCAGTGCCAGAGAAATGATAAAGGCAGGGTTGTGAGGTGTTCAGATTGTATGAAGAAAAGATTTTGCATACCCTGTTTAAGAACTTGGTATACCGTCCCCTCTCTTCAAATTTGTTTTTTTTCTTTTCTCTTTCTTTTTCCCCTTATGCCAGTTAGAATATATCATGTTACTGTATTCGCCTTGTATGGCTCGGTAAGAACTATATGGTGTGCGTTTATTATCTGTGTCCCTAGTACCCAGTGCATTGCCAGCTACCAATTTGGCACCATCTTAGCATATTCTTTGTCTTGCAAGATTTTAGCAGATTATTGGAAAAAATTGAAAGGCCTATCTATGATTGCAATACTCAGATGTGTATCCATCATTTTAATAATTTGTATGGGAAATTTATAGAAGTTACACATGCTATATTTAATATGGTACTATTTCTTATGTTAGAGGGAAAAGTTTTTTTGATAGTAACAATTGTGAGATTGATGCCTGGAAAATTATTGCAAAACTTGAAAGTTTTAGTTTTGAATAATCATACAACTTGACCAATGTTGTCAATGCTTGATGCTTTTGCCGTTTCTTCTGAAGGTATCCTCATTTGAAAGAGGATGATATTGTTAAAGCATGTCCCGTATGCCGTGGTAATTGCAACTGCAAAGGATGCTTGAAATCTTGCAAACTTATTGAAGTTAGGTCTTCCCCTTTTTTGAGTGGCTTTAGCTGTGATTTTCTATATTCTACATCTGAAATGTTACTGTTTGGTTTACTGTAGGAGATGAAGAAAAATACAGAAACCGATAAAGAGGAGAAGGTTGAACACTCTATGCATTTGCTGCAATTACTTCTTCCGTATTTAAGGCAGTTGAATGAAGAACAGATGATTGAGAGTGAGACAGAAGCTAAGATACAAGGTTTTTATTTATTTTTCCCTTTAGGAGTCTCATTGAGGCTATAAATGTGTGAATCTATTTTTCTCTGTAAAGAGATGAATTTGATGCTGAAGTGAAACTGGGTTTGATTAGAGCATGTTTGTTCCAATACACATAATGCTACAGACAACTAATCCAGTGTTTTAATGTGATGCCCTGAAGCCACAGATCTCTTTGCAATGAAGTCTGATACGCAGAAGAGAAAACATTACCTGTTTCTGTTTTATGATCATTGATAAACTTTACAATAAACTCTCTCTCTCTCTCTTAATCTCGGATCACTTATCTACCTTGAACTATTTTTCTTTTATGCACTGTAGCTTAAGTTTGTATTTCATTCCATGCCCCACTCAAGAGTTCAATACAAGTTCCTATATTTTTCATTGACTTTTTTTTGGTTTGCGACGTGCACTGTAGGCCTTTCAATCTCAGAGCTAAATATAGTGAAGGCTGATTTCACTAATGCAGAGCGTGTGTACTGGTTAGGATTTTTATGACTTATTGTTTATTTTCCAGTTACCCTCATATTCTTTAGTTGTTAACTTAACACTCTCTTGTAGTGACAACTGCAAAACATCAATATTTGATTACCACAGAAGCTGTACAAAATGCCCTTTCGACATTTGTCTCATCTGTTGCCGTGAGCTTCGTAGTGGGCAGCTTGTTGGTGGTGCAGATCCAATTCAGTTGGAGTTTGTCTGCCAAGGTCGTGAATACTTGCATGGTAAAATAAAAAATAAACGGGAAAAACAAAGTGCATCAAATGCTGATGCTAAGCCTGTATATCGTGAATGGTCAAGATCAGGGTGGCATGCAGAAAGTAATGGTAGCATTCCTTGTCCAAAAGTCAATGATGATTGTAACCATGGTTTTCTTGAACTGAGAAGCATATTTGGTCAGCATTATATCACCGAGTTAGTGTGTAAATCGAATGAACTAGCACAAGCATACAAACTTCAAGATGTAGTTAAGGCCCCTGACAACTACTGTTCATGTTTGAGGCATGATGGAAACACAGATGTTAGATATAATATGAGGAAGGCTGCTTCTCGTGAAGATTCCTGTGACAACTACTTATACTGTCCTAGGGCTGTTGATCATCAGTATGAGGATTTAAGGCATTTTCAGTGGCACTGGGAAAAGGGGGAGCCTGTCATTGTTAGCAATGTGCTGGAACGTACATCTGGTTTAAGCTGGGAACCACTTGTCATGTGGCGTGCATGCCGCCAGATGTTTAACAACAAGCTTGAACAACATTTGGAAGTGAAGGCAATTGATTGCTTAGATTGGTGTGAGGTTTGTTTAATTTCTCAATCTTGAACTTGGAGGGATTTTTGCACAAATTCCTTTGTTTACCTTCCTTCTCATGAAGCTTATGTTTTTAAATTTGTTAATGTTAATATTTATTTTAAGTGGAATCACTATGCTTGAAAATTACATTTAGAGTAATGTACTAGTAGCAATTTTATGTTGAATATCCTGCATGCTTTCTGACTTTGGTAAGTCCACCTTTTTATGGATTGAGAGTTGTTTCTGTGCATTTAAGAGTCAATTACCGAACTCCAGAGTTGACATGTTGGTACTGAATGTCATGGAAAAAATATTTTGGACAGTACTGGAAAGTTACAAATTTTTGGGGAATAATTCTACTATAAGAAGCATATTGTAGATGTTGTTCTGCTGTTCAGCTCATAAAGAGAAACTTGTCCAAGGTGGAATGTTGGTCAACTGAACACATGCATTCAAGTGGTAATTAGAATTCATTTTTGAGTGTAGTTTGTATGCTTGTCAAAAACTTTAAGCTCTTGTTGCCTATTTTATTCTGTCTCCAGGCATTTTCTAGAAATATGGGGTTGTGTGTATGAGCTGCTATCATCATCATATTCATCTTTTTAGTTCTATGTTTTGCTTCTTATCAACTCATCTTAGAAACTTATTTCAATTTCTTGCTGTCTGTTGTCCCTACCCCATTTTGCTGTTCTTGCTTTGCCTACCCAAATCCTTTCCTGTTGCTCTTGCATGCTTTGCACTCTGTTTTCCTATTGGTATGTTTGTCTTCTCCTTATGTTTAGTCGCAAGTCACAACATCTAGCCGGCATTGGTGGGTTAAATGTACTTTTAGGTTTTCTTGCTATGTTGAAAATATCATATTTGATTTGTATTCATTCTTTTTCTGTTTTGTAATCGGACTAGTGTAAGTCATGTCTACTTTATTTTACTGTTCTAGTAATTCTTTACTGCTTTCACTTAACATGTCTACTATTGTGTTGCTGCTGATTTCAACATTTTTCTTATTTGAGTTGTTGGTTAAATGCAGGGAGAAATTAATATCCACCAATTCTTTACTGGATATACAGAAGGTCGGATGGATTGGCTTGGTTGGCCTCAGATATTGAAATTGAAAGATTGGCCTCCTTCTAATTTATTTGAGGAACGTTTGCCTCGTCATTGTGCTGAGTTTATTTCTTCCTTGCCCTTAAAGGAATATACTGATCCTCTCAAAGGTTCTCTTAACATTGCTGTGAAGTTGCCTAGTGATTGTCTGAAGCCAGACATGGGGCCAAAGACATATATTGCTTACGGATTTTCTCAGGAGCTTGGGCGTGGTGATTCGGTGACTAAGCTCCATTGTGATATGTCAGATGCAGTATGCTCCATTACCTTTTGTTTCTTTTTTGGCCTATTATTTTCAAAGGATTTCCTCTGAATTATTTGAACATTTTAGGTTGCTATCTTAAAATAGTGTTTCATATTAGAAGATGTTTAGTTTGTTAGATGTATAAATTATTGTCTTTGATAAGTCATTCTTTTCTGTTTATTATGAGCAGATTGTTGCTTCAATTTCATGTCATGTTGTTTCTGTTCTGTGCATTGTCTTCAGTCCATGAACTCCCATTTGATATTTGATGAGTTATTGCCCTGGTTGTTTTAATTACCTATTGATTATTAGAAAAAGTAACCTAGTTATGATTGGTGGGGAATTATTACATTAGTATTTTTAAAGACTTAATGATGCCTTTGCATTAGAGAAAGCTGTAATAGCATACACTACTGTCAGTTGCATAGCTTTTACTGAACAAATACTTTTTTTAGTGTTTTGTATTCATTGTTGTGTGTGGCCCCGAGTGCATTACGAGGAAATTGAGTTATCTTTTTTTATTTTAATAATTTGGCTGTTTTAGGTAAATGTGTTAACTCATATAGCTGAAGTGAAATGGGATGAAGAGCAATGTCGAGCCATTGAAAAGTTGAAAGTAAAGCACATTGAGCAAGACAAAAGGGAGTTATTTGGTGATGGCCAGGATGGGGAAACTAATATTGACATGCTTAATAATTCATCTTCTTCTGTAAATGCTTTGGACAAGCAAAATACTGTCCAAGTCTATGAATATGAAGGTGGATTATGTGATGGGAAAGAAGTTGATGAATTTCGTGAACCTTCTGGTGCTAATGAGTTTGCCATTGCTAACAAGGAAGGTCTTTCATGTGGATCGAAAGATGATTTGTTGTTTGCGGGGGATGCTTCAGAAGGTGCTCTGTGGGATATTTTTCGGAGGCAGGATGCACCTAAATTGCAGGAATATCTGAAGAAGCATTTTAGAGAGTTCAGGCATATTCATTGCTGTCCTTTAAAACAGGTAATTAGTATTGGTATTCCTTGTCAACTTTAGTTGTTAATAAAGCTAGGTTCCTACCAAATAGTTTGGTGCTGGATTATATTTGTAAAATTTAGAGGTTATCACCCTTACAATTTTGGCATTTTCCATACCCTTATTTTCTTCTGATAGTATTTCATTAAATATGCATGTCACAAAGGATTGGTGGGAAGGGTCAAGCTTCTAATACATAGTCATGAATAGTTATTTTGAAGATGAAATTAAACGATTTTTGTTATTATGTCCATTCTTTAAACACAGGCAGGGGAAAACATTATGGTGTGATACCAGTCCAAAGTGCTGATTAGTTTTTTCAAATATGCATGTTTTATAATTGGCTTTGGCAATTTTGATGTTTTGTTGTGGCAGACAATAACTATTGTATATAGATAGTCCATCATTGCTGCTGTACTTCAGTCATTAGGCTTTATCTTTTCTTGAATGGGGCATATCCTTTGATAATGTAGGTTATTCACCCCATCCATGACCAGACCTTCTATTTGACTGTGGAGCATAAGAGAAAGCTTAAGGATGAGTATGGTTAGTAACGCCTAATTTTTCATATTTTGATTGGGGATAGCAGTTCAAATTGTGTCTCTCTACATTGACAGTTCTGTAATTTCTTTTAGGAATTGAGCCCTGGACTTTCATTCAGAAGTTAGGGGATGCTGTTTTCATTCCAGCTGGTTGTCCGCACCAAGTCAGAAATCTGAAGGTAAAATGAACTTTTGTGGTGAATTTGTTTCATCTTTGTTGTTGATATTATGTATCCTGTTTCATCTTTGTTGTTGATATTATGTATCCTAGTTTGCCTTTAAGTGCATGAACACTAAGTATTTTATGAATTTAGGTATGGTTCTGAGTTTGACATACTATAATAGTATATTTGCTTACTACCTTAAATTAAGCCTAGGTCCTTTGTAAGTGTCTGACCGTGCCTGAAAACCCTAAGTTGCAGCCTTCATTGCTGCACAACCTCGACCTTATTGCAGCCTTCATTGTTGCAAAACCTCGGCCTTATCGCAGCCTTTGTTGCTGTGCAATTTACCCTAACTTGATCACCTATAATGGCTGAAATCGTGAACCCTATTTTGGAAACTATGGATAGATCCCAAACTGCTAGAGAATTGCAGAAAGTTCATTCTGCATATAGATTAAATGGGTTTTCCAATGTAGAGAAAAAAAAGGAGGAAGTCTGGTGTACCTACTGCAACCAACCGTGCCACACAAAGGAGAAGTGCTGGAAATTATATGGAAAACCCCCGAGCCGAGAATGGGGCAGAAAAGAGACCATCTAAAAAGGGAAGGACAAAGGCAAGCAAACATCATTATTAGACAATGTGAAGAATCTGTCTAGCTGAATCACGAAGAAATAGAAAGGGTAAGGGCTTTCCTTAGTAAATTGGAAAAGCCCACAAGCATGTGCTCCTTAACATATTCTGGTAAATTTCCATTATCTCTTGGACTTAATGTTTCAGATACATCGTTTACCCATTTTTAGGTACTAGATTATGGTGCCACTGACCATATAACTCCTTTACCTAAATATTTCTCCATATATTCCCCATGTCCTAGCAACAAGAAAATTTCCACAGTAGATGGAACCTTAATAACTGCCGCTGGTCAAGGAGAGGTTCAAATAAGCCCATCTATATCATTAAAAAATGTCCTTCATGTCTCTAAACTGTCCACTAATCTGATTTCTGTGCAAAAACTCACAAAAGATCTCTCTTGTAACGTTGTTTTTCATAACAACTATTGTGTATTTCAGGATAAGAACTCAGGGAGGAAGATTAGACATGCTAGAGAATGAAATGACCTATACTACATGGAGGATCCTAATCTACTTATCAATAGTCACTTTCTCATATCTGAATCCACCATGACCAATAAAGAGAAAGCTTAACTATACCATCGTCCGCTAGGTCATCCTTCTCTTTGAGTTGTAAAAATGATTTTCCCTTCCTTGTTTAAAAACTTAAATATGGAGAGTCTCCATTGTGAAGTGTGTGAGTTTGCTAAGCACAAGCCTCCCCGTTAGTGATAAAACGAGTCCTTCTCCTTTTTTCCTTATCCATACTGATGTCTGGGTTCCTGCCAATATCCCTAATATCTCAGGTGCTAAATGGTTTTTAACCTTTATAGATGATTGTACCAGAGTGACTTGGGTTTTCCTATTGAAACACAAATCTGAGGTTAGCTCCATTTTTTTTTTTTCAGTTTGTCTCTATGATTAAAAATCAATTTGGAGTTAATATAAGAAAAACCAGGCTCTGATACCATGTTAGAAAGGTGAGTTTTGAACCTAAATCAACCCTACAAAACTGGCTTGTAAGGTGAGGTTTACTCCCTACTTGTATACATGCAACATGCCATATCTTTAGGCGATGTGAGATTTCAACGCACCCTCGGGATTTCCAACAGTAAACAAATCAAGCCTTTGAAGGAAGTGAAAACTGCTAATTCATTGGCTCAAGGGTGTTTTTTTTCTATACATTTGGTTTATATTTCCTTTTCTTTTAATTGTTATTCTTATTTTATTTTTTTCATACAATGGCACCATGGGGATTTGAATCTACGATTTCTTATAAACTACTCAAGTTCCTAACTGCCAGTTTACTTTTTGTGGCCTGATTGATTTTATCTAAAGTAATCTTTAAAATTTTCTCCATGTTAACATCAATGATAATTGTCTTCCTTTTGCAGTCATGTATTAAGGTTGCAGTGGATTTTGTCTCTCCTGAAAATGTTGGGGAGTGCTTTCGTTTGACAGAGGAATTTCGCACACTTCCAATAAACCACATGTCTGCTGAGGATAAACTGGAGGTATTCCAAACTACTTTTATTGATTTGGTTCTGCCATTATTTGCTTCATTTATATTGGAAGGACTGGTATTTGTTCGGTTATACCAGCTGTCCTTTATTTATATTGGTGAGACTGGTATATGTTGGATTAAGTATTTGAGGATGAGACTTTGGAGATGATATGGGAGGTTTTCAAGGTAGAATTATTGGAGGTCTTTTAGTTGTGGAATAGAAAATCCTATGAACAATTAAAAACCTAGGATAGAACAGAATTTATGGAGGAGTTTGTGTAGCAATTTGAAATGTCATTGTCAATTGACTGACATCCCTGAAAGTTTGGCTTTGAATTTTTGTAGGAATTTATGATGTTGGGTTCAGAAACGAAGTGTGAATAGTATTTTGTTTCTTTAAGTGTGAAAAACTAAATGGAAATATGATAGGAAAAAATGCCAGCTCTGTTGTTGGTAATTCACTAAATTCATTGTTCAAGAAATACGGGAGTAGAGATTTCTCTTGCCAAGGTGAGTAAGGAGGGAAAAATGTTGTTTTCAATGTGGCCCAACCATTTGGGCCATTCCATTGATATCTTGAACAGAAATGAGGAGTGCTTATTTTGGGGAAGATGATGTTGGGAGAGAAGGAGAATTCAAAGGGGTTGAATCGTTCAAACCAAACTTAAACACCAATTTGCAAGTGATGGTTTCCTTATTTTCTATCTCAAGGCTTTGGATGTATTTGTACTTGAAGTTTAAAGTTTAGGCCAAGTATTGTATTTAGGCAGTCACATTTTTTTCACCTATTTGCAATAATGTTCTAGGATGTGATAATTCTGGTCTTTGTATATAATGGTTTGACACACCTGTTAGGAGGGAATTGAGGTGCCAGATTCTTGTTTCTGCTGGTGCTTAGGAGGAGTAAAATTTTCGTTAAAGGAAAACCCTATGTTTGTTGATATTTGTACTTAAATCTGCTCTATTGAATATATTATGTCTGATTTATATTAAATTAAATGTGTTTATTTTTTGAGTTCAACAGTTTTGTTTAAATTGGATGTTCTATTTGTTAATGATAACTGGGAACCATTATTAGGCAAATTATTTTTCCTTTTGGTTAATATTGTCATATGTCCACTGTATTATTTGTATATAGTATGTTATATGTTATTACTGTGATATTACCTACTAAAATGAATTATAACTGTTATAATATACTTGGCTGAATTCTGAGACAAAATCTCCCATAATCTTTTCTTGGATAACTGAAAATGATTTGATCTTTGTCTATTTAAGAAGGAAAGGCTACATAGAGCTTGTCAGTTTTTGCCTAAGGTTTCTTTTGATCTTTGACATGGTATCAAAGCTTCAATTCTAAACTGTTGTTAATTCTTGTGCTTCTTGCACTTGGTAGTGTTGTTTGGATTCCATGAATTCGTGTCCGCCTTCAAAACTGACATCATTCCAGTCTTGGCAGTTTTGTCTTTGTGTTCGTTCATCGTGATGTTATTTTCATGTTCACTTTATTGGGAAAAAAGGTTATTCTGCTTGGGAGTTTCACTTCAAAATGTTTGTCAAAGGGAAATAATTATGGAGCAACGTGATGGGAATGATCCAACATTCAATGTTGCAGAGAAATTAGCTAAGTCAGAAATTGAGGAGGCATGAGTCTGAGCTGGATAATAATCACATTTGGTTCTCAGTCTGTGATTGAAAAAAATTCTAAGAAAATGTGGGATTTTATGGAAGGTGGACAATCAAGATGATCTAGGTAGGAAATTTTAGCTGGAGTATGAATAGGGGAATTTTAATGGAGGGACTCTCAATTGAGTATTACTATATTGGTTTTCAATACCTATGGATTGAATGTTTTGACATCATTGTAATGGTGGTGTCTTCAACTCGAACACATGGTAACTCGAGCAGCTATGGAACATGAAGCTGACATTAGTATCCGTGGTGATGTGGCTTATATTGTGCATTGGTGCAGTTTTAAAGGATTTGGTCACATTGCAAAAGATCTTAAGTTTTGCAATTATTAGAAACAATAAGGATATATCACCAAAGAAGTCAAAAGTTATTATACTTCTATTCCTTAATACTTGCCTTTATCTTAAGTCTTACAAACACTAATGGTCTCACTCCTAAAATGGTTCAACAAATGGTTCTAAAAACACCTTTTGCTTTTGAACTTGGACGATTATAATCTCAAAGTCCTTGGTACATTGATTTAGGACCTTCATATCACATTACTACTACATCCTATTTGACCAATGTAAAATGATATGATAGTCACCAGAAAATTCCCCACTAGATTGAAATTCTCTACCTATTAGGACAATCGGTGATATATCTAATTTTTTTAGATATTTTTGTGGATTGGTAAGAAAGGGTAGAATACAAAATGATTATACACAAGAAAAGACTGGTATAACATCGATTGCAAAAAAGATGATAGAAAATTGATTAAGGTGGTTTGATATGTATAAAGACTAGAAGATGCACCAGTCTCAAGAGTAGATTGAATAATTTTCAGTCCTATGAAAAAAGGAAGGAGACTAAGAAAGGCTTTTGAGAAAGTTGTGAAAAAGGATCTCATGTAAATAATGTTTAACAACTTTGTTGGTTTAAAAGCCTTTTTTGTATTCCTTTAATAAGTTTGGTTTCTCTTTATTGATCTCTTTCAACTACCTTGTCTTCTATTTTCATTCCTTGTTACAAATAGGTTGTAGAATATAATTGCTAGAAGACAATCCAAGCACAACTTCAAGCTCTCGAGGAAAATCATACTCGAGGCATTGTTTTTCTTTTCCCATTCATAAGTCAATAGGGAGTAAGTGGTTTTATTTTTCAACTTGCATTTTGATGGCTCTTTGGATTGCTATAAACTTTGCCTTTAACACTTGGTCATAGATAGGACACGGGTTTAATTGTGAAGAAATGTTTACTACTGTTGCCATATAACCACAAGTTAAACTATTATTCTCATTACAACTTCTTGATATCGGCCTTTGCATCAAATGGATGTGAACAATTAATCTCTCCATGATAACCTTAAAAAAGTCATTTACATGAAGCACACACTGATATGATTATTATTTCTGCTAATGATGTTTGTAAACTTGTGTTCTTTATGTGAGTTGAAGCAAACTCCTTGAGCTTGGTATGAGAAGTTTCAAAAATGTTATTGTTAACTTTTCATTTTTACTAAGTTTGTATGTCTTTCATACTTTCATTAGTTTGCCACAAGTATAGTGATCATTTTTCTTTAATATTAATGACAATTGTTATTGATATAGTCAGAGAATTGGTTCAAATGGTTGTTACACGAAATTGCTCTGCAACAACTTTTATACTAAACACTTTGTATTGTTATAATGGGCTATTCAAAACAGATTTGAGGTGATAATAATGTCAACAAGAACCATTACTATGTAGTCAATAACAAATAGTGTCGAGGAGTGGCCATTCCTAAAAATGTTATAGTAGGATAGCAGTAGTGGGATGATCACTATTGCAAAGTATAGAAAACACTATTGCAATACTATAGTAGGATAAGCGGCCATTCCTCATCACCATTCACTTAGCTATTGGGATGATGCCATAGTGAACAAAAAATAGTGAAGCAGAAGAAAAACAAATGAAAAATTAAATGGCTACAAAGAAAAAGGAAAAGAAAAATTGTGAATTCTAAATTTGGTAGTATCGGGTCTATGGCTTTGAAGGATAGAGTGGTAACCTTGTATAGAATGAAGAGTGGGTCTTGTAGGGTTGGGAAAATTGAAGTGAAGGTTAAAAAAATATAACTGCCCATTATGTTTTACTTTATTGAAGCAGTGGGGACGGTGGACAATAAAAAGATGTTAATAAGCAAAGTAGAAACATAACAATTGGGTTGGTGGTGGTGGTGGGTTATGGCTGCAACATTGCTATTTTCATGCAAAATGTGTCTACAAGTGGCATGCTAGTTAAAATGTGACTGTGAACCACTGTTTGCTGGTATAGTGGCAGGATTAACTACATACAAACATTATTACGCAAATTATTATGCTTGTTTTAAACTGTTATTTACCTTGTTGCTAATGTTCACAAAATAATAACAAATTGGAAAAATCTCTAGTTGTCGTCATTCTTTGCTTATAGATTTTTCCAATCCCACATGTCTTTCTTGATTGGTAAACACAATCAGTGATTTACAACAAACAAGTCTTTCCTCTTATTGAGGGGAGTAATTAAAAAAATGAACCAATGCAAATGAAATTAGAATGACAATTCCTCGAGTCTTAAAAAAGTCCCATTTCACTTTAACTGTTTTGTCTATATGTTTGATAATGGGTAGCTTAGTTTTTTGTTGGATTGTGACTTTGAAACATTGATCTCACTTTGGTTGTTATTGGTAATTTGAATCTTTCTTCTTTTAGTTTGAATGCTTTAAATAAAGTTAATGGCCTATTAAAAGCTAGAAGGAAGAACGAGGAATATTAGAGGCTCTTCTATTTTATTGCTATGCCTCTTTTTACTTTGAATCCCCAATTTCTTGTAACTAAATGATCTTATATTTGCCAATTTATGAAGGGAAATAGAAGGAAAGGCTACATAGAGCTATATAATTTTGTTTCTAAGAATTTTTCTTGTCTTTTATCATGTTTGATTTTGTAGATATTTGGATTGTAACTTAAAGGAGTGGCTCCACGTCTAATGTGTAAGCCTAAAACAAAATTTGAGAATAGTTTTAAGATTAGTAGTTGTTTATCTTGTAGCCATTTTACTTAAAAAAACTCATTTTGGAAGAGTATTTATGTTCAAAAAGACTTCAAAAAATGAGCTCAAAAGTTGAGCAAATGCAAGTATGATAGAGGTATTACTAGATGTTGAATGTAAATGAATCATTAATGTATTTTAGTAAAAGATCCATTTCTTGTTTAGCCTGCTTGGGGTGTTAGAAACATTGTGTAGTTACGTTGAACACTAATCTTAATTAGTGTTGAATATGCAATGAAAATTGGAATACACATTAAATAAACATGCCTTATTTAGTTGCTTGTACACATGTTTTTTGAATTTTGACTTTTTGCCCTCGAATTGTTTTCTGTAGGCTGTTTTTAGTAAAATAGAAGTAAAGACAAAAAAGATTAGCTTTATAAATGAAGTGGTTAATATAGTAAAAGTGAAAAATGTGCAAGGACATGGTTAAGGTTGTTGTGATTTGTTATGATATTGCATATATCTTAGGAGATATTGTAGGGATTTATAGAGATAAGATTTGATTTCAGTTTCTTATCCTAAAAAGATTTGATTTTAGTTTCTTATCTTATTTCTTATCTTAGGATTCCTCACATGTATATACATAGATGTAATTCCTCTTGATTAATAAAGTGAGAAAATCTCTCCTTTTTTAATTCCTTTTAACATGGTATAAAAAACTAGGTTAAAAATAGAGAATTTTTCTGGTCACTGTAGCGTTGTTGAACTCTTAAGTGTGTACGTTTGCTACACTGCTAGAGTTTGTACTTTGTTGGTGCTTCATGGTCGCTAGTGCTCGTCTAGACCATTCATGGTGTTTTTTAGTGGATTTGGTGTACCTGAGGCGTTTTTTGTTCTTTTTGGCTGACACTCATCGAATGGCAAAAGACAAGTATTCTTGTCTCTGCTGATGGCTATGCCTAGTTCACTTGATATCAGGAATTCCTAAAAGACTATGCCTAGTTCACTTGATATCAGAATTCCTGAAATCTTCTACCTAGCCCACTAGTTCACGTGTTACAGCCATTCCCGAAACAGGTGAATCCACTACGTGCTTACTTTCCTCCTCTTCCAAATGGGTTATTGACTTTGGAGCCACAGACCATATGACAGGTAATCCAGAAGTGTTCTTTTCTTATAAACCTTATACCACTGTCTCTAATGTTACTTTAGTTTATGGCTCTCATTCCGGGTTCTTTGTTCTAGAATAGTTAATCCTTTTCCATCTTTACCCTTATCTTTTGTGTTGAGCTTACCCAATATCTCTTATAACTTACTTTCTATCAATAAAATCACACGTTCCCTAAATTGTGTTATCTCATTCTTTCCTGACCATTGCCTGTTTCAGGGTCTTACGAGCTACACACATTGAGATTGATTGTCATTTTGTTCATGAGAAAATTGAGGAAAAGTTAATTTCCACAGTACATGTGAAGACTGGAGAAAAATTAGGAGATATCTTCACGAAAGCCTTAAATGGAGTTAGGGTAGATTATATTTGTAGCAAGTTGGACATGATTAATATTTATGCTATCTGGGTGCTAAGTTTGACATGTAGTTCCTTTGAATGTGAGAGGAACTAAAGTACCTTGGTAAATTGCCTACCCGTTATACTGTACTTTACCTAAAATTGTTTATTGGTTGTTGTGTTAAATGATTTTGCATAATTGTTTTTTATTAGGTCCACATTAAAAAAAAGAATCTTTTGAAACAAAAGACCATGAATGGTGTGGCCTATGTGATGGTTAACTTGAAATTGGCAAAGGATAAGGCAAATAGAAAGGGAAGAAAAGTTAGAGAGGAAGAAGCTAGTGGTGTTGGTGGTCGTATTTGAGAAGAGGAAGATGATTTGGTAATTCTAGATTTTAATGAAAAAGTTAAAGAGAATGAAGATGAAATGAAAGATGATGAGGATTACTATTTTGATCAAAACTTAGCTAATTTGTTAGATTAAAATTAGTTAATCAGTTATTTGACTTATCTTTAATGAGTTATATGTCGTAGTTATTATTTATTATGTGTTTTCTTTTATTTAAATTTACTCCATTCAATATGCATATTTATATATGTGTGTGTGTGTGTATTTTTAATTCTTAAGTAAAATCTTACATTTCACGTGTTATGATTTTGCACCCCTCATGATTTCATGTAGAATCTTGATTTTACTAACCTTGGTCTTGGTGGAGCCCTAATATATAATCAGTTCAAGTTAATGTTTGGATCAAATATGCTATTGACTTGATATTGATGTCATTAGTTTAGTCTAAAATCAGATTTAATTGGTATAAATTAGTTTGGTTGGACCAATTTCACTTTGTTGTGTTGCTTTTCTTGAGTCTTGCACAACTTTCCCTTTTTTTCTTGTCCTACATGTTGCCAACTTTCCCTTTTTTTCTTGTCCTACATGTTGCCAACTTTCCTTTTCCTCTATACAATGCCTGTTTATTATGCTTTTCTTGAGTCATGTTTATAAAGAGTATATCTTTATTAGGCAATATATCAGATTTAGCATAGCCTTTTCTTTCCTTTCCTTTATTGTTAAATTATAGTTAGGCATTAAACTGTAAGTTAACTGTTAAACATTTAACTCTATCGAACTGTTAGTTGGTTAGAGTAGTTAGTCAGGTCTGTTAGTTGGTTAGATTAGTTAGTTAGGTCTGTTAGTTTGTTTGAATAGCCAGTTAGGACTATTAGAGTATTGTTGTGCAAGCTTTGCTTTTCCTATGAAAGCTACCTTGTACTCCTTTTCCATTTGGATTGATTAATATCAATAATAGAATTCCTCTCTTCTTTCAACTATGTCTTCCTTTTTCTATTATTAGTAAATTCTCTAACAATATTACTAGTCCTGGACGTGTGTTGGTGTTTCACTCTCATGTTTCTACTTTTATCATTCAAAATAACAATAAAACTGTACTAGACTAGGATCAAACCTTGTTCTTGATGACTTCAGAAAGGTTTCTAAACCACTATACCATATGAAATTATGAACATATGTGACACAAATGTAATATATACCTATATTTAATTGTATTGATATTGTTCAACTAGTGACTTGCTAGTTTGACTAGTGATCCATTGACCTAGTACTCCTATTGAGTTGACCATTGGTATGAGTTTTAAACATTGATTTTGGTGACTTTTGGCTTCCTATGCTTACAATATTAAGTAATGGATTACAGGTATATTAATTGGAATCTGGATTAGTAGGATGAGATGAGTTAATTAGTGAGATAAATTAGGTAATTAAGAGCAACTCAAATGCAAGATTGCTTATTGAGTGCCTTGAGTCGAAGTCTGTGAGCCCTTTGTGGGATCTATATTGCCACGTAATTTTAAGCACTCAATACTCGATTTCACTCTTGCAAGAGTTCTTAAAGTGTGTTTCTTATTTTTTGTGGGTTTTGTTGAATCTGATGCAATGTAGGTGAATATGTTTTTTGTTTGAAAAAACAAACTAAGGGTAGATTGTTATATAGGGAGCATTCCTTATACAAGGGATGCCATGTAAGTGCCTCCAATGTATGTGTTTGAGACCCCATTCTCACTTACCATGCACCAAGTCTTGGGCAGTCTTTAGTAACTTGATAGCAGTTCTAGGATTTTTTCTAGACCATGAAACCATGTCTGTCCAAATTTAAACTGTGCTCTTTGTTGAACTGAACTTAGCACATTGTTTGCATCTGTAGACTACTTCCAACTACTACCTGGACAATGGGCAATTCACCCTGGTTATGATATAACGTATTAATTTCAAAAAAAAAAAAAAAAAGATGTGAAAGATAAACATTTTTTGATGATTCATAGCTTATTCACATTAGTATATTCTTTGAAGGTTTGTTTATTTGAAATATAAAATCAGTAATTAAGAAGGGTAGCTTTAATAATGGCTTTGGAACTTCAATTTTCTAAGTATAGTACTTAGTCCCATGAAAAGGCTTTAAAATATTACACAACTTATATCTAAGGTTAAGTCTGGGTTTTGACTTCTGAAACCTTGTTTATAGTTTTCATTAACAATGCCGAATTTTACACATTTTATTGTGGGAGTGCATAAATTAGCAGAACTCAAATGATCAGCGCAAATGCATAAACTGTCTTCTGCCGACTTAAAATTGTTTTATAGAATCCATTTTGATCCATACAAAATTTAGTATTTTCTGTTTGGTACTGTCAACTTTTGATATCAACTTGGTCTTTCAAATTCAAATGCACTTTTGATGTCAAATTGGTCTTGAAGAACTATTTTTGGGAACAGAAATGGGCATTTATTTGCAATTGACCTTAAGGCATGTGGTTGGGAGAGTCCAGATTGTGAACTATCTTCCTCAGCTAATGTTATATGAGATGGGCGTGGTTTCTGCTTATTTGGTGTTGGGTTGATAGGTTCTGAGAATCAGTTTATTGAAATGCAGTAATAGCTTTACTTTGCCATCTGAAAGCAGTTGTATTATATTGTCATGTCAATAGTTTCATACTGTATTTTTTGTAACTTCCCCTTGATTGCTGCTTTTGAAACAGGTGAAGAAGATGACAATACATGCTATGGAAGATGCGATAAAAAAATTAGAGAATCAAAGGTTAGTAATTGCAAACTTCAGGTTCTTTGGCAATAGACAATTATGATACTTTAATTTGCTAAGTATGTTAGATTATCTCTCATGCACTGTACTCATTCTGATTATGATGTTTTAGACACTTGATTCAACTATCAATTGTGAAATTCATAATTGTTATTCAATTTACAGGTCCGGGAAAACCAAGGATCCAGAGCAAAAATCTAGGCCTAAAAGATCAAAGTCAAAATAGCAAGTGTAAATTTTGAGTCATTAACTTGTTCAGGTTTATGATGCTGTGTTCTCTTCATAGTTACTGTAAGAACGGTTGCCATATTGTTTTTGCAACCACAACTGAAAGCTTCTTTTCTTTTTCCTGGAAACATCATACAAGAGTTGAATGATGTATACCTATAACTGTCAGCACTTGTATGCCTAGGCTACTTTTTCAGCTTCTTCTGAATGCATAGATGAATCTCTGTTACACTAATCGGTGCTGATTTAATATCATGTCCTTTGTTTTTGCCTTAATATTTTGTCCAAAACAGAATACATATTAAATATAGTACTGTTTTAAAAATAAATAAATAAATTTACTATGGACACCCCTAAATTTGATAAATAATAATCACGTTAGTAACTATATTTTCTCATATATTTTGTGGTAACAAAAATATTGGAGTAGAAATATTTAAAACAATAAATTTTTTACTGAAAAATCAATAATTTCTTAAATTATAATAATTTTAAATTGAAAGATGAAAAAAGTAAATATATCAGGAGAGAAAAAGTCTCGAACTCAACATTTCATCCAGAAAAGTTTCAAAGTTTAAAAAAACTAGTTGATTCACCCATCACAGAAGATTGTGTAATTCTTATTAATTTAAGTTGTGTGGTTTAAGTGGTTTTTAAAGAATCTTTAAAATTGATTTTTAATACAATAATGATTAATTTTTAACAAACCATAGTTATAGACTTGTAATTTTCCATTACACAATAGCAATAAGATAAAGAATCATATAATATATTAACATTTCATTTTAATTTTTAAAAATATTAAGAATATAGTAAGTCCAATCTTTTCATTATAAACTTTATCAAGTTAATAGTTTTTCTTGGAGTTTACGACAAGTCACTAATTAAAAACAAAGGAAAAAGATTAATCATTTTAAGAAATTTAAGAGATAACTTGAGTAAGTTGTACTCTTGAGTTAAAAATTAATTTAAAATTAACAAGACAGAAAAGTCATACAAAGTTTCCACATATTTAAAAGACATTAATAATATTCAAATTTACTTTTCATTATACTCTTTAAATATAACACAAAATATTGGATTTTTTTTTTTTTAGTATCCAAAGAGGGTGTAAGTAAATTTATCCATCAACTTTAAATATCCAAATCGTTAAGCAAACTATATAACCCTTCAAATCAAATTTTTTATTTTTTTAGAATATTTAAATAAAAGAGGATGTCAATACATAAAAAA
This sequence comes from Hylodesmum podocarpum, assembly GCA_026586105.1. NCBI lineage: Eukaryota > Viridiplantae > Streptophyta > Magnoliopsida > Fabales > Fabaceae > Hylodesmum > Hylodesmum podocarpum. Next base: position 612,050 of record JALJEV010000539.1, on the reverse strand, counting down.
AGTTTTCATAATTTAATTTCAGACATAAATAATTTTCTTGAGTTACATGTTTATTATAATAAAAATATATATTAGTAGATATAAATTGTAGGAATTAAAAAGGTTATTTTTAAATTAAGATAAACTAAAATGATATTTAAAATTATTAAAAATTAAAAGATAAAATTTATAAAATTGTAGAGAGTATAAAATTTGAAGTGGCCCAATTCATTATTCCACTTTCTGGTGATCTCTCTTCTCTGATACCAATTTCCCTTTCAAACGAAAACCCCAATCTCTTCTTCGCGAACCCTAATTCACTCATTCCATTCCAAATCCCAATCATCTTTTTCATTCCATCCTTCTCTTCTCCCAATCTCTTCGTTCGATTCGCAAATCAAGGTAAGCATGCGATTCTCATTCTCCTTTATCAGATCTTAAATCATGCCATGATCTCTTTCCTATTATATTTCGGCGCTTGCTTTGGCGTATTCCCTTTCCTTTGTTTGCATAGTTTATCACCCCTTTTACTTGGTTTTCGCTTCTACTTTTTTATTTTATTATTCAATTAATTTTCCCTTGAGTTGTGCTGATTCACTTCTAGTTTTATTTTGATGACTAGTTATAATTTATGTAGTTTTTTTATGTCAATTCCATGTTAGAAATGTTATGATATGATCATTTCACTGCGTATTTCGTGATTTTTGCTGAAAATTTTGAGCAGTGCACATGGATTAGTAAAAAGGTCTTTTATTCTTTTGGTCTTGTTTCAAATCCTGACATGTAAGTTACTTTTTCTCTTCCCAGGTTAGGGATTGAAATTGAAACCTAAAGATGCCGGCTACAGCAGGTAGGGTTCGCATGCCTGCGAACAATAGGGTTCACAGTAGTGCAGCTCTTCAAACCCATGGAATATGGCAAAGTGCCATTGGCTACGACCCTTATGCACCCAATAAAGAAGACAAGAAGGATTCTTCGCAAAATCTGCCTAATGCGGAACCTGATGCTGAGAATGCTTATGCTAGCTTCCAGGGGCTTCTACAGCTTGCTAAGATAACAAATGCTGATGTGGATATTTCCCGTGGGGCCTGCAAGAAGTGTGGCCGTGTTGGGCACCTCAAGTTTCAGTGCAAGAACTATGTGAAAATCAAGGATGAAAATGAGGAGAAGGATCCTGAAGCAATGCAGCCTGTGGGGTTGGTTGGATTGGATAAAAAGTTGAAGGCTGATAAGGTTGATAGGAGAAGCAATGTTGAGAGCTCTGAAGAGGAGGAGGAGGAAGATAGTGAGAGTTCAGATTCTGACGTTGATTCAGAGATTGAGAGAATTATTGCTGAAAGATCTGGAAAGAAAATTAGTGGGAAGAGAAGTTCTTCTAGAAAGAAGGGGGATTCTGATGATGATGAATCTGACAGAGATTCTGGCAAGAGGAGAAAGAGAGGTAGGTCAAAGAAGAGGAGTTCTAAGAGGGAAGTTAGTGATTCAGATGATTCAGGTGAAAGGGGAAGGAGGAGTAGGAAGAGAAGGAGGGAGCACAGGAGGAAGAGGGACAAGTCTCCAGATGATGACGACGAGTATAGGCGCAGGCATAGGAAGAGTAGGAAGGAGAAGAGGAGAAGGAGAAGCCGTCTATCAGATTCTGATTCATCTGAAGATGATTCCCCTATAAGGCACAAACGAAAGAGCAAGCGGGCCTCATCATCCTCTGACACTGATTCAAATGGATATAATGATTCAAGGAAGGGTAGGGATGCCAACAAATCAGAGAAGAGAAGAAGCCGCCACCACAAGAATGATGAATGATCAGTGCTATAGCCACTTTCATGCCGCGTGATGATTTTTAATTTTTATGTATATCATAATTTGTATGCTTGTTTGAATATGGTGTACCTTGCTTTACTTGATTTTCAGAGTTTGAATACTCTGACTATATTGACTTCTAGTTTATATAAGATCAAAAATTCATGGATGGTTGTTTTCCATGAGCTTATAATATATGGTGTTATTTTATAGCCTTAGGTCAAGAGGGGTACAAGATAGCTGAAGGAACTTGTGGGACACTCCTGGGTTTTATCATACTTTTTAGTTATAGTAAGGTGTTAATTTCTTTTCATATACATATAGGATATAACATAAAAGTACTATGTTTAGTGTATGACCTTAGCTATATAGAGGTAATCAAGAAATGATTTAGCTACAAGGTCCAAATTTTCAATTTAACCATGAATAAATAAAGTTGAAATATGGTTTCAGTGTTTGAACATTTACTACCAAAAGTGTTTAGTTAACTAGTAAGGCAAATAAGTGATCCCCTTGGTTCTTATTTCCCTTTTTTACTTTGTTCCAAAAAACTTTCGAAAGTGAAAAGAAACCGTTTAAGTACATGTTCCTTCAGTTTCACGATGAAGAAATATCCATCTTCTTGGTTCTACTTTTCCCCTTTTTTACCTTGTTCTTTTTTCAAAAGTAGAGTGGCATCTAAAACATTTTTTCTAGCACATACTGTGTTATTGATTAAAATTTATTACGAACTATAAAATTAGACTGGTTAAATAAATACTGAGCCTTACAAAAATTAACAAATTTCACCCTAATAGATAATGTGTCCAGAAGAATGTCCACATTACTTGCATTTCTCTTTTCAAAATTCCAAAACCAAACTGGGAATGACTTGTTTCCAGTAATTTCCTTCCACCAAGACCAAGATGTATTAAGTGCTGGAAACTGTGGAAATCGTATTCCCAGAATTTCAAGCACGACCAGCATTAGCTTTATTGTTTGGCCAAGATGTGATGAAACTATGTATCCAAATTTTTTTCCACGTCTGCAATTTTGCCTTCCAGTTAGATAGCATCCTTCAACTTTCTGCTCCCTTTTGCCAAGATTTGACATCTTGTTCTTACTCGTAAGAAAACTAATAAAATAAATAAGTACGTATCCAACAAATCAAAAAAACAGATTCCCAGTGAGCAAAAGAAGTTGGAGACAGTGTCATGTCTGTTTCTACTTTCTAATGTGGCTTGCAAGCTACAACCACTAGTCAAATTCTAATGCACACATATTCACTAGGATAAGAAGGTAACGGTTCAAAGAACGGCACCGTATGTTATATTATATTTATCAGATAGATAAGAAGCTAATTCTGATGTCAATTGATGTAGGTAAATAATAACACGTGATCTAATTTATTAGCACTTTATTTTATTGATCTCAGGTGCAGACAATTTTAGCTAGAGAATGTGAAAGGAATCAACGTGTAAAATAAGGCAATTTGACTGCAAAAATATGTATGTGACAAGTCTGATATATTGTTCCCTATTTACCATAGACAGAGATGAATCAATGACTATGAACGAATATTGCCTCTCTTAGTAGATAGTTCTATAAGATTACATGTAAATTTCCACCGTGAGAAATTAAAAAACAAGCAAATATTAAAGTCTGGAATATTGAATGGAGTGTGTTGCTGTGATGAGGAATATATCATCTCATCATGTTTGTTCCCCTTGTTCTGGGAGGATATTGAATTCCTCTATAAATTGTAGAAGACAACAGACATCACAGCATTCTTCCAAAGCATAACAAAAAACAAAGAGAATTCATGATGTTGATGCATTGCCATGAATTATGCAAGCCAGTTTCCATCATGATTCTAGTTAACTTGGCTCTGGCTTTAGTCAATTTACTTCTGAAGAAGGTTCTTAATGAAGGAATGGACTACATGGCCATTGTAACATATCGACAGGCAATTTCGTTTATCTTCATGGCACCTATTGCTTGCTTCTATGAAAAGTAAGAACCATTTTCATTTATTATATTGTTTGATCCATATAACCAACCCTACTCAGTGGGAAAAAAATGATTGTTGTATTCTTGTTTCTCTTTGTCCTCTTAAATCAACATATGCCTCTGGTAATATCATTGCCCTTGTCTGTTAACTCTTGAATAAGTCCTTTGTTTTAGTGACAGTTTTTCTTCTAGAACTACCGAAGTTTTACAAATGACAGATCAAAGCAGTTTTTTACTTTTTACAGGAAACACAAACTGGAGGTTCGCATAATATTTCTCCTTTTCCTCAGTGCCCTTCTCGGGTAAGTAATATTGAAACCAAAGATATGCTTCTGGTTCTGTATTCGTATTGTTTTAATTGTAATATAAATAGTACTTAGTGGCTTGCAAAATCTCATAACATCTTGAAATCTAATCTCTCTATACCTAAGCCTTATAGAAAAATATTTGATAGACAATTGTAATACTAAGACAACCAGATAACTAGTTATAAAATGTGAAGAGAAAAAAATACATACATATATACGTATGTTCTGTGAATGAGTTGATTGGTTAACTGCGGAGTAAAGTTGAACCTTGTAATTCAACAAATTGTACCAAATATAACTTGTCACCAAGTTTAGTATTTTAATATGTTATTTATTCTTTCCAGGGTAACACTTCCCCAATTACTATTTCTTCTTGGACTTGAACATACGTCTGCCACATTTTCATGTGCTTTCCTCAACATGGTACCTGTGTTTACGTTCATTATGGCAGTGCCATTTGGGTAAGCTAAACAAATTGATATTACTCAGTTTTTGGAATACAGCAACATTAATTTTGACACTTGGGCTTGAAAATTTTTCAGGATAGAGAAAGTGAACGTGCAAAGCAAGAGTGGTAAAGCCAAAGTCTTTGGAACTTTTGTGTGCATTGGTGGAGCTTTGTTATTGGTCCTTTATAAAGGAATGCCCCTTGTCAACCCACAATCTCAACGTATAGCAAACAAAGTTACAAGTACACCTCCAACTGCCAAACTACAAGAATGGATTATAGGTTCCATACTTCTGACTGTAGGATGCCTCCTGTGGTCTTCATGGTTCATTATACAGGCAAAGATCAGCAAAAATTACCCATGTCAATACTCTAGCACAGCTATTTTGTCACTTTTTGCTTCCATTCAATCAGCAATATTAACTTTGGTCATCAAGGGAAATAATGCTTCGTGGATTCTCAAAGGAAAGCTAGAAATAACTAGTGTTATATATGCTGTAAGTATATTCTTTACAACAACATGCATCATTTTCAATTATTTTGAAATAGTTTTTTTCTTTGCAAATTCTAAGTTCAAATCTAAATTTTGGTTTGTATTTCAAGAAGAAGATTTTCAAGTCTCAACAGTCAAATTTGTTGTTTATGTGAGCCTAGGGATTGGTGGGTTCTGGCTTGTGCTATGTGGCAATGTCATGGTGTGTCAAACAAAGGGGTCCAGTTTTTACTGCAGCTTTTACCCCTCTTATACAGATATTTGTGGCTGTGCTTGATTTCTCTGTACTAAAGGAGGAAATTTACCTGGGAAGGTTGATTTCTTTAATCACTCCTTTATGATTTCCAATTTTCTACATTCTGTTGCACCTAATGTATCCCTATCTGCAATAAGCAGTGTTGCAGGATCTGCCTTAGTTATTGCTGGGATGTATATTCTTCTATGGGGAAAAAGTAAAGAAGAGCAATGTGTTGTGAAGGATACGCAAACGCAAACAAATCAAGATGTAGAGTGTCAATAGCAATGAATAACTTCGATCCAAATGTGTTCTCTAATCTTCGCGGGACACAAGTTATCCAAATAAAAAAAAAGCTGATAAGTTTGAAACTTTTATGCAAAGCAGAAGTTCAGAAAGTTTAGCTCGAGGATAAATATTTTGTCTATTATGCAAGTCAATGATAGACTCTAACCTTAAAATCATTCACATGCTTAGCCATGAAGTTTTATCCAAATATATGTACTAAATACTATATGATTTGTGCATGCGAAATACAAGAGTTCTAATTTCATGTGGAGAGATGGAACAGCATCCACTTTTCAACATGTGGAATATTAATGTAAAGTAGTCATGTGCTCGTACCTCTTAAATAAAGGTCAAAGAGAATCAGTTTTGCAGAATAATGGTGAATTGAGAGGAAAAGAATTCACTTTCGGCAATCATCATCACACAATCTAAAAGTTAAACTTCTTTAATAAGAAAACACCTTGATGTTGTTACCTTTTACAAACGAAATACAATTAAGTAAAAAAATCTGAACCCATACCAATAAGATTGATTTGATTAAACTAACGTCATAGTGGTCAATTATCGTTTTAATTTTGGCTGAGGATATATCTGCAATAGTATCGAAAGATACAAATACATTACTCAGAAAGAGGCAATACATCTAACTTAGGTGTGCAACTTTTTTCCCGCTCATGAACTGGTAGCTACAGTTCAAAATTTGCACTCAGCGAGTTGTTACCAACATATTGCATGAATTTCTTTCTTCTTTTTTTTGAATAAAAAAATTTGTGCTGACAGAATGGTGTCTTAATTTTAAGGCAGGAAAAACCTTCGAACTCCAAGAATACTTATAGAGGACTTAATGTGAAGTGAAGACATTTTGGTAAACCATAAACCAAAAGGACTTCTGATTCTGATAAATGACATTGAACTCTGGATTATTTGCAAAATTTTTCCCAAAAACTCAAAAGAGAAGCAAGTCATCTTCTATTAATGTATCATTGGATGATCTTTCCTGATTGTCTTTGCGACAGCTAAATTTCATTTGATAGACAATAAAATTTAGCATAGAATAAGTTTCCTCTGAATCAGGATGGGATTTATCATGAGCAATAAATCTGTGAAGGATTCCAGATATTTCAACAAAACTAAAACCAGGCAATTTTTTCACCCCTCTTCTCTCCATAGCTTCTCTCATGGTTCTTGCATCATCCCACCGTTTGTCAACAGCATAAACATTTGACAAGCCAATATATCTACCATCATGATTTGGTTCTAGCTCAATAAGCTTCCTGCCAACTATTTCTGCAAGAGGTAAATTTCTATGGTTAATACACCCACTAAGAAGAGCACCTAACATGGAAGCCGTTGGCTCTGTGGGCATTTGACAAATAAATTGGTAAGCAGTGGTTAATTGACCTGCACGTGCCAGCACATCTACCATGCAAGCAAAGTGCTCGCTTGTAGGTGTCATGCCACATTTACTAAGACTATCAAAGAAGAACCATGCTTCTTTAACTAAACCTCCATGGGCACAGGCAACCAACAAGCATAGGTATGTGACCTCATCAGGCTGGATACCAACTATTTGCATTTCCTTAAACAATTGAAGGGATTCTTCAACAAAGCCATGTGTTGCAAGACCTCCAATCATTGCATTCCAAATCAACACATCAGTTTGACTCTTGGAGATGCCACGGAATACAAGCAAAGCCTCCTCTATTGCTCCACATTTGGCATACATGTCCACAAGAGAAGTCTGCAAGACCAATGTCAGTGGCAATCCACAGTCAACTATGTACTTGTGTATCATTCTCCCCTTCTCTAAAGCACCCAGGTGTGCACAGGCACATGATACACTCACCATGGTCACTTCATTGGCTTTGGGCCCAACAGCCTGCATCTTTTCAAAGACAGACATAGCTTCCCTGTATTCCCCAGCCTTAACGTAACCATCAATTAAAGAGCTCCACGACCGAACATCCTTTTCTGACATTGACTCAAAAACTTTATGAGCCATAACCATTTCTCCACATTTAGCATAGCCATCCAACATGGAATTCCATGAAACCAAACTTTTTACCTGCATACTGTCAAATACCTTTTGAGCCCACATAATATTACCGCAAGAAGCATACATATGAATCAAAGAATTCTGGATATATCTATCAGAATCATGCCCAGTTCTTATAATGTGAGCATGCACAGATACACCAGTTTCTTGGTTTAAAAGGCGTGCTGATGCCTTCACAAGAAATGGGTATGTAAAGTGATCTGGTGCAACCCCAAGTCGCAGCATATTTCGGAAAATAGAAAGGGAGTGGATTGGAATTTTGCTATTTGAGTAGCCTCTTATGATAGTATTCCAGTTAAAAATAGTTGGACTGGAAAGCTGAGAGAATACCCTGTAGGAATAGTTTATGTCACCTGAATTGGACAGAGCAGAGAAACAAAGAATTTTGGATATAAATGGGTCATCTTGAGATAAGCCAAAGGAGATCACAACAGCATGAAGTTGCTTCAGTTCAAGCATTGATTTGCATTTGTCAATGAGGCTGAGTAAATTCTGGTTTATATTTGCAATTTTACACGACAATGACAAACCAAGCATTTACAGATATATCTAGTAAAACCAGCAGATCTAATGCTTCAAGTGCACTGTATCATCCAAGTGAGGGTGAGCTCAGGCAACACTGTTAACAGACATAGAATATAATGATTAGGGTTCAATAGGTTCTCTAGCTCTGAATTGAATTTACAAAGTGAGAATTAACGAAATAGAGCCAGCTAAGTAAAAAGGACGACAATTAAGACATATGGAAGCCCCCAGTACAAAATTGAAGAATAATCCAATCCCATATTTCTTGACTTTAAAGTCCTTTCCACCAGCAATTTACTCACCATTAAAAGAAAGAAAAATCTCACAGCATGATGGAGACTAAACCATCACAATCAAGATTAGGAACCAAACATTAAACAGGAAAACACGAATCATACACTATTTGGACATTTAATCAAACACACATAATATCTTCATCCTAAAACAACAGTGCAAGATAATGAAAAGTAACATTCTGCAGTTGAAACCCTGCCACCCAAATCTCCCAAGTCTCAACTACACAGATGGATTATATTAAATTCAACTTAAAGTAAAATCCAAAACCAAATATAACACATAGCAATAACATTCCCCTGTATGACTTGGTAAGTAATCTCCTATACTCTTTTAGACATTATGAATTCACTCAAGCAGTCCAATTAAAAAAAAAACATGATTTATTCCTCATCCAGTTGTTGTTTACGCAATCATGCTTCTTTCAGTCATTTCATCAAACAATTTGCAGTCACTAACCATCTCTGTTATTCCAGAAAAACAGAATCAACAAATATGAAACTAAATTACTTAATACATAAAAGCAACTATATAATATAACAAAATGAAGCATAGAACAACATCAAAGTAGACAAAGACGCAAAACCAACAACATGGTACCCGCAAAAAGAAACGTGTTCATGTTTGTGGAGCTTTCCTTTTCACGCAACCTGCCACGGTAATTTCTGCTTGCGTAAGCATTCGTTCTTTCCATGCAAATGTGCAATGCAATGCTCAATTGCTCCAATTTTTCACGGTTCCCATTTACATTTATAGCATGTTAGAAAATTTTGCATATTTGCTATTCGAACCCTGAATCCTAATTTGTTGCTTATAAATATTTTTTGGTAATTGAATATTTCTTTATATTCTAGTTTTAATTATTTATGGATTATAAAAATAATATGATGTTTTTTATCAGTAAAAATAACTTTTTTTACAAAAGAATGTAAGACCTTTGCCTTTTTATAAGAATAATTTTTGTGAGATATATAGATAAAAAAAATATTCTTGAAAAATAATATTTTATGTAAATATTAGTTTTTAAATTGTGATAATTAAGCACTTTGGAGTTTGGATTGTGTGTATTTTCTCATAAACTTTGTCATGTAAGACTGACCATAAAATTAATTTAATTTTTACGTGATATTTTTTAAAATATAATGTCAGTATTATAATTCAAAAAAATATATTCAAAAGTTATTTTTTTCATAAATTTAAATAAACTAGAAAATTAAAATAATTTATATTTTATTACAAAGACATGTATCAACTCTATTAATATGTAAATTGATATATTCATTATAATAAGATAATATGCAAAGAGATGTCTTCTCCCACAAGTTTTAACTGGAGCCGTTCATCTAATATGAGACCCACAGTGATGGACGTTGGCGTTGAATCGGAGCGTGGAGACTGGTGGGACCCCCATAGGGGCTCCGTATTATATCAGCCACCTTTTCTTTTTGATTTTGATTTTGATTTTCGTTGCCGTTTCCTCGATTTTGCTCATTCTCTCTAACGTCACAACCCTTCCCACTATTTTTTTATTTTTTATTATTATTATTTTATTTTTTGGAAATAAATAAATATATTTATATTCACATATAAATATTATTCGTGATTGATTCGATCGTGTACCTCTTGTTTCTTCTCTTCTCTTCTTTTCCTTATTCATTTTCAATTCTTCTTCTTCTCTCTCTGTCACCGTTTGATTCTGCTTCTCAATCTTGCTATGGAGAACGACACCACCGCCGCCGCCGCCGCCGCCGCTAACAATAACACCACCGCTACCGCCACCGGGAAAGTAGGTTCCGGAGGAGTGAAATCGAACAACCATATCCTTAACCTAGAAGAAGACCATTCGATTTTGAATGTGGAGGAACACATGGTAGAGCAAGTGGAGGGAGAAGAAGAAGGAGAAGAAGAAGAAGAGAAAGAAGATCAAGATGCGGATAATGAAGGAGAAGCCACTGGATCTGCCTCCAACGCTCGCCAACCTTCCAGAACCCCTTTCACTAATCTCAGCCAGGTCGATGCTGACCTCGCTCTCGCTCGAACCCTTCAGGAACAGGTGCGTGTTGATTTCAATCATTTTCGCATTCTATTCTATTCCTTTTTAGTTTTTAATTTTATCCGTAAGAAAATGAAAGTGAAGTGGACTATAAGCTTTAGCAATCCTAATTGAACACTACTTTGTGATGAATGTCTAGTAATCAAAAGTATTTTTCTGTATCACAATGCATGAAACTACTTAAACCCCTTAGTGTTAGTGGTTAACATTAATTCTCGTGCACTAGGATTGTTTTTCGACTATTTATGTATATATGCAATGATAGCAGGCCAAGGACATGCACACACCAGATTTTAATATCTATCATGAGAAATTTTGTTTTGCTCAAGTTGTATTAAGACGTAGTGTTTCATTGTGTGTTTGGATGGGCAATGAAATTGATTTTGGTCAAAATTGATTTTAAACTTATGTTTGAATGTTTTTATTAGTTCGTAGTAAAGCTCAGTTTGGAATTTTTTATCCAATACAAAAATTATCCAAAGTTACTTCAACTCAGAATTAATGTCAATTTATCTAAGGCTGGGTCCAAGAATGAATTCTCTGATGTGAATCCAAACATGAACTCATTCTGCTTTGTAGCAACTGCATATCCCTCACATATGTTCCTGCCTCCCCACGTGTGTTTATACTAATAAGTGTAGGAAGTGTTGGTTTTTGTTTTGATATTTCTGTTCTTTTTATTTATGGTGTTTTTTAATAATTGAATAGGAGAGGGCGTATATGATGCTGAGAATGAATACTGATGGAAGTGATTATGGAAGTTGGGAAGGTGGAAGCTATTTGCATGATGATGGGGATGATTTTGATGATCTACATGATGGTACTGATGTGGATGAGGATGAGGATGAGGATGATGATGAGGATGATAATGAGGAGTATGAGGATGAAGATGCGTTTGATGTCCATGCTCATGCTAGTGCTGGAGAACATGATAATCCCAGCATTGAATTTGACCCAGATGTATTTTCTAGTGATGAAGCATATGCAAGAGCATTACAGGAAGCTGAAGAGAGGGAAATGGCAGCAAGACTGTTGGCTCTTGCTGGGATAAATGATCGTGAGTTTTCTTGGCTCTGACTGTAAATTGATGGAATTTTTTTTATTCTTTTTGAAATTGTTGTCAGAACCACTAGTTTCATTTGCAATTACAGGGGAGGTGGAGGACATAGAGGAGCATGGCGCCAATTCTCAGGTAAAGGTCTCTATTTTATGTGTATCTGTACCTGATGGAGGTACATTTGAGGAAGATCTTAAAGAGAAGAGGGAGGAAGAGGCAACTTAGAGATAGTTAGGAGTTGTGTAGTTCCTACTTGGAACTCCATAGTACATGTACATTGACACATACCCATGGGCATTATACCAAACATGTAACAGGTGTGAAACCCCAGTACTGTTTGGGGTATACTTTATGGTTCCATGGAAAATAATACCTATGGATTGATATTGGATTTACGAATGGATATAGTTTGGTCCTATATGAAAATTACTGTAACTTCAGGTAGAACCTTTTTGTGTGTGGATGTTTTGGAGACATTTTAGGTAGACCCTGAAAAAAGGTATATTATGTATCTAAATCCCAATTAGTAATCTAAAAAGAGCTAAAAGATGGGTCTGACTCTGATGGAAGAGAACTAAAAGAATAAGGAGTTAAATAAAAGATTAGAGAACTACCTAACGAAACAAATAGGGGAAGAGGAGACCATCCACTTCAAGAGAAGGCTAGATCAAGGTTGTAACTGGCTGAGAATGAGTAAGGCCCAATGTAGTTTGAATAATGCTTGAAGTGTTAAGCCCCAGCTGTGCATGGTGAACCTAGAATTGCAAGACTTCTGATTTTATTAATCGCTAAGATTTAATTGTGCAACTTGTGTAATGTGGTCAATTCTATAAATGCTTCTTGTTGATCATCTAATTTTGCAGGATGCTTGGGATAATGTTGATCCAGATGAACTTTCATATGAGGTAACTTTGATCTACACCAAATTTTGTGTCATGCTGCCCATCCTCCCTATCTTCTCGTGTCTCATGTTTTAGAGTAAATTTCGATTATTTCAGGAATTACTGGCATTGGGTGAAGTAGTTGGAACCGAGAGTAGAGGTCTTTCAACTGATACTATTGCTGATTTGCCTTCTGTCACGTACAAGACTGGGAGTGATCAGCATGGAAGCAATGATTCGTATGTCCACATTCTGTTACTTCTAACCTTAACCATGTTCATGATACATACCATGGAGACTGATTGTTTCGGGACCTGTTTCAGGTGTGTCATTTGCCGGGTAGACTATGAGGATGATGAGTCCTTGACAGCTCTTTCCTGCAAACATCTCTACCATCCTGAATGCATTAATAAATGGTTGAAAATAAACAAGGTATAGTTTTGCCATATTGTTTACATTTGGTTGCATACATGTGGTCAATGCACATATTTTCATGTAGCTAATAGTTTCTAATTTCCACGTGCTAGCTCTCGACCTCTAGTTCATGCTTCCATATAGCTATTAGTTTATGCTTCCACTAGGTCCTTAATATATGCACTATGAATCTGGTTGGGTAATGCTTTTGTGCCCTAGTCCTGTGGGAGCTACAGGGCATACTGGTATAGAGATATTCTTTTCTTCTTGTTAGTCTTGTCTTGATTGTGAGGTGCTTTTAGCAATCCCTTTCATCCTAGATTCTTAGTAGAGAAGTATAATTTGAAACACTTGAATCCAAAACTCCATAAGCTTAAACTTTTCCATTCCAGAGCTCCGTTTATTGCTATCAAACAATATCATTTTTCTGCATCATTTTATTACACCGTACCTTTGCATGCTTTAATTGCCTTCGAAAATCCAATGTTACATCTGTTCATTTATTATTGATTTTTCTAATCAATATTTCCTTTTAAAAATTCTGAACAGCTCAAAATTAATTGCCCTCTTCGATCCTATTCCATTTTTTCAGATCTCTTTATCTTCTAAACTTTTATAGCCGATTAGGCATGTATTAGATATTTCCATTTTTAGTTTTTTAAGAAGCTGTGTGGAGTCTGAAACGTTTCACTGCCATTAGTAGATATTGATATCATCCTTATAGTGTTTAGGCACACAGCAATTAAAGGCTAGACTAAAGTGCACTTTGACTAAATGATTATGGTTATTTTGTCATTAGCCTAACTTGGAGGAAGCTTTAGCCTTGAAGAAATAATTGATCACAAGTTAAACTTTTTCGAAGGATGTGAATGAGAAATTGAAGAAATATGGTTTTTGATTTCAACGAAAAAGTAATGGGCATTTAGAGTGATTGAAAAGCAATAGAAATCGTGGATGCCTTTTTAATAGAGAAAAAAGGCAAGGATTTCTGGCTAGTTAAGAATCCATCTACTTCTGCAGATCAATTTTTTAGGTTCAGTAATGTTTTTTATCACTCAAGATAAGATGCCTCTCTTCAAAAATTGTTTTTGGCTTGAACCGGGTCACTGACCTAGTTTACAGAAAGAACAAATTCATTGAGACCACATAAGTTGGTAGAGTTGAAGCATGGATGATGGTTGTTCCACCTCACTGTTCAAGACATATCTTTATTTCTGAGCCTTTTTACATATTTCATGATAAATCTCTAGTTCTCTATTTGTTCAGGTTTCATTTACAAAATCTAATAGTCACGTAACAATTCATAAATTAGCTTATCATTTTGATAAAATCCAAATGTTCATTTTAGTTTCCGGAGAGAGTAATTGCAGTTGGGAAGTTGTGTAACCCTTGGCACTTATTGTCTGCAGGTTTGCCCAGTTTGTAGTACCGAGGTATCTGCTTCTGGAAGCAACTTGTAGGAGGATTTAATAGATGTTATTCATTTCAAATAGAAGAAAATCTTTGCAAGTTGAGGGCTAAGATATCCCTTATTTTAATAGCGTTGCAATTTTCGGGAGATAGTCTGTGCTCTATTGTTTCCAGCTCCGTCGTCGTGTTAAATGTAACATAACTTTTGGAACCAGCTCTCTAGATTGTCTTTTTTTAATGGAATGAATGCCATTAAAGTGGCCAGTTCTTTTACGAAGTGGGAACGTTACATGGGCTCATATTTAAACATAAATAAATGAAATTCACGACAAGGTAGAAAAAGCACGGGGATGCATTTGTTTTTATGTTAGAAAATTTGATTTAAGTCTAAAATTATTTTGGATATACACTGGTATTGACTATTAAAATTAAAAAAAGACAAGTAAAAAGATAATTATATAGTTACCAACATGAATTCAGTAAGCCACTATATTTTTAGAATGATATGTATTAGAGGTAAAAACTAATTGTGTGATTACTCATTACATGCCCTACTCATTTCAGCTGATAATGCAGCCTAAATCGTTACGTGATGTCTCTCAATTGTTTCTTCTTCTTTTTTGTTTAACTGATTCTGTTTGTTTAATACAGATGTCTTTTTTTTCGTTTAGTTGATTAAGTCACATCACTGGAGTTGTTTGATTTCTTCTTTTACTTCCCAGCGGTTTTTTACTTTGGCTTAAAAATAGAAACTGTTCCAATGTCTAAAGAAAGTAAGTTATGATAACAATGTGAGAAAGGTACATAAATGTCACCTACAAATAAAAAGGAAAATTATGAAAAGCTCGTCACAGCTATACAAAGAGACTTTACCAAGCACATGCAAAGGGACTGTTTTTTAAATTTGAGCCATTATCTAATGGTCACCAAGATATAACTTTACCATCGTGTCAAGACTTGGTCTCAAGTGAGATTCTTAAAATTGATAAAATCAAATATATTCCTCTCTCTATTTATATTTTGTTACATTATTTGAATTTGAATGTCATCAAACATAATGTTTCATTTCATATTTTTTTTCTTCTCAGCATCTCAAACAAGAGAAAATTGATTTTTTTTTTTTTCCTTCTGTTGATTTTCTTCCCTCTTGTATACTCTATAGATCCAAATACAACATAGCCGTCAACTTGACACGAAACTTGTATCCGTATGATGATAAATTCCAGTGCCTAAGTTCTGTTTGTAGGCAAATTACCAGGAGGATAACAGACGTGTCTTTTCTGTGTATTTGTTTCTTTTCCAATCCCAACCTTTAGCAGTGCTCCATTTGATTAACCTTTCACTTCCAACAGTTCACAGAAAATGTGCGGGAAGTTTTCCCTCTTCCCTTAGAACTTGGACACCTGAGCATGTTCTGTGGTCCTTGGAAAATTTGTCTATTGCATCCATTACAATGGGGTAACTTTTATCATGGGATTCTGGCAGAAATCCTGAAGAAACCATCTCCTTAAAAATCTCAAATGCAGAAGCCAAATCCAGATCAGATAGAAAAGCACTTAGCAATGCAATATAAATGAAAGAGTCAGCTTTCATTTCTTTCTGTTCTATTTCACGTAAATAATGTAGAGCTGATGCTGGCCTACAACATTTGCATAGACCATAAATAAGTGCCATAAAAGCAATTCGATTGGGAGAACAACCTTTTCTTTCCATCTCATTCCAAACCAAGAGTGCATCATCAGGCCTTTCTGCTCTGCACAGCCCATCCACCAAAGTTGAGTAAGTAATGACATTGGGTTCCCTGTCTTCACCAGACATTCTGGAAAGAAGTGCCATAGCCTTGTCAATAGAACCATTTTTGCAGCAACAATCTATAAGCAGATTGTAAGTCACAACAGAGGGAGAGAGACCCTTCACAACAATCTCATCCAGCAAATTTTCAGCTTCTGTAACTCTGTTGGCTTTGCAGAGCCCTCTCATTAATATGTTAAAAGCAACCACATCAGGACAATGGCCACGGGAACACAAATCCGTGAACAAGTTTACTGCTCGGTCCAATTCTTGAATCTTGATCAAGCCCCCGATTGCTGCAGAATAGGAAACTATATCAGGAAGGAAACCTTGTTGAACCATGCTGTCAAGAAAATTACATGCTTCAATGGCCCTCCCATGATCACATAGTTCTTTCACAAGAAGGGTGGAATGCTTTATCCATGGTTCATGCCCACTAGCACGCATCTCCATCAACATATTGGTGGCTCCTAAAACATCCTTGTTTTTACACAAGCATCCATATATTGAGTTGTAAGTGAAATGAGTTGGTTCAATTCCTGATTCTTTCATCTCTCTCAAGAGCTTGCGGCTTTCCTCCAATCTATTAGAATCACAGACACCACTTATCAGATTGTTGTAAATCAAAACGTTTGGTCTGCCAACACACTGTTTCATATCATTGAAGAGACTCAGGGCAAGGTCCAACTGATCCTTTTTGAGCAAGCCATCAATCAAAATGCTAAAGGATGCCGCATTAGGAAAAACCAATCTCTTGACCATGAAGAAGGCATCCATCTGGACATCACTACCGGATTTACTCAGAATCATCATCTGAAGAAGGCGACAGGCTTCATCCATCAACCCATCACTAACATAACAAGTCAAAATAGCATTATGAATCAAAACAAGAATTCGCTCCTCTTCCTCTTCGGGAACCTCTTCCAGCAACTTGGCAATCACACTTCTGTCTGGAAAAGCCGATATCAGCTTAGAAAAAATTCCAACATCCGGCTTAACCCCAAACTTCTTCATCTCAGAAAGCAAGCTTAAAGCTCTATCAGCATCACCATTCTTACACAAACCACCAATGAGAACATCAAACAAGGAAACATGAGGAGTGAAACCAACACGGCACATTTTATCAAACAACTCAAGGGCCTTATCAACCCGATTCTCCTTCACAAACCCATGAAGCAAAACATAAAAAGTCTTCTCATTTAGCCTCGTCCCATGCTCCTCCATCCTCTCAACCAACTCAAATGCCTTATCCACCTCACCCCACTTAGAAAACGCCAATGCCAACATGGAGTAAACACGTTCATCAACCCAACCCTTTTCCCTCATCACATTATAAACACTCAAAGCCTGATCAAACCTACGAGCATTGCAATAACCTTGCAGAACAGGGGTCAACGTGAACCTATCAAACGCCCACCCAAACCCCTTCATCTCCTCCAACCTCACCTCTATCAAATCCACACGACCAGACTTAGACAAAGCCTCCAACAAACAGTTGTAGCAGTAATCATTGGGAACACAGAGACCCTTAAGGCGCATTTCATCGAACACCTGGTGGGCCTCTAGGGCGAGGCCCAGATGGCCCAAACAGCGAATGAAGAAGCCCAACGCACCGGGAGGGAAGGAACAAGAGAAGGAGGAGTTAGTGAGTTGTTCAGCCAGAGCTTTGAGAGGAGCAGTTTGGCGTGAACGGGAAAAGATAGAAGCAATAGCGTTGTAAGTGTAGCAGTTGTGGCGATAACCATGGTGGTGCTGTTGGGAAGCCCAGAGGAAGAAGGAGTTAGCAAGTTTCCAACTACGGAGGCGCGTGAGAACAGATTCGACTAACTGAGGTGTGAGAATCGGAGCGAAACGGTTCAATTCGTTGGGTTGTTTCGTTAACACAGAGATCAATGTATCAGCTACTGAATTATCATCTTCTTGGGGTGTTGTGGAATAAGGGATTTGGATTTTTCTCCACACACAACAAAAACCCAAAACTTTCACTTTCTGTCTTTGCAATGCCATCATCATCAATCACAAATACAATCTTCCAAACACTGAAATAGCATTTACAATATTAATATTGTGTTCATAATTCATAAAAATAAGTTTTTTAATGTTAAATTAAAACAGGAAGTAAAATATTTAAAAAAGAGAAATTTAGAGAATATTCTATTGTTGTTTAGATAAGAAGCGGTAATTAGAGAGAAGAAAAGACATGTGGTCAGAAAATAGCAGAGAAATAGAATAACATAACATAACATTGGTTCTGAATAATCAAGTTATCAAAATTATCCTACACATGGAAGCAGTTATCTCCGGTTCAGCGGCATCAGTGACACGGTCACTACCTCTTCCTCCGGTTCGTGTTCGTACAGTTTGTGCATGTACTTCAGCATCTCTTCATCTCGGTAATTCATGGAAGAGTAGGCAGAGAGTCGCGTCTCAGAGAAGAAGAAGAAGAGCGAATTCGTGTGCGGTTCCTCAAGTTACGGTGGTGACGTGCGGTGCGGCGGTGACGGAGATCAATGAGACTCAATTCAAAGAGACGGTGTTGAAAGCTAACCGTCCGGTTCTTGTTGAATTCGTCGCTACTTGGTGCGGTCCTTGCCGTCTCATCGCTCCCGCTATCGAATCACTAGCTCAGGTTATAGTCTCTCATTTTTACGATTCATCGTCGTTTTATAGTCCTCAACTGTAGAAATGGGAATTAGTCCCACATTGCATTGCATAGATTAGAAGATTGGGAAGGGTCCTTACCCTATAAAAGGAACCCTTCCCCTTAGTTTCAAATCATTCCAAAATTTGTATATTTCTCTCATAGTGAAATATTTGTAGTGGAGTCCGACGTAGGCAAAATTGGCCGAACCTCGTTAAATACCTGGTAGTCTCTTTCTTGGTTTATTTTCCGTTTCTTATTTATTATTGTTAGCCATTGTTAAATTTGTTATTTAGCTCTATTTGCGCAACAATTGGTATAAGAGCTTTGGTTGCGATTTCTCTTGAAATTTAAGTATGCTCTGTGGTTGTGGTTTTAACTGATCTTCCACATCAGAAAAAATTTCTTGAGAATTTTTGTTGGTGTTAAAATTGCTATAAGTATATTGTCTAATTAAGTGCATGTCTAGGAAAGTTCTGTCTAAAGAGGTTGGGTATTAAGTGGGACCGTTTGTGACCCCTCCAGCCTTTCCTGGGAATATTCTTGGTGCATTTTTTTTTGGGCTAAATTACTAGTAATTTCTTACTTTAGAGTTAAAATGGCTGATAATAATAAAGAGACTCAGAAAACCACATTTTCCACTACATCAACTTCGGCAGCTTCTTCGTCGTCAATTTTGACGAGATTCGCTGCGCCAAATGCAAGATTTGCGGTGGAGATTTTTGACGGTAAAGGTCATTTCGGAATGTGGCAAGGTGAAGTTCTAGACGCGCTTTTCCAGCAAGGTCTAGATATTGCTATTGAAGAGGAAAAACCAGAAGAAATTGAAGAAAAAGAATGGAAAACCATCAACCGGTTGGCATGTGGCACTATTCGATCATGTCTTTCTAGAGAGCAGAAATATTCATTCTCAAAGGAAACTTCTGCAAGCAAACTGTGGAAGGCATTGGAGGATAAATTCCTGAAGAAGAGTGGCCAGAATAAGCTTCTAATGAAGAAAAGATTGTTCCGGTTCGATTATCAACCAGGAACTACTATGAATGAACATATCACAATGTTCAATCAGTTAGTAGCAGACCTGTTGAACCTCGATGTAAAATTTGACGACAAGGATTTGGCTTTGATGTTGCTATCATCTCTTCCTGATGAATTTAAACATTTGGAGACTACATTACTTCACGGGAAGGAAAATGTGTCATTAGAAGCTGTTTGTTCTGCTTTATATAGTCATGAACTGAGAAAACAGGATAAGATGAAAACCAAATCTGCGACTGTAGAAGAGGCACTGATGGCAAGAGGACGCCAACAATCAAAGGGAAGGAGAGGAAGATCAAAGTCAAAGAGTAGAGTTGCAAAAGATGAGTGTGCTTTCTGTCACGAGAAAGGACACTGGAAGAAAGACTGCCCAAAGTTGAAGAAGAAAGGTAGTAGTACTCCGCAAAATGCGAATGTTGCTGAAGGTAGAAGTGATGCTGAATCAGATATCTCTCTGGTGGTTTTACCTTCAACGTCGCATCCAGATGAGTGGATTCTGGATTCAGGTTGTACCGGGAGTGGTTCTTCGAATTTCAAGAACTTGATGGCGGGGTTGTATACATGGGCAATAATAACTCATGTAAAACAACTGGGATAGGTTCAATCAAATTGATGAACCATGATGGATCCACCAGAATATTAAGAAATGTCCGTTACGTGCCAAAGTTGAAGAAGAATCTCATCTCATTGGGGGCCTTAGAATCTAATGGCCTAGTTATAACAATGCGAGATGGAATGCTTAAAGCAACTTCAGGAGCACTAGTGATGTTGAAAGGCGTGAGGAAGAAGAACTTGTATTACTATCAAGGTAATACAGTAATAGGGGCAGTAGCAACTGCAACTTCAAGTACCAAGAAGATGCACGAAACAACGAAATCGTGGCACATGCGATTGGGACATGCGGTGAAAAATCCTTGCAATTGCTCGCAAACAAGGATTATTGAAAGGAACAAAAGCTTGCAAGTTGGAATTTTGTGAGCATTGTGTCATAGGAAAACAACGAAAGGTGAAATTTGGCACCGCTATCCACAATACTAAAGGTATTTTGGATTATGTACACTCAGATGTATGGGGACCAGCCAAGACTCCGTCACTTGGAGGCAAGCATTATTTTGTCACTTTCGTTGATGATTTTTCTAGAAGAGTGTGGGTGTATACCATGAAGACCAAGGATGAAGTGTTTGACATTTTTCTTAAGTGGAAAGTGAAGTTGAAAATCGAGACGGAAGGAAGATTAAAATTCTCCGAATGCAGACAACGGTGGAGAATATAAAGAGTGATCCATTCCTGGAGGTTTGCCAAAAATCTGGCATTGTGCGACACTTCACAAGAAGACATACACCACAACAATGAACGGGGTGGCGAAACGCATGAACAGGGACACTTGTTGAGAAAGTTTGTTGTATCTTGTCTAATCTTGAGCTATGCAGAAAATTTTGTCTTGAAATTTGTGACATACGCTCAACATCTCGTCAATCGTTTGCCATCATCTGCTCTAAATGGAAAAACTCCTTTGGAGGTATGGTCAGGAAAACCTGTTACTGACTACGATACTTTGCACATCTTTGGTTCTACTGCATATTATCATGTGAATGAATCAAAGTTGGATCCACGAGCAAAGAAGGCCCTATTCATGGGGTTCAATGTTTGGTTAAAGGATACCGTTTGTGGTGTCTAAGCAAAGAAAACAATTGTCGGTAGAGATGTTACCTTTGATGAATCTCGCTTTATTAAAGAAAGTAGATCTAAAAGGACAGATGACACTTCTACAATATGAGAAGAATACTCCAAAGCGGGTGGAGTTTGAAAGCGGTGTGGTGTTTCCTGAAAATAACACAAGAGAAGACTCTCTAATAGAAGAAGAAGAGTCGGATGAAGGAGAGGTTTCAACCCAAGAACCTCCACAAGAATCGAGCCAATTGCCATTCGAAGGGAAAGAAGAGAGAGATACAAAAACCTGCTCGTTTCAAAGACATGGTAGCATATGCACTTCCGGTTGTTGATGATGTTCCAACCACTCTACACGAGAAGCCATCCATAGCACAGAAAGTGATAGATGGGCAAGTGCGTTGGAAGAAGAAATGCAATCTCTCGAGAAGAACAAGACGGGAAGTTGACACAATTACCAAAGGGTAAGAAGACAATTGGGTGCAAATGGGTATTTGCAAAGAAAGAAGAATCTCACGACAAGAAAAGCATACGTTACAAGGCAAGGTTGGTAGCTAAAGGCTATGCTCAGATGGAAGGAATTGACTACAATGAAGTCTTCTCTCCGGTGGTGAAACATTCATCCATCGAAATCTTGTTGGCCTTGGTAACTCAACTGAATTTGGAACTAGTTCAACTTGATGTAAAAACTGCATTTTTACATGGAGACTTGGAGGAGGAGATTTATATGACTCAGCCAGAAGGGTTCAAGGTTGCTGGAAAAGAGAATATGGTATGCAAACTTGAAAAATCATTGTACGGATTGAAACAATCTCCAAGACAGTGGTACAAGCGATTTGACAAGTTTATGTTAGAGGCGAGAGTACACAAGAAGTAAATACGATCATTGTGTGTATTTACGCAAGCTTCAAGATGGATCTTTTATCTATCTTCTTCTTTATGTTGATGATATGCTTGATAGTGCGAAGAACTCTAAAGAGATTGACAAATTGAAAACTCAACTAAAGCAAGAATTTGAGATGAAAGATTTAGGGGAAGCTAAGAAGATTCTCGGCATGGAGATAAATAGAGACAGACGATTGGGGCAACTTAGTCTAACTCAGAAACAATATCTGAGAAAAGTGCTACAACGTTTTGGCATGAATGACAAGTCAAAACCTGTAAGTATTCCGCTTGCTCCTCATATGAAACTTAGTCTTGATTTATCTCCAGAAGAATGATCTTGAATGAGAATATATGGAAAAAGTTCCTTATGCAAACGCCGTTGATAGCTTGATGTATGCTATGGTGTGTGTACGAGACCCCGACATTTCACAAGCGGTTGGGGTTGTGGAGGTATATGCATGATCCTGGTAAAGGACATTGGCAAGCTGTCAAATGGATTCTACGGTATATTCAGAACACCGTGGATGTTGGGTTATTATTTAAGCAGGATAAAAGGGTTGGTCTATATGTAGTCGGATATTGTGATTCCGACTATGCTGGAGATCTGGACAAACGAAGATCAACTACCGGTTATGTGTTTACACTTGCAAAGGCACCGGTGAGTTGGAAGTCTACTTTGCGATCAATGATTTGCTTTGTCTACTACAGAGGCAGAATATATGGCTGTTACAGAGGCTGTTAAGGAGGCTATTTGGCTTCAAGGATTACTGAAGGACTTGGGAGTTGATCAGAGACATGTCAAGATGCATTGTGACAGTCAGAGTGCTATTTGTTTAGCAAAGAACCAAGTCTATCACTCACGCCGCGAGAAGCATATAGATGTCCGATATCATTTCATAAAGGAGATTCGGAAGAAGGTGAAATACTACTTCAAAGATCCAAACAATGAAAATCCTATGAGATATGATGACCAAGGTAGTTACATCAATCAAATTTCAACATTGTATGAATTTGATCAATATTGTGAAGATTGCAGTTGGATAGTACATTTGAAGACAATACTAGAGATAGTATTATTATGAGAGAAAAATTTGTAACTTCTGGGACTTAATTCCCAAGGTGGAGATTTGTAGAAATGGGAATTAGTCCCACATTGGATATGCAATGGGAATTAGTCCCACATTGCATAGATTAGAAGATTGGGAAGGGTCCTTAGCCTATAAAAGGAACCCTTCCCCCTTAGTTTCAAATCATTCCAAAATTTGTATATTTCTCTCATAGTGAAATATTTGTAGTGGAGTCCGAGGACGTAGGCAAAATTGGCCGAACCTCGTTAAATACCTGGTAGTCTCTTTCTTGGTTTATTTTCCGCTTCTTATTTATTATTGTTAGCCATTGTTAAATTTGTTATTTAGCTCTATTTGCGCAACATCAACTTTTGCAATTTATTCTTAGTCTATATTTTGATGAAAAGGATTGTAGTTTACTAATTTTTAATTGTCAAGGGTTAATTAATATGATAGTGCTATAAAATTTGGAACTTTTTGTTATTTTTGCGTCCATTACTGGTTACGTTGTGGCTCTAGTTTACTAATGGATGATGATGAGACTCAAGCTGTTAGCGACTGATATGGAATTCAGATGAGATTGGGATTAGTCTTTCAGATTTGAAATTATCAGTACAAGATTTGAAGGAATTGAGAATGGTCTGGAATTTTTGGCTAAACAATTTGTCAATTGTAAGTTAAGGTTGTGATGGATTGAACCACCTGTTGTAGACTCATTTAACGACCATTTGTGGTAAGGACTAGGAGTGTTAAACTTGACTTTCTAAAGTTGATGGTTCTCACTTCTCTGGTTTTAGAATGGGTTTATTGGTTTCAGATGATAACAAGAAATCAGCTTTTCCATCTTGGAAAGCGTTGACTAGAGCCCTGAAATCAGAATTTGGTTGTTGGTCAAGGAGGATGCACAGGATTAAGGGAAATAAGGATTTTAGTGGGAGCATTAATGGGTAGTTTTGGGGCTCTCAAGGTCAAATTATGTATCCTAAGAGGTACTTGAGTTGGGGTTGAGCTTAGCTCAGTATGAAGCTGGGTGTTACATTACAAAGATATACTCCTTGTCTGAGGAAAAAGGCTGATGAATTCAGCCCATTTCATATTTTCATTCACCTCAGCTTTTATCTGAGTCTGAGGTGATTCAAACAGTACACAAGTCCCTTAGCCCCCCTAGCTTTGGAGAAGCATTGGGACTTGAAGTCAGAGAGAACCATATCTTAGACAGTGCCGAGGTGATCCTGGACTGGACAGTGAGTTTTCTATTTGTTCAGGAACCAGTATCCTTGATTCTTCAGTATTTGGTTTTGATGGATTTATGACAAAAGTTCTATAATCTTTCAAAATGTTTTGACTGGTTAAAGAGGAAAGGTTTAATTAGAAATTTAGTCCCTATACTTAAGAAACAGTTCTTCGTTTCAGTACTTGTATGAAAAATATCTGCATTTTAGTCTCTTTAACATTTATGAATTGGTCACTGCTGCTTGCTGAAGGTGCAGTGTTGTTGTCGTATATTCACTGATTTGGCAAACATCTCTCCTACATGGTGATAGGGATCAACCTAACAAACATTTGTCAATTGAAAAAAAATTTAACACTCATAACTTTAGCTAATAGTAGGAATCAATTTGTAAGCATTTTATTATGCAGGGAGCAAAATAAAAAAGAAACAAGTATAGTGACTACATTTTTAATTTAACCAAGAAAGAATATACATTTTACCAAAAAAAAAGGTCCTTGCATGGAGGTAAACTAGATTTTAGGAAAATTTTGTAGGTATTCAACAAGTTGGCCATATATTAAATAATGATAGGTACCAGAAACTCGCATAGACGAGTGAAATGAAAAACTGTATACCTGATAGTAATTGCATATAAAATAGTGGTATGGGAAAGAAAAAAATGCTTTAGGCTTTTGAGAGACATGGTAGTCTCTCCCATAGTTGGAGAAGGAAAAGAAAAAGCTTAACACTTTTGACAGTTAGTAATACAATTTTTTTTTGTTTAATTCTACTCAGGTGCATCACACCTCATTTTCTGGCCCTACACCTGCACTCTGCTTCACTCTTCTTACTGAATTTAGGTGATCTTGGGCACATACCAAGTAATAAATGTTTCATGATTGTTGAATGAATCTCAACGATGTGCTAATGGTCATCAGTTTTAGAGGTTTGACAACAAAATGTAAAATAGAAGTTTTCTTGTTTTTATTCATTTGAAAAAGCTTTTGGTAAATTGTTGCTGAATGCAGTCACAATAACATCTGAAGATTGACTTTGAGCAAACGTCACTCTCTCTATAATTTGTCTCCATGTCATGAATCGAACTGTATTAGTAGGGGGCTTTGTTAGTCCTTTATCTTTTTAGGTAAATGCATTCTCAATTTCTCGTTCATACCAATACAGGACATGGGCAATTAAATGACAAAATGCAGCTTACGTTTCCCATTAGAGTTAATATTTAGTAGAGGGATCCACCATGCAGAAAAATACATACTCAAAACTGTCAATATTTGCAATTTAATGTTGGAAAAGGTTTGTGACAATTAGTTTTGGTTGGATCATTCTGATTCATGGTTCAATGAGCAGAATTTTCACTGAATTTGAAACAAATAGTATGATTCCTAGAAACTATTGTCAAGTTTTCCTTAGGGTCTTGATTTTTCTCCCCTGAATTTTTTCATGTAATAAATTGCAGGAATATGAAGACAGATTAACTGTTGTAAAGATTGATCATGATGCCAACCCAGGGCTAATTGAAGAGTATAAAGTTTATGGACTGCCAACATTAATACTCTTCAAGAACGGGCAAGAAGTTGCAGAAAGCAGAAGGGAAGGTGCAATAACAAAAGGTAAACTTAAAGAGTACGTGGATGCTTTATTGGAATCCATATCAGTTTCATAGTCATATTCATATATGCTCCAAATTCTGACCTTTTCTGAGAGACTTGCAATGTAGGAGCGAATCTGTTTGTTCCTCATATCAATGTATGAAACAGTTTAATAGGCTTATACGGTTATGATTATAAAATCTATATATACTTTCTGAAGCTGCAAATACAGCATAATCTGGTGAAAGAAGGTTGTGCTAAACTTCTGTTTTTTATTCAGGGTCGGAACTCATTCATTCTAAACCAATACGAAGAAAAATAAAATAAAATAAAAATATTTGGCAGACATACGCAATATAGAGAAATACGCATATATATATATATATGTTCAATGAATTGGCTGGTTAGATACGTATTGTAATTAGTAGAGAAATAAAGTTGATAAAATAAAATATACTGTGGTTGCATCAATCTGGCATGCAAACGTGGGATAGGATATTTTTACTTTTAAGTTTGGTAGAACTTTCTTCTTTGTTTTTTTTTATAATTTTAATTATTTATTACATTTAGTAACTTAATAAAAATAACGAGACACTTTTATTTGAATAATGAAACATTATCAAATGCTTTCAGAAATAACAAATCAAACACGAAAAACAAATATTTTCAACATCATGGGAAACTAAAAACTTTTATCGGATCAAATGGCCCTTTAAAGGTATATAGTAACGCATTGAATAAGAGTGGTAACATGGCTTCGTTTTTATTGGGCTAACAAGTTGGTGATTTGGGTTTTTGGATTAACCCACTGTTTTTTAAAATTAAAAAAAAATATATATATATATATATATATATATATATATATAATTGATATCAAATTTAACAAATTAATTAAATACAAACGTTGATATTTTCATTAAACCATCATAGCAAACTAAATATATTCTAATATTCCATTTCAATAAATTGATTTTGAAACAATAACCTTACACACACGTCCACAAACTAATTCTACAAAAAATGCCTGTCTCTTAGTATAAAAAATGGTAAATGCTATTTTTCAGAATAAAAAAATTACTTCAATTCATCTTAACGTGAAAAATCCTTGCTTTGGCTTGTCTATAGAAAGAGACACTTTTTAAAAAAAAAAAAAAAATCCTATATGTTTATTTCTTTTAGAATTTGCCTGGAATGTAATCTTATAAAACCAAGGTTTAGAAAAATTAAATGGATGATGAACCATAAAGATGTCGATTTTTCAATTGCTTGATAATATAATAGTAACACAAAATACAGTGTTGTACAAAATTTGTAGTGTCTAGGTCTCAAAGTACTTGATACTCATTAACTTCCTCTCCAAAATGTTGTTCATCATATGCCCTGGCCAGCTGGGCATCAAAATATTCATAATTATCTTCTTCTTCTTCTTCTTGATCTTCATCAACAATTTTAACAATGCCATTAACATTAGATAAACTGCTATTTTCACTGAAATTCCCTACAAGCTCATTAACCTCTTTCCTTTCTGAATCTGTTGTTGCTAAAGATAGAAGGACATTTTTAGCTTTCTGATCAGGAGGAATCCCACTAGACCCCATTTCCTTAAACCAATGAACAGCAGTGTCAAAGTCTCCACTTTTACCATATGCATCCATGATAGTGGTCAAAATTGTCTGATTGGCCTTGATTCCCCGCACAAGCATTTCTTCATATTTTTTCATTACCATCTCAAGATCATTTATCTTAGCATACCCTTTAATTAATGTTCCATAAGTGACAACATTAGGCTCAAAACCATCTTGTATCAATCTTTTGAAAAACATCTCAGCACCCTCCATGTCAGATGCATTGACATATGCTGATAACATAGTAGTGTATGAGCAAAGATCGGGAAAGTATCTGCATGGTAAAAGTACAATGATATAAGGAGAATGCTCAGTGTTGAACATATGTTCTCTAAATTTTAATTCATATGAATTTTAAAGCAAAGGATCTATCACTTAACCTTATTTTTGAGTTTCAATTTAATCCTATATTTGCTCAAAATACATCTTTTTGAGTTGTTTAATTGTCAATTACAACTGCTAGTGTCAATGTCATGCAAGAACCTTCCATTGAGTGGGGAAACAAGTTTTAAAAAGGGGAAAAGGTTGCAACTTAAAAAATAAGTTGAAAGTCCAACTTGAGGAAAAAATTGATATAGGACTAGTTTGAAATCTAAAAATAACCATAGAGGATTAATTTACCTAACATACACTAAAGAAGAAAGGAAATACTAGTTACCTATCCCTTCTCATGCTCTTGAACACAGTTCGCGCTTGCTCTACCATTCCCGATATAGAAAATGCATCAAGTAAAATATTGTAAGCCTTCCGGGTTGGTCTGTGGAAAAGAAGAGAATACTGTAACCTTTTTTAATATTAATAATAATCATTTCATACACAAATCAACTAATTTAGCAACTGAATCAGAAAATAGAAGTTGCAAAAAAATAGTCAGCAATTTGAATAAAAAAGTCTAATAATCAAAATTTATTGAAGGAGAAAAAGTATTTGTATAGAAACAGAAGATATTTGCTTAAATTGAATATTTCAACGATTTACTCATGTAATAGATATTTAGCTTTAAAATAGTTCTTGAAAATATAGGAGTTTGAATATGACTACTAAAAAATTGCATTATGTAATAGATAATATATGTAATGCACTAAACTATCCAGATTTCTACTCATTTTGGCATTATGAGTTTTATTCTCTGACATACCTGACACCAGCATTAAGCATTTCCTCAAATACAGCTAATGCTTCTTCCTCCCTCCTGGCCTTCCCGTACGCATTTACGAGTAAGGCATAGCTCACAACGTCCGGTCTCAGATCAGCTCTATGCATCTAAAATTAGGCATTCACTTCAAAATCTGATGAATTAATTATAAGCAAGAAATTAAAGGAGGAATTGAGAACAAGATGAAAATTAATGAGAAGACTCTCATGGACAGAAAGACTCTCTTTTCATGAAAGTCTTGACTATATAAGTGCTTCTTGTACGTAAGGACTTAATAAAATTCTGAGTAAATTAGCCTGTATAAAGGTTTTGAAACCATAACAAAATTTAAATCATCTACTTGTAAGAATTAACAATCAGGTAAGACTGTTTGTACCACTACAACAAAAATACAAAACCAAACATGTTTCTGTTCATGTAGAATATGACAAGACAATTTTGTTTTACAAAACCAGTTTCTTCTCCTTTTGGAAATAAAAAAAATAATAATATGTTACAAGTATGAAAGTTCAGCCGTAAAAAAATGTTGTCTGTGATAAACAAACACAGAATACAACAGAGATAACAAAAGATAATCCCCAATCTGCCATAGATTATATGGAAGATACATATTTAATTTTACCTCATCATATATGTTTGAAACTTCCTTGTAGTTTGTTTCAAATGACATCAAGCTATTATATGTTACTGTAGATCGTTGAATTCCCCGTTCAGACATCAGTGCAAATGTCTTTCGGGCCTTTTCATTACTCCCGGCCTTCTTATACATGTAAATCATCATGTTAAACATCTTCTGGTCAGGTTTCAAAGGTGACTTTTCATCATTCAGTAGATTGTCAAATACTTCTTCAGCTTCCTTAAACTTGTCACCCTGTAGGTGAATCAAATATTATTATATAAATGCAAAGCTGAATGTCAAAGACTCAAAACATTTAAGAAATGCACACAGTACACTGAGTTCAACTTAGTTATAAAAGAAACATGAGTGGATGTGTTGGGGTTGAACAGTCTTCATAATTGGAAAAAATTATTTATAGAATCTGATGTCCATCAATCCTCAAGTTTCAATATTTCCATTAAGGTGGCTTGCTCCTTCAAGAAAGCAAGTAATATTTGACTTTCATTCAAAATCTCTTTCAAGAAAGCCCAAGTACAAACAAAAGCACCACCACTAATTGCCACAAGAGAAATTAAATTTTAAAAGGAAAAGAAGAGCATGTGATAAAAATGTATGCTTACCTGAACAAATGTCTTAAGTATTATCTGGTATGTAAAAGCAGAAGGTTCAGGACCCCATCTCTGCATCCTACGGAATATTGCTTCAGCATTTTTATATCTACCTCCTTTTCCATATGCTTCCATAAGTGCAGTTTGAGACACTACATTGGGTGCATAACCATTCTTATTCATCAAACCCAACACCTTCTCAGCACCATTGAAGTCTCCTAGCTTCCCATAAGCCGTTATTAGCATAAAGAAATCCATTTTACCAAAATCCCACCAGTTTTGAGTCCGAAGCCATTCAAGAATCTAAACAATCACACAATAATATCACAGCAAACAAACTGTTACACTGAATCACATACCATCAAAACCAAACAACCACTCAACATGTGCACTCAAACATAACACAACTTAGAAGAGTTACTATATAATATACCTCAACAACAAGGTTCCACTTTTTAAGCTGTTTAAACCTAATCAAGGTACCAACAACAAGGTCTTTAGGAATAGTTTGGTTCTTAATCTTCTCAGAAGAGAGCACAGACACAGCAGAACCAGCCTCATCAATTTCAGTCATTATTCTTCTCCAATTCCTCTGGTCAGCTTCATCAGCAGCATCCTTAAAAACCTCCATTTTCCTCCTCCTCTGCATAAACTTTCTCGGTTTCAACATTCCCCCACACACCACCTCCATTCTCCCACTCATCTTCACATTCACAATTCCATTGCTGCAAACACACACAAAAAAAACACCTTTAACCATACACACACAACATAACCCAACCCAACCCAACATAGCAATAAACATTAAAAACGCAGAAAAATCATACCTTGTTCGAAGTGGTGGCAGAGGGAATTGTCCCAAGTGACAATTTGTCTTCGAAATGAGACTACACATTTAGCGAAAAACAAAAACCAAGCCACAGAAGAAAGAAGAAGAAGAAGATTATATTAACGAGGCTAAAGTAAATATAAATATAAATATAAATATCTATTCTAATATCCATAACAATTATTGGGCCGAACTTGGGTCAGGCCCAACAAAAATGGGCCAGCCCAATTATATAGAGGAAGATCTTCTTCAATCGTTGGAGAAAAGAAAAGGAAAAAAAGAGTTGAAACCAGAGGAGACGTTAGTGTTGCGAATTGCGATTGACGATAACAACAACAACGACGACGACGACGGCGAATCATGTCTTCCGGCGGCGGTGGAGTTAAGCCGTTTTTCTGCCACGTGTGCAATCGGAGAGTTAACTGCACCGATGAGGCAGAACCTTTCTGTCCGATTTGTCACGATAGCTTCGTCGAAGAATGCAACCCAAACCCTAACCCTAACCTTGAAGATGACGACTCTTTCTCCGATCCTGAATTCCCGTTCCATCCT
The DNA here is from genome assembly GCA_026586105.1 of Hylodesmum podocarpum. Lineage (NCBI taxonomy): Eukaryota > Viridiplantae > Streptophyta > Magnoliopsida > Fabales > Fabaceae > Hylodesmum > Hylodesmum podocarpum. The sequence continues at coordinate 580,524 of JALJEV010000539.1, read as the reverse complement.
TTCTCCCTTCTTCCTCTCCTCTTATCATCCGCTTCCAGAACCCGATCCGAACCCGAAATGTTCGACCCGTTAATCTTCCTCCAGAACCATCTTCAGGAGCTTCGCGCCGACGGTGCCAACGTTCAATTCGACTTCGGTCGCGGTTCCGACCAAGGGTTTCGTCTTCCGACGAACATGGGCGATTACTTCCTCGGCCCCGGTCTTGAGCAGTTGATTCAGCAACTCGCCGACAACGACCCCAACCGCTACGGCACGCCGCCGGCGGCCAAGGACGCCGTTGAGAATCTTCCAATTGTCACCGTCGACGACGAGTTGCTGAACTCGGAGATGAACCAGTGCGCTGTGTGCCAGGATGAATTCGAGAAGGGTTTGCAGGTCTTGCAAATGCCGTGCAAGCATGTGTACCATCGTGATTGCTTGGTTCCATGGCTTCGGCTTCATAACTCTTGCCCTGTGTGTCGGTATGAATTGCCCACTGATGATGCCGATTATGAGAATCGGTCTTCCGCGACGGTAACGCCGGGGAATGGCGGTGATGGGTCGGGTTCTGGTGGGAGTGACGGTGGTGGTGGAGGGGGAACTGGTAGACCTGTTCGGAGGACTGTTAGAATATTTCTGCGGCATCCTTCTGATGCGGGTGGCTCTGCTCAGGACAGTGGTGGAAGGGGGGGATGGGCATGGGATTGAAATTGTATGTAAGTAGCTCTTGTTTGATTATTGATTTGTTTGTTTTGTATGATACATTTGCCCTTCTTTGTTTTTGTTTTGATTTGTGATACATTAGGTTTTGAATGAATCTAGGATTTAGGATTCAATTCTCTGGTTCTTGGGTATAGTTTAGTTGACAATTGAGTTTTGAGGGCGTTTAAGTATGTGGATACATTATGTGGATTTTGGCTTGTTAGGTGTTTTAACTTTTGTTGTTGGTTGTTCTGATACTTAAATTTGAAGTTGAGGTTAATTTTTCTTGCCTTCTTTGTCAATAGTGATACTTAAGGCTTTGTATACTCATAGACATACTTCTTTCTTATCAATGAGTCATTGAGATGGTTATCATTATTCTGGGTTGTTTTTAAAGTTTTTGTATATATGTTCTCATTTTATGATTATTTTTATGTTAGTCTTGTGAATGATCTGAAATTTAACAAGTGTTTTGTTTAAGTGTTTTTGTGTATCCTAATATGTTCTTATTCTGTCTAGTTTTGAAATTTATAGCTCTTAATGATTTTTGTCGGAAAATCGATTTTATGATACCATTCATAGTTATTTTTTATGCTGCTAATGCTAATTCTGGGTGAGAGCTTTTGACCATGGAGCTGCTTGTTCCACACTCTTCCCTGAAGAAATGATTGATGTGGTAAAAAGAGATGAAGTGATTTAAACAAACTTTCTATTTTATGTCATAGTTTTGAACTAACTAAATGTTTACTTTAGTGTTGATTTTTTATAAAAAATGGTTTTTCTTCTCCATGTTTTAGGTTAAGTCAGTGTGCTTAATAGAATGAAGAAAAATGAAAACAATGTAGGTGAATTGAAAGGAATTAATTGAATCTAGTTTTTAAGATTTAAAGATTCGCTAGTACTTTTCAACATCATGGTAAATGCCCGTGGAATGGATTATTTTCCGTGAAGTCATATTGAATGCTGGTGTTTGGTAAGAAATTTTAAACAACACTGAAAGAATTGTTATTGTCCCTTGGTATAAGCAAAATGAAGATGTATATTTCTTTATTTTCTTTGTTCCTCGTGTATTGTGTAATATATCGAATTCATTTATTCTACCTTATTTTTTCCCAGTTTTTTATGTATATCTGTATGTTTGTCATACTTTTTCCATACCTGTGTACATATGATAGGGGAAATCTTTTTAGGATGATGAAATATTTTTGGTTTTCATTTCTATTCTCATATATTTCGCTTTACATATTCTATCATATGGAACAAGCAAATGTGTGTTTTAAATTCTGTAGCTGGTTTCCAATTTTTTTATATATATGTGCATCCAGTAAGTATAAAGTTATACGTTGATATCAAGTGCTGATAGATAGTTTGTACTTGCAGGTATTATTTTATGTTAAAAAAACTGGAAACTATCTTGTGCAGCTCAAAGTTTCCGTGAATAGATTATTAGCATTGCCATGTTTACAAAAGTCCTTTTGAGGATTGTAAGAGATATTATTACCCGTGGCCAGGAACTATGTTCGATCAAAGGCCTTTATTTTTTATGTAGTGGATGGCTGGAACATGGGATTGCATGAAAGCAGACAATTATTGAGATTTTAGGCATTGTTGTTGAGCGTTGATAACAATTTTTTGCCGTTGTTTTTGTACAGATCATCTTCAAAACATCCCAATATTGATCACCATCTTTTTTATGCAATATGAACTAGTCATGGTCTTTATTGCCTGTGCTTATAAACGTTTTAATCTAGAGATTCTTCTTTTAACCTTTTTGAAAAAGGGTTTGTTTGCTCAGTCATGCTAGCCAACTTGCAGTAGGCTTGCACATATCATTGCTTATATTTTGAATCATGCAAGCCCCTGCTTAGAGTAAATTTGACCTCTTTCCAAATATGGTTCAAAATAGTGAAGTTTTTGTATATTAGATATGTAGAAATGAATTCAGTGAGTTTGGAAGTTATTGACTTTGGTAAGTTTAGTTACTCTTTTATTTTATTTTATTATTTTTTAAGAAATATAATAAATTAAAATTACCAAAGTGACAACACTGGGAATCACTAAATCTTATGTATGCCAGAACTTGTCATTGGGAACTTGAAATGATAGATGTGGTCTGGTGTCCCATATGATGAGAGAAGGCGACAGTAGGAACCATTTGGATAGGATAAGAAACTTGGGGTTTGCCTTTGTATTTGTATAGTAATTATGACATGACTATGATACGACACTTCAACTAACATGTAAGATTTCACATTATTGGTGTCATTACTTATTATCATGTTAATTACTACGCATCATCATCAGATGTTATATTTTTAAATTCAGTTAAATTTTTAATAGCAGACTGATAGAAATGACTAAAATCATAGTGTTGGGATAGTTGGAAGTTATATTTTTAAACTCACTATTAGTATTCGGCTATTTGCGAATCATGATTTAACGACCGAATTTGGTACTCTCGGACTCAGTTTATTTGATCCATTCAAAAGAATTTAATGTGTGTTTCTAATTCCGGTAACGTTACATCGTGTAAAAACACATACAAATGCACAATTTATTCAATAATTCTACATATTTATTTTCTCTACGTGACTCTATTTTTTTAATTGATATAAAATAATATAAATATCCACTGAAAAAATAAATCATGAAAAAATCTAGATTTATAAATTTAAAACTCTTTCATGCACCTTCCTCGAAAAATAAAACTGAAATATGAAATATTTTTCTTCTTCCACAAGCAACCGATTAATGTAGTTAGTTATAGTTGCCACTTCGAGGTGGTCATAGTTGCCATTGACATCATCAAAAGTAACATGAGGATGTCGTCCTTGTATTACCTCCAACACTTGACGGTGCAGTAATGGGAACAGAACAAATAAGACATATGATTTAGATTCAAAGTTGGACCATAAATGTGATGCTTGAATTTGATTTGAATCAAAAACGTAAGAGGGTACCGAGAAAAACTAGTTATTAATCATGGGTACAAGCAGGCCCAAAAAGCAGCCCAATGCCCAGAAAGCAATAATATGTGGAGTGAGTGAGTAAATAATAAATCCATAAACAAGATGTTGACCTTGACCAGAACCCAACCAATAATCTATTCTACCCTCTCTTTTCTTGTTGGGCAAAATATACTATAGCCTTGCCCCGCAAGAACAGCTACATATAATCAACCTTACATTTCTTTAACAATAAACGTTGTAGCTACAACCTTAATATAAAGTTGACATGCATAACATAATACTTGAACAACTTGGCCTATTGTTTTTTTTAGCTTAGAATAATGAATAATCAACCACCATTTGAAGCTTGCTGAACAAAGTTTGACACCTTGAGGATCCTATATAAAGGAGTATTCCTCATACCCTTTCAGAGCAGAAGTGAGTTGTGATTTTCTTCTTTATCATTATTCTTTTCCTATAGTGAGGGCAGGGTTAATAAGATCCCAAAGAAGAAATTGAACATGGACAAAGCTGTTAGTCTTTATGCCCTTTTGGGCCTTTTTGCAGCAGCAATTTTCAGCTCATGCATTTCTGAGACTCGCAGGAATTTTAAGGCAGAAAATGAGTGCACTCTATTGTCCAAAATTGGTGAGTTCAACCTTGTACAATATCATAATTTTACCAGCATTATTTCATCTCACATTCAACTTTAGTATATCACATGCTTATATCTTTTTATGTGACTTCAGAAACATCACTCAACAGCACAATATCAAAAACCTTTCACCATGGTATCCTCATTCTGACAATCAAGTTTGTGCACTACCTAATCTCAAGGGGACATAAGTCAGCTGCACCTTATACCATGATTCTACCATTTTGGATGGCATTTACACTCTCAGTTTCCTATTTGTCAGAGATATCGTTGAGCTGAGAGTAAAGTTAAAGAGATATTAGGTGTATAATTTCATATTCCATCCCTTATTCTTTCCATGTGCAACTTAGTTGGAGATCAACATCATCCATTTGCAGCCAACCAGAGAGCAAAGGAATGTCAATTACAAGTTTCTTCATCTGCTTGGGAGCTTGCAACATGGAGTGGCTTCTTCGAAATCATGCCTTAGTGAAGGGAACATCCAAGAAAATGAGCCCAAGACAATGTAAAGTCACAGTAAAGAAAACATAGTTAATAAAGGAGCTTTGGTTAAAAACTAAAGAAAAATTCTATCAGCAAAGAAAATTTCCCAAAACACATTATACCTCAGTAAATTTCAAGTAATATTTGTATTTCAATGAAAATGTAATATGTCCCATTTGTTGAGCTTTTGTAAATTTCAAAAGCTTATATTAAGAATCATGAATGCTCTTCCAAATATAATCAAAATATCTTTTTTATGTGAATCAAACCTATGTACTTCTTCATTTTATAAAGAAAGTGGTATCCCAATAACTTTCCTTTTGTTGTATCCATTAACAACAGATAAAAACCTTGTCATACTAGGATGGTTGAAAAAAAAAAATTTGATTGACAATTATAATACGTATAAAAAAAATTAATAAAAAAATTAGTTAATTATGTATTAGAGTTGATTACAAAATAAAATTATCTTAGAAATATATTAAATGGTAATAAAGCATGATCCAAGTAATTTATTAGAAAATCAAACTTAAGATTCTTAACAAGTTTGTGAGTAAAAAATTCAAGTTTGAAGCTTTTTTAAAAAAAATACTAAATTTAATATGTCGGGTATGTTTATACACATGTATACGAAATTTTAAATTAGACCAAACATTTACATGTCAACTTATACCTTTAAAAATAGCTAGTAAATTACTTTTTCAAAACAAATGATGACTATAAAAGGGTATAAAAATAATTGAAAAGAAAAAAAGCCATTCAAACTATTTATAAATTTAAGTTATTTTTACCAATGGACACAACTTATTCTGAAATAGGGCCTTCAAAATTTGATAGGTCTGGGCTATAGCCCATGGGCCCAGTAGAATCGGGCTTTAGTAGGGCCTCAATAGAATCACCTTCTCAAAAAATTATAGTACGGGTTCAATTCGTTTCTCTCTAAGATATTTAGAGAGATAGAGAGAGAAAGATGGAAGAAGATGGGAAAAAAGACAACATTGATTCACCCACCAATTCGCAACAAACTGGTAATCATAGTTTTCAGCTTTTCCTTTTTTATTTTTTCAGTTTTGATAAAAAAAAAAAAAATTGTTCATTTTATTTGGGAACAAATGTACCTTATTTCACCCAAGGTGGGATGCTCAAGTTGAAAATTGATTATAGGTGCTATAGAATTTCAGTGATTGAAGTTCAGATAATTGGAACAGATAGCTAAAATGAATTTTTAGACATGATATCACATGACCCATTCACTGTTTAATTTGGTTTCTAGTTTAGTGAAAAACCCTCACTCTTAACCCTATTTTGTTGATGGGAATTTGGATTAGAAGATACTTTACCCAAAACAATGGCTTTCTTCAAATGATAATTGATACAGTTCCAATTGTAAAATTCTATCTCAGGCTTATTGAATCAGGATCTCATGTTTGGTACTTTAATAGACTAGCTACTTGAATAGTAGAATTATTTGTAGTGGAAAACTAATAGTAGATATTTGATCATGTGTAACTGTAAACCACAATACAACATCATCATACCTTAGATTTTGTAACAAAATGGAAATGTGTCACGTATAGGTGAAAACTACAATCCAATTTTTTTCTAATTGTGTGCTTGGAATTTACTGAGGCTTGAGTTTAATCAGCCACAGTTTCTAATTGCAATCATGCCTTAAAGTTTGTATCATCATTATCGAAGTCAACCCTTTTAATGTGGCATCCGTTAACTCTGTATACATATTTGCTAATTGGTACTTTTCTGCCATTAATTATTTTTTCCTCTATAAATTGATGGTGTTTTTTGTTTGCTTGTGTAGTTTATTCTTTGATTTAGAAATGTGTTCTATGAGCCTCTAGGTTTATGTAGTAAAGTAGGATTTAGGTGTTTGCTCAATGCAATAGGTTTAGACCTCAATGCCACCATTGTAATCATTTTACTGGGAGTTTATAACCAGGAAGTTATCCTTTCTTTACTGCCTGTAAGTCCCAGCAGCATATGCAATATGTGACCTTGCATTAAGATAATGATCGAATTTGTGTTTGTTTTGTTTCAATATCAGTTTCTGATGATGACGAAATAGACTACACAACCAAACCAGAGTTTTATGATCCAGATCTTGATCAGAAAGATGAAAGGTGGGTTGATAAAAAAAGAAAAGGGCTTGTCTCTGATGCTGTGCTTAGCTGTCCTGCTTGCTTCACCACCCTCTGCCTAGAATGTCAAAGGTATAGATGCTTGAATATGCAAACTTTCATATTCTGTGCTATTTCGCATGCAATCACACACACTTGAATCGTTGTTTTGCTTTCCATGTCCACAAGTATATATTTTTACTTAAACTAACATTTTACTTTTACACAAGGAGTTACTACTTGTGTGTGTGAAGGGGCTAGGATGATTTTTTATATCATAATGATTTAGATTATAGTATGCGTCCAGACCTTATACTGTGCTTGTGTTATGTGATAATTGTAGATAATCAAAAAGAACCATTACACATTACATATGCTGTTTAGAAATGACCATTAAAAGTAGGGACACTTATTTTTTCTATAAGAAGAGGAATGGACGAAGAAAATAGTCATTCTTGATAAAAACAAGTAACAAACATATATAGTTTTGCTGTAGAAAAAAAAAATCAAAAATTTCTCTGTACAGATCTCGATGCATTTCTGGCTCCTGGGCGTTCTATACAGTGGAAATGTCTTTTCCTTTTGTGGGTAAATTGAAGTGGTCAGAGATAATTTTTATTCTGCATCTTTTTAAAGATGAGCTTTTTCATTCAATTTAGATCCTATTCACCTTTTACTTTTGGCACCTTCTTCTGTCTAACAACTGCATGCATGCAGCTGTTGTCCATTGGAACCATTGCTCACAGATCACTATTACAATTTATCAGATGTTCAGCTTTTGAAATCACTATTGATATACATTTCAAAACGCCATATAGAGTCAGTGGAACTTTATTCTTTTTTCTTTTCTTCTTTTTTTTTTTGGAGGGGGGTGGGGGACCAAACATTCAAATAAAATAAAGGCTTATTTTGTTCATGGGAATATTTGATGGTAACTGGTATATGACTAACCTTTCGGTTGTGAATTGTAATTTAAATGGCTGAGCTTCATTAGTTTCTTGCAGGCATGAAAAATATTTGACCCAGTATAGAGCTGTATTTGTTGTAAACTGCAAAATTGGGAATGACAAGGTTTTGAAGCAAAATAATTCAAGATCAAGAAAAAGAAATAGAGGAACGGAAGGATTTCATGGAAATGATGCAAGTTCAACTAATATTGAAACATTCAAAGAAGTTTTATGCTCAGTTTGCTCGACAGAGGTTGGTGTCATTGACCAAGACGAGGTTTATCATTTCTACAATGTTCTCCCGAGTGAATCCTAACTGATTCAGATGTATCTGCCCAGCAGTGGTTAAAAAATATGGTGATCTGAGTTTCCTATCTTGCAAAATTCTAATTCAGAACTAGATGATCTCGGTATCTCTATGTTTTAGATCTGCGAAGACACAATTTCTCTACTTACAATATTTCTCCTCCATACCATAGAGAACCATGGACATAGATGTATTACTTAAAAGAACAAAATTAACATCTTTGGAGATACCCTGTTTTCACATAAGCTTCTGTTGTATGCTTTGCATTACCTTGTCAGATTCTTTTTATTTTTGCTTGCATTTTATGCTTTTCTATTTTGTTGTTAAGGACGATCCAAATGACGAATACTGTTCCATGAGCTTAGATTAGGCTACTTTTACAGTTAACTCCACATCAAGCAAAATTTAATAAAATTAATGTATCTAAATCAAATGTTTTCAAAAGTCATATCATTTCATTTCAGGGTAAGATTATTTCTTTGCTGACAAGAATGTGTGTAAATTCATGCTGTCTTTTTTTTTTTTTTTTTGAACTTGTAAACTATCCAAAGTCTTCATCATCTACATTCCTGTGATTTTGCCAGTCTTAATTTAATTGTGTCGTGTATTGTAGATTCTTCTTCCAATGGCGTCTTTCAATTTCCATAATTGTTTTTTCAACAGCTACATTGATCCTGTCGCCAATTTTGACATTGTTTCACCAAATCCATAAATATGCAAAGTACTGTGTTTAAACTATCATAAACACAGTACCTCTCCCATAACACTCGGAGTAACTACCTGTATTGTATTAGAAGATGATACTAACATAAGTCATGTTATTAACTTATTTAAATAGAACGAGTTATTTTATTTGTGTTATACCTGATACAAGTTTTTATTTTCTTTTTATTGTTGACTAAGTGTGTTCAAAATAATATGCGAGTAGATTCCTTCTATAAATATAAAAATATTGAAATGGGATTATGATCAAATATTTTAATGGGCTAGCATGGAATGTTCCATCATTTCAAGCAGAGAAGTAGGGGTATGCAAATCAAAAAAGGTGGATCAAATCCTTGGCATAATTATCGATCACTCCTTTTCAGTTGCTTTCACTAAAAAAAACAAAAACAAATTTGCAGTGGTTGGGAAATAGATAATGCATATATTAATATCAATAACTTAACCATTTAGTATCAATATATTATTGAAGAGGCAAGACAGCTCATGAAAATAGCTATTTAAGAAATGGAATATGTGTTTGTGTCCGTGTGCTTTAGATATTCTATGTTGTTTTAATATCATGCCCTCTTTGTTTTATTATTATTATATGTTAATAATAATAATAAAAAAAAAAAGTTAATCAGAATTTCAATTTACAGCTAACTTTTTATCAGTTCTTATATTATAGAGTTTAATTTTGATGTATATTAATGTGAATAGTTATATATTATTAACAAAAATTACACTATACAAGTATTTAAAGATTGCTGTGCCAGTTCAAGATTAGTTGTCCAGTCAATAAAAAAGTTTACATTGTCAGTGTATTCTAATTAAATTATTAGAAATCTATATTATATGAAAAAATATTTGACTTCAAAGTTGAATGCATCTAATATTTGATTCATTTAATAATTAAAAAACATTGAAAAGAATAGTGAGGAACGTGTTTCCTTGAACATTTGAATGTGAAGCTAAAATTAAAAATCACTGTAGTTTGACTAAGGTGTAGCTATCAGCCTCAGCATTATATAATGATGCCTACCGTACCAAGGAATTAACACATTGTTTCCAAGGGAATCACGTACTTAACAAACAAAACAAAAACAAAACAGAAGGACTAGTACTTATGTAATGGATAACATACAATTTTAATTTTAATTCTAATAAGAGTGTCTATTTTTTTTTTCTTTTTTATCAATACTGTGGACTGAGTTTCAACATTGTGAATTTGTATGTTAGTATTATGTTTATTCTTTATTCATATAATTTTTTTAAAGGACTGAGTTTCACAAACTTACATCATATAATAGTTTTATAGATATTAATTGTATGACTGTAATTAGTTGGTTAACTTTTCTTGTTATTGTTGGGAGGAATGGGTCCCAAACTTTTTCTTTCCCTTTTTTTTCTGAGGTTCTCTTTGTTGTTGGCGTATGACTAAGATAGTTTTAGGTTCCATTTTGAGTTTTGTTTTGCAAGCTGGAAAAGGAAAGTACAGCACAAAATTCATCCCTTCTCTAAATACACTTTCCAATAATGAAATCATGACAAATCTTAAACAAGATTTTTCATACATGATAATAATGTCAACCTCAACACATTTACCTGAGAATTCATCCATTTTTATTGATATCAATTTCTGTCAGAGAATTTGTTCATACTTTTTTTAAAAATATATGAATCAATAACTTATTGATACTAATTCATTTTACATGAGAACATGTAACATTTTGTCGGCGACGATCCGTTTTTAAACTTTGGAGAAACAATGTTCTGAGCCCAGTTTGAGTGAGAAGGGGAGGGGATTGGGCTAAAAGCCCAATATAAAAGGCCCATTTAGACATTTGGAAATTGCAATGCATGATTCACGCGGAATAATAAAGAATTAATTAATGTGAAAAAAGAAAAATTTGGATATATCTTTGTATGAAACGGACGTGGCAAAAGAAGAGTGGATAGTGAAAGATATTACAGACAGCTAGCTGGACATTACCGGAAACTTCCACTCTCATAACGAAAGTACGCAATCCGAATCATTTTATAACTTAGGATATGACAATCAAATCTTCAAGAGGAAAATACTCTAAACATCTCAATTTTAATTCATCTATTTTAAATATTAACAATTTCTCAATCACCCTGAAATATTTTAATGATTAAAGATAAATTGTAAATTACCACATGTTTTCTTTTATTTAGTTAAATAGAAAATAAAAAAAAAACGAAAACGTTGATTTTAATTGCATAAACTTTAATATATATATATATTCCTCCGATTTTGTTCGTCAAGTAAAACCGTGCAGACACTATTCAATAAAATCGCATAAATTTAATAAAATTAAAATATTTATTTACAATAAGAATAACGTATTCAGTATTATTTTTTGAAAGATGTTGAATGAGGTGTCTTTCATGTAATCAACGTAATATATTAAATGAGTAGGAAATTATATATTTTAAGAAAAATATATTAAAATTAACATGTTGACGTATCATTCGACTAATCAATAAATTCATTTTTAAAACATAAAAAATATTTAATAAATAACTAAAATACATAAATAACTAATTATAAATTATAAAAACAGGAGAAATATATATATATATATATATATATATATATATATTTTATAAATGAATTAGTTAATTAATTATTTATTATAATCTGTTGCTGTTGAGAGTATATATATTCTCACATTTTAGATTATCCTATTATTTATGTATTATATTTATATATCAAATATTTTTTTAAGTAAATATGTATTAATTTTAAAAAAAAAAGATTTTAGTTAATTTGAAAACAATAAATAAGTGATGTAGAAATCTTAAATTTGAAATGAAATGGGTCCCATTAGGTCCTCTAGTGTGGGCACCCTATATACTATACACTATACACCCTGGTTTAACAGAGCGTGTCCCGTTTCTACTCAAACTAATAACTCTCCACAAGGAGACAAACTCTTCCTTTCATCTCACCAATAAATAAAACTTAACCAAAACACTCTTATATTTCATGTTTTCTTATAGAACTATATTTCATAACAATATTTGGTGATTCAAATTCAAATATTTCTTATAATTACATATAAATAAATATAATATATAAAATAATTAAAATAAAAAAAAAGATATTGTGAGTAATAAACAAAAGGTAAAGAGAGATAGAAAGGGGAAAGTGAAAGAAGGTATTACCTGAAGGCGCGTGAGATAGAGAGTGAGTGGAGCCCATAACCCATGTGCTCTCTTCCTGTCTCCACCAGCTCCTGCCGCTCAATCATTAGACCCCTCTTTCTCCTCACAACACCAACTCTTTCTCTCAAACACTCTTCTTCCCTCTCTTCATTCATCTCACTCTCACTCTCACACGCACACACTCTCTCTCTCTCTCTCTTATTTTTATAGATGTCGAGTTCCGACGGCACCACTAACGGCGTCAGTAACGGCTCAATCATTGAGACTAACCCCCGTCCACAACAACAGTTAGCCGTCAAAAAACCGCCGTCAAAAGACCGTCACAGCAAAGTCGACGGTCGCGGCCGCCGTATACGCATGCCAATAATATGCGCGGCGCGTGTATTCCAGCTCACGCGCGAGCTAGGTCATAAATCCGACGGCCAAACCATAGAGTGGCTCCTCCGTCAAGCTGAACCTTCAATCATCGCCGCCACCGGCACCGGCACCACCCCCGCCACGTTCTCCTCCGTCTCACTCTCAGTTCGTTCCGCTAACAATAATTCGAACTCTCTCTCTTCACCTTCCTCAGTTTCTGACCACAAACCACAGTTACTTGCTCCCACGCCTTTTATACTCGGTAAACGCATACGCACCGACGAAGACAATAGTTCTAAAGACGATAGTATTTCTGTGGGCCAATCGCTCGTGGGCCCGTCTACCCCGCCTGGACTGTGGGCCCTCCCGGCCCGGCCCGATTTCGGTCAAATTTGGAGTTTCGCTGCCGCCGCTGCTCCCGAAATGGTTGTGCAACCTGCCGCAGTGTCGGTTTCGCAGCAGCAACAACAACAGGCTTCGTTGTTCGCTCATCACCACCGTCAACAGCAACAAGCTATTGGAGAAGCTTCCGCTGCTAGGGTTGGGAATTATCTTCCCGGTCATCTCAATTTGCTCGCTTCATTGTCCGGTGGACCTGCAAATTCTGCTCGGAGAGACGATGAGATTCGTTGATTAACGATTTCGTAGTGGTGGTGGAAGGCTGAAGAAGATTGTGGCTGTGTCTTTTTCGTATATATATATAATCTATATATTATATATCTTGTGTTGTGGCTGTTGCTTTTGTTGTGTGTGAAAAGAAGGAGATTCTTAGGGTTAGTTTTTTTTTTTTTTTTTAATTTTGCTTAGTTGTGGTTGGAGAAGTCCATCAATTTAGGGTTTTTTTTTTTTTTTTTTTTTTTTTTTTTTACTTTAATTCCTTCTGGTTTGGGAAATTAACTAGAATTTGTTTTTAGATTCTGGGGCTTTTTTTTGGAGGAGAGATGAAAAGAAGGGAATGTGATGGTAATTTAATTTGTGAAATTGTGGTGGTGGGAAATTGAAATTGCTGCAGGAAGTGTTAGTGGAAGTGGAAGTGGATTTCAGAAACTTGATTGGTTTCTTTGCAATGTTGTTGTGCTGGAAAGACGGTTTTCCAAGCTGAAGAAGACAATGGTTGGAAATGGATTTATGGGTTGCATTGTTGCTTCTGTTTCACTTTCATAGTGGGTTCTTAGTTTTGACTCATTGGGTCTACAAGTTTGGTGGTGGTTGTGGTTGAAGTAATTAGTGCTTGCAAGATTGTTTCTGAGGTGAGTGAATTGTGTTTCCAAAAAGTTCAACTGTTGCTCCAAGATTGTTGGAGAGTATGGAGAGTACCCTACTCTCTAACATGGGTTGAGAATTCATGTCTCTTGGATGCTGTTGTAGCATGTTTTGAGGGATTGAGGTTTCATTTAAGGTGGTCATGTTGTGAATTTGGTGCAGCTGCTGGTGAGTGGTGAGTTATGCTCGCTGTTTCTCTCTCTTTATATCTCTCTCTCTCCACTTTCACGCTCCTTGATGATGATGCTCTTTGTTGTTTTCAGAGGTGAATGGTGTGTGAAAGATGAAAAAAGAAAGCTCTGGTTGTACTCTACGTATTATGACTTCTGTTTTGAGATTTTTATTATTATCTAAAATTCTTAGCCATTTCTTAGATTGATCAGCGTGAGAATAATGTTTTCTTGTATGTAAGTGGATTGTTTTGGGGTGCCAGTGATGTGAATAAAAACCCATCTGTTTCTTTCTTTACCTCTTCTCTTCACTTGTCACTTTCTTTCTTTCTATGTAGACAGCAACTCTTTTTGCTCCCTGAGGTTTCAATTTTCAATCGTTATTTCATTCACTGTGCGTTCTGTTCTTAAATTATTGTAGCTACATTGGCCTTTTTCTGAATGTGGCCTAGCTAGTATATTATGGGATTAAATTCATTTTGGGTGTTTTCAAGCACACTGACCACCTTGTTTGATTTTCTGCTAGTTTTTGTGATTTTCACGTAACTCTTTCTGGGAATTTGTACTCTGGCTATTTCAGTATTTAAGGAAAGATAAGGTTAGGTACAGCCTGTATCCTAGTATATCAAATCAAAATAAATATAATAAATATCTACTAGCTGTGTTCAGGTTACTGTTTTTGATGTTTCACCTCTGGTTAAAAACTACTAGTAGCATGGTGTTGGTGCATTTGATTCAACAGTAAAGAATATGGGGTTGTTACTGATATATAAAAACTCCAATTTGGCTGATGTGTTGTAACACAATAATGGCATATTTAAACTGGTTGTTATGACTTTGACTTTTATTGCCACACCTTTGCAAACCACCATGTGCCTCTGCACCCTGGCTTATCTGCCTCACAAAACAAATTTAACACAATGTTGTGAGCTTAGTTGAAGTGGCAAATGGATCACCTGAAGTATTGGTCTCATCCTCTCTGTCAGAAAACAATTGCTTTTATTGTGCAACCAAATTGGGGATTCTATCTGAGTGCTCCTCCAAATTTAAAATTCATTTATAAGATGCCTGATATCTCTGAGGTATGAATTAAAAGAAATGGGGAGTAGTTAATTGGATGGATGATTTATTATTGTTTAACTATAAATGATAGTTGCAGTGAAAACTTGAAGAAATAGAAGACTAAAAATGATATTTACAGTGAAAAAATTGAAGAAGTAGAAGAATTGAATTCATCTGTCACCCCATTCCTATAAGAAATTTCAGTGCATCCCTTTGGCTAAACTGTAAATATAATCTTATTTAGATATAATTGTTTGGATAGATTGTTCTTTGATTAGATTTAATTTTCGTTTGGATAATTTATATAAAATTGATATACATGAACAGAATTATGATTTATATGATAAAGATATATATTAGCAAAATTATGCAAATAATTGAGTAAGTTTTAATTTTGATTGAAAAAATATTAATAATTTCTAAGAAATTATATTTATATTTTGTCATGTCATTTTTTTACTGCAATTTTGTCCTACCATATTTATGTATGTCTTCAGTTGTTTCATGAAATTGCAGTAAGTACAGGTCCCAAGTTGGGACATTATAAAAATCACATGGCAATTTCTTTTGATGCAAATCAAATGTTGCACTATCTTTTAATAAATATTAAAAAAATAATAATGTCTGTCAACACGGAGGAATCATTGAAATTCTCTTTTGAGATACACGATGAAGATTAAAACCTATTAATTAGTTCTCTAGTTATGTCAACATTAGTTGACATAATTATGTATTGGTTATACACAATAAGATAGTAGTAGTAGTACGTGACAAGATTTGTTAACATGATTAATCTTTGCATATGAAATAATTATACAATCTTAATCACAATTCGAAATTATTTATAAATGAAAGTCACACAATTTTTACAACAATTCATTTTATTCATATACATAATTAAAAAAAGAATTTTAATTAATCCCTTTAAGATCCTCAATTATTTACATATTATGTCAGTCTTAGTTGTTACTGACTTTATTATGAAAAATATTTATAAAAATCTGTAATATGTATTTATAATTAATTATAAAATATGAAAAAAAAAATAAGATAACTTATTAATACATAAATATGAATAAATTAGCTGATTAATATCGTATTATTTTTTATTATAAACATGAATGAATTAGCTAATTAATATCATATTATTTTTAATTATATTATTTTCACTACGAAATAAAATTTGTTTGGCTTTTTATCATGAACATAAAATTTGTGGGTAGAATAGGATGTGATCGAAATGTGAAAATATTAAATGATAGACATAATTTTGACGTGAGGAAACTTGTGAAAAATAAAGATGGAAGAATTTGTCTGCAAGTTCCGAAGTGGAGTTCTACTACTACTATACCAACTCATCATTTTGTTTATCTTGTACTTTTGTATGCATGGATTATTATTATTAGTGGGGTTTTCAAATTTAGAGATGCCAACATGTTTTCTTAATTATTGCTAAACAGAAGGGTCAGCTCCCAATAATTGATGGGTCCCTGAAATTTAATGTCGAGGTGAAAAAAGTTAAAAAACCATGTTATGATTTGGGACCATATTTAAACCCTCCTATGATGGACTTTTTGAACTTACTTAGAAACTATATTCTGGACCCACTTTATATTTTAGGGCCTATGCACTTGGGTTATGTGATTGGTGCATGCAACTCAAATGGTGTATATTAGTGGGCCGTATCAAAAAACCAGTTTCTATTTTTGTTCACTCTTTCTTTGCTTTTCTGCTTGGGTTGGATGTCATTTTATGTGGGGGAAGAAGGGGAAGTCAATGAAAATCTAGAAATCAACACTTCAATTTTTTTTGAAAAAAGAGAGAGATACTATAGGGAAAAGATGCTTGTATTTTTCAATTTTTTAATGAAAAATAAAATATCTTGGAAATAAATTAGTCTACATTATCATAGTTGTACATGTGTCCACGAATTGATCAATCAGCACAAGATTATTTTAACTTAACTAGATGTTAAAAGTTTAAATAGGATATATACCTATGTTAAGTATTTAAAAGAAGACTTTGTTATAGATTCTCACATTTGATATTAAAAAAATTTACCCTATAATGCTACTACTTTGAAAAAAAATCCTTTAAACTTAAATATAAATAATATAAAGTTTTATTTTATTTATCTTTTACAGTTTCGTTATATTACAAAAGTAACTGGAATACATCATTTTATAAAAGAAAAAAACTTTTGGTGGACAATTTAAAAATATTGAACAACAAAATTAAATCAATATGATATTTAAATATTCATTCTTTTACCGTATATATCTAATTGCCACGTTAAACACTAAATCACTGCATCCTGAAATAATGGTTAAAAAGTATTTTTTTACATAAAAGCATAAGTATTCCATCTTTAGGATATATGTTAAAAAATATATTAAAATATTTTTATCAACAAAAATTTGACCCATAAAAATATAACACATATTAAAATTATTTTGTGTTATAACAAAAAAATTTGTAGCAAATAAAGATACACGGTGTATCATATAAATAACAATAAAATAATGAATTATCATAATTACAATAAATTATAAAAATGCAAAACAAGTATGTCCTGATTATAACCAACACCCAAGAATAAGAAATAAATGTGCAAAAAATAAAATTAGAAAAAAAAACTATAGGCAAAGAAAAAAAAAATCACAGAAAATATACATAACTAAAAAAACGAGAATAAAAATCAGTAATTAAATAAATAAATAAATAAATAAAAAACAATGCAGCAACCAAGGAAAGACAATACAACAAAAAAAAAAAGGTAAATATTTTTGTCTGGACAATTTTAAATAATTAGGTAAGAATATCTATCAATTTAGATGGAAAAATGAAAATTCAATTTTTTCCATAAATAATATCGTAATTTTCAAAATAATTTTTTTTACCTTATACGAATGAGCAAAGAAACTTTCTGAGTAACAACATTCTACAAAACATGAGTAAAGTGATATGATAAAATTAAAAAAGTTCACTCTGGAGTTGCAATAGAATCGAAGAAAGAGGGTTTTGAGTTTGGAAGGGAGAAAGAGAAAGGATGGGTTCGATGGGTCTTGAGAGAATGAGCATTGAACAATTGAAAGCTGTTAAGGAACAAACCGATCTTGAAGTTAATCTTCTTCAAGATAGTCTCACTAACATTCGCACTGCCACCACGCGCCTTGAGATCGCGTCTAACGCTCTCAATGACCTTGCTCTACGACCCTCTGGTAACCATATCATGGTCCCTCTCACCGCCTCTCTCTACGTTCCCGCCACTCTTCATGACGCTCAACGCGTTCTCATCGATATCGGTACCGGTTACTTCGTGGAGGTCCCTCTTTCACTAACCCTATTTTGATTTATAATCTATTTTTCCTGTTAATGGTAATGTTAATGTTAATGTTGCGTTCAATTGTAACTCCACAGAAAACAATGGGAGAAGGAAAAGATTATTGCGAGCGCAAAATCAACTTGCTCAAGTCTAATTTTGATCAACTTGTTGAGGTATGCTTTTTTCTCACACTCCTTGTTGTAAGGTATATTTTGATATATTCGTTGGAGATCACATAGCTTAGAAATATTGCATGTTAGGTGGGAATCACTCCTCATCTTACAAGCCGGTTTTGTAAGGTTGAGGAAGGTCATAACCCACATTTTTATCCTAGTATCAGAGTCCTTCCTAGAATCACTTTGTTGTTGTTAAGTTTATGTGTCATCCGTTGTTGGACTGATATTAGATCACCCTTTAGTCTCCACATTCTTGAGATGTCCAATATTCGGTTTGAGAGGAGTTTGTTGGAGATCCGACATCGTCTATGATATGTTACATGTGCACAGTGCATTTTTTGTGTACCCTTGTTTGAACTATTTTGTAAGTAATCAATCACTTGTTGGAATAAAATGAAAGCTTCTTTGATCACTTTCCTAAAATTCCGTTTGTACTACCCACTCCTTGGGGTTTTTCAGTTTTCATGGGTTTTTTGTTGAATGCTGCTCTGTTGTTTTCAATGGGAAAAAGCTTTCATGCTTGATTCTAGCTAGAGCAACTTGTATGTGGCTTTTGTGTTGAGTTGAGAATTTTTTACTAGGTTTTACTATGGACTTGTTTTTTACATAAACTTGTTATACTGTGTTTACTACGACATCAATTGTTTTTCTTTTTTTAACTACTTAATTTGTTGTTGTTGTTGTTGTTCTATACTGAATGTGGTAATTATGTATTTTCATGCTTAATGTGGTTATTGGAGAGTGGTTGTTATTCAAATTCCAAAGTAAATTTTGTTACATAGGGGTTATGGTGGCCCTAGGGTACCATGACTGTGGGTTTCTCATGGTGTCCTATGATGGTCACTTTTGCCATAGCACTTGTGGTGGCAACCTTAGACATGATGCCAGAGCAGCATTTACTATTTTATTTATAAAATTGAAAATAAAAACTAGGAATCCTTGAATGTTCAGAGACCATCAATGGACGTCTAACTTGTTTTAATTTTAAACACTAGAATTCTAAGTTCTAACAAGCAGCCTGATGTCCTATTCACCCACATCTTCTGTTTTACTAAACAAAATCGAACACTTGAGACCCATTTTATCGAATACCTCCAAAATCTCCCATGAATGATATCATCTTAGTGGAACAACTCGTTTGGTTCTCTCAAAGTAAACCCCTCTGTTCTTAAGTCCCTTTTATTTTGTTTCCTTTTCTTCCTCTGTTTTTTCATTTCTCTTTATTCTTTTCCTCACTAATTCTGTTTCCGTTTCCGTTCTCTTTATTTCTCTGTGCTGTCTGAGTTTCTCTCTACTCCTCTGAACTCATGTTATGTGGCGCATGATATCATCTCCAGGTTTTTGTATTGTCTACATTTCGATGAGTTTTATTTCTTACCAGATTTCTAGATTGTTGTCTTAGTATATATTAATTAGCTACCATGTATTTGCCATATGCTGGAATGTCATCCACCATACTTTTATAGCAGTTTATTGAGATGTTGCCATGAGCTGCCTTAGAGATTTTCATTTTTCTTCTTAATTAAGCATCCATGTGGCTTACTGCAATTTTTTAGACAAATGCTTTGCATCCTGTTATCCTACAGTCTTTATAGTATGCAACTTTACTTCGCAACTAACTGCAATATGCAGCCAACCAGTTAACTCACTCACAGAATATATACGTATACATATATGTATTTCTCTTTCTTCACATTTATAACTAGTTGTCTAGTTATCTATGTATTTCAATTGGTTGCGAAGTAAAGTTATTATAGTATACTTTACTTTTGTGTCTGTATGTCTAGTTTACTACAGCCACCATGCTTTTGTACCACTGGCCGCAACACTATCTACAGAGTTCTATGGCAGATTTTTTGGCTTTTGCTATGAACTGCTATCAGCCATTAACAACATATAAAAAAAAATAACACTTATTTGTGAAAAATTGCGCCAAATTGATATTGTGTATATAAACTGGATTAAACAATATTTCTGCCCTCCCTTTATTTTCAACTCGTTAACTTCTTCACATCGCCTTCTCAGTAAATTTTATTAGAATTCTCATATTTCATTTTATTTTATCCAAAAGGAAAATGAATTTTTACAATTCACGCTGCAGGTTGCATCCAAAAAGAAAAATGTGGCAGATGAAGCTGGGGTTATTTTGCAGGCGAAATTGAAGCAATTAGCGTCTCCATCCTAAAAGTACTTG
This sequence comes from Hylodesmum podocarpum, assembly GCA_026586105.1. NCBI lineage: Eukaryota > Viridiplantae > Streptophyta > Magnoliopsida > Fabales > Fabaceae > Hylodesmum > Hylodesmum podocarpum. The sequence continues at coordinate 559,927 of JALJEV010000539.1, read as the reverse complement.
CCATAGAATTCAATTGCTTCTTCCAATGCATTGTACCATAAAAAATGATAATCAGTGGTGTTAATGTCAGTGATGTTATATTTTATTAAAAACTTTTTTGTTTGCACCTCCAAAATTTGGTTTGGAACTATTAGACGTGTATTTAGAGTAGACTGTTGCAGTCCGTGTTCCTTACTGGCCTTTCTGATGTGTTCTCATTTCACCAAAGCAGTTCCACATTATTGTACTAAACAAATTATTGTGCTCGGTGTAGAGAATGGTTTCTCTCCGCACTAAAGCAATGATTTGGATCAAGTTAAAGAAGGGGATTGCTTTTCGTTTGGTGTAGTGGTCGACCTTTCTCATTGCTTTAGATAAATGCGGTTCTTAAATTTTTCGTATGAAGTATGACCTTCATTGTGTTATGTACGTTTTGGTTTTCATACACGGTTAGGTGTTGATTTCAAAGAAAAAATGTTGTTGATTTATCTTTTCATGAATGATTGATCTTTTATAGTTTCTAATTATTAAGTTAGTAGTTTTTTTTTTTTTTTTTACTGCTTTAAGTAGTTATTGAGAATCGAATTTTAAATGGGTGAAAATAGAAACTGATAATACATGTATAAAAGTTCCCTTAAAAAAATGACATGTATAAAAATACCTCATGATAAAATTCAACTTAAGATAGCATTACAGGAATTAATTATTTCAACCATGGGTCCGAAAGAAAGCTGTGCATTATAAAAGTTTATGACGAATTATAATGGACAATGCTCGAACAATTTTACATAAATCCCATCCTCGAACTTGACTCAGTCATTTATTGTAATGCAAGTGTGTGCTCTTTGTTGTATTTTACGTACATAAATATAAAGAAACACTATTTGTAACTATTTTCATGTTCACTAGGGTAGAATTTTTATTTTTAAATATTTCGTGATTTTGAAACTTGAAATGGACTATTAATACTTTTTATCATTTATGATTATTTTGCTTCCTGAAAATTTTTATTATCATTTGTCTTAAATTAATTATACTTTTAGTGGACTAAAATATAATTAAAACACTTTCAAATGTCAATCTAATATTAAGTATAATGACTTTCAAGACCTAAATTATTAGTAGACACTTTAAAAGGTTAAAACAAAAAAAATAATTACACTTTCACATGTCTTCTTAAAATTTTGTTATTTTGAGGAATGAAAATAAAAATAATCTATTTATCCAAACAACTTTACTTCATAATTAACTGTAATACAAAATCAACTCACTCACAGAACATATAAGCAGTCAATCAGCTAACTCACTCACAGAACATATACGTATATACATACGTATTTCTCTCTCTTCACATTTTATAATTGGTTGTTTGCGTATTGAAGTTATCTACCAAATATTTTTCTTATCCGAATTTCACTAAAAAGGCCCCTTTCTTTGGTTCAAGTCTCTTAAAACGACAACTAAATCCAAGAAGCTATATCATTAAAATAACTTAACTAATCTTTATCTGCAATATGTGTTGATCACTTTGATCAAACCAAGATTAAATAACTAAACTTGCTCTGTCCTATTTATCAACAAATGAAGATTCTGCAAGATCAATGGCACGGGCAAGGGCTGCAGCCTTGTTCTCGCACTCTCTTTGTTCATCAGCCGGATCACTATCAGCCACGATTCCAGCTCCAGCCTGGAGATGAGCAATCCATTCTCGGCGTTTGTCGGTATCCTTATAAGAGTACATTGTATCATAACGAGCATTAGTAGGGAAAACCATGGTCCTCAAAGCAAGGGCTATGTCCATGTCGCCAGTAAAAGATATGCCTCCAAATCCTCCACTATATGGCCCACGTCTTGCCACTTCCAATTTATCAATCAACTCCATGGCTTTCACCTGTTTTACAGCAAACACAATGAGAACCAGTTGGGGAAACCAAACAAATCGAACCCACAATGCAATCTTAAACTGGCGACAATCAACAAAGAGTATCTTGCATTGGGGTTCTCATAAAGTTTGGTGATAACCTCCACCGACCAACTCCATTTATTGAGCACAAGGTTTACCGGAGCCAATCTATATTAGATACTAGATCAGCAAGGAGAAAGAGCCTGCAAAAATTTAAGCTACGGCATTGTAGGGTGCTTAAATTTACCTTTGGTGCTCCGCTGACTGTACCCACAGGTAATGCAGAACGCAATACATCCCAGCTTGTTAAGTGATCTAATAACTCCCCAGTGACCTGCAAAGACAAGTAAAGTTTTAATCATCTGAGAAAAGCTTCACTAAATTCATTTCTGCCAAACCAAACAGGATAACTTGGACTTGGAAGAAAACTAAATGGACCAAGTACAACCAGAATTCCATATCATTCAAATTTCTGTAATAGTGAAAACTGCAGGATAAAAGGAAAATCGTGGGAAGAATGAAAACTTTTAATCAGCAAATTGGCCTGTACAAGGTTATTACAGAAGAGACACACTAGAGACAGGAATATATGTGAGATAATTACTAGATATTTTTCATATATTTTAATATATATTTCTAATTCTCAGATTGCACTAAGAAACTTACTGTTGAGCTTATGTGCATAACATGGGAATAGCGCTCAATATTCATTAACCTGTCAACATGAACTGAACCGGGTTTCGAGACCTGCAATTTCATCTTGTATTAAGCACATGGCTAAAACAAAAAAATTATGGTTTACAGAAGCATGTACAATTTAGAAAAAAGTGTAAAATCATTATGATCATGAACTACCAAACTGCAAAGCAACTGTGCAATGCATCTAAAGATAAATATTTAATCAGTCCATACAACCCTAAGGGGTCTGTCCAGAGCAATTTTGCTTACAGGAACAACATGGACAAAAGGATGGATATTAAATAAAATAGAAACTTGTATACAGGGCCATATCATCTGAGATTAGTGGTGTGTTGAGTGAAATTAGTGACTCTTTATCATTTAATCTTGCACTCGAAATTAGAACATAAAGATGGGGCCTTTTATAATGATCATGAGACCTTTTAGTATAAAAGAAAAAAAATGTGACCTTTTAATAAACTTCTTATCTTGTCCATCCATTATCCATATAAGATCAAGTGCTCTTGTAACCTTTCACCTGAAATTACCCCAAGATGTATGTCTCTGGATACTCCTTTCAGATGTCTTTCAGCAGCAATGGATGCTTTAACAGTCTAGCAAGTTACACGCTTTCTCATTCTAGATGTTAGGACTAGTTTCAATTAGTATTAAGCTAATATATCTTCCATTTTTTGTCTTAGTTTATAATAGTTTTGTTTGCATCTAGATCAAGAGTTATCTGGGAACCTTAGTTCTCAAAAAACAAGACTTCAATCTCTACTTGGCCTGGAATTGAAAACTACATACCTTTCCAACATCATTTCTCCCCAAATCAACAAGCATTACATGCTCTGCACATTGCTTTTCATCATTCAAAAGTTCTTTCTCCAACAAGGCATCTTCTTTTGGTGTTTTTCCCCTTCTAGAAGTACCAGCAAGGGGTCGATTGGTGATCGTTCCCTGTCAAAAAGGACAGGAATGCCTATTAATACATGTTAGACTTGCAATGAAGTTTGTAATGTTAACAAGTCTAGTTAAATTTGAGAAATTTAAACAAGGTTAATAGGCAAGAACAAGGCCAACTATGAGCATATATTGAGATTATTGATATCGTCGAGGAAGAAAATTCGAAGATAAAGCCAATTGTTTGAGTAATTATTGCACAAGGTTACCTTCTTGACCCGTGTAAGAATTTCTGGACTTGAAGCAACCAAAATACTCCCCCTCGCCTGATACCAGTATATAATTCAACAAGTTAGCTTTTGAATGTAAACTAACTAATAAAAAGATAACGAGATGAGAAATCGACAAACCTGTAAATAAGTCATATATGGACTAGGATTAACAATCCTCAATGCTCTGTAGATTTCAAATGGGTCTGCAAAAGTTCGCCGTTCAAACCGTTGACTCAGTACAATTTGAAAAATGTCACCAGCCAGTATGTGCTCTTTAGCCTGCAAGACTGCATTCTTATATTCCTCATTTGTCATGTTTGACATCTCTAGTTTAGGACCAAAGTGACGAGTGTGTAACTTTATTGAACCTGCAATCAGCCTCGGGCTGAAAATGACAATGATAATTGTAGATACTGAAATTAAATTTAACAACCAAAAAACGTCAACCTTAACCTTAATTCGAAATGTTATGCTGAGAACATGAACAATGGGAAAAAATAACAGTTTACTCACGTAACAATATCATGCACCCGAGATACTAGAGTTTCCAGTCGGTTCCTTCCCTCAATGAGGGCCTCCTCAGCAGAAGAATATCGATCCAACTGAACCCAATGAATCACATATACTTTCTGGATAGAACCAAGTCAAAGAAAGCACACATAGTCAACCAACAGAAAATAGCCAACATGAATACTTTCCATAACCAAAAGAAGTAAATGCAAATGAAGTGCTAAATTGCAGCAGAATTTTCTTAGAAAGCAATATTCATATTTACACAGCACCCAGCAAACAGAACGGTACCTTCTCAACATGATCAAACACAATCACATTATCATAAAGGCCTAGATGAATGTCAGGAAGGCTTCTGTCATCTTCCGGAGCATTTGAAAATGGAAGTTTTTTCTTTTCAACATAGCGCATTGTATCATAAGAGAAATAGCCTACCCAACCACCTGCACACAGTAAAAAATATATATATACACATCAGGAAGCTCACAGCTATTAACTTTTCACCTCAACCTTTAACGCAAGCAAGAAATCTTAAATGAAGAAACCAAGAATGATTAAACCATAAATCACTTTGCATAACCTACTTATTACAAACAACATCAAATTACAAAAAGGAAACAAAATAAACAAGTTACCAAAATCAGTGAGTCGGTCCGCTTATACACACCAAAACTTTATACAACAAAGACAACCACCACGTTGGTGTTATAGATTTACTATAATCAAAATAGAAAATTCAATATAGAATGAATAGTGAATGCAATGACAACTTTAATAAAGTAAGCACAGAGTAAATAGTCATTCAATCACAAAACCTTATACATGGTAAGTTTGTTAACTTTTTTTCAATAATCACATATATATGATAAATTTCTGTTAACTTTTTTCAATAACCACCTTCTAATTGATCACCAGCATGAATTTTTTTACACATAAAGTCATAAAATTAGGATTAGGAGTGAATTTGACATGCCACAAAATGCTTCAGGAAGTTCATCAATAAGTTGTGGCGTCCATTTATCCATGATACTACGAGGAATCACCAAAGGATCCTCTGCAATTTCCTCAGTCCTGCAACCATCAACGTGGTCCATAATAGTAACCACATTCTCCTTCGCCACAATCTCCATGCATGGCTGCGCTCCAACCACACTGTACCTTCCCTAATAACAATCAACAACACAACCAAACTAATCACAGATTCACAAACAAAAATTCAAAACAAAAAAAGTAAAAATGCGAGCGTGCGTGAGTGCGTGCTTACGATACTAGAAAGTTGGCCTGGTTCAACCGATTCAAAGAGAAAGCTAGGAGCATCTCTCTCGTCTTCTCTAACGAGACAACGATAAGCGAGGACCGGAGTGAGGTGGTCGGAGAATATGCATCGGAAGAGAGGAATCACGTTTCCTTTCCTCGAAGCTTCTAGAAACTTGTCGGAGTTGTCAACTAAAACAAACAAACGGCAGATGAATCAGAGAGTGATAAATAGAGAGAAAAGAAAACAGTGCGAGCGAGAAGGAGAAAATGACATAGTGACGGCGACGGAGATTGAACGGAGGAGCATTTGACGGTGAGTGAACGGTGGCGCGAGATGGATCTGGAGAAGACCGGTCTGCGATTAGTGTAACCGACGCCGCCGGAAAGTGCTAGGGTTGAGTGAATAACTGTCATCGTTGGAGAACGCAAACACCAATCGGAAAGTGAGTGAGTGAGTGAGTGAGTGAGTGAGTGATGAAGGAAGAAAAATAGACAGAAAAAACAAAGAATGACAATTTAGTAGTGATTTTGACAGTTAATTGTTTCTCCGACGCACGTGCCGGCGGCAGTTACGGTTTCACTAGATTGGGCCAGACTTAGTTGGGCTTGCTGCCTATTTCAGTAGTGACTTTTTCTTACATCCTATTTTCTTCTTATCTGCCCAAAATACCCTTTTTACATTTAAACTAAGATACATCTCTATCTCTTCCTTGCCCTCTCTCTTTTGCTCTTTCTCCATGGCCTCTCCTCTTTCTTTGTATCCATTTTCCACACCTTAAAATAGAAATATTTAGGAGACGATGTTATATAATCAATTTCAAATCGTTGTATTGATGGATGGAGGTTATCAAATTTATGAATATGCAAATTAAACGTGGATTATGAGTTAATTTAATTGTATAAAATTGGCGTATAAAATTATAATTATTTCTTAATTACATGTAAAATGTTATATTCTCATATGAAGCGAGACTTTTAACAAATTTCTTAAACATTTCTCTCTCTTAAACTATTAATATTTGTTTTCTATGTATCTATTATAATATGGTTGATAAATAATATGGTTGATAAACATTTAACAAACTCTTTCTATTTTGACGTTTTGAAAATTTTAAGATGAGTTGATTTTTTTATCTTTTATGATAATTACTGGTCGGAATTATGTGTATAGGAGATGGAATTTTGATTTTTGAATATTCTATAAGACTTGAGAATCTATAATTATATTTTTCTGACAGAATGAAAAATCCATAATTGTAAAACACCAAAACAAATTCCTGAGTTGTTGTGTGTACTTATTGTTTTAACAACTATAAAATTGCACAATCTTAAATGATTGATTGTTTCAGAATTGATTGAAGTACCTAATTCATAGTTTAGAATCATTAAAATATACACTTTAAAAAAAGAAAAATTACAAAATTTCCCTAGAATAATACACCACACATACCTTAAGTTAAATGAAATCATCTACTAAACAGTGTGGCATGGACAGAGCATAAAGGAAACTCTCACACAGCTCAAACAAACAACTCAAGCTCTCAACAACAGTAAACCACCTCACTGTAGCACAATTTAACATTACGAGAAGTTAAAGGGTGTTTTTGTCATTTCGAGGATGTCGGAAGAAAAATAATGCAGGGAGAAAAAAGGCACCGAGAGATTGTATTCTGGTTTCTATCAACACCCCATTTTCCCTAACTTTGTTACACTAACTCTCTTTTTGTTTTTTTCAATTACTACACACGTTTCTATTGTGTTCAATGCGGATTATAAGGTCCACGAGCTTACCAACTCTTCCATGCGTAAATTGTAAACGTTGGATCTTCTCCCAAAACATTATAGCATCCATCCTTTGTTGTAACTTTTTCTAGTTCTTGTTCATTCTAGTCTTGAATGGAGTGTTTTGATCCTTCAAGGTGTCTTTTTCAAGCTTTTTTTTGGGTTTGTAAAGGTTATTTTGATCTTAAATTGATGTTTGGAATTATTGTTTATCAAATAGCTGTACGCATAATTTAGTTGTTTTTTTAAAAAAAATTTCCAAACATTAATTAGGATATCATGCTAATATTTAACTCTGTTAATAATTAATTGATATAAAGTGATTAATATAGTTTTAATATATTTTTATCTTTTTATTAACATATATTACGTTTTAGAACTATAGTAGAAATATTGTAAAAAATTATATAAAAAATATTAGTTATATAATTAATTACATGTAACCCATGAAAATATTATTGTGTTAGCATGTTCAATTAAAATAAAATATTAAATTATATTTTTTAATTTATTTTAATATTATTTTATCTTAATTTAATTTAAATTTAACTATAATATATTATTAAAGTAAGTTAGTTTTAATCTTAAATTAAGGTAAAAATATTAAAACATCTAAGTGAATATTATTTAATTATTCTTTTCAGAACATGATGTTATTTTGGATGACGTTGAAAGATTTAAAAGACTGGTTTCAGATCCGACAATACTTTTGGGGTAAAATCAAAGTGAACTGAGTCTCTTCATTAAAAGGGATGAGAACATGCAAAAACACTTCAGTGCTCAAGTTAGTATATATAATGTATGAAAAGATAAATAGAAAATAATAACATATATAGTACTTATTGTAGAAGAACTTCCCTTTTATACTAAGAGCGGAGATAACAAGAGGAGAGAGACAATCATTTTAGTCTTTGGATCCAGCAATATCAAACAATGATGAGGGGAAAAAGATATTTGACAGCGTGCTAGTCAAGAACCACATGTTGGGGTCATTGGCCGAGATCTCAAGAAGAATTTTCTCATTTTTAACATATATAGATAAAATAAATGTCAAATCACGTGCGGATACAACGCATTGTTCAATACTCAATATATAAGACCGATGAAAGGGAATTAAAGGACATATCACCTCAACTCACTACAATTAGTTTTACCCACTATAATTAGTTTTATAATTAAGTCTCATAGAGATCTTGTGTTACATTATATTATAATTAGGTCTTAATTAATCCTCAACATTGTTGTTAAACAAAATTAAGTTTTGTTAGTAATTGGTATTAGAGTTAGGCTTAATTGTGTGTTGATCGCTCGTTAGTGTTTACATTTTGATTTTAATTAATTGTTAGTGTTACATTTGATCTCATTGGGCCTTTCAATCAATAGTATTATGTGCGGATCTTGTTAAATCTTAGGACATTGATCAATCACTAGTTTTACTTTAATTAATTAATACTACACTTATGTTTTATTCAATACTGGTTAATCATTTGTGTTACACTTGAATCTTGTTGAATCATTACACTCTGCGTCTTGAAAGCAAGCGAAAATGTAAAAAGCCCGTTACTAATGGGCTTAAAGTCAGGCCCAACATCCACACTCTATCAAAACGACATCGTTTTTGTAGCACTGAGATTCGTATTCGAGTTGAAGCATCAACCTGAAACGCAAACTTTTCAGCGACTGCGTCTTTTCATCAAACACTTTTGTGAGAGCGTCTTTTCCGTAAACACCGCCTTCACTGACAACGGCACCGTCGCCGCCGGAGCCACCGCGTTCCGGTTTCCGAACTTTCGTTCAAACTTCACTAACTCCTCTCACTCTTCGTTTCTCTTTACTTCCCATTGCACCTTGAAGCACGAGCTCGCAACACATTCGCATACCTTCTCTGTTACTACCACCACTCTTTACTCAACCTATCGATAACCGAAGGATTTGAACTTTCGGTATTATAAGCGTTTTGTTAGTGAATTCATTTTTACTAGTTAGCGTTGAAGTTACGTTAGTTCGGTGGTTCTTGCGAATCTTTTGAACTCATGGCCGCATGGTCTTCTAGAAAGTTACTCAGAGATGTTATTCTCAAAAGGGTAGTGTCGAATCAACTTCCCGGTATCAGATGTTTCTCTTCTGCGCCGCATAGTGCTCCCAAGATCGGTCACTATTCCAAGAAAGTGCGTGTTCTTTCATACTTTTTGTGTGTGTACACATGGTGTTTGACATTATGCGTTTATCATGTTGCAATGTGTGTGTCATTTGGTATGTTAATAATGGGTTGAAAGATGTTGTGGAGATGAATTAATGGAAATGTAGTTAGGAAAATATGGAATGTGCTTGTTGCGTGACTAAGTTTGTACTTTGTTGCTTACATGTGCATGTGTGTTGTGACTTGTCTGGTTTGTGTTTGTAACTGATTGCTTTGAATTGCAGGGAAGGTTGTTAACGGGAGCTACCTTAGGTTTACTTATAGCTGGTGGAGCTTATGTGAGTACTGTGGATGAAGCTACTTTCTGGTACTTCATTTGGGAGTTTGAACGTTGTATGCATTTTGTTTTGCTTCTCTATTTCAGTGTTGTATTACTTATTTTTCATATGAGGGAAAAAAGAAAGAGAAAATTCTTCTGTACTCTGATGCTTTACTCCCTGAGTTACCTGTGGATGTATTATCATGTGATACAGTTTTTAACACCAGAAAAAAAAAGGGCTTGATTTGAAAGTGAAATGCATGCCTTGTTATTGATTAATCTGGATTGAGTTATCTTTTTTTGCAGTGGTTGGTTATTCTCGGCAACAAAACTCGTGAATCCCTTTTTTGCTTTGTTGGATCCGGAGTTTGCACACAACCTGGGTGTCTCAGCTGCATCTCGTGGTTGGGTTCCAAGGGAGAAGAGGCCCGACCCATCAATCTTAGGGCTAGAAGTTTGGGGAAGAAAATTCTCGAACCCAGTTGGCCTTGCTGCAGGCTTTGATAAAAATGCCGTTGCTGTAGATGGTTTACTTGGTATGGGTTTTGGTTTTGTGGAGGTAGGCTCTGTTACTCCTGTCCCCCAGGATGGCAATCCAAAGCCTCGGATATTTAGGTTGCGAGATGAAGGGTAATAGTTTATATTTTGTTTCTTTGTTCTTCTGATTCTGATTAATAGATTGGATCTGTTTTATATTTTCTTTTTAAGTTTTCTATTCACTTTTATACACTGCTGAATGTTGTTGTTGCTATAAGATGGACTTTTTACAGTTTGCTTATGCCGTATGTTATCTACATTGCTCTAAGTCTGGTCTGTTTAATGTGCAGTGCTGTAATAAATAGATGTGGCTTTAATAGTGAGGGAATCGTTGCTGTTGCAAAGCGTCTGGGCGCTCAGCATGGTAAGAGGAAACTAGATGAAACTTCAAGCACCTCAACTTCTTCTGACAATGAAGTCAAGCAAGGTGGAAAAGCTGGCCCTGGCATCCTTGGTGTCAATCTTGGAAAGAACAAGACAAGTGAAGATGCTGCCTCAGACTATGTTCAAGGAGTTCATACATTGTCCCAATATGCTGATTACTTGGTAAATAGTCTTTTCATATATATGCGGTTTATAGAAAAGAAAGGAAAGATTGTCAGCCTTGTATACAATAACTTATATCGATAAGATTGAGTGCAGATCATGGATAACCTGCACTCCTTTCCTTTCATGTCTAAACTATAACATGCCTGGTAACTTTCTTCATGCAGTTAGATAGGTGCAATCAAGGTAGTCAGTGACCTTTCCTTTGTTGTTGGTTTTGGCATGTATGTCATGCATTTTTTTAAAGCAAAAAAATGATTGCAATCCTTTAGCTAAATATGACCCTGTCTCGTTTGTATACACTCCGTAAAATAACAATGAACTTTGATAGTTTGTGGTTCATCATTATTCGTTTTCTTGGCTGTGTAAATGTTTAATTGCATCTAAAAGCAAACAAACTGAAAAATAATTGCATAAAAGTTTGTTATGGAGAAAGAAAAGGACGAAAACTCAGCAATGGGAAGGGTTTCACGTCCTCCAATTATCCCACCCAAACCTTTAACCACAACATGATGCAAGTACTGTGATTGATCATTCAAACTGAAGGATTATGCTTTTATGTTATTTTTTATGTTCAACAGACGATTTTCTTCAAGGGTGTTGCCATCTCCATTGCCAATTCCCTGGCTATAAAAAGTGAGGAATTGTGTAGGAGAAGCTGAATGAAGGAAAGGGAACTATCTCCAGGATTGGGTATAATCAACTGGGGATAGGAAATATGTGGCTGTAGAGAAATAGATGTCAAAAAAAAAAACACGACACAGGATTCCAATTTTTTTATTTTATTTTTTTAATCAAGCATCTGTGCTGCTTACTACAGATTTAAGACAAATGTTTGCTATTCTGTTTAATGTTTTTAATATCCCTTTTTAGGTAATTAATGTTTCATCACCCAATACCCCTGGTTTGCGCATGCTTCAAGGAAGAAAGCAATTGAAGGATCTTGTGAAGAAGGTAGAACTTAGAACTAGAACGAGAATTTTATTTCATTTGCTTCTTGTGTTGCATACTTGGGAGATTGACTCTCGCCAAATTTGCTCTTTTCTTAAGGTTCAAGCTGCTCGTGATGAAATGCAATGGGGCGAGGAGGGCCCACCTCCATTGCTGGTAAAAATTGCTCCAGATTTGTCAAAAGAAGACCTTGAAGATATTGCTGCAGTAAGCATGTTTATGTTAATCTATTTCTCTTACTTCATACTTTCATTTGTTCTTTAACAGTTTCTTCTTTAATTATAGGTTGCCTTGGCTGTTCACTTGGATGGACTGGTATTTCTCTGCTCCATCACTAATTTCAAAATATTGCAACTATCTAACATAAAGATCCTAATTGCACAATCTTCACTTCATTTGCTTTATTTATTCATTTATTTATGGTTTCTAGATTATATCAAATACAACCATTTCAAGACCAGATCCCGTCAGTAAAAATCCATTGGCTTCAGAAACTGGCGGTTTGAGTGGGAAGCCTCTCTTCAATCTCTCTACTGACATCTTGAAGGAGATGTATATCTTGACTAGGGTATGCCTTTATAGTGTGATTTTGTAAATTGTACTTAGATAGCGTTGATATGTCCATGCAATCCCATGTCTCTAATGCTTGCCATTACTTTGGTGATGCAAGCAATGTAGTGTCTGCGGTGCCTAAATGTATTCTCTTTTAGGCACTGAATCACAGCTGCTGCATAGAAAATAATTCCCAGAACCTGATTGCACGTTGAAGTTCCTTTTACTGTTAATTATTCAATATTTTTAATTATAGATTTAGCTGTGTATACTAGCACATAATTTGTGGTTACTTGAAGTAGCAGTTGGAGGCTTGTCCTCCTTTACTTATAGATGTCACTCACGCTTAACTTGGCACTGTCATTTCATGTATACCAGGGCAAGATTCCATTGATTGGCTGTGGGGGAATTAGCAGGTAAAAATAACATACATTCAATATCTGCGCTATTTTTTAATAATTTAAAATAGAATGAATTATCCAATAATTTGTCCGAGCTTTTTATATTAATTTAGTGGGGAAGATGCGTATAAGAAAATACGAGCTGGAGCAACTCTAGTTCAGCTCTATACCGCATTTGCTTACGGGGGACCTGCACTTATCCCTCAGATAAAGGTATGCACCAAAATTCTCTTTCACGCTCAAGATTATGGTCGATGACTCAAATCAATTACTGTATGCACCTAAATTCTCATTCTCATTCAATTGGTTTTAGGCTGAATTAGCTGCATGTCTGGAAAGAGATGGTTTCAAATCCGTTGTTGATGCAGTTGGTGCAGATAGTAGATGATGACTTTTATCCACATCATAGTCCCCTGCTGTAAGAAGCATATTCTTGTTTTAGGAGTAGTAATGTTCCGGTTTTGGCATTCCTGAAGCTTTAATTCATACCAGATTTTATACAATACATGGTTTATTTTACTTGTGTTTCACCACGTCTTCTGAATTGGAAGAAGCAAGGATTATTGAGGCAACTCGTGCAGTGTGTTTTATTTTGAGCAATTGTTTGACAACAAACAGCCGTATCATAGAGAAAGTACTTGTGTATATTAATAAACCCATAAATAATCAACAAGCAATTTTATCGCATGACACAGTTTTATGTGATTATTTATTATTTAGTATATCGTGAAATGAGGTATTGGTTGTTGATGGCAACATCATAACTTACTCACATTTTCTCAATGACAAGCCTTCATAATGTGAAATGTCCACTTTTACGTTTTTTTCTTTTATTACAATTACATTTAGTTAGCTTTTCTCCAACATCTTTTTATTTTTTTTAGAGAAAAAACTCAAACAAAGGGTATCACCGTATTAGACTAAAATCTACACTATTCACACACTAATTAACACACTAATTAAGTTTGAAGAATTGTTTTATATTTATATATATATATTATATGTATTTTTCTCTCTTTATATCTGCGTATTAGAATTGTTTATTAAATATTTTTCTCTCCGAAATTGTCTTACCTTTCCAAAAATTCACAAATTCACATTAGTTAAAGATTCGACTTTTGATTAGCAAGTCCAAACTTGGTTAGTATGGGGCCAGATTAATATAGTAATGTTTTTATCTTTTGGAATGCTACAAATCTCATTCCGTATCCCATCCTATCCTATGTCTAAAATGCACATTCTGGAACTTATTTATATTCTGAAATGCCTATTTGAGAATGTATTAAAGAATGAGAAATGAGATTTTCACAGGGAAGGAAGAAAACTCAAAATATTGATCCAAAAAGTAGACAAAGATAAGTTTGGACTTAAAAAAAGAAAGAAGGGGACAATATCAGTGCAATGCATCTCAACATTTGCCTGCCCTTTTTTGAAAGCTCAAGAAAAATGCTTTAAGAATAAGCAATCAGCTGCTCTCACTTCCACATTCACATCATTTGTAGACGTCTGATCTAAATCATACGGTGCCAATTCAAAATAACTTTGACTCCCTCCACTCCAACGTGCCTTTGCTTCTTACACTTGTTATTTGTCAAGTCCAATCATTATCATTATAATATTATTGAAACATCCCTTTTTCCTTTTGGGCCACATTACTCTTATCATGATTCCACATTCTAACTTTTTTTCATATGACCCTTCTATTCTTTTCCATTTAAAGTGACACTTACTCTTTTTAATTTAGTTCAAATTTCAGTGTATTACTTTAATATATTAGTAGCTTTCAATGATCATACAAAAACTTTTGAAATGCCAACATATTTCAACTAAATTCCTAATCAAATTTATTTTTTTCTTCTAACCCATAGGAAAAAATTGTCTATTTTCAAATTTTGGTACAATCTGAGAACTCATTTACTCAAATATTAAAAATGTAAAGTGGTTGTACTTCACCAGCAGAACTAGTCAGATAAAGACTAAGTACACTGCATATTTTAAAGCAACATTATAAGAGGATTATGTATTGGAAATAGCCATTTTTGTTGAGATAAAATGCAAATTTCAATATTTATTTCTCAAAACGTTACAAAACATCTAACAAAATTATTTCTTGTGACTAATCCTCTTACCCATTTTTATGATCCATCTAATTACTTTATTGATAATTGATAGCAACATGGAAATAAGTTGTATAGTCACCAAACAACAAGAAGTTGGAATCCTACCTTAAAGGAAAAAATTAATGATGCAAGACTATACAACAAACAAGTTATTTAGATTTAACATAGAAAGATCAAAGATCTACCAATTAAATTTATTTTTCCTTGTGTGCACACAAATCTACCAAGTCATGATATTTTTCCTTAGTGAATTTTCATCTAACTAGTTACAAGTGAGTAAGTGAATCAACTAACAACCTTCCCAATTATTATTACCCATTAATTACCCTTGACTCTCTCAAAGCCGCCACCAGACAAAGGGTAGTTATGTAAATTCCCAAACCATGAATGCACGAGGCTCCAGCGAAAATATTTGTACTAACTATTAAATTTTTTCTCTTCAAATTCGGTTGGCAAAGAAAAACGCGCAATACAATACAAAACAAAACACAATTTAAAATTTAAAATTTCAAAGAAAAAAGAAACGGAAAAGAATTGAATTGAATTGAATTGAATAGGTAATGACTCACAACCAGGAATTAAGCAACGAAATTAAAAAGAAATATTTGATAGATACTGAATTATGATACGAAGCCGATCAGAAAAAATAAGTATATATATAGATTTTGTATATGTATATATTTTAAAAAATAGAAAATTATGTGTATATTATTTGAGTGAATTCGCTAATTAATTAATTATTTGACTGTAAATAAAGTTGATGAAATAAATTAATAATATATATATATATATATATATTTATATATATTTATATTTTTAAAAAAATTCCCTCCAATATTTTAATGGTTTTAAAAATTTGTGTGATTATTATTATTATGCTAAGTATGAAGTGGGAAAAAGCAAAGCCAAAAAAGCTGTTTCTTTCAAATTGAATTCAAGTTCTGTTGTTCTCCATACGTTCTTTTGAGGAAGGAACCAAACGTGGCCTTGTGAGGCTCTGCTTCTTCCGTCAACATTAACGTTAACACAAACACACATTGTCATTTCTTCTTCTTCTTCTTCTCTTTGTTTTTCTGAGTTGTGAATCGTTCAATGCGAAACGATTTTTTCTCCGACGTTAACTCACTTTCTGCGAGATCTTTGTTTTGCTTTTTCTTCTCTGCAAGTTATCTTCTAAGCTTTCTGAGGTTAGTGGATCCGCTTCGGATTGAGCTGCTGATTCCGTGCGTGTTTGTGTTTTCAGCATTCTCTGGTTCTCTTCGTTCTGATTTGTGGCACGTGAACCGAGGAGAACTTGAAGATGATGAAGATTGTTTTTTGAAATTTGAAAGTTTATTATTGTGTTGATTTTTAGTTTCTGAGTTTGGCATTTCAGCTTAGTTCATGGTTTTGAGATTATCCTTTGTTTTGGATTTTCAATTTTTTTTTTTTTTTTGATTTTTTGCTTTATCTGAAATTGATGTTTGAGTAGGACTGTGTAAGTGTAGAAGTTAAGATCTGTTATTGCGTGAAAGTTGCTGCATTTTTAGAAAGAAAGAGAAGAGAAGAGAATAAGTTGAAGGTGGAAGAAATTTTGAACCTTGAAATGAGTTCATTTAGGTTGGGTACTTGGGTTGGGTCCATTATTGGATTAGGCTGAGTGGGGTTGTGGAAGTGTTAGGTTCATGATTTTGAATTTTACAGCTTGGAATGAGTTTCAAGGTGTCAATTCAAGGACTACTTTAAAGCCTGGAGCACCAGATTAGGGAGTATATAGTAGTGTGTGTATGTTGAAATAGGGTCCTCTCTCCACTATGTTATCCTCATTAAGTCATTCATTGGGGCCTTGTTTTAAAGTTTGAAAGGTCCATTTGTATGGAAAGTTAACTTTTTTATTTTGTTTTTGAAAAACATTATCACCTTTTTTGCTTTTTTACAATTTGCAAGTGTTGATGATGACCTTTTGTGGTTATGGCAGAAGTTTATAAGAGAAGATGTCTCAGACATCCAGTGTCTTGCCTGCTTTCCACCCCATCAAGTCATTGCCTACAGAGTTCAAGTTTTCTAATAATCCAAGCCCTGTGGGAAATCATGGTGGTGTTAAATTTAGAAGCAGCAATGTGATCAGATCAAATGATGGTGTTGAAAATGGTGCACTGGTAGGGGAGGTTTCTAAGGAAGTTAACGGCCGTGTTGGTGGCATGGATCTTTCTGATGAGGACTCGCCATATGGTGGAAAAGGTAGATCATTAAAAGATCGACCGTCTAATGCAGATGAAGATTCTGTATCTGTTTCATTGCCCTTGCCATCGATTTTGACATCCTCTAGGGATATTAGATGGAATGATACGAATCCTTATGGTTCAAAAAAGGTAATTTTGGCTTTGGATTTCAGTTTTACTCTGCTAATGGGTTTTGTAATCGGTTTATTATTGTACCCGTGATGCAGTTGCTCAGTTGGACTAATAGCTTAAGAATATTCAAGGAATTGATACATTTTCTTTCTATTAGTGGCTGTGTGTGAATGTTGTGAGCTGGGGAAGGAAGGCATAAGGCATTCCTCATTGCTTTGATAAGAAAGATGTTTAAATTTTTTTCAAAAGGAGATAATTGCCATTAAAGCAAATCCAGTCCTTTGCTTACTGAGTTTGTCTGTTGCATAGTTTAAAATTTTTGTTTCTTTCTCTTACTTCTGAAGTTCACTATTTCAGAAGATTCAGTCATGGCTTCAGCTGCCAAATGGGGATTGGGAGCTGGTAAAGACTATAACAACATCTGGAGCTGAATCTGTCATTTCACTGCCCAATGGGAAAGTAAGATAACTTACACTATTTCTCGAGAATGTTTAGTTCTTTTTCGGTCTGATTAACTGTACTCTTCCCCTCTTAATCATAGGTTTTAAAGGTGAAAGATGAGAGCTTGGTACCTGCTAATCCTGATATTCTTGTTGGAGTGGATGACCTCATGCAACTAAGTTATTTAAATGAACCATCAGTTTTATTCAACCTGCAATACAGATACAATCAAAATATGATCTATGTAAGTCTTTTTATCGCAATATCACCTAAATGTTTCTCTTTAATCTTGTTCCCTAATCATAACATCTTTAAGTGGATAACTGTGTTCAATTCAGACAAAAGCTGGGCCTGTTTTGGTAGCCGTAAATCCCTTTAAGAAGGTTCCTCTGTATGGTAATGACTATATTGAAGCATACAAGTGTAAATCAATTGAAAGCCCTCATGTATATGCAATTACTGACACAGCCATCCGAGAAATGATACGAGGTAACTTTTTCCTTATATTTACACATATTGACGAAGTTTCAGAAGTTATGCCACTTCCATTTGTTTTGAGCTATAACTTTGTACTCTGTCTCTTGCTTTGTTTACAGATGAAGTGAATCAATCTATAATAATAAGGTTAGTATTTTTTTTTTTAATTTTCCTTTTCTGAGCAACTGGTTATCATAAACTATTTGGTATTTCTTTATTTACTTTTTTTATAGGATTTTTCAATATAAATTTTTATTTCGGTTACAACTTATTTCAGTCTCCCTTGTGGTCTTCGGCTAAGATTCTTTTTAGTTTTCCTGTCTATCTATCATCGTTGATGCTTTAACATTCATAATATACAACAAAGAAACTTTGTTTTATCTTTCATACGAAAAAGATAATTTAGGGATAAACTTCTCATTTTCTATCGTTTGATTAACATTGATGGAAATAAAGCTTCTTTATGTTGACTGAAGTTTTCAACATTAATATAAGCTTAACCTGGTTTTCCTTAACCATGTTTGCCCCTCAATTGTGTTTGAATTGGGAAACATGCATAATAATTCTTTATGTCTATATTTAGTGGTGAGAGTGGAGCAGGGAAGACTGAGACAGCGAAAATAGCAATGCAGTACTTGGCTGCCCTTGGTGGTGGAAGTGGAATAGAGAATGAGATATTAAAGACTAATCCAATACTAGAAGCCTTTGGTAATGGAAAAACATTAAGAAATGACAACTCAAGTCGTTTTGTAAGATTTCCCTTGTATCATATTGATTCTTTTAGTTGATTCATCAGGGTTTTTGATCTTATAAACTTCTGGTTCTGAAATCTCTCGTAATTTGATTGAATGTTACAGGGAAAGCTCATTGAGATTCACTTTAGTGAAGCTGGGAAAATATCCGGTGCTAATATCCAAACATGTAAGTTTACACAGGATATGCTTGAAAGCTTGTGTATTTACTTCCTCTGAAAGTTTCCAACTAACTTTGTTAACATTTGCCTTTTTGTTGAATCCATGTGATGCTCCTGGCTTGACCATATCATAAACAGTTTTGCTGGAAAAGGTATTCATCCTCTTGAGCAAGTTTTGCATTCCAATTGGTCCATTTTACACCATTGACACAACTTTTACTTGGTATGTGAACAGTCCAGAGTAGTCCAATGCAATGAAGGGGAAAGGTCATATCATATATTTTATCAGCTATGTGCTGGAGCACCATCATCTCTCAGGGGTAAGTGGATTCTTTTACCTTCTGTATCTGCTAATATATTTGTTAAGAGTGTGCATCTCAACATCTTGTTTATTTGCCTTTGCTGTTTCATTTTTGTTTGACATTTGATGTTTGATTTTATAATTCAGAGAAGCTAAATCTACTTAGCGTGGAAGACTATAAATATCTGAGGCAGAGCAATTGTTATTCAATTACCGGTGTTGATGATGCAGAAGAATTTCGCATAGTCAAGGTATACATTATTTTCCATAACTAGTTGCTTGTGAATGATCTGCATCCACATACATGAGTTGAGTCTGAAATAATAGCTTGACATACAAGAGTTTTTTCTTGCTGTTGTCAATTCCAGGAAGCTCTCGATGTTGTCCACATTAGCAAAGAAGACCAGGAGAATGTATTTGCAATGCTTGCTGCAGTATTATGGTTAGGAAACATATCATTTACTGAGGTTGATAATGAAAATCATGTTCAAGCTGTTGAGGATGAGGGTAAGAATTTTCTCCGATCTCTACTTTTGAGATCTACAACATAGATTTTTTCTGCTTGATAGGTTGCAGATTACAAAAGGGATACCTTCCTGTGGCACTGTTTTGAAATTCCATCCATTTTGCATTGCAGTACATCATATTTACTTGTACAAACAGATTTATTAGATCATGTTATATTACACTAAAAAATTGACAATAACCAAGAGGGGCTTTGGTGCAATAGTTGGAGTTGTCACCATGTGACCCCGAGGTCACAGGTTCTAGTCAGCCTCTTGCAAATGCGGGGAAAGGCTGTGCAATGTAGATCCCCTGTGTGGGTCTGACCCTTCCCTGGACTTGCTGCATAGTAGGAGCTTTGTAGCTCAAGGCTTCCGCTTTTCATATAGATAATAATTAAATTATTTGGTTATAAATAGTATCTATCAGGGTCCTTCTAACTAGTACTTAAGAACTAAAAACAGAAAGTATGTAATGTGTAAATTATGGATTAGTATTTGCCTATCTATTATGGCATACTTTTTGGACTGGCATACCTACACGCCCCTATCTAGCTTTTGCAAATGCATTGGTCTTTGCATGAGAAAGCTGCCATAATCTACGTGTTGTGAAATAAAGTTATAGTTTTTGATGGTTTGGTCTTTATTTAATTTTTTCTTTGATATAGTTATTGGTTGATTTGCTGCACTTATATAACTTTTCAATCATGTAGTAGCTTCAACCACTTTTCATTCTCATATCATTACTCTTTACATTTTGTGTACTTGATACCTAATTTCTGGTGCTTATAAGTTTTGACCTTATTTTAGAATCTTTAGCGCATTACAACTTATAAGTTAATTAATACCTCAACTAAAACAGAATTTTCTTTCCTGACTTATTATAGGATTGTTCACCGCTGCCAAGTTGATTGGCTGTGAAATTGAAGACCTGAAGTTAACTTTATCAACTCGCAAAATGAAAGTTGGTAATGACAATATTGTCCAGAAGTTGACGCTATCTCAGGTAAAATGACTACGATGTTGACATTTATACTGAATTTATATTGAGTTTCTCAATCAGCATATGGTAGTTCATTTAATTTGTTATTAGAAGGTAATAGAAAGTGATAGAGAAATTCATTGGTGATGAACATTGCCTCATTGAATTTTCCTTAGAGATTCCACTCAGTCTTTAAATATGAAGAACTGTTACTTCTCTTATCACGTAGGCTGTTGATGCACGAGATGCTTTGGCGAAGTCAATATATGCATGTCTGTTTGATTGGTTGGTTGAACAAATAAACAAATCACTTGCAGTTGGCAAACGACGAACTGGCAGATCGATCAGCATTCTAGATATTTATGGATTTGAGTCATTCAATGTATGTTATAAATGTCAGATCTCTTTTTTATTTTATTTTTTTAATGAAATAATATATCTATCTCACTATCCTTATCTCTTTTAAATATTGAAATATTTTCTCTCTTGAATACTGTGGATTTTATGCACACAGAGGAACAGTTTTGAGCAGTTCTGCATAAATTATGCAAACGAGAGATTGCAGCAACACTTCAATCGTCATTTGTTCAAATTAGAACAGGAGGTATGCGTTACATATAAAGTGACTGCTTAAAGATGGATGAAGAATAGGTGTACAGCATTTTTTCAGGAAAATACATTTTCTATATCATTTAAATTTGCAAGTTCTCATTAAAAATGTGAATACGAAACCCAAAACATTTTTATTTTAGACTCTTGGCTCTTCATAATTATTCCCTGATCTGTTATTGACAACCTATTTTCTTGTCTGTTCCTCAACTTCCTTTGCGCTTTTCCTTATAAAGGTTTTTAATCTGTTATAGAACTAAAACATCATAGACTTTCGCGTTGTTATTTTCCTTTTTATAATAAAGAAATTAGAAACCATTCTAATAGGAGTTCCGATCAGGTCTAAAGTAAATGCTAACATTACGTCAAATTGATATTATGATATCTATCTTTGCAGTGACCAGTGAGGGTTTTGTTTTACTGTTTTTTATTCAGTGTTAATAAATTTAGAAGTCTTAAATATAAATTGGCTTATGGCAAATCTACACCCATCTCAATGAATAAATTTCTGATACTCTTATGTTACCTACTCCTTTGACAATTATCACTCTTAATTTGATCATTTGCTTTCATATTTTATTTTTAAAAACTATAATTGGGGGGAAAATGACTGTACATACCTGGTGTGGTAATTTTGATGGAAAGAATACTATTGGAGGACTGAATGCCCTTAATATGGAGTTTCCCCCTCTTCCCCATACCTATGCATTTTGAATTTCATTTGAAGACTTCCTAGAGTTTAAGATTATTTGAGTCCTTATTCCATACCGATTTAACTAAACTGCATACACTGACACCAACTAGGCAGTCTGGGCTACTACTATTTCCCAATTATGTTGGTAGAAATAGGACCACATAACTCAACTTCCTCAAGTCATTGATCTCAATTCTTTTCCTGGAGTCATTAGTATATTGATGTAGTTTTGAAAAGCTGGTGTTTAAACTAGTTCTCATTTAAGTTGGTGGGTATAAAATAAAAGTTGAAAGTACGAAATGCCTTCCTTAGATGGTTAAAATAAAAGGTATCGTTGCACTGGAAACTAAACATCTGCTTATGCCTGCTGCTCGTTTCCAATTTTGTTTCAGGAATATATCCAAGATGGTATTGATTGGGCCAAAGTTGAATTTGATGACAATCAAGATTGCCTTAATCTTTTTGAGAAGGTACAGAGCTTCGTTGCCCCACTTTGACCTTTTCTGTGTAATCTTTAATGTGTTTATTAGTAGAACATGGAGGGAAATGCAATAGGGAAAACTTAGCTTATCTGCTTGAGTGGGTCATACGTAGTGCATATACAAAGTGATCTTCTCACATCTGCCGGTGTATAAGAAAGAAACACTTTAGAATTTCCAAAGCAACACTACTTTTTGGGTTCAATGGTATTAGAAAACATACATATTCTAATGCTTGAATGAATATTTGGAATTTGGGATTGCCATATTATTATGCATTATATGAAGCACATTTCATATTTATTTCTACATTATAAGGATGCTACTTTGCCGTTTATTTTGCATTCTAGACCCACCATATAACTTGCTAGTTGCTATACTTCCTTCCATTGTTGTTTCTTTCTACTGTTGAAGGATGTGATTTTGTTTAGATTTCTGTAGAAGCTTAGCTGCAGCTATTTTTGTCTTATGTTTTTTGTAAGACCAAAGCAAATCTATTGGAATTTATGAGTGAATTCTGTTAATACAAAGTTCCTTAACTGATATTTAGAATTTTACTATGTTGATCCAAATCCAACAATGATTGTCATTTGTATCACTACTTTGCTAATTTGTGATGTTTTGACTCCTTTTTCCCTGACAAGCTATTATGGTGTGATGGTAAGAGGATAAAATTTTGTGGCTAATATATTTTTCTTTGCTGTGGAAAAACCGCTTCGTTTGATAAGAAATTGGAAATTCTATTGTCTTTGACTTTGTTTCTGACGTGCAGAAACCACTGGGGTTGCTATCCCTGTTAGATGAAGAGTCCACTTTCCCTAATGGCACAGATTTAACGTTTGCCAACAAGCTTAAGCAGCATTTGAATTCCAATTCATGCTTCAAAGGAGAACGAGAAAAGGCATTTACTGTGCATCATTATGCAGGGGAGGTAATATTCTGGTCATTTTATACAACACTCCATTGGTTCTATCCGTGTACGTAAAGTGCTTATAAATTGCCTTAAGATTAATGTGTCTAAGATTTAGAAAATGGCATCCATTTGGACATTCTGTTATGGGTTTATAATGTGTTACAACTAAGTTTTATCGATAGAAAGACACATTCCACTATATCTGAATCCACACATTATTTATAACCTACTAACCATGATTTTGATTAAACTCCCATTTTTAATATTTTTTAACTCACAAATACAATTATTTTTCTTAAAACAAAAGGTTATTTCTTATCTATTTAAGTTTGTTCATCCTACCTGACAGTTTGGTAGTTTCACTTGTTCTTCCTCAGGTCACTTATGATACAACTGGATTCCTGGAAAAGAACAGGGACCTTTTGCACTTGGACTCCATCCAACTTCTATCCTCAAGCAAATGCTATCTTCCCAAGTTATTTGCATCCCATATGCTTACTCAGTCTGAGAAGCCTGTAGTAGGTCCCTTACACAAATCAGGTGGTGCAGATTCTCAAAAGCTAAGTGTTGCCACAAAATTCAAGGTACATAACCTTACTTATGATTTTCTCTCAAACTTATCTTTAAATTTTCTACATATATGCTTTCCATTCAACATATATGCTAGAAGTTATTTTCTAGTATGCTATTAATGGCATTCATCTTTATCAAAATGCAAAATACTGCATCTACAGCTTGAAAAAGGACAGCCACATCTACGTATTAATTATCCCAATGATAAGCATGGCATGGCTTGTCAACACAGATACTTCAATTATTTCTTTCAATTGTGACAACTTATGAATAATCAAATTCATTTCACGTTTTAATCGTGAATTGGTTCAAGTGATCCAAAGTAGGATGTTATACACATACTGATACTAATATTGTGGTCACTGGTTTGTACAAGTGAAAATGGAAGTATTGGAGTGGAATTGAGTGAAAACAATGTATCAAATCATTCATTTCTGTTTTTGAATATTTTATTAACTCTCTGCTTCCCCCACCTCACTCCTACCAAACACCTTAAATATTCAGAGGTTTTTTAATAGGTTGGTTGCATATTTATCTTGCTTCAATTGACTGTAGAAGTTATTTCTGTTGGCACCCAGGGACAATTGTTCCAATTGATGCAACGTTTAGAGAGTACTACACCACATTTTATACGCTGCATTAAACCCAATAACCTCCAATCACCTGGATCATATGAGCAAAGTCTTGTACTGCAGCAGCTGAGATGTTGTGGGGTTCTGGAAGTGGTTCGAATATCAAAATCGGGCTTTCCAACTAGAGTGCCTCACCAAAAGTTTGCCAGAAGGTATAACATCAGAGAAAGAACTTATGGTGATTAATATCCCGTAAATTAGCCCCCTTCCCAAGCCCGGTGTTTTTTCCATGTTTCTAACCTTTATCTTGTTGACTTGGGAGTGGTAAATCAGATATGGTTTTCTTCTCCTTGGAAGTGTTGCCTCTCAGGATCCACTTAGTGTTTCGGTTGCTATTCTTCATCAGTTCAACATTTTGCCTGAGATGTATCAAGTTGGCTACACAAAATTATTTTTCCGAACCGGGCAGGTAAATAAACTTCCCTAAGATTTTTTAGACAAATTATTGTCATTTCATTTAAATTGTTGTGGTGATAATGAATGTAATTGAGTTGATTCTATAGAATCGGCACTTTTTATGGCTTTAGCTATTTGTTAACATCAATTTAAAAATTAATCAGTGAAGGAAATATTATCTTCATGTACTTTTAGGAATTGTGTTCAACATATCATAAAACAATCTGGATTTAATTGGGTTAAACAAAATATGCAGATTGGAATGCTTGAAGATACCAGGAATCGTACCCTGCATGGAGTTTTACGTGTGCAAAGTTGCTTCAGGGGTTACCGAGCTCGTTCTTATCTGAAGAAGCTTTTGAGAGGAACCACTACTCTCCAATCATGTATTTACTTTTTCTCACCGACTAATTCTTCCAGGCTTTCACATTGCTTGAGAAGTGTAACCGACTGACATTATTTGTAACCTGTTCATGCAGTTATTAGAGGATACATAAGCAGAAAAGAATATGCAGCTTTGCTTCAGAGACATAGGGCTGCTGTTATTATACAGAAACGGATCAAAGCAGTAATTGCAAGGAACAGAATGAAAACTATTAATGATGCTGCAGTTGTCATACAATCAAGTAAGAATCATATGTTCTCAAAATGCATAGATATATAACTTCATTTCTTGTTCAAAGTAGTTAGTCTCAAAGGATTTAGGGCGCTAAAAAAAACTGTTTTAACAAATTATCAGTCCTCTTCTATCCTCTCATCAGCACAGATGTTAAACTGACTGTTCCTCTTTCAACATTCCTAGATTTTACCGTGGAAGATAATTATACATTTCATAGTACTATAATTTACTGTAATATACACATGTCTTTTCAATAGTATTTTATAAATTTTTTTCATTTGTTTTATCTCATTTTGCAGTTATTCGCGGTTGGTTAGTCAGAAGATGTTCAGGAGATATAGGATTACCAAAATCTGGAGGCATGAAGGTATTCTCTTTTCTAATTTCAGAAGGATTGTTACTATGGGTTGCTTGTAAAAATTTTCATGGTTATGACACTAACAATTATGAAATTCAAACAGACTAATGAGTCAGATGAGGTTCTGGTGAAGTCGTCTTTCCTGGCTGACTTACAGCGCCGGGTGCTCAAGGCAGAAGCTGCCCTGAGAGAGAAAGAAGATGAAAATGACATTCTTCACCAACGTCTTCAACAGTATGATAGCAGATGGTCTGAATATGAATTGAAGATGAAGTCCATGGAAGAAGTATGGCAGAAACAAATGAGATCCCTACAATCTAGCCTCTCCATTGCAAAGAAGAGCCTTGCTATGGATGATTCTGAGAGAAATTCAGATGCTTCTGTTAATGCAAGTGATGACAAGGATTACAGCTGGGATGTAGCAAGTAATCACAGGCGCCAAGAAAGCAATGGGACAAGATCAATGAGTGCTGGTTTGAGTGTTATAAGTCGGTTAGCTGAAGAATTTGAACAGAGGAGTCAAGTATTTGGTGATGATGCTAAGTTCTTGGTAGAGGTAAAATCTGGTCAAGTTGAAGCAAGTTTGAACCCAGATAAAGAGCTTAGAAGGTTAAAACAGATGTTTGAAGCTTGGAAAAAAGATTATGGTGGAAGACTACGTGAAACAAAGCTTATTATACATAAACTTGGAAGTGAAGATGGATCAATTGAGAAAGTGAAGAAAAGTTGGTGGGGAAGAAGAAATAGTACAAGAATAAATTGATTTATTTAATTATATTCTTTTGGGGGTTTGGCTTTGTCTATGCTTTGTTTTAAGGGCATTGCCAACTATATATCCGAAAAGGAGGAACATACAATAGGAAAGATAAGATAGGAGTAGAAAGTGTTCAGTAAGTTACTGTAATTAGGTTAGCTGTTGCTAGCCTCTTGTTTATGAGAAATTTCTGCACCAGTTGTGGAGTTAGATACTCAATACAACTCTTGTGATTCATGTAAATCATCACCTACCCTTATTATGCTACGTTAATTGCATGTAAAACAAACGTGCTTACGCTTTACACGGCTTATGATCTTCATGCTTTATTAATATTATAATTTAGATGTAATTTGTCTCAAAGATTTATTTTTCAATTTACTTTATTATTATTTGAATTGGATTTGATATTAATCAAATTTAAGTTGATAAAAGATATTTATTTATCTATTTTTCAATTGTTCTTTCTAGAACTAAGTGCTGACAAGGATAAAGATGAGTGGATTACGTGGTTGGATATTTCAAGGAGTTAAGTCGAAGTAATTATAATTTCTCCGTTTAAGAAAAGAAATGTATCTTTGATGCTTAAGTTAGTAAGGATAATGTAAAGAGAGGAGTAGAGAAACAAGGTTAAGAATACTTTTCATAAAAGAACTTCTCTTTTATACTAAAGGGTATGTGACAAAGAGAGAATGACAATTATTTCAGTAGTTGGAGTCGGTGAAAAGAGTTTAATAATGTGTCAACTAAAAACCTAGTTAAGGTCTCTAAGGGAAAACTTTTTATAAAATAGAAGGACACATCATACCAACATAGTGTTGAGGTGGAAGACACGTCACCTCTTTCTACTACATCAATCAATAATTTAAGTCATTTTTTTATTTAGATATTTAATTTTTCTATTTTAAAAATTTGTAATTTTAATCTTCTCTCACAATTTTAATTTTTGTGTTTATCAACTAAATGGTAAGTTTGTAAATTTTGATTATAAAATATTTTAAAAATCCTATTTATAATCAATAAGTAGAAATTTATTTTAAATAAGATTTAATTTATAATTAATTAACCGTATAAAATTGTTTGAATTCATGTTGCATGATTTTTAAACTAAAATTCTTTAATATAAAAAGTATGAGTATCGGAATTTTTTTTAAAAAAAGTCTAAAATTAGATATTTTAAAAATGAAAAGTATTTGATATATACCCATTTTCTTACGAAAAAAGTGTCAGTAACATATTTGATTTTATTTAATATTTTTTTTGGATAATGAAATATTAGAAGCATTTGGGGTTGGAATATGGGCCAAGTTTCCAATGTTTCCATTAACTAACCACCGGAAGGAAGGTTGAGAGACATTGACGGTACGGTGGAACACAATGTTGGCTGGCGGCGCCTCGCGTATTTCCCACCATTTTCGAGACTGCGAGCTTCATTTCCACTTCACTTTTACTTACTCTGCTTTTCACACTTTCCACCTTTCGTCTTCACCACCCCTCAAACCTTCTTCTCCGGCCATCGCCATTTGTCGCAACCACAACACCCTTTCATCAAATTATCGCTGTTTTGGCACCCCATCTAAATCCTCCGGCGAAATTCCTCTCCTTTTTGATTGTTTCAGGTTCTATTCTTCATTTTATCAAATGGGTACTCTTTCTTTTTTTTTTAGTCACTGGAAGTTTGATAAAAACATTGCTTTTTTGATTCTCCTATTGAAAAATGATAATATAATAAAATTGAGGTGTGTTTTTTTGAAGTTTGTGATGATAATCTGATTACCTGTTTAATTTTCTTACGTGAAGCCAACAAGAAGATGAGCGTGAAATTCTCTCTGATGGAACATCCTCTGTGGCAGGTTTTTGGCTTCTTTCACCTTATGCCTCTTTAACATTTTTCCTTATGTATGTGCAATTATGTAATAGGCAATTTGTGTTCATAGATTATCTATGTTGTTCAAAGGAAATAGCATGTTTCTTCTGAAAAGAAAAAATAAATAAGTGATTAATGTGATGATATTGTGGAATTAGTTATGTGATTAACAATGACATCATAGTTTCTTATAAGAGAGGAATGACCCTGTTGGAATTCTCAGCTATCTTAGCTTAGTATCATATTTTCTTCCTTAACTTCATACATCTTTCTAGTCTTTAGGCTGTTTATGATCTGTTAGTCATTCTTCTTTTACTCTTTGCGTGTGTAGATTTCTTGCTTACTTGAGTGGTGTATAGAAATAGTAAAGAAGGACATGCAGAAAATGGAGTTCTCATTTTGGAGGTTGACGTATATGTTATGTATATGACTATATGTACTGTTATTGAATCTATCTTAATCATTACCAGGTGGAATTGTAGCATTGGGAAAGTTTGATGCTCTGCACATTGGTCATCGAGAACTTGCAATTCAAGCTTCAAAGGCTGGACCTCCATTTCTTTTATCATTTGTTGGCATGGCCAAAGTACTTGGTTGGGAACCTAGGTATGCCATAGTACATTTTGGTACCAAGCCTATTAAAATGTTTATATCGTTTGTGAGGGTGAAAAATCTGTTTGGCTCAGCATTTGTATGATATGATCTCAGACTTTTGGCTAATAGATTAAAAGGAAACGGTTTAATATAGGAAAAGTTTTCTTTAGGGACTAAAATTTAGCTTTGGTGCAAAGGTAAGGTTACTACTGTCTTGTGACCTTGTAGGGGTAAGGTTGTGTACATGTCACCCTCGTAACACTCCAATGGGTGGGATCCTCATGCACTTGATCACCCTCTAAACAATCCTTGTCACAATGATAAGGTTGCTGCATTGTGACTTGCAGGTTTTGGGTTCAAATCTTGGAAAGTCTATCCACTTATGGGGGTAAGGCTGTGTACATCTATGCTTCCCAAACCCCACTAGCTAGGAGCATCATCTTTGGCGGGTCTCCAGCCAATTGAACTTTTGAGTTAATATTATACCAACTTTTATGATTTTTTTTTTTTTTGCATACAACTTAAGTTATTATACATATATTTCAAGAATTGTTGCCTGTGATGCTATCCACTTAACAGATTATTGGCTTTCTGCTATTTTCCGTGATCAACAATTGTTATCTTGTGTAAAATAACATATATCTTGTTAAATGTTTCCCAAACAGAGCTCCTATAGTTGCTAAATGTGACAGAAAGCGAGTTCTTTCATCTTGGGCTCCGTATTGCTGTAACATGGTCCCAGAAGAGTATCAGGTTGAATTTTCAAGTGTGCGGCATCTCAGTCCGCGACAATTTGTTGAGAAGTTATCAAACGAGCTTAGGGTGCGTGGAGTTGTTGCAGGTAAATAAGTAGCTTCATAATTTACTTTCAACATATGCCAACCCTTTTCATATTTTAACATAATCTACTGGTATTTGTTATTTCTCCCAAATAGTAACATGAACACGATATGATACACATTGTGTTACCATTATTTACTACCAAACTGAAATAGAAGTCTGTACTTGATTCTGGAACTTCTGGTAGGTGAGAACTACCGATTTGGGTACAAAGCAGCTGGTGATGCATTGGAGTTGGTAAAGCTTTGTGAGGAGTATGGAATGGAGGCATACATAATAAAATCTGTTATGGACAAGAATCGTTGCACTGCAGATATGAATTCCGTTTCTAATTCCAAAGAGAAGGGACAGGTGTCGTCTACACGTGTTCGTGAAGCCCTTGCTGTAGGGGATACGAGATATGTTGCAGAGCTTTTGGGTAGGCCACACCGTCTTATATTAATGGCCACTGACCAAGAAAGATTCAGCACTGGGCAGTATAAGGTGTCTGCTCCTAGATCATGCTTATTGAATCTAGCACCAAAGGAAGGTTTATATGAGAAGTGTTCACTTTTCCTTGACCAGGAAAATGTTGTGCAGTGTAGAGTAGTTATTGACAGCAAATTTATCCACATAGAAACAGATTTAGGAGGTCCTAGTGATATTTTTGGTTCTCAAAATTTGCAGCTCTTGCATATTGAATTTGGTGATTCATGCACTTGATTCAGTTTAGATTATTTATTTCTATTTATATTTATAGTCTACTGAATTATAGATGATTTTTATCCATCCTCCAAAGTGGTTCCAAATCTGATAAAGTTTATTCTTTCCTTCAATGCAATATGCCTCCAAACTAAGTTATGAAATTTGGTCAAATCAATTGATTAACGTCTATGATATTAGTTACACTTTATTACAAATATCTTATTTCTGGAAATTAAGGTTTAGTTTCTGACATTATTTCTTGCTTGCTCAAATATGAGGCTGTCAAAAATGGTGTGATACTCAAGAACATCTTTTGGAACAAATAGAGATTTATTTTAGGCTCTTATTAACTATTTCTCTTAATGAAAATTTTGATGGGAGTATATTGTTAATATATATATTTTTTTTCACGAAACCATTTTATTTATTTTTATTTTTTAACTAGTCTTCTTAACACTTGTTAGTAAGTTTTTATTTCAGTAGAAAGTTCTTTTTTATTTTACAATTTCTTGGTAGATTATTATTTGTTTTTGATAGGAGATTTAAATATCTAATTATTTCTTATATTTTTTTATCAATATTTTAAAATTTAAATTACATAACTCAATTCAACATGTGAAATTGGTGGACCACTAAAATAGTTTTTAATTAGTATAATTGATTCAACCAACAATTTAATTATATAAGCATAATTGGTTTATGACAAAGTAGCATGCAATTTTAATTTTTGTTTTTAATAAACCCTCCAATTTTCTTTTGAAAAATTTAACTATAAATTCCTCAATTTCTAAAAATGTAGAGTTTTCAAACTAATGAAGGTTAAGTAGTTAAAAAAATAAAAATAAAAATAAAGTCCTTGATGTAAAAAATTGCAATTTTTGGGAATAATATAATTTGGTAATATGTAGATAATTAGCACCTAAACCCTTAAATTTTTTCCCGCAAAAACGACATCGTTTGTTGCTTCACTCTCTGGTGGAGGCATAACCGCAGAGAAGAGACAACAAATCGGTGAGCTTCTGACGGCAACCATCGCCTTCGTCGCCGGTGGGTTTCGTTTCCACTCGCTATCCCTATCGTATTTCAATTTCCAAGATTTGTGCTATTTTGTCTTCTTCTATCAATGAATTGAATTGAATTACCCTATCTATTAACAAATATGTATACTTCAATGAATTTTCCCCTTTTCGTGTAGCTATAGAGTAAACAAGAATAGCAGGACCTGCGTAAAATGCTTCTTCGGAGAATTTTTGCTGCATCTCCTCAATCCAAGAGGATGTTCAGCTCTTCTGTTAGCCATGGCTATGAAGGTGCTATTCAAGAACTCAACAAGGTCAAATCTTTCTTTGCTGTCTTCTGCTAACACGGAACTTATTGATTTAATAGTCTAGAACAGTTCAAAGAGATTAACTTCACTTACTGAATGTTCATATCCTTTTTCATTTATCATTAATCCATTCAAGTGCTTGGCTGGTTTGTATGTAGTAATATTTTATCAAGCAGTGGTGAAGTCATTGAAATAAAATCTATCCAAATTTCTATTTTGCTATTCAATATCTTGTGTGAGGGTTTGGTACCACCTGTGTCCTGTACACTGGATGCAAACAACGTTGCACATTATAAGAAAATAAGGGATGATACATGAGTTTATAAACACACTATTTCTATTGGTAAAAGGACTTTTAGAGAATGTCTAAAAACAAAAATCGTCATAGCTTAGACTCAAAGTAGACAATATCTTACCAAGAGAAGTGTGTGTCTAAAGTCTTCCTCGGATACCCAACACTCCTACAGCGAAGTGTAGGTAGAATTACTGTAATGTGTAATCCATGTTTAAATTTTTATTCCATTTCAGGAAATGGAATCTGTATTTGGTGAACCTCCTGCTGATACACTAGCTGGTTCTGCAAGCAATAGTCACTTGAACAATGAATACCAGATGTCATCTCAAAACATAGGTGAAAGTTCTTTTGAACTGACTCATACTGGCAAATCAGGGGAAGCTCAGATGGTAGATGTGTCTCCAAAAGAAAGTACTAAAAGAACTGCCATTGCTGTTTGCAAGGTAATTCTTGGAAAGAAGGTGTTTGATTTGGTCTTGGCTAATCAAATGGCGAAAGGTGATGTGCTTACTGTGGCCAAAATTGCTGGCATAACAGCAGCAAAACAAACTAGCAACCTTATACCATTGTGCCATAACATAAGCCTTTCACACGTGCAAATGGATTTGAGATTGAACCATGAGGACTTCAGTGTAACCATAGAAGGGGAAGCTGCATCAACAGGTAAAACTGGGGTTGAGATGGAAGCAATGACGGCAGTTTCTATTGCTGGCTTAACCGTGTATGATATGTGTAAGGCTGCTGCAAAAGATATAACAATTACAGATATAAGACTTAAGCACAAATCTGGTGGGAAAAGTGGAGAGTACAATTGGAGACAATGATTGCTTTATAAGCATTTCAATGGATAACCACAACACTCAGAATGCTATTCCTCAGATAGTCTTCCTCACCAGCATATCTCTCTTATGCATGATTGATTGATTGATTTCCCTGTAAGTGAATATTGGTGCTAGCTAGGTTTGGTGAATTACAATTTGGGTTTTCACTCTGTCAAATTTTAGTAAGTGATCTTTTATTGCCTAATGCCAAAATTTCAGGTCAAATTCCTTCAACCAAAAAAAAGGTTTAAGGTAAAATGTCTTTAACTTAAATTTACTATAATTACAATTTATTACCAATGCAAAAAATATACTTTAAGGGATTATCTGGGAATTAGATAAAAATAGAAAAAGGATGTGTATGAGGTCAAAGAGAGGAGTCAAATGAGGAGAAAGTATTTGTCCTGTTTTACTTCTTTTTATTCAGCTTCCCATAAAATAATTTTAACACATAGCAAGATAAAGAAGATAACAGATAATTAAAGTCTGACTAAACAAGCTTAAGAGCTTAATCATGCTAACAAACAATAAATAGGTCAGTCACTTGAATGACATGATGTCACAAGAAGGTTGAAAACTTGTAAAACCTTAAACTCAAATTGGTCTTGGTCGAAAAATAGATACGATAATGTTCATATGTAAAACGAAAAAATATGTTGTTGTTGTTGTTGTTGTTGGGGAAACGAGTAATTTGACTGAATGACATTGAAATTTGATTGACTATTCTAAATTCCGTTTACAAGGTCAAACATGACAAACAAGATGAAAAAGGGTAGAGTTGTAATTCAAGTATTATATGCAAGTACTTCTCTTTTGTCTTAAAAAAGATTCTGAAATTTCCAACATCACCCTCAACCTATATATTACTTGATCTAGTCATTATCAGCTATAAAGAATAATAATACATGTGAATCATTACCCTTAAAAAAAAAAAATCACATGTGATTTATAAATTAATTAGGAAGGGAGGGCTAAAAAGGTAATTTAGCGTGACAGCATCTCTCCCCAAATTTCTGGGAACCACAAGTAATTAATCGGGCCCAAGTTGGGTGTGGTCCACTAAATTCTCGCACCCCCATTCCTCCACGTGGCCCAATCGTATTGGCCCATTCTCCCTTTACAATCAGAAATTCACCGTATTTCGGTTTCTTTCTCTAGAAAATTCAACTCCATTTTCTTCTTCAATTCCAGATAGAGAGAGAAAAGGTTAAATTCATATTGAAGAAAAAGGAAAGTTCTTGGTCGGCGCGTTCAATCGGGCTGTCAAAACGACGTCGAAGTTGACAGCCCGGTTCGTTGGAGATTGATAGATACATTGATAGACACATTCAAAATTCAACGCAAAATTCTGAGTCTGTTTCAGGTACCAATTCTGAGGAATAATCTTTTCCACAAACGAATATACCATACCATACCATACCATGCCATGCTTCTATTATTTTTCTCATTTTAATATTATTTTTATTATCATTGTTGTTCTAGCGTATTTCCTACGTGTGATTGATTTGTGCGGTGCACGTTTTTCTCATCCTTTCAATTGGATACTATCCCATCCACCTACCCTTTTCAATCTTCCGTAATGGGTTCTCTTTGTTTCCCTTAAAGCTTTGTTCTTTCGTCTCACATTGATTATTCACGCGTTATTCACATTTTGGGTCTGCATTTTTTTATTTATTGTAGATAAGGACAAGGCTTGCTATTTATTGGTGTGAGTTTGAAACACAAGCTTTTGAATTGAATTGAGTTGAGTTGAGTTGAGTTTTTGCTATGAGTTCGTTTTCTGGGGCCATTCAACGACCTCTTGTGGCGGCTGCGGCGGTGGCCGTTGCTTCTTTCTCTGCTGATATCTCTGATAAATTGCCATTCCGTGGATCATCAAGTGATTGTTCTACCTCCAATTTGGCACATTCTGCACCTACTAACAAGATAAAAGAATCAGATTCATCATCATGGGTTTCTCATATTTCAGACACAAAACTTGCTGAACTTTCTTTTGTCACGCGAATTCCGGTGCCTGTGCCTAATGTTCAATTCCGGGTGCCGAGTTTGGGACGTAATTGTGTTTCAAATTTGAACCTTTCATCGGTTGGTTCATCGCTGCTTCTTCAGAATTTGTATCACTCTGCTGACTTGCCTAGAGTGCCGAGACCCGTTGCTTATTCTTCTGATGTCTCCAATTCAAGTTCTGATGTCATGTATAAATGGCATTTGCCTCAGCCAAGTGCTTTAGATGATTCAAATTGTTCATTGACTAAGTCAAGGACAGTGGTGGTTTTGCTTGGATGGTTGGGAGCAAGGCAGAAACACTTGAAGAAGTATGCAGAATGGTACACTTCAAAGGGGTTTCATGTCATTACCTTTACATTTCCAATGGGGGAGGTACTGAGTTATCAGCCGGGAGGGAAAGCCGAGCAAAATGTTCATCTGCTTGTGGACCACTTGGCAGATTGGTTAGAAGGGGAAAGTGAAAAGAATCTTGTCTTTCATACTTTCAGCAACACCGGATGGTTAACGTGAGTGAATTGTGTTATTCACAAGCACAAAATTTAGCAGTGTTCTTCTATTATGTTGCTTAATTGGTTTGGTATTCATTGTTGCAGATACGGTGTTATTCTTGAACATTTACAAAATCAGGATCCATCTATCACGGAAAGGATTAAGGGATGCATTGTAGATTCTGCACCAGTTGCGTACCCTGATCCACTGGTAAATGCTTAGCTTTTGTGAAACTTGATGAACATAGCTGTTTGTTGTGCATATTTTCTATGCCCTTTTTTTCTTCTCCAGTGTCGATGGTACTATTGCTAGCAATCCTTTATAATTTCTTTGCTGTCCTATATATCTCACTGTCAAAATGATCATATAAACTGCCTTGTTGAGTTGTAAGTTGTAATATATTGATGAAGCATACTATGTTTGATTTCTTTGACATTTAACTCTTTCGGGAATTGAGACATTGGCATTTGAGCATTTGCTTGAGATCTTTGACTTTTTCAGTTTTATTTTCCTTTCTTCTTGGTGTGGGAAACATTAAATTGAGAAAAGTTATGCAAATTTCATTAATTTTGAAGCCCTGAAGCTTCTTATTGTATTGTGGGTATTGATTAAAATGAGCAAACTGTGGTACATGATTTCTGTTATCCTTTTCTCTACTAATATTGGTCTTAGAAATGTTTAGGTTTTATTATAGATTAGTAGATATGATTTTAATTATCTGGTTATCATTTCAGGTCTGGGCCTCAGGTTTCTCTGCAGCATTTCTCAAGAAGAATAGTGTGGCTACAAAAGGACGTGTATTTTCTGATGAAACTGGCATTAAAGTATCAATTGGCAGTGAAGATGATTCAGGACTCAAACCTGCAGCAACAGAAGCAGCTTTGCTTCTAATACTAAAGAAATTTTTTGAGGTCATTCTGTATCTTCCTTCAGTGAATAGGTAATGACACCAAAACTAGTCTTCTATTCTCGGTTGTTATGAAACATGATGATATTTCATCCCAAGTCCTGCTTGCTTTTGATTCTTCTAGAAACTGCTATTTTATGTGGGCATTAGACCATTATTTACTAGACCAAGTTGATGCCTCTTGAATGATTGAGCAATATGACTGTACTGACAATTTAATGATTCAAACGTTCTCACAGGAGTATATAAGCCATTGAATGATTGTATCATTGCTGAATTTCTGGAATAGCACCTAAATTAGTATTCCATGGAAATAGGTTCTTTAGATTTTAGTAAACTGTAATATTATATATGCAAGATTTTTTAGTAAAATCTACTACTGAAAAGATGTCTGCATGGGATTTTTGGGAATGACATAGCACTCCATATTGAACTATGGAATGGCCTTTGTGGTGATGATTCACAAAATATCACAAAATATCACCAATCATCAATAAATATTGAATATTTATTTACTCTAGTTCACTGTTTTATCTAAATAATACTTATCTTTCTGTTGTAACTTTCATATTGGCAAATATGGTCCTAACTATAATGATCTTGTTCAAATGCAGGAGGCTCTCTGATGTTATGAGCTTGTTATCATCAAAGCAACCAAGCTGTCCGCAGTTATACAT
Organism: Hylodesmum podocarpum; assembly: GCA_026586105.1. Classification (NCBI taxonomy): domain Eukaryota; kingdom Viridiplantae; phylum Streptophyta; class Magnoliopsida; order Fabales; family Fabaceae; genus Hylodesmum; species Hylodesmum podocarpum. Next base: position 522,592 of record JALJEV010000539.1, on the reverse strand, counting down.
GTATAGCTCTGCTGACAGGGTTATTCCTGCTGATTCAGTGGAATCGTTTGTAAAGGCACAGCGTATGTCTGGACATGATGCGAGGGCATGCAATTTTGTCTCCTCACCCCATGTTGACCACTTTAGGACTGACCCAGAATTGTATACATCTCAGCTGAGTCAGTTTTTAGAAGAGTGTGTTCTTAACCGTTGTAAATAAAATACTATTCCCTTACATTCCTTGGCTTACTCACACAGCATCTAGTTCATTCATTCCGATTTTTGAAAGCAGCCATCCATTAATTGGTAGTGATGGTGATAAGGATTATATGTAAAGTGAACCAACCACCTCAAGGGGATTGATTACACAGTTGTCCACTCACACCTTATGATTGATTCATTGTTTTATTGATACTGCAAATGAAAGACAATACATAATTGTTCCAACAGATTGTAATTGATTCATTGATATATTGATAGTGCAAATGAAACACATTGCAGATGTTCTTTTTATGTTTAAAACTTGGCTTCAAAAGCCTAGTATGTCAAAATGGACCCCAAAGTAATGGCCAACCTAAACAGGTAGCTCAAAATAAACTATTTAATTATTTACAAATAAACAAATATGTTAATTTAAACATTAACAAATATTTGGTGTGCTAGTAATTTCTCATAGATAAGTTAATAATTTTGCTGCAACTATTTGGTGGAATAGAATGTATAAATGCTTTAGATAATTCCAATACACAGTTAAAATTCACCAACTTTAATATGAAGTTAATCACTGTTTTATCAACTCCAATTATTTCGAATAATTCCTATAAACAGTCAACTCAATCAACTCCTTTTGGATAATTCCTATACTAATTTACAAATAATTACTTCACCAACTTCAATTATTTTGGATTATTTATATATGCAGTTAACTCACTAATTTCAATATACAACAAATCAGTACTTCAATTCATCAACTTCAATACACATACGTGATTAGTATTTTAACTCACCAACTTCAATACACATCTATTAGTACTTCAAGTCACCAATTTCATTATACAAACAATCTCAATTCTTCAACTCCCCAATTTTAATATACAGCCAATCATAGTACTAACTCACCACCTTCAATATCCTGTCAATCAATACACCAACTCTAGTATGTCTTTCACCATCTCCAATATTTTCATAACAAAATAATTTTTATTACAGTTGTCTATTAAATATTTTTTATAATATATATTTTTGTTCCAAAATTGCCCTCTGAAAAGCAAAGGCAGGAGTGGGGTATTGACGTAAAATTTCATAATGGAAGCACCAAACTGGGTCGCTTCTTCTATACATTACATTTCACATTATCACTCAAACCACTCTCTTCTCTTCTTGTGTTAACAATTCCCTTCTCCAATTACCCCAAATCCTTGGGTTAGGTTAGGGTTTCGTTCTCTCCGTCCATGTCTTCCAATTCCAGCAGCGACGACGCCGTATCGGGGTCCAGCATATGCATAAACGACGTCTTAACCGACGACGAACTGCGTTCGATTCTGGGGCGCGTGGAGAGCGACAAGGACAAAGAAACCTTCGGTTTGGTCTGCAAACGATGGCTTCGGTTACAGAGCACCGAGAGGAAGAAACTCGCTGCACGCGCCGGTCCCCACATGCTCCGTCGAATCGCCGATAGGTTCACGCGCTTGCTCGAATTGGACCTTGCTCAGTCCGTTTCTCGCTCCTTCTATCCCGGCGTCACCGATTCCGACCTCACCGTCATCGCCAATTCCTTCACTTGCTTGAAAATCCTCAATTTGCATAACTGCAAAGGTCCGTTTTTTCCCCATTTTTTCATTATTTTACACAATATTATGTGAATTTAATTTAATGGGTGCTAAAAAAACGTTTTTTTTTTTTTACAATTTTATGTATGTGGTTGGTTGGTTAACTTGTTATTTGAATTGAAATGCCATGTTATCTAATTTTAGTGATGAAATCGAAGTTGGGGACTATTGGTTATTGTTATTTAATTTGTTTAAAGCGGAGGGTTCAAGTTTTATGATTGAGAGGGTGTTTTGTGTGATGTGCAGGAATTACTGATGTTGGAATGAAAGCAATTGGTGAAGGGCTTTCCTTGTTGCAGTCTTTGGATGTGTCTTACTGTAGAAAACTTACTAATAAGGGATTATCGGCTGTTGCTAAGGGCTGTTGTGACTTGCGGATATTGCACATGGCTGGTTGCAGATTTGTTACTGATTCTGTATTAGAAGCTCTCTCGGAAAATTGTCGTAACTTGGAGGAGTTGGGATTGCAAGGGTGCACAAGTATTACTGATGATGGACTGATAAACCTTGCTAGTGGTTGTAGAAGGATCAGGTTTTTGGATATCAATAAATGCAGTAATGTCAGTGATGTTGGGGTTTCTAGGATTTCCAGGGCGTGTTCGGCTTCTCTCAAGACTTTGAAATTGTTAGATTGCTACAAAGTTGGGGATGAAGCTATCCTATCCCTGGCTGAATTCTGTGGTAATCTGGAGACTTTGATAATTGGTGGTTGCCGGGATGTCTCGGCCAATGCGATAAAGGCGTTGGCTGCTGCTTGTGGGAGCAGTCTTAAAAACTTGAGGATGGATTGGTGTCTAAACATTTCTGATTCTTCATTGAGCTGTATTTTAAGTCAATGCAGAAACCTTGAGGCACTGGACATTGGTTGCTGTGAAGAGTTAACTGATGCTGCTTTTCAGCTTATAAGCAATGAGGAACCTGGATTGAGTTTGAAGATTTTGAAGGCTAGTAATTGTCCAAAGATCACAGTGGCAGGTATAGGCATTCTTGTGGATAAATGCACTTCTCTGGAATACTTGGATGTGAGGTCATGCCCACATATTACAAAAGCTGGCATTGATGAGGCTGATTTCAATTTTCCTGAATGCTGCAAGATAAATTTTAATGGTAGCATCAGTGAGCCTGTTGTGCTTCTTTGATACTAAAACTATTTTAAAAGGTTGGTTTCTCGTCGTTACATATTCTTATGTAAACTTTATTATGAGAAATTGTTCAGTTCATGTATCATGTATGTCACTGCACTAAATGCTATTGGATGTATCATATTTTTATTGATCAGTTCGGTTGTAAATTTGAAGAGGACTATTGATTTTGTCATTTTGTATTTTCACTCTCCTGCATTGTACAAACTTTTCACTTGATTGGCCATGAATATAAGCATAGAAACATCATTTTGTTTATTTGATATTTCTTTTTAATAAAGTGAAAACAAAGAAAAAAGGTGTTGCTATATTTATTCATAAGGCGTGATTTTGTAAATTTGATGAGAAACTTAGAATATAGTCAGTGATTTTTCTTTAAGATCCTATCAAGAATTCAGAATACTTATTACATCTGTATCTTTTTTCTTTTGATAGTTATTGCATGTGCATCTTAAGAATTCTGAATACTATTAATATTATTAATGTTTGCGGTATACTTAATGGATAAAAATGAGTTTTTTTTTTTTTTTTTTTTTTTTTTTTTTTTTTTTTTTAAATATTTATCAGACACAATAGCATCCTACTAAGTTATTTTTTGATACATTATCATTCTACTAAGTAAGTAATGAATATGTCACGTATTTATGTTTAAAATATGAAAATAAAAATTTCATAGAGAAAGGTTTGAAATTTAATGTACTGAAATAAAATAATAATAAAAATATAATAATATTCATGTTTAAAATATCAAAATAAAACTTCCATAGTGAAAATTCTAAAATTTAATGTACTAAAATAAAATAATAATAATAAATCAAAAGTGACATTCAACCAAATATAATATAAGTGACATTAAACCAAACAAAGTTATATTATATTTGATGAGATTTATTAAAGGGTTAAGATATTATCCATAATGCCATTAAGATCTTATAATGGTAATTCTATTTCAAAGAATCTGTTCTCCTGCTTTTAATGGCGTTGGATGTATTTTATTTTGTTGATCAGTTCGGTTTTAAATTTGAAGGGTACACTTGTTTTATATTAATTTTCTATTTTCTTATCTTTAGTGTTTCCTTTGGGTAAAAATTAACATCTTAATAATTGTTTATAAGATGTCATATTTTTGTATTTTATTATTAATTAAATTAAATTTTTTAAAGATTTAAGAAAGTGTGGACGTTGTGTCCCCTTTATGACAAGAATATAATCAACAATTCCAGTATTAAGTCTCTTAACATGAGTTCTTTTCTTAAAATGTACTTGACTTGTTATTTATACTAAAAATAGATAAATTTGAAGCACTTTGTTGTGTGGAAAGTATTTTATAGATTATTTAAATAAAAACATTGCAAATAAAATAACCATTCCTTTATAACAAAATAATCATAAATCTTAGCAATAACAATTTCTTATATTTATCCGATTTCTAATACAAATATCTTCTTATTTAGAAACAGTTTCATTTCAGATATAATCATATATTAAATATGGTTTTAATGGAGATTGGAACATTATTTTACCATGCGGTTGAAAAATTAATCTCTTTTATTAGATTCAATATTTATTAGTTAAAACTTCTTTTATTAAGAGTAAGTATTCAAATTTGTTGAATATTGAGCCAACAATGAAAAATGTATATGTTCCATTTATACTAATAAAACTAAACAACCAAAAATTCTTATATGAGTTTATAGAAGGAAGTTTTAATTAGAAAATATGTTTACAAAATTATTGAATTATGTACTAATTCATAAAATAAAAATAATAGGGTGATCTTATCAAACAACAATAACATCTATACACTTCTATAGTATTTTTAATTTTCCTCTTCTGAACCTTTTTTCTCTATTTTTGTTTCAATTATTTCATACTATTCTTCACATATATTTTTTTTTCCAATTTTAATTCCTAAGAACAAAATTAAAAAAAAATTGTATTTATTTACAAGAAACTATGATATGAATTGAGAAATAAAGATGGTTAGAAAATAAGAAGAGAAGGTGCATTAAGTAATAACATGATTATGGTAGAAAAACAGAATCACAAACAATAGAGAGGTTAAGATCAGAAAAGTTCAATTTTCCTAACTGAAATTGTGACAGAATTATGGAAATTTTGTTAGTATTTTTCTATTTGTTTATTGGTGAAAATGAAACCTTTAAATAAGACCCACTCACAAAATTAACACTAAAACAAAATAACAACAAAGAAAAAAAATGAGAAAGAAGCTTTAAACAATTTGAAGGGATATTATTATCCATTTTTATTGTACCTTCCAAACAAACCCTTACCATTTCTTAATCTCCGCTCCTTCCAACTCCGCCGTACCATGTCGGATTCACCGTCTCAGCAACCGCCTCCAACCGCCGAAGCGCCGCCGCCGTACTGGTGTTACCACTGCGAGAAGCGCGTTTCCGTTGAAACGCTCGCGAATAACCCCGAAGTCGTTTGCGGAGAGTGCAAGAACGGTTTCGTTGAATCGATTCCCACTCCTTCGCGTTCTCGTTCTCCTTCTGCTTCCTCCGATGACCCCTACTTCGGCTCGCAGTTCCTCCAGGTGCTTCGCCTAATCGCGCAGTCAGCGCGTGACGACGACGCGTCGCCTCCGCCGCCGCCGAATCGCTCTCCGGAGAACGATTTCCTCAGGATCGAGCTCGGCGGCTGGGAGAACGACGATGAGAATGAGCACGAAGATGACGATGATGATAACGGCGAAAACGGCGATGAGTTCGAGGAAAACGAGGAGGTTGAGGACCGTTCCGGCATCGAGGATCCGCACGGAGACGATGAGGATCTGAGACGGAGAAGGCGCGAATTGCTTCGGCTTCGAATTAGGGATTTGGCGACTCGCACGAGAAGCATGCGCAATCGGATCTTGGATTGGGCCGAGATTCTAATGGGCCTGGAGGATAATTCGATCGAGTTTCGTCTCCAGGTGCCGGAATCGGATCGGTACGTCGGAAATCCTGAGGATTACGTCGACGCGGCGGAGTACGAGGCACTGTTGCAGACGCTGGCGGAGACCGATGGTGGAGGGAGGAGAGGAGCGCCGCCGGCTTCGAAGTCCGCGGTGGAGGCTTTACCGACGGTGAAGATTGTGTCGGAGAGCGAAAGCGTGGTTTGTGCTGTTTGTAAGGAATTGCTTGGTGTTGGTGACGCGGCGAAGAGGTTACCGTGTGGACATAAGTATCATGGAGATTGCATTGTTCCGTGGTTGAATTCTAGAAATTCTTGCCCTGTTTGCAGGTTTGAGTTACCAACGGATGATAAGGAGTATGAGGATGAGAGAGTGGTTAATGCTGATTCTTTGAATTTGAATTTGAATTTGAATTCGAATTCCAATGGAGCTTCGAGTTCAGGTGAAGGTGGAAGTGGAAGTGGCATCGTTTGATTCCACTTGGTATGTTCTGTTCTGTTCTGTTCTGCCATTTGTGTAATATATTTCGTGGTTTTTTTTGAATTTTTCTTTTTCTTTTTCTTTTTTGGTATCAGTGGATTTTTATATGAAAGCTTGCGCCATGTTATTATTTATTTATTTTGAAGCTTTTATGATGTAGTTGGATTCTTAGATATCGGATGTTAAGATACTTGTATATAGCATTTGAATCAATGTGATCATATCACACTACCTCAATGGAATTTGCAGTTTCTCTTTGTTTTTTAGACTTTTTTGTTGCTTGAGTCACTCATATTGCATGTTTGGTGTGATGTGGGGTGGGTCAAATTTTGTTTTTTCTGAGATGGATGATGATGATCTTGTTGTTTCGGTAGAAGAAGAAATTTTGTTTAGGGCTTGTGAGAGGGAAAGAAAGGATGAGTGCAACAGCTCAGAGCTGCCAGTTGCCAAACAAAGAATGAACTGGAACATGGCCGAGAAAATATACAAGATGAAATGTGTTATTAATTGTATAGAAAGTTGTACCAATTTGGTTGAGAATATCAACACGTAGCAGTGTCAATTATGATGTTAAGATGATAGAGAAGAGTCATGATTTTGTGTTTCAGTATATCATTTTTCGATCTTTGTAGGGTAGATAGATCACTGAAGGTACTTTCTATTTAATTTGGCAACATTTTAAAATTATCTTCTTTTTAGAAAAATATTTTGTAGACAAGTGCAATAAGCAGACTAGTAAACAACTGTTATAAAATGTGAAGAAAGAGAAATGCGAACACATATATGTTATAAAATGTGAAGAAATAGAAATGCGAACACATATATGTTTTGAGAGTGAGTTGGATGGTTAGCCGTTTATTGGAGTTGACTACGAGGTAAAATTGTTTTTTTTAAAAAGTCAAGTAGAGCTCTGAGTAAGCACTGTAGACAAGGCCGTCTCTGCATTTTGGAAAGGAAGAGAGGAGTTCAAAACTGGTTCCACAGTACTTTATTTCTTGCTCCTCCTTTGGGGCGATTCAACAGAGTCTTATTTGATTAATCACTTGAGCAGTTCAGCTTCGATTCTCTTTAGTTAGTTTATCGTCTTGTAAGTTGTAACTTTGACACACATAGGCATACTTTATCTGCTATTCAGAAAATCCGTTGTCTAAATTCGTTTATCTGATGAATGTTGCATAAGAACAAGCCAATGCTATGATATGATATAGCCTTGGTTATGTTTTCACATTAAGGATAAGTTTTAGGTGGAGCAAGTTCGGGAAATCATGGATTGGTCCTTTTACTGGCATTTCTACATTTCGTTCTCTATGGCAGATACACGGTTGCTTTCTTTCTGTCATCGGAAGGTTTACGATAGAATTAACCTCGTTCACTTGATTTGATAGGTTCAGATAAAACGATCATTAATTCTCTTTTATTTTATCATTATGTGAATAGAATTTTTAGCTGAACTGTAAATGCTGTGAGATGATATCACTACTTCATCATAATTCTGAACTTGTACAAAAAGGAGAAAGGAATGAAAAGTTGTCACTTTTTATTTAGAGGAAATTACATTTAAACCTCAGTTTCCTATATTTTAAAGAAATTATAATGAATATTTCTCTATTTTTTGGCATTGATTGTGATTATTTATTTTTGATGATGAAAAAATGTGCACATTTGGGTCGTGACGGTGTGAGAATTGAATTTATGGTTCCTGACAAAAAAATGGTGACGGTTTATTTTGTTAATAGAGCATAATTTCATTGAAACCGATGATACCATACTTTGTGCTAACAAAGTAGGAAGTTAGTCAACCAAGTTTTGTTTTTATCTCTTTTTCCAAAAGCAATTGATTAGATTAATTACTAATTATTTGAAACGAAGCATCCCATAATTTTCTTGATTTTGTTGTAGATTTTGTGTCACGATCGATCAATTAACTGTTAAAATGACTTGTGAGACATTTTCATAAGGTCTTTTGATATTATTAAATTTCATTTGACAAAGTGTATCGGGGTGGAATAAAATTAAAAAAATAAGCATTTAAATTAAAGTAGTTATGTGGAATCTATATTCATTTCTTTCTCATTTTCTTGGAAACCTAGAATCAAACAAGTATATAAACCTAGAATATCATGTTAAGCTTATGTTTGGATAAGCTTATTAACAATTTATTTTATATTTTTAGAGTTTATGAGGGTGTTTGAGAGAATTTTTAAAAAATTTAATGAACAATTCATAAAATATTTGTAATTTATTTTAATAGATAAGAAATTATTCAATAAAATGACTTCCATTTTGTGTTTCTTTTTTCTATTGAAAATATTTTACGTTTCTTTTGAAGCATGTAATTTACACTTTAATATAAGATAAATTTTGGCATAATGAAAATTAGCATCTAAATAAGAAATCTCTATCTCAAAGGTGTGATTATATCTGCCAAATGAATTTGTATGTTACTATCGTTCTTGAGAGAAAGATAGGTGTTGATGATATACATGAAAAACCGAAAAGATTGGTGTTTCTATGGTTAATTGTTAAACCTAGTTAGATAAGGAAGCATATTAAATAGTAAAATATTAGGTGAGGTATGAATGTCATATTGTGAGAGGTGTAAGGTGAGAGACTTTTGTGGTTGGAGAAAAAGGGAATCATTTCCTCATCATCCTTATGCTCTCCACATGTAAAACATTTTCTAATATGCAAAATACAAGTTTTGAAAAAGATAACAAGCTTCGTTAGACATTATTTTCTTAAAGTGAAATAACTAAATATGTATGTATAATTAGGAAAGAATAAAAAGTTGTCATTTCTTTTAAAAATAACTTTATTTCATAGCCAACTGCATTACACAACCAACTCACAGAATATAAACGTATTTCTCTCTTTTCATCTTTTATGCGTATATATATATATATATATATTTATCTTTCTTCATATTTTATAACTATTTCTTTCTCATTACTTTTTATAGATATATATATTTATATTTCTTCATACTTTATAACTGGTTATCTGAGTTACAATTATTTATCAAATATTTTTATTTAAAAAATCAACAATGATAAAGCCAGATCTATTTACTACTCTTAATTAACAAGGGTAAGCCAATCGCTATTTCTATAAACTTTAGCAAATTAAAAATTTTAAGCTGGTAGCTTTACCAAGAAAAATTCTCTAATAGTTTATTCTCTGCTAAACAGTGAACTACATATCTTATAAGCTACTCAATTATTTTACTTTACCAAATACACTCAAAAGTAGCCACCACTTATGGGCATTTTGATTTGTTAAACTGATCTTAAGCTTATTATTGAAGTAATTGTAATACTTGCACTCATACATTTTTTTTATTCATAGAAAACGGGTGCAAAGGATAGAACCATAAACTACCTAGTCATAGAAGATTTGATACCATACTATGAATCATCAATTGTTTCAAATGTTTAAATTGTTAAGTAAAACACACATTAGTATTTTATATTATATTTCTAACATAGCAAAATAGATCAATTGCATGAGTAAAGAAGTCTGATTAAATGTATAACAATTTGATTAGCTTTTGGTTTATCTTATATTGAATATGATCTTGTTAACCACTGCCATGAAAACATCTATTAAGGAATAGAACCATAAACTAACGGGTGCAAAGGATAGAACCATAAACTACCTAGTCATAGAAGATTTGATACCATACTATGAATCATCAATTGTTTCAAATGTTTAAATTGTTAAGTAAAACACACATTAGTATTTTATATTATATTTCTAACATAGCAAAATAGATCAATTGCATGAGTAAAGAAGTCTGATTAAATGTATAACAATTTGATTAGCTTTTGGTTTATCTTATATTGAATATGATCTTGTTAACCACTGCCATGAAAACATCTATTAAGGAATTAACAAACAGAAATTTTTTAATTAAAAATCATTAAAAATAACGCTGAATGTATCAATAAAATCAGTGCATGTATAAAACACTGGTTAGCATTAATTTGCTTATTGAATATCCTTGCAGATTTTGCCCCAGCAGGTTTTATATTAATTTTTTTTGACATAATAGAATAGATTAAATGAATAATAGCCGATTAGTTTCTATTTTATTTATCAGAAAAAAATTTAAGTCCTTGATTAGAGATAAGATCCAAATATATAGTATATAAATTGGAGGATTTGCAGTTAGTTGCTATTAATATCCTTTCAGATTCTGCCAGAAACATTTAATTTGGTCAATGGAAACAAAAGTTTAAAAACCAACTACTTTTTGTTTTTATAATCAACAAAATTATGTGAAACATTTGTACATTTTTGGAACCTCTGCAACTTCACAAAATAAGTGATGAAGCAGGGGGAACAAACAATTTTACTTGTACAGTTTTTGCCTCTAAGCTTGAGTGACAACTTGCTCAAGACATCTGAATGCTTTCTGATAATTAAAGAAACCCATGAACCAGAAATCAAAATTATCTTCTGTAACTAGTTCTATGTACTTTTGTGTAGGCTTCTCCACATTCTGACTTTTGTTGACACATTTTATCTTTGAAAGGGGAATTGAGACCTGAAATGAATAGAAATTGAAGTAACCATATTAGAAAAAGTTTGAAGAAAGAATTAGGAGATTGAGCACATTTGAATTATTGCATAGAAAGTTATAGATACCACAAAAAAAAATTAAGAAAGTTACCTTATAATGGACTCTAATATCTTCTCCATTTGGTGAAGAGACTTTGATTGATCTATCACTGCAAAAAGCAACTTTATCAGTGGATATGAAGAGAAGGCCTGCTATAGGACCTGATGTGGTTGATAAGTAGCATTGTGATGCTTTCAACAGCTTCTCTCCTTCTTTAACACTGAACAGTTGCTTAAACACTTTCTCTACTCCACCAACCTGGAGAATTTTGGCTCCCAAACTTAATTTCCCTTTCACTGTATCTATCTTTGGCCCAAGTTTCACTGCATGTTAACAACAGTTCCAATCCATCACTTAGAGATTCATTTTGTTTCTAATCATGTCAAATTATGTATCATCATACAAATTGTGAAAAAGAATGTTTGACATGTCTTGGAACTAAACAAAAGTGAAAAATTAAATACAAGTTTTTAAAGATTATATACCATGCTCTCTGACTCTTTGTAAGAATCCAGATTTGTGATGAAGGGATGTTCTAGTTTGCTTTGATTTAGTGATAGACTTGCTGTATTTGCCACAAGCATCAGGCAAATAATATCTCTTTGATGACTTCCCAACATGGTATGTTGAGGTGACAGAAATTCCATTAGCTAGTTCATGAAGAAATGAAGACTTCATTTTTGTTGTTATCTTTGAGGAACTTTCCTTTCTATAGAGAATTAGTAGCTTGTGATTAATATTCAAGAACTCTTAAAACTTTGGTTTATGAATCCTTGTGTTCTACAAGGGTATTTATATAAGGCCAAGAGGAACAAGTTGACTCCTGACCTTTTGGTGGATGAGTCAGATATGGATCATCATGAAGACTAAAAAGAAAAAAAGTAATTCAATATCTGAAGATTTGCATGTTCGGTTGCCCATAGGAAAAATATTGAAAAAGAAAGATGTGTTTATTATTAATTGAATAATTGAAGGAAACTTTGTGATGTTCAAAGTATCCCTGTGGCTGTTGATTATGTTGAATTTAAATATAAAATCTTTATGTATATATAAAGTTAGAACGTGGTTGGACTTATGGTTGGATGCCTCCCTGTTACTGTTTATATTGGGACCAAAGTTTCTGTTATTTCCATTCAGCTTTAAGCACATTTGTATTGACTCTAGGATGGCAATTAATTAGCATTGTAATATATACTTTTGAACCTACAAGTGTGATTAATTTCCACCATTAATAAATCACTTTTGTTGTTATTCTTTTACATATATCTAAATATAATGTTCTCACGTTTACTATTTCTGGCTGGTTCGGTTTTGTTTGTGTAAGTAGGGAAAGAAAATAACAACCAAATCCATATCAACTTTACTTCACGTCCAACTACAATGCCTAACTAATCAGCTAACTCACTTACAGAATTTTTTTTTCTCTTCACATCTTATATCTGATTGTCTAGTTATATGTGTATTATAAAGTTGTTTACTAAATATTTTTCAGTTCATATACCCCTTATAAGCTACAAGAAATTAGAGGGAATAAAATTAAATCACACATAGCAATTTTTCTGAATTCTTAGGGGAAAAAATACAATAACATGTTTAGCTTTTAGGAAATGCCACCCTTTTAAAAATGGGATGAAGAAAAATAATATCTTTTGGTTTGTTGGGACAATGCCACATGTATGATGACAAAGCACGTCAATTGGCACAGTATTTTATTCATAATGCAAATGTAAAGGTGTCATTTAAGCTTTCTGAGCTGTAATTTCACCTTTCTGATGCCAGACATCTCCTAAGTTTCACTATTTTTAGATAAAGTAGAGATGAAATTGAAAAGTTTGCACCCCTCTCATTGTCAAATGTCTGTCTTTAATATATTAAGTCCTAAACGTGTGAACCAACATTCATAGAAGGTGTATATTTTATGTCTGAGATCATGTCGGTATTGAAAATTTAAGCAAGGATCTGAGGAATTCTTTGGCCCCTTCTGGAGGAAGAAAATTTCTTCCTTCATGAAGATCACAACCATCAAAATCAGTTGGTTTCCTATAACTTTTTAAGTCATATATCATATATACATATCACAACCATTCAAGTCATATCATATACACATATTAACTATAATAGAGACACATAAGCATTCACTAATGAAATCCATCAATGTGCTTTAGTGGGTGAAAAGACTATTATAAAGTGAATTAGATAGCTGTCAGTGCCATGGTAGTTTTTAAAGAAAAAAGAGACATGACTATGTTACATGACAAACAAATTTTGTAGGTAACATATGGAAAGAAATTAAAGATGAATATCTAATTCTATGGTCAGAAATGGACATCATGTGCTAGAAACATTATAGGTGAAGACATACTCCAATGTTTTGAGGAAAAGAAAATGGCCAAATCATTCCCACATCATCACCCCCATGTCCCACACGGAAAGCACACACATGAAGTTCCTTCTTCATCACTTTCTATTATGTATTTTGGAAGAAAGAACATCATTATTTTGTGGCGTTTCCTAATAAGAGAAATTAATGTAGTTTGTGCCCCTTGAAATTTGAGGTGAATGTTTCAATTTGCTAAACAAGAATGTTCTCTAAATTCTTGTGCTTATATCAATTCATGTGTACATTCGTGTGAAGTTGTGCATGTTGTCAAGTGGTGTGGTTGATTGAAAGAACACCAATTATATGGTTCAAGTTGTCAAATGGGTACAACTATTCTGGTTTACAGTTATAAGAAGTTATCATTGATACTGTAAGACCCTTATCATCACAAATCAACTTTTGTACCAGACAAACCCTTTACAGCACAATCCACTACCTTGATTTTGATCCACTTGCTACATTAGTCCTTATACTACGTAAATATGATATGTATTTCAATTTCTATCCTTTTCAATATCATTTTTTTTCCATGTAAGATAACGAAAAAATAAGGAAAAAAAAGGAGGGGTAGGGGTCCATTTGTTTTACTTTGCAAAATCATATATATAGATTATTTTAAATTTACACATCTTGTTACTTTTCATGGTATTTCAGATTTATTATCAAATAGAGAATATTTTTCACAGCAATACTATTGTGGGCTAGAGACACCCTTTGCCTTTACAAATATTTAGTTTGTTTTCATCAGAATAGCTTTGGGTCACAGAAAATTGTATCTATTTTTCACACATAACAGCAATAGGGGCATTCATTTATCAGCCTCAAAGGCAAGAAATTCACTATTTTTACTTTTTTGGTGTTAAGAAGAAATTCACTAATTATGATCAAGACCGGGTCAATCTGGCTGAGGATTTATTTTTATACATTTTTTTTAATTATGGAATTAAATACAACACTATGTAGTGAACAAATTTTTATTTATCAGACGGCTGCATAGCACATGAACATTGATCAATTGAAAATTTTAAAAACCATGCAAAAATATAAAAAAGTTTAAGATTCATCAACACTTTCTTTTAATAATGACTATGAAAAATACACAAAAATCAAATAAAATTCTACTACTAAAATATGATGTCTAGCTAGCTACCTTCTTTTCACATGATGAGCAACAAAAAGTTAGCATATATAATATAGAGCATGATATGGTTAAATATACATAAAAGATGGAAAGTAACCACAAACATTTTTACAAAAGAATCAAGAATAAAAAACAAAATTAAGGAAAAAAGGAGTTGAAAAGACAAATGAAACTAAAGTTAAGTGATTGAATGGTATGTGTTTGCCTTATTCGAGTAATTGATAAGGTTAACTACTATAATATAATTCTATATACATTTATAAGACACAAGTAATATCATACTTTATAAATATTATACATTTATAATTGCTTACACAAGAATGCATCATTAAAACTTTTGACGCAGACATTACAACTTTCTGATGCTCAGCATTCTTAATTTGAATGCTTTTATGAGTATTCCCACGTGACTGTTGATTATGACAAGATCGTTTATATTTTCTCTATCTAAATGTTTGAAGGGTGAACTAATTTGTGAAATTAATTACTAGTATGAATTTGTCAACTATTAATGAAGTTGGAATGTTGGTGGTGAAGGTTCTATGAGAATAAGAAGTATCTAATGCCATGTGTCGAATCAAAATAGATACATAACCTCTTGCATGAAATTAAGGGCAGGTGACACAGCACACGTGTTGATATGGGAAAGAAACAACATAAGCTCTTGCTTTTGGGACCTAGAGAGGACCATGAACATTGCATTTTGCTTGTGTTTGAGGAAAAGGGGATCACCAAATCATTTTCCATGCACTTATATATATATAGGTATGTATTAACTGTGTTATACTTGTATTAAAAGAAGAACAAGTAAAGAGAGAGAACAAGAATTTTGAGATATCAAAGTTCTAAGGTGAGGTGAACTATATGTGAAATAAATCATTTATTAGAATGGTCTAATTTGTGTGTCCTTAACGTGAGAACCATCATTATATGAATCCAACAACACCTTTTTCTGTGGTCAGGTTACAGTATTTCTTAAAAGGTTTGTTGAAAAGTAAATTGCCAAATCATTCCCACATCATCCTCATGCCCCACATGTAAAGCTGATAGCCAAAGTTCCTTTTTCTTCATCACATTTTTCAGTTTTGAAAGGGAAAGCGTTGTTACTATTAACACACTTGACCTTGACCTCACCTAAAAACATTTGATGCTGTGCTTTCAAATTTGAAGGGAGTAGTCGAATTTACTCCATGTGTATTACTTTTTAATTTGTTGCATTTCTTGATAAATCTCAATAATTATATATATATATATATATATATATATATATATATTACATGTATAAGAGGTTATCAAATGATATATTAAGACCCTTATCACCTACCTATAAAGTTAAAATTAATACCCCAGTGAACAAAATCTTTTGAAAGTTAGTGACTTCAGCGAAATGTTTCCAAACATCAGGAAGCTTTGCACCAAACATACTTAGCATAATCTCAGGCATGCAAGCCCTAGCTTCCATTAGCTTATTTTAAATTGAAATGAATTTTGATATGTAAATACTTGAAAGCAAGTAGAACCAAGTAACGCTGGACTTAAACTTCTTGAAATAGTCTCATATAATAACAGTTGGTTTGGAAACTATATATGGTGATTAGCGTTTCAGATGCAGTCCCAGAATTAGAGTAAACCTAATAGAAACAAATTTATAGCTTCAACCAGATAAAGTTAAAATAATCAAACATCACACCACTATAACTAACTAACTGAAATGAGTAAAAATTTAATTAGTAGTGATTAACGAAATTGATTCATTAATTATTCTAGAAGTGTCCTAATTTATCGATGTATTTTATCACACTTCCTGGTAATTAGTTAAGCTAATTGAATAAATCAGATTCATATTTAAACAAAGGTTAGATGATATAAATACAAGGTGAAATACTAACTCCGTTCTGAAAATATTTACAAAATAAATCAATGAGTAATTGATTTTCAAACTTGTACATTAAGTAGGTAATCTTTTTCTAAGCATTTTCCTTCAATATTTACTCCTACAGTAATGTTCTTTCATCCTCTCGTCAAAAAGTTTGATCCTTAGCACTGCCAGCTATTCAGCCACAAACATATTCATATAGGTAGCTTGGATTCTGCAACGAATGATGATTCTTGCATTCACAACGTAATATGCTGGCAGCCAATTCTGCAACTCTTCTGATATGAACAACATTCATTCACTCTTCTGATATAAAACGAAGTGAAATAATCCCTTTTACCATATAGACAAAACTCAACATCTTTAGTGACATCAGCCAAATTTTGGTTTGTTTCTGATTGTCCTTTGTACCTGTGTTTGTCCTGACAACAGCATGAATCTTTGGTGGATTCAGCTAAGCTTGAGAAACCACCTGCTCAAGATATTTGAAAGTTTTCTGATATTGTAAGACGCCCATTAACCAGAAATCAAAGTTGTCTTCGGTCACAATCTGTATGTACTTCTGTGTTGGCTTCTCAACATTTTTACTTTGGTTCACACACTTGATCTTCTTCAGTGGAATTACAACCTTATATCGGATCCTCAACATATGGCCTTTCTGAGTAAAGACTTTCATTGATCTCTCACTGCAGAATGCAACCTTGTCAGTGGAAATGAAGAGGAAACCTGCTAGAGGACCGGATGTGGTGGACAGATAACACTGAGAAACTTTCAACAGCCTTTCTTCTTCTCCCACACTAAAAAACTGCTTAAACACTTTTTCCACTCCGCCCACTCGAAGAACACGAGCTCCTAAGCTCAGCTTTCTCTTAACACTTTCAGATATATTTGTCCTCAGTCTCACTGCAATTTCAGAATAATATAAATAAAGTTAGATCCATTCACCATGATAAACAATTTCAGGTTATGTATAAATATGTCTTAGCAAAGTTAGATTATATATGTTAAGGAAAAGAAAAAAAAATTACTTTGCTTTGATGTTGTGGTTGAGTATTGGCATTGGATTGCAGGACCAGGTAAGTATCCATTAACAGACTTTTGAAGATGATCATATGTTGCTGAGGTGACTGGAGTTCCAACAGCTAGCTGATGAAGAAGTGATGTCTGCATGATTGATGATTAATATGGTTTAATTGAAGGGACTAGTAGCAGTTGAAGAAGAATGGTTACTATAGAAACTATGCTCACTTGATTTGAGGAATCCTTTTATTCAAAATTGGTATTTAAAGAGATGAGAACTAGGAATGAATATTGAACCTTTGGTGGGATGACTCAACCTTGGATCATCAACCACATGATCGTGATTGCAATAAAGGCATTGGCATGACAACTTGAAGGAAAGTTATTCAAGATAATATTTTGACGTCATGGATTGTTTAGCTGCTTTTAGAAAAAAGATGGTACAAAAAGATTTAAGTCAACTTTTTTCAAAATTTTAAAAATTCTTGAAGCTTTAATTTTAAGAGGTTTAGATTATATATCTTCAGGAGCAAGGTTTTATTGTGATTGATCCAAGTAAGGAAATAAAAGCATCCTTGCTGATAGCATGTTGCTATGTTTTCACAAAAAAGTTACAAACCATTAGAGAACTGCACTGTTTTGGAAACCGGTAATTAAGGAAATTAAAGCCAAAAAAGTAAATGACAAAATATGCCGATTAGTTGCAAACCTTTTCTTAGCTTATGTGAGGATGCGTCACCAAGGCTTTATGAGTTGGAATTTGAACTTTATGATGCCATACTTCTCCAAATTCTCTTGTGATAAGGTAGGAAAAAGTTAAGAGATGATGAAGTTTATCCCTTGTGATTATCTAATACCTAGCTCCTATTTCAAATTAACAGACTGCTTAACATAAAATATCATTTTCTCTTGTCTGAGGTTGAAATAAATTCATGAAAGTTCAATGCTAAAATACTTTTTAAGACTTTATATAAAAGTTCAAGTTGGGACTTGAGATTTGTAGATACATAAACTCTTCAAGAATAGGCCTCAGGCAAGGTGACAGGACATGTGCGTAACACAATCTCTATAGATTTGCCTTTATCTTGTTTTTGAGTGATTGACTCATCATTGAAGAAATTGATATCAGCAACAACCAAAACCATTGCATTCATACTTTTATGTGGTTTGAGACTAAACTAAAGCTCATGCGGTCATTACTGAAGCCATCAATTCTTTTTTGTTGGGTCAAATTACAATATCATAAAGTGAGCATGCTGACAGGGCTATGATGATGGTAAGGGGTAAAATAATAAATAATATAAAGAAAAGAAATCAATGGAACGTGAAATTGTTTGTTACAGAAATGGAAAACATTGGCTATGAAAGTCATGTGCTAAGAGCAGTAGTGAAAGACAAGAATGTTGGACATGCGTGAAAGTTTTGTGGAAAAGCATATTGCCATGTGTCATATGTAAAGCTGGTGGTAGAAGTTTCTCCTTTCAGTGCTTTCTAGTTGAGTTTTGAAAGAGTCTATTGTTGCTAGGTGACACACTGTACCATACTAGAGAGTAGAGAGGAATCAATGTTGTGGTTCAAATTTTCGTTGCAT
Organism: Hylodesmum podocarpum; assembly: GCA_026586105.1. Lineage (NCBI taxonomy): Eukaryota > Viridiplantae > Streptophyta > Magnoliopsida > Fabales > Fabaceae > Hylodesmum > Hylodesmum podocarpum. The sequence continues at coordinate 503,613 of JALJEV010000539.1, read as the reverse complement.
CTCTTCATTGTCATTATCAAATTTTTTTATATGTATCAAGTGTGAATTGTGCATGTTGTCAAGTGGATACTGCAGTTGGTTTACAGAAATAACAAGTTATCAGTGATACCTTATCATCTATTCATAAAGTTAACTTTTACACCTAAGAAATTGCACAAAAAGCTAGAGAATTGGCCACAATCCTAGATGGGTCTTGCTAACCATTTCCCGTGGGACACTGATTAAGGAACTAAAAGGAGGAAGTTTTTAACGTGTATATATGTGAACATTAAAAAAGTTCAGAACAGCTTAATTTTACGTATCCCAATAAAAAAAATTCTTTCAGTTCCTTAATCAGTGCTCTTAGGCACTGCTTAGCATTTGCCTTCCTGGATATACCACTTTTCATTTGAGAAATTTAACTCTACTAACATATGTACAAAAAGCTGTAGAATTTTCATATTTCTTGTGGGGATTGATTGAAATATTTTGCAAAGAAGTACTTAAAAATGATTTCTTTCTATGGTTAAAGATTTCTTTTTCTCCAAAATATTTCCACTACTATAAATACAGCATTCTTATGTATGTGTATATATATGGGATTTTTAATAAATTCTTCTGAAAATTTAAGCTCACCAGCCTAGTTTTGGTTCATATATAAAAATGGAATCCTAGATTTATTTTTGTATATATAAATTAAATGAAGTAGGTAGGTGATAATTGTATTTTTAGCTAATAAGTACCTCACTTTAGAGGGGATTATTGAATAAATCTAATCTTTCTGAACTCATTTTGATTCTTTCAAGTTTAATAACTTAGATATAAATTATTTAGGAAAACACATTTGAATTATATAATATTTTGATATGTTTGCGCATTGTGTAGAGATAAATGAGTTGTCTGTGGAGACAAGAAAATTAAAGACTAACACATAAACATGTGCAATACATCACTTAAGCGTCGGCGCTTAAACATAGACCGACGCTTAAGCATGGGTTTATGGGCACTTAAGCGCCGACACTTAAGCGCCGACACTTAAGAGAGAACCGCTCAAAGCTTTAGCATGAGTTATGTATGTTTAAGTGCCTTGACGCTCACAGGCTCAAGCTCAACATCTTGTGCCTATGAGTGGTTTGGTGAAATTCAATGCCAGCTTACACAATTATTCATTACCACAAGTTCAATTCTCTATTTGCGAATCTTTTAACTTTAATCTTTTAGATGATTACTGCTCTTTATTCTTTAGTAATTTACTTTTTATTTCAACGAAACACTCTTGAGATAATAAACCGTGATTACACAAGTAATTCATCGTTCCCTTGAGAGACAAATCACCTATTTTATACTACTTGGATCAATTTATTTTGTGGTACACTTGCCATAATTTACACCAAGCAGTAGGACAGTCATTCATTAGCCTCAATGAAAAATGTACTTTCAGTATTTGTTATAAGAAAATTGGTTTGGGTAAAGTTAAAGGTTTAGAATTAATTATTATGCATTTTCAAAACCAAACATAGGAGTTTGTGGTCTAAAGAACGATGAATAATACAATTTAGACTATACAAACATATGCCAGTTCATAAGCAGTCACGCAAATTGGAGCATTCCTCATTTGTGAGATACAATTTGGTTTGAGTAGAATTGTATTTGTATCACAATTTCTGATAACTAACTAAACTGCTTATATAAAACAGACTCACATTTAAATAATTATGTACAAATTTGACTAAAAAGTTAGATGGTATGAATACTAGTTGAATTACAAACTCTGGTTCTGACAACATCTCCACAATAAATCCATAAAGTAATTGAGTCTCAAACATGTACACTTGAGCAGCTAACAGTTTTGTTCCCTCTTTTTGTATGAATTTTTCCTTCCCTACAGTTATCTTCCTTCTACACGGCCCCTCCCTGAAATTGATTGATGGATACCTTCCACAAAACCAATATGATCTTTAGCTCTGGCGAGCAGTCAGAGACAGAATATATATATTGGATTCTGCAGCAAATAAGGTACCAAACAGTGAACTATTGCATTCACAGCGTTATATGCTTACAGTCAAGTCTGAAACTCAACTCATGTGAACCACATCCATTTGCTATCACAGGTCAAATGTGGTTTCAAGCTTGATGGATATATACAATGAAGTGAAATCCCTTTTATGAGAGACAAAGCTCAACATCTTCAATGACAGGCGCTAAATTTTGGTTTGTTTCTGATAGTTTTTTGTATCTTTGTGTTTGTACTGACAGCACGAAGCTTCAAGTTCAGACAGTGGATTTTGCTGCTCAGCTAAAGTTGAGAAACTGCCTGCTCAAGATATTTGAAAGTTTTCTGATATTTTAAGATACCCATAAACCAGAAATCAAAGTTGTCCTCCGTGACAACCTGTATGTATTTCTGTGTTGGCTTCTCAACATTTTTACTTTGGTTTACACACTTGATCTTCTTCAGTGGAATGACAACCTTATAACGGATCCTCAACATATGGCCTTTCTGAGTAAAGACTTTCATTGATCTCTCACTGCAGAAGGCAACCTTGTCAGTGGAAATGAAGAGGAAACCTGCTAGAGGACCGGATGTGGTGGAGAGATAACACTGAGAAACTTTCAACAGCCTTTCTTCTTCTCCCACACTAAAAAACTGCTTAAACACTTTTTCCACTCCACCCACTCGAAGAACGCGAGCCCCTAAGCTTAGCTTTCTCTTAAAAGTTTCAGATATATTTGTCCTCAGCCTCACTGCAATTTCAGAATAATATAAATAGAATTAGATTCATTCACCATGAAAAACAATTTCAGGTTATGTATAAATATGTCTTAGCAAAGTTAGATTATGTAAAGGAAAAGAAAAAAGATTACTTTGTTTTGATGTTGTGTTTGAGTATTGGCATTGAATTGCAGGACCAGGTAAGTATCCATTAACAGACTTATGAAGCTGATCATAAGTTGCTGAAATGACTGGTGTTCCAACAGCTAGCTGATGAAGAAGTGATGTCTGCATGATTGATGATTAATATGGTTTCTGTTTAATTGAAGGGACTAGTAGCAGTAGAAGAAGAATGGTTACTACGGAAACTTATTCTCACTTGAGTTGGTGAATCCTTCCATTCCGAAGAGGTATTTAAAGGGATGCATGAGAACTAGGAATGAATATTGAACCTTTAGTGGGATGACTCAACCTTGGATCATCAACCATGATCGTGATTGCGATAAAGGCATTGGCATGACAACTTGAAGGAAAGTTATTCAAGATAATATTTTGACGTCATGGATTGTTTGGCTGCTTTTAGAAAAAAGATGGTACAAAAAGATTTAAGTCAACTTTTTTTACAATTTTAAAAATTCTTGAAACTTTAAATTTAAGAGGTTTAGAGAAAGGTTTATATACCTTCGGGAGCAAGGTTCTATTGTGATTGGTCCAAGTAAGGAAATAAAAGCATTCTTGTTCGTGGCATATTGCTATGTTTTGACACAAAGTCACAAACCATTGGAGAACTGCACTGTTTTGGAAACCAGCAATTGTGGAAATTAAAGCCAAAAAAGCAAATGACAAAATATGCCGATTAGTTGCAAAACTCTTATCTTATGTGAGGATGAATCACCAAGGCAGTTGGAATTTGAACTTTCTGATGTCAAACTTCTCCAAATTCTCTTGTGATAAGGTAGGCAAAAGTAAAGAGATGATGAATTTTATCTTGTGTAATTATCTATTACATACCACCTATTTGCAATTAACAGACTGGTTAATAAAAAATATCATTTTCTCTTTCTCTGAGGTTGAAATAAATTAATGAAAGTTCAATGCTAAAATACTGTTTAAACTTTATGTGAAAGTTTGTGTCGACATACATACACTCTTCATTAGCAAGCTGACAGGACATGTGACCACATGTGATGTGGGAGAAAAAACAATCTCTATAGGTATATGCCTTTATCTTGTTTTTGAGTGACTGACTCATCATTAAAGAAATTGATATCAGCAACAACTAAAACATTGCATTCATGCTCTCATGTGGTTTGAGACTAAACTAAAGCTCATGCAGTCATTACCGAAGCCATCAGTTCTTTTTTGTTGAGTCAAATTACCATATCCTAAATTGAGCTTGCTGACAGGGCTACGATGACTGTAAGGGATAAATAATAAATAATAAAACCAAAAGAAACAATGGAATGTGAAAGTCATGAGCTGAGAGCAGCAACAAAAGAGAGACATGCTTCAAAAGTTTTGTGAAAAAGAAAATTGTGGTGTCTCATATGTAAAGCTGATAGTAGAAGTTTCTTGAACTGTTTTTTAAAGGGTATAGGCTACTGTTGCTATGACACACATAGCCATACTAGAGAGGAATTAGTATTGTGATTTGAAATTTGAAGGGAAATTGGTCAAATTTACTCCATTAGAATATATTGTTTTGTCATTGCATTTCTTCGTTGTCATTATCAAGTTTTTTAGATATCTAGTGTGGGTTGTGCATGTTTGCAAGTTTGTACTACAATTGGTTTACAGGTATAAGAAGTTATCAGTGATACCTTATCATCTATTCATTAAGTTAACTTTCATGCAAAAGAAATCACACGAAAAAGCTGGAGAATTCGCCACAGTCCTGGATATGCCACTTGTCTTTGGGGAAAATTTGATTTCCCTAACAGATGTACTTCACTAACAGATATAAAATGTGTAGCATTGTCATTCTTCCGTTCACTGATTTAAATATTTTTAGTAAAAAAATGAATTGAAAAATGATTTCTTTCTAAGGATAAATATTCCATTTTCTCCAAAATGTTTCTTCTTTTATGTATGGGGTGTTAACAAATTCTTCTGAAAGCTTAGGCTCACCAGACTAGTTTTGGTTCACAAAAATGGTATCCCAGAAAAAAAATAATTAAAAATTACATGAATTAAGTGTGATACTCATTGATTAGCCTCAAAGAGAGGTGTATTTTCAATGTTATAAGAAAATTGATTTGGGTAAATTTAGTGGTTGAGAATTAATTATGTTGGAATTTTTAAAACCACAGACAGGTTTTTATTGTCTTAAAAACGTTTACTGATACAAATTTGAAAAATATAGGAGGCCAACTGCATAGCAAAATATAAAGCAAAATCACATTTAAATAATTATACACAAATTTGGCCAAAAAGTTGGATGGTATGAATACAAGTTGAATTACAAATATGGTTCTGAAAATATTTGCCCAATAAATCCGTAACTAATTGAGTCTCAAGAATGTACATTTGACCAGCTAACAGTTTTGTTCCTGTATTTTTCCTTCTTCTACTGTAATCTTCCTTCTAACACGGTCCCTCCCTGAAATAGATGGATGGATGCCTTCCACAAAAGCAATATAATCTTTAGCACTGCAGTCAGTCAGACACAGAATAAATATATCTTGGATTCTGCAGCAAATGAGGCACCAAACACTGAATTCTTGCATTCACAGCGCTATATGCTTGCAGTCAAGTCTGAAAGCTCAACTGATGTGAACCACTTCCGTGCTATCATAGGTTAAATGTCGTTTCAAGCCGGATAGATATATACAATGAAGTGAAATCCCTTTTATGAGAGAAAAAGCTCAACATCTTCAATGACAGCTGCTAAATTTTGGTTTGTTTCTGATAGTCTTTTGTATCTTTGTGTTTGTCCTGACAGCACGAAGCTTCAAGTTCAGACAGTGGATTTTGCTGCTCGGCTAAACTTGAGAAACTGCCTGCTCAAGATATTTGAAAGTTTTCTGATATTGTAAGACGCCCATTAACCAGAAATCAAAGTTGTCATCGGTCACAATCTGTATGTACTTCTGTGTTGGCTTCTCAACATTTTTACTTTGGTTCACACACTTGATCTTCTTCAGTGGAATTACAACCTTATATCGGATCCTCAACATATGGCCTTTCTGAGTAAAGACTTTCATTGATCTCTCACTGCAGAAGGCAACCTTGTCAGTGGAAATGAAGAGGAAACCTGCTAGAGGGCCAGATGTGGTGGACAGATAACACTGTGAAACTTTCAACAACTTCTCTTTTTCTTCCACGCTAAAAAACTGCTTAAACACTTTTTCTACTCCACCTACTCGAAGAACACGAGCCCCTAAGCTTAACTTTCTCTTTACAGCTTCAGATATATTTGTCCTCAGTTTCACTGCAATTTCAGAGTAATATAAATAGTTAGATCCTTAAACCAAGCTAAACAATTTCAAGAAAATATGAAACATGTGTGTGTGTGCGCTTATGTTTTAACAAAGTTAGATGTTTGTATATAAAGGAAAAGGAATTTTACTTTGTTTTGATGTTGTCGTTGAATATTGGCATTGAGTGGCAGGGCCAAGTAAGTATCTGTTAGAAGACTTTTGAAGCTGATCATATGTTCTTGTGATTACTGGAGTTCCAAGAACTAGCTCATGAAGAAGTGATGTCTGCATGATTGATGGTTATGGTTAATAAAGTTTCTGTTTGCAGCAGTTGAAGACGAATGGTCTGAAATCTGAATTCTGATTGGGTTGATGAGTCCCTTATGCTCCAAAGAAGTATTTAAAGGAGAAAAAACTAGGACGTAAATGTTTACTCTTTGGTGGGATGACTCAACCTTAGATCATCAACCATGATCATGGTTGATATAAAGCCACTAGCATGGCAATTTGATGTAAAGTTATTCAAGATAATATTTTGTCATCATGGATTGTTTGGTTTCTTTTTGAAAAAAAAAATATATTGTATAGAAAGATTCAAGTCAACTTTTTCAAAACTTAAAAAATGCTTGAAAGGTTTGTTTTAAGAGGCTTAGATAGAGGTTTAGATTTCTTCAGGGCCAAGGTTCTACTGTGATTGATCAAATAAGGAAATAAAAGAGTTCTTGTTGATAGCATATTCGGGAATCTCACTGTTTTGGAAATGTGTAAGGAAATTAATTAAACCAAAAAAAAGTAAATGATGAAATACGCCAATTAGTTGCAAAACTTTTCGGTTTTACCTACTTGTGTAAGGATGTGTCACCAACGTTTTATGAGTTGGCATTTGAACTTTCTGATGCAAGACTTCTCCAAACTCTCTTGTGATAAGGTAGAAAAAAGTAAAGAGATGGTGTAGTTTAACTTTAACAAAGACAAAATTGATTTCTCTCTCTAACACAGTTAACGATTGAATTAAATATATGAAAGTTTAATGCTAACATACTGTTAAGACTTTTTGAAAGTTCAAGTTGGGAATTGGGGTGTGTCAAGATACATGCTCTCTTCAAGAGTAGGCATTAGGCACGTTGACATGACATGTGCTCACATGTCATGTGGGGGGACAACACAATCTCTTGCCTTTATCTTGTTTTCAAGTGATTGACTCATCATTAAAGAAATTGATATCAGCAACAACTAATAGTCTCAAACCATTGCATTCATGCTCTCATGTGGTTTGAGACTAAACAAAAGCTCGGGCAGTCATTAACCAAGTTGTGCTTTTTGTGGGTCAAACTATATATCATAAAGTGAGCTTGCTGACAGGGCTATGATGATGGTAAGGGATGAATAAGATTGAAAAAAAAATGGAACGTGAAATTGTTTGTCAGAAGTGGAAAGTGGTTTGTGGCTGCATGTTGGCTATGAAGTAAAGAAAAACAAGGAAAAATCTAACCGGATTGAAAGAAGATGAAAAATTAAAGCTCTTAATACCACTTTATGTAATCCTCCTTGAAGGACCATGAATTTTTCCTATCTATCTTCTAAAGTTCCTTGAATCTTTGTCAAAAACACAAGCTAATCCTCCAAGAATCCTCTCGGTTTTGGTGTTGAAAGTAGCAAGGAAGAAGATGTTTGAAATGCGGAAAGTGCTGGGAGCAGTAGTGGAAGAGAAAAATGTTAGACATACTTCAAAGTTTTGTGGAAAAGCAAATTGCCATGTCTCATGTAAAAAGTAGAAGTTTCTTTAACTGTTTTTGGAAAGGCATATGCTTCTATTGCTATGGCACACTTGACCTTACTGAAGAGGAAATAACGTGTGTGTCAAGTAGGTACTTACAAATGTTTTAAAGGTATAAGAAGTTATCAGTGATACCTTATCATATGCCCATAAAGTTGAATTTCCTACCCAAGAAATTGCACACAAAGGTTGTGAATTGAGCATACCACTTCATTAGCATGCTGACAGGACATGTTGCCACATGTGGTGTGGGAGAAAACACAGTCTCTATAGATTTGCCTTTATCTTGTTTTTGAGTGATTGACTCATCATTAAAGAAATTGATATCAGCAAAAACTAAAACATTACATTCATGCTCTCATGTGGTTTGAGACTAAACTAAAGCTCATGCAGTCATTGACGAAGCCATCAGTTCCTTTTTGTTGAGTCAAATTACTATATCATAAAGTGAGCTTGCTGACAGGGCTATGATGATGGTAAGAGACAAATAATAAATAATTAAACCAAAAGAAAACAATTGAATAAAAAAGTCATGAGCCAAGAGCAACGGCAAAAGAGAAGAATGTTCTGCGTGCTACAAATTTCCGTTTCTCATGTGTAAAGCTGATAGGAGAAGTTTCTTCAATTGTTTTTGAAAGGTTATATGCTATTGTTTCTATGACACACTCATAGCCATACTAATGTGTTGTGCTTTGAAGTTTGAAGGGAAAATGGTCAAATTTACTCTATTAAAATATATTTTCTTTGCCGTGCCATTTCTTCTTTATTATTATCAAGTTTTTTATATATCAAGTGTGAGTTGTGAATGTTTTCAAGTGGTTACTACAATTGGTTTACAGGTATAAGAAGTTATATCAGTGATACCTTATCATCTATCCATTAAGTTAAATTTCATACCCAAGAAATCGCACGAAAAAAGCTGGAGAATTGGCCATTCCTGGATATGCCACTTTTCTTTTGAGAAAATTTTATTTGAATAACAGATATGGATTGTGTAGAATTGTCACATTTCTTCCGTGGACTGATTAAAATATTTTGAATAAAAAAAGAACTGAAAAATTATTTCTAAGGATAAAATTTCATTTTCTCCAAAATGTTTCTACTTTTATGTATGGGGTTGTTAACAAATTCTTCTGAAAGCTTATGCTCGCCAGACTAGCTTTGGTCCACAAAAATGGTCTCCTAGGAAAATAATATTTATGAATTAAGTATGACAGTCATTGATTAGCCTCAAAGAGAGGTGTATTTTCAATATTTGTCATAAGAAATTTGGTTTGGGTAAATTTAGAGGTAGAGAATTAATTATTATGCAATTTTCTTCCAGGTTTTTATTGTCATAAAAACGTTTAATGATATAGTTTTGGAAAATATAGAAGACCTGCTGCATAGTAAAATATAAAACAAACTCACATTCAAACAATTATACATAAATTTGGCTAAAAAGTTAGATGGTATGAATACAAGCTGAATTGCAAACCCTGCTTCTGAAAACATTTGCATAGTAAATCTGTAATTCATTGAGTCTCAAAAATGTACATTTGACTAGCTACCAGTTTTGTTCCCGTATTTTTCCATCTTCTACTGGAATCTTCCCTCTAACACGGTCCCTCCCTGAAATAGATGGATGGATACCTTCCACAAAAGCAATATAATCTTTAGCACTGCAGTCAGTCAGATACAGAATAAATATATCTTGGATTCTGCAGTAAATGAGGCACCAAACACTGAACTCTTGCATTCATGGCGTTATATGCTTGCAGTCAAGTCTGAAACTCAACTGATGTGAACCACATCCATTTGCTATCACAGGTTAAATACCGCATGGATATATACAATGAAGTGAAATCCCTTTTATGAGTGACAAAGCTCAACATCTTCGATGACAGCAGCCAAATTTAGTTTGTTTCTGATCTTCTTTCGCATCTTTGTGTTTGTCCTGACAGCAAGAATCTTCAAGTTCAAAGAATGGATTTTGCTACTAAATCAGCTAAGCTTGGGGAAACTGTCTGCTCAAGACATTTGAAAGTTTTCTGATATTTTAAAACACCCATAAACCAGAAATCAAAGTTGTCCTCTGTGACAATCTGTATGTACTTCTGTGTTGGCTTCTCGACATTTTTACTTTGGTTCACACACTTGATCTTCTTCAGTGGAATGACAACCTTATAGCGGATCCTCAACATCTGGCCTTTCTGAGTAAAGACTTTCATTGACCTCTCACTGCAGAAGGCAACCTTGTCAGTGGAAATGAAGAGGAAACCTGCTAGAGGACCGGATGTGGTGGACAGATAACACTGAGAAACTTTCAGAAGCTTCTCTTCTTCTTCCATCCTAAAAAACTGCTTAAACACTTTTTCTACACCGCCTACTCGAAGAACACGAGCCCCTAAGCTTAACTTTCTCTTAAGAGTTTCAGATACATTTGTCCTCAGTCTCACTGCAATTTCAGAGTAATATAAATAGTTAGATCCATTCACCAAGCTAAACATTTTCAAGTATATATGTGTATATGTGTGTGTGCATATGTTTTAACAAAGTTAGATGTTTTTATGTAAAGGAAAAGGAATTTTACTTTGCTTTGATGTTGTGGTTGAATATTGGCATTGAGTGGCAGGACCAGATAAGTATCTGTTAGCTGACTTTTGAAGCTGATCATATGTTGTTGCGATGACTGGAGTTCCAAGAACTAGCTCATGAAGAAGTGATGTCTGCATGATTGATAGTTATGGTTAATGAGGTTTCTGTTTGCAGCAGTTGAAGAGGAATGGTCTGAACTCTAAACTCTGAATTCTGGACTACAAGGTATCTAAGGAAATTATGCTCACTTGGGTTGATGAGTCCCTTGTATTCCAAAGAGGTATTTAAAGGAATGAAAACTAGGAAGTGAATCTTTAATCTTTTGGTGGGATGACTCAACCTTAGATCATCAACCATGTCATGATTGGTATAAAGGAGCTGGCATGGCAATTTGATGTAAAGAGTTATTCAAGATAATATTTTGACGTCATGGGCTGTTTGGTTGCTTTTAGAGAAAAGAAAATATTGTATTGAAAGATTTCAAGCGAAAGTTTTCAAAAGTTAAGAAAATCCTTGAAAGGTTCGTTTTAAGAGTCTTAGAGAGAGGTTTATATTTCTTCAGGGGCAAGGTTCCTTTGTGATTGATCAAAATAAGGAAACAAAAGAATTCTTATTGATAGTGTACCACAGAACTGCACCGTTTTTGAAACGGATAATGAAATTAATTAAACCAGAAAAGGTAAATGATGAAATGCCCCTATTAGTTGCAATGCTTTTCGGTTACACCTACTTGTGTAAGGATGTGTCACCAAAGCTTTATGAGTTGGCATTTGAACTTTCTGATGCCAGGCTTTTCCAAACTCTCTTGTGATAAGGTAAGGAAAAAGTAAAAAGATGGACAGATGGTGGAGTTTAGCATATACAAAATATGATTTTTTTCTTTCTCTAACACGGTTGAAGATTGAATTAAATTTATGAAAGATCAATGTTAAAATACTGTTAAGACTTTTTAAAGTTCAAGTTGGGAATTGGGGTGTTTCAAGATACATACACTCTTCAAGAGTAGGCATTAGGCCCGCTGACATGACATGTGCTCACATGTCATGTGGGTGACAACACAATCTCTTGCCATTATCTTGTTTTCAAGTGATTGACTCATCATTGAAGAAATTGATATCAGCACAACTAAGAGTCTAAAACCATTACATTCATGCTCTCATGTGGTTTCAGACTGAACTAAAGTGGTACTTTTTATTGGGTCAAACTATGTATCATAAAGTGTGTTTGCTGACAGGGCTATGATAATGGTAGGGGATGAATAAGATTAAAAGAAAAACAATGGAATGTGAAATTGTTTATGTCAGAAATGGAAAGTGATCTGTGGCTGCATGTTGGCTACGAAAGTCACGTGCTGGGAGCATTAGAGAAGAATGTTCGACATACTTCAATGTTTTGTGGGAAAGCAAATTGCCATGTCTCATATGTAAATAGTAGAAGTTTCTTTCAATGTTTTTGATAACGCATATGCTTCTATTTCTATGGTACACTTGACCTTATTAAAGTGGTATTAATGTGTGTGTATGTGTCAAGTGGGAACTTACAATTAGTTTACAGGTATGAGAAGTTATCAGTGATACCTTATCAGTGATACCTTGTGAATTGACTATATCCTTGGGCATACCACTTTTTTGAGTTTTTCTTGAGAAAATTTAACTTTACTACAAAATGCATTAAAGGCTGTAGAATTGTCTCATGAAATATTTAAAATATTTCTATTTTTATGGATAGGGCATTTTTATGTGTGTGTATGTTCCTAAAAAAAATATAGGAGACCAGGCACACAGCAAGATATAGTGTTAACAAAATCACTATTAGCGCACGTTCCTGTCACTTACTCGAAATTGTTATTGACATATTTTGCTAATATCTTTCGGAATACTTCTTTCGTTTTCAAAATCTTGTAGATTCAGTTAAAAGAAAACAGAAGTTAGAAGTAGTGGTGATTACTGTTTTGGATTGTCTTCCCCCACAACCCAAGTAAGGAAGGTGACAAAATTGTTAAAAAAAAGGTCACATTGTAACGATTCATTCACAAAACAAGACAAAATCTGGAGACTGTAATATTTGGATTGTACAAACTTATCACGTTCCATATGTACTGAGGTGTAGACTGTAGATTTTGACTATACATACTTATCATGTTCCATATGCAGTGAGAACAATGTCTTCAATCAAACCTCAATTTAAAATCAAATAGAACTCTTATAACTAGAATAAGTAAAAAATAATTGACTAACAGTGATTATTAAAATACATTTAATGATTATACCATGATATTTCAATTGAAAAATATTTAGTAGACAACTGCAATACGCAGACAACCAGAGAGAAATTAACCGAAAAAATTTGTGAGTGAGTTGGCTGGTTGGCTGCGTATTGAAGTTGATTACAAAGTAAAGTTGATTTCAATTATCAATTTAATCTGTCACATTCCTGTCAATTATTTAAATTATTAATTAAAATAAACTCAGATTTAAATAATTATACACAAATTTGATCAAAGAGTTGGATAGGAAGAATACAATCTGAAATAAAAGTTTGGCAACCTGGTTATGAAAATATTTACATGATCAATTTACAAGTAATTGAGCCAGAAACTTCTGCATTTAGGCAACTAGCACTTCCTTCTTATTCGATTTATCTTTCCTTTTGACTTCTTTTCAACCATGACCTTCCTTAATAAGCATAGTCATAGGCCAGTCCATGGATGGATACCTTCTGCAAAAGCATTTTGGTCCTTAATAATTAGCAGCATTGCCAACCAGTCAGCCACCATAATACATATGGCTTGAGTTCTGCAACAAAGAAGACATCGATGACGAATTCTTGTATTCACAACATTTGTCCACAATATGCTGGCATCTATGCCTGCTTTTCAGCTGAAAAGAACCACTTTTATTTGCTGACACAGACCAATATGTTGCGTCAAGCAAGATGGATTATACAATGAAAGTCCATTCTATCAAAGACAGTCATTGATCTTCAATGATAGCTGCCAAGTTTTATTTTGTTTCTGATCATCTCTTGTATCTTCATGTTTATCTTGACAACATCAAGCTTCAAGCTCAAACGCTGAATTTCATTACTTAACTAAGCCTGAGAAATTGCCTGCTCAAGATATTTCAATGTTTTCTGATATTTGAAGACAGACATAAACCAGAAATCAAAATTGTCAACTGTGACTATCTCAATGTACTTTTGTTTTGGCTTCTGAACATTTTCACTTTGTTTCACACATTTGATCTTCTTCAGTGGAATGGCAACCTGTACATAACCATATATATCTTTCAGAACTTTAACAAATCTTGGATTGAAAGAAACTGAGAAATATGAAGAAGTTGATGTACATATTACTTCATGACTGACCTTATAATGGATCCTCAACATGTGGCCTTTCTGAGTAAATACTTTCATTGATCTCTCACTGCAAAAGGCAACCTTGTCAGTCGAGATGAAGAGGAGACCCGCTAGAGGACCGGATGTGGTTGACAGATAACATTGCGAAGATTTCAAGAGCCGCTCCCCTTTTCTAAGACTAAAAAACTGCTTAAACACTTTCTCCACTCCACCAACTTGAAGAATGTGAGCCGCCCCTAAACTTAACTTCCTCTTAACAGTTTCAGATATATTTGTTCCCAGTTTCACTGCAATTTCAGTTATATAAGCAGAATTAGTTATGTTCATCAAGCAAAACCAGTTCAACTGATATAGTGAAGGAAAAACTAAATTAGTCATACTCTCAAAACTGTAAAGGAAAATAAAATTTTACTTTGCTTTGATGTTGTGGTTGAGTAGTGGAGTTGAGTGGCAGGATCAGGTAAGTATCTGTTAGCTGGCTTTTGTAATTGATCATATGTAGCTGAGGGAGTTCCAACAACCAGATCATGAAGAAGTGAGGTCTGCATGATTGATTTTTAACAATGTTTCTGTTTTTCTGGAAGGAATAGCAGTAGGTAAAGAGGAATGGGTGGAGCTACTAGATTGCCAAGGAAGTTATGCTTACGTGGGTTGATCAGTCCCTTGTATTCCATATAGGTATTTAAAGGGGTGGAAACTTCAGATTGAATCTTGATACTTTAGTGTGATGACTCAACCTTGGATCATCAACTTTGATTGATATAAAGGTACTACTGGCATGGCAACTTGAAAAGGATAACATTTTCTCATCAGGGACTGTTTGGTTGATTTAAGAAAAAGATGTTAAGTCAACTTTTTTGAAACTTAAGATACTTTTGTAAGGGTTAGCTTTTAGAGACTTAGAGAGAGGTCCATATATCTTGGAGAAAGATTCCAAGATGGCTGATGGAAGGAAACAAATCCTTTGTGTTTAGTATACTTCTATGTTGTCACCTAAACCATTAGGGAACCACACTGTTTTGGAAATAAGTAAGGAAATTAAACCAGAAAACGAAAATGATGACACACCCTGCTTAGTTGCAATACTTTTCAGCCAGCTTATGTGAGCATGTGTCACCAAGGCTTTACGAGCTGGCATTTTAACTTTCTGATGCTCGACTTGTCTAAATTTTCTTATGATAAGGTAGGAAAAAGTAAAGAGACGGTGAAGTTTATCCTGTGTGACAATCTAATATATGCTTCCTATTTAATATCATTCTCACTTTCTCTGACATGGCTGATGGTCGAATGAAGATATTAAATTTATGTTAAGCTAACTGATAAATTACTGTTGAGACTCTATCAACCTAAAGTTGAGATGTGTTATGGAGGTTCCAAAAGAATAAGAAGCGTAAGAGTAGCATGCTTAGTAAAATATAATCAACCAACAATAAAAGTGAGGTGTAAGTTATGTGTAGATAACATGCACATGCATTCTCCTAGAGTAGGCATTAGGCAAGCTGACATGGGAGACAACAAAGTCTCTTGCTTTTCTTAAAGGAACTTTCCCTATATGTAAATTACGCCTTAATCTTGTTTTCGAGTGATTAACTCGTCATTGCAGAAATTGAGATCAGCAGCAACTAGAGTTTAGAACTATTGCATTTATGCTTTTGTGATTGTAAGAAAACAGAATTATCAATCACTTCCATATTTATTTTTTCCCCTTGCAGCTCTGAGAAAGGGCTACTTGCTTATGGGTCATTTACCAACAATAATCCTTAACAGCTGAAGACTAATTCCTGTTGAGGCAAAGAGATCACCTCCCAGAGCCTTTCCTGATTATAGGAACAATCCTGAAAAGATAAAAAAAAATAAAAAAAAAAATAAAAAAAAAAAAGTGAATAGTGTACGTCTTGACATTTGCATGGATTCTATACATAAAGTCATAAACTAGATATAACATATACCCCCCACAAGGTGTTACAAATTTCTAAATTTAATAATTAATAAAAAAATAAGATAACAAGAAGCATTAAAAAATTCATGAGATCAACCATATCTTGAAAATTTAGTTAGGGAATGAATCTTGTGACTGTATGAGTTGAAACCTAACTGATGGAAGCACAAGCAGTCATTAACACAAGCCATCAGTAATTTTTGTTGGATCTAACCATAATAATACTATATGTCATAAAGTGAGCTTGCTGACAGGGCTAGATAAGAGAAAGAAGACAGATATGGAACATGAAATGGCTTAGTTTAGGTCAGAAATTGAAAGTGGTCTATGGCTGCAGGGTGGCCCTTAAAGTCATGTGTTTGACATACTTAAAAGGTTATGTGTAAAGGAAAATTGCCAAATCATTCCTACATCATCACCTGCCTCACACGTGAAGCTGATGGTATAAGTTCCTTCTTCATCACTTTCTGTTTCACTTTTGAAAGGGAAAGGACTATGTGTGTGGTAGTTCTGCATGTTGTCAAGTGGTATTAAAGAATCAAAATCTGGTCCTAAGATGTGAAGTAACAATCTGCATGTTTACAGGTATAAGAAGTTACGGACTTATGAATGATTATCTAACACCCTCATCTTCCCATGAAGTTAACTTTAATACCCCATAAATCCTATCACCAGGAAAAACCACTAGTTAGAAAGCACTTCCGACGCACTTGTTTTGAAAAGGATAGAATTATTTTGATTTGGTCAAAGCTCCATTTGATCTGTTCCCAACTATTAAATCCTAAGCCAGTAGGATTGGATTGATAGTGAGGGGCAAATGCATGGTTTACATGCAATTATAAGTTCAAACTTGGTTAATATCATACTAGGTCTAAGGGAAAAGAAATGCCAAATCTGTATTATCATTTCGACTATACAATTTAATCCTGCTCCAGATCACATCCCGCAGTGGTGGCAATCCTTATTAAGATGGACCCATCGTGATCAATAACTTCAGTCAAACATAATTTTAAGTAATCAAATATCACTATGCTGTAACTAACAGGAATAAATTTAAAATTTAAATTAATAATAGTTAATGGGACACTATATATACTTTTTAAATTGATTAATTATCATTTACCAGTGCTATCGATCATATTCCTGTTAAGTATATTTAAATTAATTCATTGAAACAGACTAACAATTAATTGAGCATAGTTTTAATGAAGTGTTGGATGGTAAGAATACAATCTGGAATACAAATTCTAGTCTAAATATTTACATGATCAATAACTTTGACTGAAACTTCTACATTGAGAGGCTAACAGTTTTCATCCCTCTTCCATTCATTTTCTGTTCAATGTTTGAAATTATTTGACGAATTTCGATTCCTGGCAAATTTAAATAAGACGTTTTAACCACAGGAATATGAAATTTTATGAAAATAGAAAGCTTTAGAACAACAATACTTTGCTATCAATCTTCAAATTTAACGAGGAATGGGCATCAGCAAACAAAATTTTATTAATCAAAACCAAACAAACAAACAACTTTAGCAAAACAAATATAAAAGAAAATTAATCACTAAGAATTGCAGGGCTTTACCCCTTGGGGAGCCCTTCCAGAAATTCTCGAAGGCCTGAGGTAAACTCAGGCCTAAGAGGGGGTTTGGAAATAGTTTTCAACCAGCAATAGACGCGCCTCGGTTAGAACCTCACTAGCTGCGTCATTGCCCCAAGCGCAAAGATGCTTTGAAATTGCACTCACAACTACTTTTATAATAGGTTCTGTCAGATTCATATATTCGTTTATTCGATGTGGGACATCCACCAATGAACTACCACGGGAATGAGCATTCCAAGGCACTCATCTAAATGCACAGGTACATCTAACACCTTTCCCCAGCCTCAGCACATGTCTTCTTTTGCCACGGAACTTGCAAAGTGTTCAGAATAAGTAAACAAGTACCATGGTTAACAAATGCTCTCCTAGGATTTAGCCCCCCCTTTTTTTCCTTCTTGAGTTTTCTGGGTTACAATCAAAAGGAATGCCTCAAATATACTGTTTCTCTTCCGGTGGATTTCAATTAAGGGGAAACAATGAAGTCTTTCAATGTTTCATCTGAGAGTTGCAGCGTTTCTTGTGAGTACTATTCTATTCTTCTTTGTACTCCAGATATCCAATGGTGGTATCACTGATAAAAAAGAAAATAGTTTATGAACCACCTAACTCACATATTCGAAGTGTACAAGTACAACATAAATAATTCATATCTCCAAACAACTAACTAATTAATAGTAGAGAGGGAAAATAGTTTCATACCAAATTATGATTTCATAAGTCAAAATTATCTCACATCAGGTCATGGTATCATATAATATAAATATGAATATTAATACTATACTTTTAGTATCATATAATATAAACTATTAATAGCTTAAAATAAAGTAGTGAGCAAAAATATTGAACTGAGTTGTAGGGTGTGCCAGGCCCATGCAGTAGTGCAAGACATGGGCGACACTCGAGAGCCCCAGCAGCAAGCTACTGTATTGGGCCCTCCCCTTTAAAAAAGTAATTTAATATCGTGTGGACCAATGGCCCACATATCAGATATTAAACTGATAAGAACAGATACTACACTTGATCTTAGCCAAAAGGCCGAGAAAGGTATGAGTGTTAAGTGTATGTAATGTGTGTTTTATAGTAAAACACCAAATGACTGTTATATCTTCTATTCGATGTGGGAGTTGAGATGAGTGGTTCAACATTGCTTAACGCCAAAATAATCTCTCTTTCTATGATTGATTCAATATATTTAATTGTTCTTGCTTGTACAGTTGGGGGTGCACTTGTTCCACAGAACTGGTAATTTTGACAAATGAGTAAGCTGAAAAGGAAAAAATTTTGAATAGTTTTGAGACTGAATGTTCTTGCTCTGTGTGAGAGGGAGAAACAATAATTCCAGTTCTCCAAAATAGAGTCTGTAAACAATGTAGTTGTCCGGTTTAATGTGTTGAATTTTCAAATTTTTCATAGAGAAATCCATGGAAGAATGTGACATACTGGCAGATAAGTTTAGATTCTGCAACAAATGAGGCACCAAATTGTGAATTCTTGCCTTCAGAATGTGACATACTGGCAGAAAAGTTTTAACCCAACTGATATATGTTGCATACATTGTGTTGTTGTGATTGTCTCATGTATAATGTGTTTTGTTTATGAATACATACCAATATTTTCTCATCTTTGCTCTGCTACATTAATCAACTCACGTGTCATCTATGTTTGCTTCCTTTAGTTATGTGTCTACTAGAATTAACAAAACATTTAAAGTAAAAATAAAATAAAAAATCAACATGTATTATCATATTTATTTACCCTTTTAAATATTCATCATGTGAACATACATAAAAAATCAAGCCTATTAACTTATTGAAAAATCTATTTATATCCAAAGGCTTTACTGGAAAATAATTTTTAAATAAGCTATCATAAATTTGACTATTTCATCATAAATATTTAAAAATATGCTTTATTGTATACATAAATGAGTTCAACATGACGCTTATATGATTAATTTACCTTGATTTTAATTTTTTGTAGTTTATAATTTATTCTATACAGAGTTTTTTTTATTGACCTATTAGTTTATTAACCTAATATGTCGTGCCTATTACCTAAGCAAATTTTAAACATAAATATACTTTTAAGTATACTAATTAGTGAAGCTAAAATTTCATAGAAATTAGCACTCACTTTAAAAATAATGTAAGTTTATTTAAATAAAATTTATATTTTTAGACTATGATATTAGTATGAATAAAAATAATTAATTTCATTAAAAACCTTAAATACATATAATATGTGTATTCTCTTTTTAACATAGTCTATTTTATACCTAAATTAAATAAAAATTTGTTTCATCTATCTGATTGATAATTTTATTTTTTTTATTTTATCATCTTCAACTCCATTCATAAATGTTTGTAGAAACAGGTGTCCCCTCATTATTTCATTTGTTATATACATTCTAGGTTGTGATATTATAATATAAATGTAGATCATAGATCTAACTCAACTTTACACAAATCAAATCGGTCAACCCTCCACAAATCTTTTCATAAAGTCTTGGTTTCTAATACTAAACTAAAACTTTTAACAGGTGTGGCACTTACATGTATTCAAGAAAAAATTATCTTTGTCTCTGTATGTCTCTTTGAAGAAATGTTACTAGGCAGTAAAAAGTTGATTGTTTTAAAAAATAAACTCCATACGTTAAAAGCCTAATGTGAAATTGCTAGTGTAAAAGGTAGGTTTTCTTTTGATCAAATGAACCCGCAGTAAAAAGTAATAGGCAGAGTGTGGATACCGAAATTTCACCTTGTGCATGCATGCATCTCCAAAACTCGTCTTCACAAAGTGAAAAATGAATGCCATCCAAAATGGACTAAGGCAAATTTGTAACTTATCCTAAACTGTGGATGTCAAATTGTCACATTTTCATCAAGCAATAACTACAACATTTAATTAATCAATTCACTCATATAATATATAATTTATTTAATTATTTTTTTATATTTTATAATTAATTATTTCCATATTAAAATTCACATATTTTTCTTTTAAAAATATCAAGAGCCTCAGCAAGTAGAATTTATGGGTGCACGATGAAAAATTTAGAATAAAATTAAAGTTTAATTTACTTTTATCCAATCATATTTTTATTTTATTTATATATTCCTTTGACCATCAAAATGAGCCCTGAGTTAATTATTAGAAGATTTAACATTTCTTACTATCATTATTCTGAACATATAGAAGAAAGCCCTGTTTTAAAAATGCATATATTGTCGTGAATGAATAACGTATTTTTACATAATTATTTTCAACACAATATTCATAATAGTAATTTTTAATTTTTCGAGAGCACAAGATCTTTTATAGTGAAAAAGTAGAAAGAAAATATTTTTTTCCATGTTATTCGATTTTTATTTTATTCTTGTGTAGTATTAACAAGTGTTTCTTTCTTTCACACAAAGCAAATCACATTCACAATCACATGCACAAAACTTAATTCTTCTTCTGCAAAATAACCTAGTTAAAAAGTTCTGCACTGCAAAAACGCAGTTAAAAAATTGCGTAAATCATAATAATAATTATGAGAGATTTAAAAAACGGAATAAAAGCATGGGAACACGAACGATAATCATAATCGCGATCGTGACGAGTTGAATTGAAAGCTA
Organism: Hylodesmum podocarpum; assembly: GCA_026586105.1. Classification (NCBI taxonomy): domain Eukaryota; kingdom Viridiplantae; phylum Streptophyta; class Magnoliopsida; order Fabales; family Fabaceae; genus Hylodesmum; species Hylodesmum podocarpum. Next base: position 482,627 of record JALJEV010000539.1, on the reverse strand, counting down.
CAGAGCTTGAGAATCTGAATCAGATCTGGTGGCCGTGATGGGCAAAGCGTCGATTTTCATTTACATACTCGTTGCGGCGGTGCTGATCCTCTTCCTCTCCCATTCCCCGGACAAAAACTCCGGCCACCGTCACCGCCGTCTGAAGCTGCGGTCGAACTTCACGCTGGCCCCGTCGCGGCACCACGCGGTGGCGTTCGATCCTCTGGTGGCGGAGCTAGAGCGGCACCGCGAGGACAAGGAGTGGGAGAAGCAGCACATTCAGCACACGCATCCCGAGATGGTGGGCTCGGCCCCGGCCCACGAGGCCCAGCCCGAGTGGGAGGACTTCATGAACGCCGAAGATTACCTAAATGATGAGGATAAGTTTAATGTTACCAACCGTTTGATTCTTCTTTTCCCCAAGATCGATGTGGACCCCACCGATTGGTTCGTTTCCCAGCACGAGTTGACTCAGTGGAACCTTCAGCAGGCTCAGCGTGAGGTTCTTCATCGCACTCAGAGGGAAATGGAGCTTCACGATAAGAACCATGATGGCTTCGTTTCGTTTTCCGAGTACGATCCTCCTAGTTGGGTTCAAAACGCAGGCACGTCCCTTTTTAGATCTGTGCTCGAACTAAGAAAGTTAAAATTACTGTTTGAGATGCAGCATTTGAATTTCCGCTTTGTTTTTTTGTGTTTAAGTAGTTTTGTGGATGTTGTTTTGTTCTTATCATGTTTTCTGAGCTACATTGTGTTTTGAGTGTTGTGGTTAGGGTTCTTTGAGATTTATGAATGTGTGTTGTGTTGAGTTTTGTGGTTTTGTTTTTGTGTCAGATAATGAGTCTTTTGGTTATGATATGGGGTGGTGGAAAGAGGAGCATTTTAATGCATCGGATTCGGATGGAGATGGTCTTCTCAACTTGACTGAATTCAATGAGTGAGGCCTCTGAAACCTTGTTGTTTCCACTTGCGTGCGTGCATCTATTTGATGATCCCTTTTACTCTATGCTAATGGTTTTCTTTGTTTTTTGATTTTTCGTTTTCTTCTAGCTTTTTGCACCCAGCTGACAGCAAAAACCCTAAGCTTCATCAGTGGTTGTGCATGGAGGAAGTCAGGTAACTCAAATATTAGGGAAAGTCTATGAAATTATGTGCTTGAGATTTTGGATTGTTGCACAACCAAGGGAGGATCGTATGTCCATCATGTATCTTGAATGTCAATGGAATTATGTGTCTGAATACCAAACACAAGTATCTACCTCGTTTTTTTAACATATCAGAGAATCGTAGATGCCTACATGAAGCTAATGGTGTTTCAAATAACTCCTATTTACCACTTGCTTGTTTAATAGTCTTAATAGGGAGACTTTGAAGCAGCAATGCTGATTGGAGATGGGGATATATGGTTGTTATGCAGTGTTGACATTTCTCTACCATAAGTATCCTTGACTCTGATCTTTCTTATCCTTCCTTTTGCTCTGGAACTATCTGTAGCCTAATATATCCTGAATAACTCCCAAAGTCATCTTTAATCTCCATATAGTTGTAACTCATACACTTGAGATTGGGTTTCTTGTGGTTAGTGGTCACCCAAATCCGTCCAACCTATTAGGATTGAAGTTGAATGTTTCAAATCAAACCTTTGTTTACCCCAGCTGATGCCTGAGTCATGCTATAGATGCATGGTTGGTTTGTTCTTGAAAATTAATTTTTCCTTGCTGTCGTTTGCCTCCTCTAAAAGTTGTTTCAATATTTGAATAGTTTTTTCAGATACTATTGTGCCATACATTAGAAATGGGGATTATTTGTAGTTAATTTTATTGTCAATGGAATCATCAGTTTATAGGCAGTGAGCTTATTTATATCCCTGCCTTGGCTTACTATTGTTTGATTTACCATTTCTTTTCACAGGGAAAGAGATACAGACAGAGATGGGAAGGTCAACTTTAAAGAATTTTTCCATGGGCTGTTTGATTTGGTAAGAAACTATGATGAAGAAAGTCACAATGATTCTCATCATTCTGATTACTCAATGGATGCTCCAGCTAGATTGTTGTTTTCTCAGCTTGACAAGGATGGGGACGGGTACTCATCTTTTCTATTTCTATCATTATGGTAGTCTCCTTATAGTATATTATCTTTTGATGTTGGGTTTCCATCTTGATCTTTGCAGATACTTGTCAGATATTGAACTACTGCCCATAATTGGGAAACTTCATCCATCCGAGCATTATTATGCAAAGCAACAAGCAGATTATATCATTTCACAGGTACTGTATTTAACTTCACAATAATTACATTATTATTGTTGACAAAGGTGTCAATTTCTTCTTGCAAAGTCATGTGGTGGTTTGATAATGCAACTGACTATTTATTCAATTGATATTGACTTAACATGGATTACATTTATAACTACTTTTTAGTAAATATTTTAGTGTGCTTTGATAGGAATCCAGGTATTAGATTATATAAAAGTGGGAATAATTCCCAATTCCCAATTTTACAATAACAATTTCACAGACATAGATCTCCCTTGCTCTCAGGAATCAGAAAGCTAATCAAAACACTCAAAAACAAAAAAGAAAAAGAAGAAAATATAACAGAGGCCATTCAAGAGATCTGTGACCTCCTATTCTATTGCACACTAGATCCTTGCTCGCTTCTCTCTTTCCCTCTCATCCCCTTTTATTCCTGCTTTTCCTTTATAACCTTGTGAGTCTTAACTTATTTTTCTTTTTTCCCTCATGATCCTGCTGCCTTGTAAGCAGGTGATTACTGTTAGAATCCCCTTGCTGACTGGTAATTCCCTCACTAACATGCTATGTGGGCTTCTCCTTCTACTTTGTACCCTAGTAATGGGTGAATAGCTAATTAGCTTAACTTGCCAAAGTACCTTGGGATAAATTTTGAAACAAATATTGCTAGGTATTTTCAGTACTTGACATATCAGAAGTAATAATGTCATATGGCAGATAAAAGCTGTTAAATTTTCTATAGCTTGATAGTTCTGAGGGCAATTCTTCATCTACTCTATCTTTGGTGTTAAAATGGCACTTTGTGAGATCAATAAACCTACATTGTCTCTTACTATAATCATGCCAATTGATAGCTGCACTTTATGGTATTTATTGGTGACAGTGTGCTGGCTGCTTCTTCTTAATCACTAAAGACGGCTTCTATTGATAATTGTACTTCCTATTTGATCTCTTTAAAATCCAAATCATTCATTAATGAGATCCCATTCTTTCAGGATGAGAATATTTGTTATTTGTTTTATCTGCAATTCGTTTTGGGATAAATTGTTGGCTTGTTTTCATTATTATTGTAGCTTCTTGGCTTGGGGGACTTCATTATTAAGTAAACAAATTTTCCTCTCCACTTTCCAGATTTAGTTGTTGAAAATGGACATTTTTCATTTGCTTCTTATCAAATAATGTCTTGTTTCTGATAAGCTAAGTGCATATATCACTACAGCCAGATTTATCTCCATTCCTTGCTGCTATGAAAACTTGTTTTAGTAAATACTTAATATATGCTGGTTTAGAAGAGAGGAAATGAAGGGGCCTTTTTTTCCTTTGGTGGAAGAGCTGGGGTTGCATATCTTCTACTTAGGAATGTAAAATATTATGATATGTTGATCTTTCCCTTCTTTACTGTTTTAGGAGAAAGGAAGGGAATGTTTTTCTTTTCTTTGGTGGATGAGCTGAGGTGCATATCTTTTAGAGTAATTTATGCTGACACTTCCTAAGCTTTTGTGAGATTGTGCAAACTCCCTATTTTTTTAACGTTTATATAATCTTCTCTTATAGGAGGAGACTGTAATCTTTTTCATAAAATTAAGGGGTTTAGTGTTATGTATAAAATATGTCCGAATAATGTTTCTCAAACAATTAAGAGGGGTTAGTTTAAGAATTAACATTGCAAGGATTTGTGCAATCTCAAGAAACTTCGGGGAAGTGTCGAAGTAATTTACTCTGTCTATTATTAACAATGTGAATTCTGAAGTATTGCATGTTAACCAGTCGTTGTGTTGTTTGTTGAGGGGTTATACCCATCTTGAGTTCTTTCTACTAGATGCTACCATTGGATTAAATTTACTAGACCATGGCCTCAACATACACTCTTTCATCTGTTGCGTTACATCTCATTAAACATTGAAATAATGTTATGAGAAACAGTTACTGACAAAGATGGCTCAATATGCACTCCAACACCTGTTGCATAACATCAGCATTTATTCATCAGTAACCATTGTATAAAGTCATGAAATAATGTTATGACAGGCAGATGAGGACAAGGATGGTCGCCTAACTTTGACTGAGATGATTGAGAACCCATATGTATTTTATAGTGCTATTTTCAATGATGACGAAGAAGATGATGGTGATTACCACGATGAGTTCCGATAAATTCATGTTAGGTAAAGACAGCTCTTTTGTCCTGTGTTTGTTTTTATCAACATTTAGTGAATAGTTTTTCTGTAATGTTCTATTATCTTCCATTGCAGGATACCCAGAAAAGTTTGGCGCAAATCTAGTGACAAGGAATCAATATTTGAAGATTATGACACGATAGTTTAGATGTTTCGGCCATTTGTAGGTTCTCAGTCTCTATCCAGATGGGTTTTTTGGTGCGATGGAGACATTTATTGCTTCTTTCCATTCATATTATCTGCACGTTCTTATTTGCTGATAGGATCCACCGTGGCTTGTTGTAGAGTCACACCTGGATCAGTTGGAAGATGATAGGATCTCAACTTCATTGTATAATCTGTAGAATACTATACAAATGTTCAAATCACGGGTTCAGCCATCATTAATTAAGTAGAACATCTCAATTCTCAATGGATAATACATGTACCATAAGACTATAATGATCGTCATGATCCTAGTAACACTCTTGGAATATTTTTGGATCCAAGCAACAATCATATTGTTTAGCAAAACGTTGGTAAAAAAGGTAAACAATTTTGGACTTTTCGATAAGGGTAACAGAAAACTCCATTTCACTTGGTGATCAAATTGGTCCTCTTAAAATTTTTTATTAATTTGATATCTCAAAGCCAAAGTTTAAATGCCTTCTTTTTAAAATAATGAAAGTGAATGACTTTTTTTTAATGAGGTCACTACAATGCTGGAGATTCAAAGAGTTCGAAGTATTGAATTTGTGAAGAAGTCCTACATTACGTGCCATAAATAATTCTCTTCGGTATATATATTTATTGAACCGAGATTTAATATGATATCAATCACCTATTCTAGCAAAGCTGAAATCTAACAAAGTTGAAGATATTAATGATTGTGCAAAGTCGAAAATATTAATGGTTGTATATTTAATATAACATTTTCAAGTAAAATATTTGTCTAGCAAATAATCTGAATAATTGTTTTCTAATACAAAATCTGAAAACGTTGGAGCTTAAAATTTCAACGACAAGCTTTATTATAAAGTGTTAGCCTTACATGGATTGAGGAGACCGCGGCTGGTGTCTCGAACCTGACCCAACAGGTCATTACTACAGGTTGTTGGTTTGGTGATGCTTCGAATTCCAGTATTTTTGGTATAAGATCAAATCCACTGTAGGAAGGTGCACCATATGCCCCTGTTTCAATAAAAGACTAAACCCACTTGAAAATTTATTCATGGAAATAGTTAAATCAACCATTTTGATAAGAAAAATATTTAGTATACAACTAAAATATGTAAATAATCAATTATAAAGGAGTTGATTGGTTGACTACTTATTACACTTAAATAGTGAAGAAGTAAAATTATTTTGATAATTGACTCCGGTGTAATTTTGTTACATTTAAAATATTTTCCTTACATGTAATTGCTCAAACTTCACAGGATCATTAAGCTAAATGCATAACTAGATGTTTAGCATTCGTTGCCGTCATGTACTATTCCCAGTTACGTAGTTTATCTTGACACTCTGATCATAGTTCTTTTGTTAAAGCTAATACAGGTAGATTTTCTTGCAAAATTGATTATAAATTAATAGAAGATAAAACACAAAGTGAGTTACACTTGCATATAAAAAATTATAGTTCTATCAGAAATCTTATTAATAATAAAATCAACTCAAGTCCAAAGGAATTTGTCCCTTAGAGAAGTTGGCAATAACTTCCACCACACTGCTAGCAACCATTTTTTTAAGAATAAAAGACAAGATAGCTTATATCTGACAGTACTAATCCTTAAAAGTAATAAAATTGTCCCATGCACACGAATTCCAACTGTAACAAGTGTGTGCTCGTAAGTGTGCCTACTGAAAAGCAAATATCAGCTATTGTCAACTTCAAATCTAACACTACCATTAATCCTGCTATGATAGGTCAGAATTTAAAACTGTCCACGCCACTAAATAATTCTACCTGACAATAAACAAGTCAAGCACAAGATAAAAGATGGTACTACACATTGTTGGATCCCCTATGAGATGGTGCACCATTATCTTGCACTCTGCCACCAAAGACAAAACACCCTTTTATTTAGATTCAATTACATAAACACCTCTTGATGTTTACAAAATTATACTAAATACTTTTTCATTTTTAATATTATTTTACTATTATTATAGAGATTTTTACGTAATTTTTTCAAAATGAAAGGAAGTGGTAATATAATGTATAAAAAAACTGTCTTTTAAATAATTAGGAGATTTTGTATAAGGATTAAAAAGAATATGAAATGCTGATACAATCTCACAAAAATATAAGAAAATGTTTGTGTAATTTACTTTTTATTTATATATAGTTATATACTCATTCTTGTTAATTTACCTCCTAAACAGTTATATTGTGTGGTTGGTTTTCTCCACGTACCTATGAAAGCTACCAAGTATCCAAGTCCTTTTCTCTTTGTAATCACACAGTGGAGCTGGAATTGTCTGTATCCAGTTCTAAATTTCCCTATCATGAAAGGAAACAATACATTTCCACTTTCTATTTAACACTCTTTCCTTCATTGTCACCTTGTGCATGCTTTTAAGCTAAAATTTTAACCACCTTCTATCATAACTGAAACTTCTAGGAGTGAAAGTTTCAATGGCTGAAACCAATTATTTTGCAAGTCAGAGAAGCATCACAAGTCATTGGACTTGGAAATATATGAATAGTGTTAGTGAGAAAATGAAAAGGTATTCAGGTTTGGCATGGAAAACAGCAATTAATGTAGGGAAAGAGGATCCAAGAAGGGTGGTTCATTCTGTGAAAGTTGGCCTGGCTTTGACACTAGTTTCTTTGCTCTATCTAATAAAACCATTGTTTGAAGGGATTGGACAAAATGCCATGTCAGCTGTTCTGACTGTGGTTGTGGTGATGGAGTTTACTGTGGGTAAGGCTAGCTAATACTTATTCTCAAAACTTCAACTTTACTTCACACTAAACTACGGAACTAACCAATCAACTCACTCACCGAACAAAGTAATTTATTAAAGAATAATGTTCTTTCTTCTTTTATGGTTTTAGTCTTAATTTTATGTTGCATTTGCAGGAGCAACACTAGGCAAAGGACTGAATAGAGGATTGGGGACTCTGCTGGCAGGATCATTGGCATTTTTGGTTGAGTATGTTGGAGACATCCCTGGTCAGATGTTTCAAGCTGTTTTCATTGGTGCTGCAGTTTTTATCTTAGGTAAGTATACGTGATAACCAATATTACGTGAAAGAATCTTGGCTTGTTGTTTAATTAATCATTTGAAAGGGTGTTGGTGAATCAACGAAAAAATTAAGGGAGGAAATCTACTCTTGCATAAAAAATTCAAGATAGCATGGAGTCTGAATTAAAAGCCTATTGCTAAATAACACTCACTTAAAAGTAAAACTTTAAAACTTTCCTCTAGTGATACATAGCTAATATATATATATATATATATTTTGCATGTGTGTGGCGTAATTTTTTACCAAATATTTTTTTAAAAGTAGCATAAGTGCACAAGTTTATATACTCATCAATATAGTTTATAACAAAAATTTACAGTTAACTAATCAATTAACTCCTTGAATATATATTTATACGTATTTTTTTTATTAATTTTTTTTTTCTAACATTTTATAATTAATTATTTAGTTACATGTGTATTATAATTGTCTATTAAATATTTTTCTTATAATAAAGTCAAGAATGATTAGAGGACAACTGTGTGTATTTCTCTTTCTTTATATTTTATAATTGTAAATTCACAAATCCAAAATCTTTCGTATTTCACATATCCACAATACAAATTTCAAATTTTTTTGGAATTTTCTCTTCCAGATTTCAATTTTCCGTAAGTTTCTAGGTTTCACAAATCCAAAACTTTCTAGAATTCATAAATTTGTAGTATAAATTTCAGAAAATTTTGATTTTTTTCTTTCGGATTTTAGTTTTCTATAAGCTTCTAAATTTGACAAATCCAGAACCTTTCTGAATTCACAAATTTATAAGAAAAAAAAATAAAACTAAAACCCAACGGTTCAGATTGCACCCAAATAATTTCGGAAACAATAAAAAGAAAATCTTACCTCTCATAGGATAAGGGCCTCTTTACCATTTTCATAAAAGGGATGTTGCACAAAGGAAAAAATGCAAATGTAAGAAGAAAAACTCGCAGTAAGCACTAAATTTTTCTTATTGAAATAAGTAAAATTATGTTACTTGAAATATATTAAATACTTTCTTTTACATAAGACTACTGTGAAAAAGAAACTTAAGCTGGAGGAGTTAAAAGGGTCAAGCATAAAAGTCAAATAAATTGAAATAAATAATGTTATTTACACATTATTTCATATTTGTACAATTTCTTGTAGTGAACAGTCTTATATTATTTTGTACGAAAAACATATAGTTGATAATTACAATACACAAATAGAAATAATTATTTTGTGAGTGAGTTATGTATTATAATTAATTTATGAAGTAAAATTAATATTTTATTCATATCCGTCACACAAATGTGAGGTAACACATTTGGAGAGACAAAATTGATGTCTTGAACTTCCATTTAATCTAATTTCCCATGAAATCTATTGTTCGTTTTCTATCCTGTGATTGGAACTTCCCAGATGAGCCAATGTTTTATTTTTGTTGGCAGGAGTTATAACTACATATGTTAGATTCATCCCTCATATCAAGAAGAATTATGACTATGGTGTTATGGTCTTTCTCTTGACTTTTAATTTGATAACTGTATCAAGTTTCCGTGTCACTAATGTGTGGGGAATTGCAAAAGATCGCATAGCCACTATTGTCATAGGTGGTGGCCTATGTCTTGTAATGAGCCTATTGATATTTCCAAACTGGTCTGGGGAAGAACTCCATAACTCCACCATATCAAAGCTTGAAGGCCTAGCCATCTCTATAGAAGGTATTATATATGCATTGTGTCAAACTTGTGAAAACAAATAAAATGATGAATAGTTCTATTTAACTATGAACATAAAAAAAGGTGCTGATAAATTATTAGTTTGTCTTGGATCACTGCATGTTATTGTTATTTATCCTTACTAATCTTCATATTATACATGTTAAAGTGTTATTAATACATTTCTCGTAAACTAAAAAGCTTTAGTACGTGTCATATAGAGATTTGGTCAAGGTGGTATTCTTACCAAAAAATATTTGATAGACAATTACAATACACAGATAACCAGTTATAAGATGTGAAAAAAAATAAATACGTATACGTATATGATTTGTGAGTGAATTAACTGATTAGCTGTATACTAAAGTTGACTATGAAATAAAGTTATTCCTACCAATATGTATCACCGATGATCCAAAATATCATGCAGCTTGTGTCATGAGATATTTCAATGATTCTGAAAGTCAAGAAACTCTAGATGATCCATCTGAGGATTTGATTTACAAAGGTTACAAGGCTGTTCTAGATTCCAAAAGTAAAGATGAAACACTGGTAACTCACACTGTGCCCTTTCCTTGTGAAATTAATCATATCTGATACTAGTGTTTTCTTTGGTAGCATATCTTATATGAATGTGCATTTAATTAAACAGGCATTACAAGCAAGCTGGGAACCAAGGTGGTCAAGAAATTGGCACAGAATCCCTTGGAGGAAATATACAACAGTTGGAATTGCTCTTCGCCAATTTAGTTACACTGTTGTTGCACTACATGGCTGTCTGCTGTCTGAAATTCAGGTACTATATCTTAATTTAATCAACTAGTTTACAAAAAGAGTTACACTTACAAAAGGTTATAGATATAGTCCACAAGAGACTATTCAAGTTACAAGAAAAATGTTTCAGGTTTCTAATGATTGTAATGAATTACTTTGAGAAAATAGTCTTAAATTGACATCTAAAAAGTTTTTACAGTCATCTAATAAAAAATTGACATATAAAGTAAGTTTATTGACTTTTACAAAAACTATTTTAGAAGTCATAGCATACTTTGATTTTTGATTAAACAACAATGTAAGTGCATAGAACTTGAACTCTATCATGAACCTCGTGAGTTAAGTCTATTAGTAAAAATGAAAAGGACATCAACATTATTTTCTTGTATAGCTTAGGGTAAGAATATTATTATTTTTTGGTTATGTTGATAATCTATTGATATATGCTTTCATCTTTACATTTATTAAGGCACCAGGGTCTATTAAAGTTCTCTACAGAGACTCTTGCATCAAACTTGCAGAAGAAGTGTCTAAAGCATTAAGGGAACTGGCCAACAGTATAAGGAACAAACGTCAATTCTGCCATCAAGTACTATCTGAGAATCTGAATGAAGCTCTACAAAACCTCAATAATGACTTACAATCCCAACAACAACTCTTTGTAGGGTCAAATAATGGTAGAGGTGTAGCAGTTGCACACCCTGAAGAAGACACTAGATTCTCATTCTCAAGTGTTAGGAGTGATTGTTCTTCAATGTTTGAGTATAAATCCAGAGAAATTTCTGGTGAACTTTCAATGGAAGGACAGAAAAAGGTTTTAAAGACTCTAAGGAGTAAGATTGCACTGACTAGCCTTCAGTTTTCAGAGGCATTGCCTTTTGCTGCTTTCACTTCTATGCTTGTGGAGATGGTGACAAAGCTGGATCGTGTCATAGATGCAGTTGAAGTCTTGGCCAAATTGTCACACTTCAGAGAGTTCAGTGATGAGATTTTTGTGACTTGTGAGAAACCAAAGATAGTTCATAATGACTTGCCTTCTCATGCATTAGATTGATACATAATCAATCCACTTGAACTGTTATGGGAGTCTATGTAAAATATATATTCTCCCTCAGGTTTTATGTTTATCATTCCATCCCAGAGTTAAGAGTTTGTGTGTGAATGTGAATAAGGCATATGTGGAATGAGAAATTATGTAGTTTTAGGTGCCTTTCACAGAAAAAGAAGTTATGAATTTTCGGTTTTCTTAAAGCAGAAATGTAATCAGCTGATAATAATTTCCTTGGCAGACTTTTTAATCACAAGATAGTAGTCTGTCTATTTGAATGCAATTTACTCTCCCAGTTTTATTATATTAACTTTATCTCACACCAAATTTTAATTCATAAATAATTTCAATACATAGGCAACTTAGACATAATATATATATAAGTAAATTTTTTTGTTCATATTTTATAACTAGTTATTTGGTGAATTACGGTCTATTTATTTTTTATAAATTTTATAAATATAAAGTAAGAGTGCGATTAAAATTAATATTTATTGATAAAGAATTAGTTAAAAAAAATTCATGCAAGTGCTTCAATTAAATAAACTTAATTCCTTGATTCAAATGTTACATATATGGTGTATCCTCCATTGATATTTCAAAAATTAATTTCCGAAATCTGTTCCAAAGTTTAGATTGTGGAAGCAAAATTGGTATGGCAGTGTTAAGTCCATTTGTTTTTATTTTGGCAACTAGAGAATAGCAATTAGGCCCCATTTGTTTTTATTTGGGCCATTCACAAAATTGTTGTTCAGTTTATTTCGATGGCCATTTATTTGCACAATTTTCTTTGTGTTTCGATTGCTATTGAGTAAATTCAGAGTTTGTGAAGAAAAATTATGTATTTGATTTCCACAAAATGTATTTAAAAAAAAAAACAAGGTGCAGTAGAAGAGATACTAATTAAGTACACAGTGGGTTGATTTTTCATTAGTTCATTTTCGAATCGCATCAAAATTTTAGTCTCAAATCGCATTAGTCTGCGAAGAATTACAAGTTTGCATGGAATTTTGATCACCCTACCCTTATATGGCCTTAGATTACTATTTTCAAACTAGTAATTCTAAACTAAAATGTTGCTTAATTGATATTATAAATATTTTTATATTAGTAATCAATAGAAAAATGTTACCTAGTTAAAATTTTTTGACTATTAAACCTTCATTGGGCTGACAAATATACAATTTCAAGATATTTATAGAAACCCAATCCAATAATAGTGAAAACAATTGTATTACTGTTTTATTTATATCTTCTTAAATAATTAGGCTTTGTTAGATCTAGAAAGGCTTTTAGAGGCTCTTAAGTTTAGCCCTTTCAATTAAATTAAATAAAATTTTAAAGTCTAGCCTAACTTTTTGGTAAAAAAATAACAATATTGAATTCTTTTAATACAAGGTAGAAATTATCTTGGATTAATAACAGTCATGTTCCTGCAGAAACCAAGAATTTGAAATGAAGAAACTCAGTGATCATTTTAGCTTCATTGGCAGAAGAAACCAATAATTCCCACTTTCTAGATATTTACTCTAAATGGTTCAAACATTTTATGCTGCATTCCAATATAATATAGCCTAATCCTCTAAATTAGATGCTCAATTTAGAATGTACTGAACTTTTAATCGCCACCATATAAAAATGTTTAGTTTATACCTTCTTTTGTCAAAAATGAACAGCCTAGAATCACTTTTGATAAGTGAACTTTATAGCCTTTGTCAACATGACTTATCTACCATCACCAAACTATTTTTTTAATTTTCAGAAGAAACGACAACATAGCTGAATTCGGAGCACTAGATTTAGTCTGATAAAGTAGTCACATTCATACAAAGAATAACAACTGTACTTGCAACACATAAAGCAAACATCAGCTGTTGTCAATTTCTTTATTAAACAAAATAGGCATAAACCCTGTTGTGCCATGTTAGTAGTCCACGTTAGTCTAGACAATTCTATTTAACAAATGAATACCTAAAACTTTGAATAAAAAGAGAGACAATATATTGAAGGACACCTACATTAAGGTGCCCCGTGTCACTTCCACACTGAAAAGTAACAATGCCTTTATTTATAGGACAAAATTTATGATGAAGATTTCATGAAAAAAACAAAATAGTATATACAAGTGGTGTACAATTATCTGTCATAAGTTTGACAAATTCTAAGTTTTTAAGATGGTTCTCATAGTTATTGGATCACATGCTATTAAGCCGTTAACTAACTACACATAAATCTTCAGCATTATAAACTTTTCTCTCGATTTCTTCAGTCTTTTTGAGAAAAAGGGTTGTGGAAACTTACAGCACAACCCTTTATTACAAGGTTTATGGGGTGAAAATTTTGATTGAAAACAATATCAAAAAAAAAAAAAAGAAAAAACTTATTGAATTGCATTTTTTTTTCTATTATATTATATAACTTTCTGATCATCACCTTCACCAATTTGATAACAACAAGTTTCTGTGAGATTGATTTTCTCCACTGAACATTGACTCTAAATATTTGTGAAAGCTACCACCTTGTATCTTTCTGTTATAAGCACACTTGATTGCACCAGCAAAACCGCTGGAACTATCTGTATCCATTTTATAATTAGTCCCCATTATCAAGAAGAAAAAAACAAGTTTTCTTTGTCACCTTGTGCAAGATTTTAAGCTAAACATAACATATCCTCGGTCATATTACATATATAAGTGAAGCATTAGTGATTGATTGGCTTTGAAAGTTTCAATGGCTGAAACCAACACAAGTAACAGCAGCTCTAGGCAAAGGAAATATAATTCTGGCTTTGCTGATAAGGTGAAAAGATTTCCTGGTTTGGCAAGAAAGACAATATGGAAGGTTGGCCAAGAGGATCCAAGAAGGGTGGTTCATGCTTTCAAAGTTGGTTTGGCTTTGACACTAGTTTCTTTGTTGTATCTGATGGAACCATTGTTCAAAGGGATAGGTTCAAATGCTATGTGGGCTGTCATGACAGTGGTTGTGGTGATGGAGTTCACTGTAGGTAAGGCTATTTGAGTCTCATTGTTGTGTTTTTAGATCACAGCTTCAATAGGTATTGAAGGATCCACTTTTTCATCTTTTTGGTTTTCCTCTGATGCAGGGGCAACATTATCCAAAGGACTAAATAGAGGATTTGGGACTCTGTTGGCTGGATCATTGGCATTTCTTATTGAGTATATTGCAACTCTCCCTGGTCAGATTTTTAAAGCAACTTTCATTGGTGCTGCAGTTTTTGCGATAGGTAAGCATTCACTATTATGTCATGAAAGAAACTTGCTTTGTAGTTTAAAAATAATATGAAAGGCTTTAGAAGAATTACCAAAATAGAGATAACCTCTTCCATACTGAATTCTGGTAAGTTGATTATGATGTTTCTTATATATATAGGCATATAGTTCCATGTCACAAAAGTATCTATTTGTTGAATTTTTAAGAGAAACTAAATTGATAAGGTAAACTTGTGACTATCACACTATGCACATTACACAACCCTTGAATTTACAGTTCAAGTAGGATGGTATTAATTCTTGGCCTTTTGTTTTTATTAACCTCAAAAGCAAAGAACTTGTAATTAATCAAGTTTTATGTCACAGTTACCATTTTTATTTTTTGAGTCATTGGTTCACTTTTGGTTGGCAGGAGCACTGACTACTTATGTGAGGTTCATCCCCTATATCAAGAAGAATTATGACTATGGTGTTCTGATCTTTCTCTTGACCTTTAATTTGATAATTATATCAAGCTACCGCGCTGAGAATGTCTGGAAAATTGCAAAAGATCGCGTTTCCACCATTGTCATAGGCTGTAGCCTATGTCTTATAATGACCCTTTTGGTATTTCCAAACTGGTCAGGAGAAGAGCTCCATAACTCCACCATATCAAAGCTTGAAGGATTAGCCAACTCTATAGAAGGTAGTTAAGGTGAACTTTAAAGCTATGAAAGTTTATGAAAAACAAATAGAAAAAGAGAAAAAGGTCTACACATTGATGGTATAAAGTATTTTTACACTGTCATCGAATCATTTCCCACCATATAATGAGTTTGTTGATTTTGATAACAATCACTCTAAAAGTTTCACTATCTGATTAATGATCGGTTGACAGTGTAAAACAGTTTTAAACTGTTGGTGTTTAGCTGCTAAACTCAAACAAATAACTGTTGAAGATTATTGTTTATCAAATATGAAGATACTATTATCTATATCACTGATGATCAAAAGAATTACGCAGTGTGTGTCATGAGATACTTTTATGATTCTGCATCACCAAAAAATGAAGATGATCCATCCGAGGATCCTATTTACGAAGGTTATAAGGCTGTTTTAGACTCCAAAACCAAAGATGAAACATTGGTAACTCAGTGCCCTTTTCTTTTTAAGTGAAACATGTCAAAAAATAGTGATTTGTTTAGGAGTGATGTGTGGAATTGTTGTATGGAATTGAACAGGCATTACAAGCAAGATGGGAACCAAGATACTCAAGATCTTGCCACAGAATCCCATGGCCTAGTTATGTAAAAATAGGAGCTGCTCTTCGCCATTTCAGTTACACTGTTGCAGCACTACATGGATGTCTACAGTCTGAACTTAAGGTTAGTAATCAAGTAGTTTAGAAGAAAAAAAAATTAACTTCAAAGAATAGTGTACAGTGTCAAATTAACTCAAATGTGTTTTTTTTTTTCTTCTACTGATTGAACTTTCAACTAAAAATAGAGTTATGATAGGGCTATGAAACTACTAAGAAATAGTCATGTAAACCGGTAGCTGTATTTTTAATCTTGTCCTTGTTATCTTTCATTTAATTCCAAGTGTATTAAATCATAATTCATACAAAGGATGACTGTGACAATTATTTTCAGATTAAAACAACTTAGTTGATCTTTGTCCTTATGCCAACTCATGTTTTCTTTTCCTCAAAAATTGCTTCCAATTGCTTCAATAATGTCCATCATTGAACTCCTTGACCTGGATTATCTGTCATGTTATTCATAGCACATGGCTAACACTCACTAGAAATATCAATCATTGATTAAGATCTAGGATCTAAATGATATTCAACAAGACCACTTTGTCTAGCACTCAAACATGAAATGGTCTACTTTATTTATTCTTTTAGCTAGCATCTTTAGAATTATCAGAATATAACTTCTTATTTGATTCTTATTATTCCAATCTTATTCTGTATTCCTCAATATACTTATTCATTAATATTTGATTCTTAAGACACCAAAATCAATTCTTGCCTGGTACAAAGACTCTTGCATCAACCTTTCTGAGGAAGTATCAAAAGTACTAAGAGAACTGGCCAACAGCATAAGGAACAATCGTGAATTCTGCCCTGAAACACTCTCCAACAATCTCAATGAAGCATTACAAGACCTTGACGATGCCTTAAAATCACATCCACAACTTGTACTAGGCTCAATGAATGGTCGAACTCATACCCCGGGCACACCAGTTCAAGCATTTCCACATCCTGAACCAAAGCTTGAAGTGTGCACTAGTAGCCTCTCATTTTCAAGTTTTAAGAGTGATACTTGTTCACCACGTCAACTTCCCAAAAAGGTTTTAAGGACACAAAAGAGTACTCTTGCCATCAGGAGCCTTGAATTCTCAGAAGCATTGCCCTTTGCTGCTTTCACTTCTTTGCTTCTTGAGATGGTGGCTAAACTCGATCACGTTATGGAAGAAGTTCAAGAGTTAGGCCGAAAGGCACACTATAGAGAGTACAAAAATGAGATTGTTGTGCATTGTGAGAAACCAAAGTTGAATATGGCTGAGAATGACTTGCCTTCTTATGGAGGAGAGTAGTTAGCAGTTAGTACAAAATCCAAAGTAATTGAGCAAATACATGCATACACGGGGAAAATGTTTGGTAGAAAATTGTAATACGCAGACAACTAGACAACTAGTTATAAAATGTGAAGAAAGAGAAATACGTGTATGTTCTGTGAGTGAGTCGGCTGGTTGGCTGCGTATTGCAGTTGGATGCCAAGTAAAGTCGCATACATAGTTGCGTGCATGTATACATATAAATACATATTTGTTTGTGTTAAGGAACTTGCTAGTCTTTCTAGATGGAAAAGGTGTACTAGGAATGCTTCTTGGTATGTTATAGCTAGCTTGCTTTGATTTAGTTGAGTGCTGTTTACATTGGCTATGTTTCATTTGAGATTTCTCACAAGCCACGTGCATATGAATTAGGGAAGCATAAGATATGTACATCTGAGTATATGATTAGCTTATGGATTTGAGGGATGTTTGGAGAACAAATCTCACCATTGTAAGATAAAAATAAATAAAAAATTATGTAGGTTTTATGAGTTAAAAGTGGTAAGACAAACACGCCATTATTAAAAATTAATAATTATATTTGTACATTTACTTTCCTTTTCATCTATTTTTTTTCTTAATTATAATTTGAAATTTTCTGCATTCTCTCTTAAAAATCACAAAATCATGAAATAGGGTAATTAAAGTTCCGATGATACGTAACAAAATTTTTCAATTTACGAAAATGAGTTAATAAAATTTAGTTGTCACAAAAATGACCAACATCATAGTAATATAAAATTATTCAATAATTTCTCCTCGTCACAAAGGTAAGAAATTGGTAACCTATACAAATGGCGAAAATTTGTTTCCATTTGAGAACTTCCACATAGATTTCTTTGTGACTTTTTGAGATATATCATTTAATTTTACCTAAGTTTCAAGTATATGCTACTTATTTAAAAGATGAAAAATATTTGAAATAAAATCTTCTTTAAACAGAAAGATAAATGAAAGGTGTTTACTCTTGTGCAGTTGATTACTTAATAATATCATCATGCTTTGACATTTTTAAAAATATAACAATATTACGCATGCAATCTTATTAAATAGTACATGTTTTTAAAAAAAAAAGTAAATGTTTGATTGACAACTCTAATAGATATTCAACCATGATAACAGTTAAAAGAAAAAAAAATCATAAACTTAATTAATTAATTATGTATTAAAATTGATTACGTATTAAAATTGGAGTTCACGTGGCATTACTTTTTACAAAAGACATCACTCTTTATTATCTAAAGAACATCTGATAAGAGTTACAAAGACAAATCCACATTGAATTGGAAGATCAAACAAACAGTGAGATAGTACTAAATTATTCATGAGCAAGTAAAACCAGTTGTTTGCCAGCACTACGACCTTCAAACATTGCTTCTAGTGCAGCTGGCCCACTCTCAATACCCTCAGTTATGTCTTCAACGTATGTTATCTTTCCTTCCTTAATATAAGGCAAAATAGTATCCAAAAACTTAGGATAAAGGTGATAATAATCATAGACTGTGAAGGCTTCTATTTTGATCTGCTTATATATGATATGCACTAAGTTCTTTATGCCTTGAGGCTCATCAAGATCATACTGTGAGATCATTCCAGCCACAGCAATTCGACCACGCCTTCTCATGTTAAGAAGGGCTGCTTCAAGAGTGTCTCCCCCAACATTGTCAAAGTAAATGTCAATGCCTTCAGGGAAGTACCTATCACCAATTCAAGCACAATAGTATGAGTGTTTATTATGATAAGTAATCTTAAGATAATTTGAAGTTATGAATTTAAATGCTAAATTTCAACTATGTATTAACCTCTTCAAAGTTGCATCCAGGTCTTGTTCCTCCTTGTAATTAAAAGCCTCATCAAAACCAAGCTTATTCTTCAAAATTTCAACCTTATTAACACCAAAAACAGAAAAATTAACTGAGATTGTTGTTCAAACTATACAAGGACAGTTGTTATACAGTGTAAGATTTCTACCTTATCGTTACTTCCAGCACTTCCAACAACATAGCAGCCCAATAATTTTGCTAATTGACCAACAAGTTGACCAACTGCACCAAATGCTGAAGATATAAACACATAATCTCCTTTCTTAGGGACCCCAACTTCATAGAATCCTGCATAAGCAGTCATACCAGGCATACCTGCAAGAGAAAAGTTCACAGACAGATAACACCTAGTTAGTGTAATATGCTGGTGTTAAAGAATTGCCATTTGCCAAACCTATCTATGTATGAAAAGGAAAAGATATTGATCTCAAGTGATTTACCAAGAAGTCCAGTATAATAGGAAAGAGGAATATCTGTATGCTCAATTTTGAAAAGGCTATCAGTCATGGTGGTAATGATACTGTACTCTTCCCAATTTGTAACTCCCCACACCAAGTCTCCTTTTTCGAAGTCTGGATGTTTTGAATCCAACACTTTACTTACTCCATAACCAATTATTGGCTGAAAGTAAATTTTCAACACCACAAATTAAATCTTAGAAAAAGTCAGACACTACTTCTATTAAATTATAACTAGATCAATTAGAAAAAATAAAGACAAACCAAAAAAATAACATGGATTATATATAAAGGGTTGCGAAAGTGTGTGCTTACTGAATCAGGAGAGAAGGAATAGAAGAGTCTAGTTTTAGCTGTTGTCTTGCTTCCTCTCATGTAAGGATCACACGATAAATAGAGGTTTTTTACCAGCACAGCATTTGTAGCTTCTGGAGGAAGTTGTAAGGTTATGGTAGAGGTGTGCAAATACATGTCTGTTTGTTTTGGATTACCAGTTATGTGACCTGCAGCCAGAACCTGTTTGTTGCTCACTTGCTCTTCTACTTGTGCCATTGTTTTGGTTTTTGAATTGATCTTAATTTTCCTTTACAGCTCTTGTATGTTGTGTGTATGTTCCCAAGTGTTATGGAGATGTCAGAGGCTGTTTTTTTCCCTTTGTATTTATAGGGTGGTGGTAAGGAGACTCGTGAGCAATCTAAGGAAAAGGTCAAAATGTGTTCTTCAGATTTTTCTCCTCACAAGCTGTTTTTGTAGACTTTGCTACTGACTTCTGGTTGCAGTTGAGTGCAGGATTATGTGCACGCATGTCAGTGCTCACGCCATCAGTATCATGTTCATTCATTGGTGATCAAGATAGATGATATACAACGTACCATATTCAGTAGTCAATAACGTTATGAATTAATAATAGTTTAATTAATCAATAGTATAATTCAGCTCACAACACACCCACCAGAGACACTTTGGTAATCATTAAAAAATAAAGATTCATGGTTACTGAGAGGTTTTATAATCTGATTTCAGACATTTGTTATTGCATCATTAATAGTGTTTAACTCATACAATGCATACTAAAAAAGTAAAATTAAAATATTTGAGTTTAAAGAGTAAAGAATGTGTAATGATTAAGGTTAGAGTTATCTAAAATGAACATAGACAATTGAATATTTCTTCCCGATCGTGGACTAATCACCATCCCATACGTCAATGGCTGCTTGATTAATAATCAAATGATTGAATTCAAAAACAGCCGCCCTTTCATCAGCTTGTAAAATAAACAAACTCGTGTGCCCTTACAAAATCAGATTAGTGTAGCACTTTTCAATAATAGAGGTTATTTTAAGTTTGTAAAATAAAATAACCACTCAAAAGCAAAAGCCATCATTAATCATGGCTTTTGTTATGAATTAATTAGGGCTTCTATTTGTCAGATTTTAGGACTCGGATTAGTAGGGCAAAGTGATTTCTATACGTTATTCAATCAAACATCAAGGGATGGGAACGGATTTTACATTTGAAAAAGTTGAAGATAAAATGAAGTGAATCACGAATCGGCACCATGTTAAATATCATACATTAACACCGTATACCTTCAATTACTCTTTCACATATAAAACTCTCTTCAGCATTTAAGGTTACAAAGCAACATGGCTATTAAATCCAGCACAAAAAAACTAGAGGCATGGAAATTTCATTGTTCCTTTGCTTTCTTACGAGCCAGAAAACGCTCTTTTGCTGCTGCAACGGCATCTTGACTTCTTTTGTGATGATCGGGCTTTGGTTCAGAAGCCGACGGTTGGTTAACTGAACTCTTTTCTTCCATAGAAGCCTCAGGATTTGGCTTCGGATCCAAAGGATTGAAACTTCTATCCGAAGGCTTAGAAGCTTCACCCTCATTCCCAATCTTTTCTCTTGGGGACTCTGCTGGTGAACTTGACTTGCCCAATGAGTGTTGCATTTCAATGGATGCAATATCATGTTGATGCTGATTTGATGCATCAGGGCTCACTTCCTCATGGGTCTCTGCAGCCCTATGCTTAACCTGATTCTCGCGTTTTCTCGCTTGAGCATCTTCTGCTCCATAAGCAACATTTTTACCAAGATTTGAGTAAAAATCTAGCAAGAAGTCCTCTTTCTTGGTAACCTATACATATATTAAAACACAAAAAATGTCAATGATTTAAAATACAGAGATAGGAGTTAAACCATAAAAAAACCATGCAATTTTAATTAAAATATGAAAATAGAATGAAGATTATGAGAAATTTAAAAATCAGGAACATACATCATCTCTTTCCTCTTGAAGTTCACGCAAACGTTCAAGCTCCATTTGTCTCTCTCGCTCAGCAAGCTTCTTTCTATATGCTTCTGTAATAAATTTGTCTTTGTTAGCATAGAGATGGTCATCTTTGCTTCTCTCTTTGGCAATCTTTTTCTCATAAACAATCTCACGGTACTGCTCTCGCTCTTTTGCCTTTTTAATCAGATTTTGGATATATTTTGGCTGCATTACAAAGAGTACAGATCGATGCGTACCAATGTCATTTAATCAAACCAACCAAAGTGAACACTAGGTCTCACAAAAGTAAAACAAGATAATAAATTTAAACAAAATATTAAAAAGGAATAAGCACATAGCCTATTTGACACCTATTACCAAACATTTTCACTATTCTAACAATGTGTTGACAATGAAACTTCCAAACCTTGAAAGATGTTGTATTGATACATTTCAAACACCAATACCCAGACTGACACTAACTTTATACAGTACACTTTCAAAAGGAGAAAATATTAAATCTGAAAATCTCACAATCTTGATTCTATTCAAACTATGAAGTTACTTTAACACATCAGGAACATGTTACCATATGCTACCAGATGATCTACCTATCTGTTATCTGTATATATGCCTCCTCTTATATAGGATTTTTCTGTGTCGTTGTGTCATCCAACGTGTCCTATGTCATATATCACTACCCCACCAAAAGTCCAAAACAAAAAAAGGGTACTCAAAATTAAAGATGATTTTGGAAATTTTTGTCATATAAAACACCTAGATTACTTAAGATATATGGAAGACAACCCAACAGAAAGTAATTTGATATCAAAATATGAAAGGACTTCATAGCTATCTCTGTACGGACAGAGCCAGTCTTCTAAATAAATGAAAGGAGCTTTCTATCCAAAAACAAAAAGAAAAGAAAAATACAACTTGTATCTTTATGTTTCTGATCACCAGTCATCATAATTACAATGAAAGTTGGCACAGATGTTGACTTTCTCTCTATATATGATTCAGCAGAATTGTAAACATACCTTTCTATCTTCACGTTCTTGTATCACTGGACGAGCAACTTTCTCTTTCATTTTGTCATAGACTCCATCATAATCAAATACGGACGGATCTTCCTCCAAGGCTTTCTTTTGCTGCTCCTCAACCTTAAAAAAGGAAAAACCAAATGGATATTAAGATCATAACACAGACAAACAAATACAATAGTCACAATAACCGATTCCGGTTCGAAAAGAATCAAACACCAAGTAAGCCATTACACCAAGATCAATTAAACTTACTTCCTTGAGACGTTTATTCTTGCTAGCCTGGAGAGCAATTTCTCTCTCAACATTATCCTCATCATCATCATTAAAACCAAAAGGCGTGGCGAGGGGAGGCCTTGGCGGCGGCTTCTTCGGCTTAGCTGACCTAATGTTCAGACCATACTTGCTCATTTCACCAAGGTTCTTCTTCACTGCAAATTCACACACAATGAAGCTTCAATTGCTTGTATCAATTCATTCCAATTTCATTTGAATCAAAGCAGAAAACCTAAACTTCATCTATTTCCTTTAGGACAGTCAAATCAAAGATTCTTCTCCTCCAAACTGAGGACACAATTTAGAGGATTAATATTTAATAAACAGCAATTATAACCAGTTATTAGAAAATCAATGGTTAAGATTGCGCAAACTACTTGCACGTGTACATCAAACTACGAATTTGTCAAAAACAATCTAAATCATTATTATAACTATAAGTCTATAAATTGCAATTATCATTATCCCTAAAAATCTTAACACAACAAAATGAAAAATCAAAAGACAAGGTAAGGAAAAGTGGAAGGATAACGTTACCTAGCTGTGAATCACTTCGCCGCGCAAGGAGGAGGTTCCGGCGACGGTGACGCGGTGCTCGCGCGCTGCACGTGTTGTCGCGTCTCTCACGCTTTCTACTCTAAACTCGTAAAGGAGAAAAATCAAAAAACGTCACCGAACTACGTTGCACGCATCGTGTCGTGATAAGTGAGTAACGGGCCGTATCTTTTACTTCACGGCCCGTAAAGAATTGGGCTGGGCTAATAAAATCCCTCTTTGAATTGGGCTGGTCCAATGATTGAAAAACCCCATCTAAATTGGTTTTTCTTTTTCTTATACAACGAAGATCCTACATATTAGCCCAATTCTTAGATCCTACATATATTATTTAAGGGTTAATAATTTTTTTAGTTTCTTTACTCTTTTAAGTTTCAACTTTTAATCCTTTAAATATTTTACCTAATTTTAATATTTTTTATTTTTTATTAATATTTTTAATCATTAATATTAAATATTAACATGAAAAAGTCACAATATCTACTTTTACATGTCACACTAGTTTTTGAATGTTTTAATTTAATGATACCAACTAAAAATATTAATAAAAATAAAAAAAAAACTAAGATATAGCAAAATATTTTAGAAATATTAAATACTCAAAGAACCAAAAACTGTTTTAAACTTTTTATCGCTAAACTGACTCTGTTAATCTGGGGGTATTTCTCGTAATTCTGCACATAACTTGATTCAAAATTATATAATGTTTTAAAATTATTTATTATAAATTTAAAATATGGAATATATTAAAAGTATATTTATTATATATTTTACTTATAATATACTTCAACATTTCAAAAAAAAATCATAATATAATATATATTAAAAAATACTTATGGTAGATTTAATTATATTAAAAGCAACCGTTTGTTTTAAAATGCGCATACTAGCTAAAGTTATATTGTGGTAAACTGTGATAACGAGGTATTGTAATTAACGAGGTTGGTTATAATTGTAATTGAAATTTAGATAAAAGACAACAACTCCTAAAACAAAATTCTGAAAAAACCGATGGTGAATAAGAAGGAACTTTCACGATGCTTGTCGCATCTTTCATCATTTTGTACACGGCTAACTATAGAATACAAAATGGAGCAATAATTAGTCTAGTATTATAGTATATTTTTTAAAATATATTGTGTGACACACTTCTAACTATTATTTCAGTGATTAAATCCTCTTTTAAATATAATCTTAACAAGGTAATTATATCGTGTTTTTTTCTAAAAAAAGAAAAATTAAAATTAGTGTGTTTAAAGTTACACGTCGATAAATATTAAAAAGAAAGACAGAGAGTGATATAGTTTCTTTATATTTTTAAATTTATAAAAAAAAGTCTTTAAATTTATTAAAAAAAATTATACTTTAGATAATTAACGTCAAACATATAAGGTTTATAATTATAAAATTTTTCATTTTTTCTGTTGGAAAATAATATATTTGGAGAGAATTTTTCCTGTTAAAAAATTATATTTGAAAAAGATTTGTAGTATTTTTTGTGTATTTTTTTTCTTTCAGTTAAAAATTGTATTAATCTCTATCTTTATTCCTTGAGAGTAGAAAGAAAAGAGTAACACGCAAGACTGGTAACTAGAATTGATAAGTTCAATGAATGGTACAAGATGCAATGATTTGGAAAGAATTGGAATCACCGTCCATGACTTGGTCCAAGATATGACTCAGTCCAAGATAAGATGAATGTGAATATAAAGTTTGATGTAGCATTTTTAGATTGCAAAGTAAGAATGGGAGAGGTGCAATTACTTGGATTTTGGTCAAGCCCTTTCGTTCATAGAGTCATATGGGCTCTAAAGTTGAAGGGTATTGATTATGAGTTCATAGAGGTTGAGAGGCACAACAAGAGTGAGTTACTTCTTAAATCGAATCCAGTTTATAAGAAAGTCCCTGTGCTTATTCATGGAGGCAAAGCACTTGCTGAGTCTGTTGTTATTCTTGAATACATCGAAGAAACATGGCCACAGAATCCATTACTTCCTACTCACACCCATGAGAGAGCCTTAGCTCGCTTTTGGATTAAATTTGGAGAGGATTCGGTAATCTTTTCTACTTCACTTTAATTCACTTTTTGCTGATTTAATTGTGATCAATCCATTGTATCACATGATTCTATCCACTTTGAGAAATATTATTTATTATTTCTTAGTTTTTATTTGTGTTTATGTTCCGAACAATATTTATAATTGAAATATATAAATATACAGATAATTAATTATAAGACGTGAATGAATTGATTTATTAATTATATATTAGAGCTGACTGTAAAATAAAGTTAATTTTTTCTATATATATATATAATCTTAATTTTTTCTATTTTTTAATATTATTAGATTTTAATGATAATTTCTTCAGAAATTGTTAATTTATGGTGATTTTTTTATTAGTTTGTAGTAAAAATCATAAGTTAAAATTCTAATTATTTTCACTTGAATGGTGTTGTTCATTTTGATTTTCCAGATTGCCTCTATCACTGATTTGTTTCTCCGACCCTCTAAAAATGAACAAGAAAGAGAAATTGCAAGAGAAAAGGCACAAGAAAAGATCATGGTAATGGAAGAACAAGGTTTAGGAGACAAGAAATTCTTTGGAGGAAACAATATTGGAATGGTGGATATAGTATATGGATGCCTAAGTCATTGGTTAGAAGGGTTGCAGGAAATTGTTGGGCTCAAACTGATTGACCCAAACAAATTTCCTCGATTGTATGCATGGACTCAAAATTTTAAACAAGTTCATGTCATCAAAGAAAATCTTCCTGATTATGACAAACTTTTGATCCACCTTCAAAAACGTACGCAGGAATATGTTACATAGTGCCAAAATATACATGATTAGAAATAAAAAAAACATACTATCATGCATAAGATTTTATGTTAAAAAATCTTATTATCTTAGCAAAAGAAAGTCAATGAATAAACACATGATATTATTATCATTATCAGCATTTCTTTCTTTTACTTGCATAGACATATTTTAGAATATGAGAAACACAACATCTATATAAAAAGGATTTTTGTATATTTTATTCCATCGCACTATATTTTAAATCTATATAATAAATGTATTTAAATTTTAAATAATAGATGTATTTAAATTTTAAATAACATATGTTAAACACTGAATTTTACTATTTATCCTGTGTAGAACATTTTTTTTTTTAACTTTTTTTAGAAACATTTTTATACTCTTTGATCTCATAGTTTTGGTGGTCTTTTCACGTTTTCGTGTACCTTCATTTTATTTTTTCCCCTAAAATTTTACGTTGATCCATATTATATTATTCTTATTTCCCTCTAATATAAAAATTTTTATTTTACATATCTTTATATTTTTGTATAATTTTTTTTATTGCGTAATCATATCTTTGTTAATAACCGTGAATTGAATGAAGATTGTTGTTATACTAAACTATCATAGTAATTATTTCCTAATTTTATTTCAGCTAATAACTCTATTATTGTATATCACGTTATTAATTAAATGTTTTTTAATTAGTTCAAACTTATTTTTTAAAAAAAATTAGAAATTATAATTAAAAATACAAAGACATAACTAACAATTTTATAATTGTAGAAAGATTAAATTATCTAATAGGACAAAAATAAACTGTAACAAGAAATATTTATTGACTTAAATAGGTTTAAAATTATACATATATTAATTAACTAAATAAACATTATAATTATCAATTAGTACACAATCTGAATGGAGGGACCACCGTTCAACATTATTGTAACTTCTTTTTAAAAGAAAATTTACAAAGTGGCGAATGAGCAAATAAAATTATTGTTGCAAAGTCACCGTTGCCAAGTGAATATTCTGATTTAAAGACACGTCCATTCGTTTTAGGTGTAGACTATTTTTCTATTTTTAAACTGATTTAAAATATTTCTAGCAAAAAAAATATTTAAAAAATTATTTTAATGCTATAAATTTATTTCTTCATTTATGAGTGTTTGTGAATATAAATGAATTATATAATTAAAATTTAGTCTAATTAATGAATTATTAATTTACTAATAATTTACAAATTTAAAGATTTAACATATTTAAATATTAAGTAAAATAGTTCAATAAAATTTCCTTTTATAATAATATAATTAAACAGAGAAAAATATTAAAAATAAATTATTCTCACTCCTATGTTGTTCAAGACTACACTCGATCGGTGTCTTTTTGTTTTTTGGTTGTAATATTTTTAAAAAATTAGAGAGAATTAATTTAATATATAAAGAATATATCAACTTAATATTTTCTAAACAATTAAGAAGGTTTTGTGCAAAGATGATTACACAATATAATTAAAAAACATGAGTAGGATATGTAATTATGTCAAAAATAATTAAATTTAAAGATGACTATAAAATTTATGACTTGGGAACCGTTTTCTTTCAAGAAGATATAAGAACCTACCCAAATCAATTTAAAATTAAATGTACATTTAGAAGATTAAAATAATAATTCAAAATCTAACTTTGTACCTTGAGAAGATTAAAATATACATGCATTTTGTACCATCTAATTAATGAGATTTTGGTAGTTAATTTGCATGGTCTTCAACCAAACCTTATAATTAATTATCTAACTTTTTTTCTTGGACGGTGAGTTTTGTCATCTTATAATGGTTACAAATCGATAACATTATATGTTTTCAATTAACAAATATATGTGTTTGACGTCGAATTGTCATATAGAAACTACGCAGATATATTTGAAATTTCAAGCATCTTGAACTTTGATTTGGCTCTATATATGCATGCCATTAGAAAAGTGGAAACCCTCATTTGATTAATCTAATATCTTTGTATTCATGTATATCATATATGTTCTTTTTCCATTGTTAACAAACAACAATTCACTTCATAAATTCTGAAGCTTAATCACTACGGTACCCAAAATAAAGTTCCATTTTCATTCAAACCAAAGAATAATAATGATTTCGTTTTGAACTTCTTCAAAGAGAGAAATCTAACATAGATTTTATATAATAATTTTCTATAATGCAATTTATTATTGTGACTTTCTTTTCACGGTTAGAAAAAAGAATCATAATTATTAATGTTATATGATATTTTATTTTGTGTAATGGTCATAGTATGTCCACTTAATGAAGCCAGCAAAAACTACAACACTATCTTTTTCAATCAAAATAGACGAATTATTAGTATGTGGATCATATTCTGTACCTGCTTTTGGTTGTTGGCCTCAAGTAAAAGAGTTTATTCTCTACAAGTTATCTAACATGTAAATTTAGATCACAAGCTAAAGAATATTTGATACAAAATCGCGTGACAATTAATTTCAAAATATAAAAAAAATTAATAGAAAAAGTATGCGTATATATATTTTATTATAAATGTGTTGATTGATTAATTACGTATTAAATTTAATCGCAAAATAAACCCATTCGAATGCAAAATGCTTATATATTCAACTCACCTAAACTTCTAATAGGCCATAAATCATAATAGTCTCTCCCATGGAAAATTCTGAACATTTTTATTGGATAATTTTATTATTTTAAATTTTTAATCACTATTTTTTATCTATATATTATCATTAATAAAATTTAAAATTTAATTTAATTTCATACATAATTTTATGGAATATCATCATATTCTTTTAGTTATTTAAAAATTAAAAAATTTTAAATTTATTATTTTATCAAATTTTATTTTAAATTATACATATCTACTACTCATTTCCCATACATGATTTGTCTCCTATCTTAAAATAAAATTTCACGACATTCCCTTCTGACTTTGAGAAGAAGGAAAACTGTTGTTCATTCTCTTAAAATAAAAGAACAACTTTTAGGTAGTAATAATGACTCAATTATTGAGAACTCGTGCATGTCCTTGTACGTTCCTAAAACTTTATTGTTAATTTTATACTGTGTTTCTTTGTGACAAGCCCACTATTATCTCAGAATTTAACAATAATATCTTTCTTGGTTGGTCTTGTCGTATTAATAAGCATTAAAACATTTGAATATCCTTAGTATCTTGTCCCTCTAGCCCCTTTTATCACGCCATTATTTGTTTTTGTTCATATGTTTATTACATAACTATTATCGTGAGAACAAATCTTTAATGACATTTTATTTCGGAGAAGTGGAAACATGTTTATTTGTTTTTTTAAAATGACTTTATCCAATAGCAATAAGCATTAAATGCTAATGGTTTCGTCGTTTATTCTTTGGACATGGCATGTGCTTGCATCCTATACATTCAAGCTAAGCTAAGTGTGTCATACTTACAATGATGATAACTTATGTAAATTGGGTTGTCTCCGATTCTTTATTATCCAATAACTAAATTTGTATTGAAAAGTTTTCTCTTTATCAATGATTTTGATTTTTTTCTCTTTGTATATGATTAATGTTATCATATTTTCTTTCATTTGAGAACTAAATAATTTAGACTAAACTTTATTTTTCAAATGTTAGTTTATGCATGTCTATACATGTAAAGGGAAGAGAGAAGTTCATTTTTAAATTTGATTAAAAATAATAATAATTCTCATAATGTTAGGTAAAAATCATAACTATTGGATAGATCTATTATGTTAAAGTATTAAACCAAAGTTAAATAGTCGACTAATCTAAATATAATATGCTTTTATGTAATTAATCTAAATATGATATGCATTTATGTAAATGTTAATTTTTATATCTCGTCATTATTTAGGATAGTCAAAGTTATTGTCATATTATCAATAATAATTTTCATTATCAAATATAAAGTATTATTTATTTAATTAATTTAACGTACACTCTTAAATAAAGTTAAAACATCAATATCAATTTATATATTTACAAGAATAATTTTTTTATTAAAACTATTTAAAATTTGACTGTGTAAATTTATCGTAGCAGGGTACCAAATATGGAATTCAATTCCATCTTTTATTTTAACCATTTTTTATTTTTCTTAAAAAAAAGAAAAATATAGTTTAAGAAAACTCCATAAAAATCACAATGCACGTGGAAGGAAAATTTATAATATTATTTACTTTATGATTAACTAAATCCTAACCCATTTACCAAGGAAAATTGATTAAAAATAAAAGGAAGAGAAAGGATAGCCCCTAAGTTCCTAACCTAGATTACATATCACTCCAATCAATATTAGGTGCCAAATATTGTCATGCAAGGATGAGCTCAGCCGCCATATTAGAGATTTTTAATAATATCACATATTCTAAAGCAAACACTCTACTTTTAAACTATCAACCCACTTATTAAGGGTGAAAAAAGTTGATGTGAACTTTAATATAATTTTAATCTGTATTTTATCAATTAATCACAATAGAAGCATGGTTGGGCAAGAAAAAAAGCATCACTTTTTCAACCAACAAATATATAGTGTAAAATAACTAGTCAATACCTTACATATAATAGCAAAAGAATTATTGAACAAAAGAAAACAAGTCCACACAAACTCTTGCTAGCCAGATATGGATGAATAGGTGTCAAAAACCTAGAGCAAATTTCCCCTATTTATTAGCTTTGGCCATTTATTTGTAATATAAATTAATACTACCCCCATAGAGAAAAACAAAATATATCTATTTCTCGAAATAAAATTAACATTTATGATAAAAATTAATTAATCTTATTACTTTAATTTATTGATAATGATAAATTACATATAAATTAAATTTATTTCTTATATATAGAATTAGGAGTACTAATTTTTCTTTTTATATTATGACCAATTAAGCCCTGGCCTATAACTAATACTAGATTCATCATTAGAAAAAATAACTTAATTATTGAACTTGGTAAGTAAGTTTATATATCTTGTGAAAATAAAATAACTACGTTGTGGTCAAGTTTCTGCCATTTGTCCCACAATTCCACCAAACACTTTCTCTGAGTATTGGGATGTGAGGGTTTGGGAAAGGCTTCCTTACAAGACCATGATTGTGCTTGTGCTGATTTTGAGACTCACAGGCACTTGTAAAAGATACATTCATGTTGAGTTATCTTATTGTATGAATGCTAGTATTTTTCTCATACATTATACATGTATAATTTAATATACAAAATTTATCTAAACATATTCATATGATGTAATCAGAATACCAAAATTAATATTTTATATTAAAAATATTATAATGACATGCATACAAAATAAATATTAAATAATTTACGTAAATTTTAATATTTTTATTTGTGGATTAAATTTGTTCTTCAAAAATATTTTTTCATTAAAAGAAATTTTTTTTTTCATCAATTCAATAATAATATTTAAATAAAATAAATATATATAATGTTTGTGAGAAAAAAATGAGAATATATTAATCATTAATTATTAATTTTAATATTTTTATAATTAATAAAGTTAGGTTAATGGTAAATGTATTTTTATTTTAAAATACTTTCATAATAGTTATTAAGATTAGATTAATGATATTCAAACATCTTTGAATATCAAATACTCCACCAATACTTACTATTTCTCCTTATTTCTTTTTGTTAAATCACTTAATCTATCATCTCTACATTTTTTATCATCTCTTCAATCTCTCTAAGTGTATAATAACATTATGGCTGTCTAAAAATTATTTTTCTTAAAATTACTTGTAAAATAAGAAAAAAAAATATTAAAAAGGTTGATAAAAATAAAAAAAAGTCCAAAATAAAAGAGTATTAAATCAGAAAAAAAATGAAGTATGGATGATAAGGACATGCACGTACACATGATTGAAGAACAAAACATGTTGTGGTGTACATATGCACTTTCACTCTTTGTGTGTTTCGTATATAAATATATTGACCTTTGCTAACTGCCCTACACATCACGCGTGCGTGTCCTTTAACCACACCAACATCACCAATATTTCCTCGAATCATTAGGTACTGCACTTAGACTCTGTATCTTGTTAGTGCCTTTCTGGAACTTGCCCACATAAAAGTGTTGAAGCATTTTACAAGCACTAGGTTAGGTTTGAGAACACTTCAAATCTAACATCACTTGGTATAAAAATTCAAAAAAAAAAATATATTTGATAGACAATTAGAATACGTAAATAATTAGAAAATCAGTTATAAAATGTGAAGAGATAAACATGTATACGTATATATTCTGTTAGTAAGTTAACTGATTATCTGTGTATTATAGTTGACTGCGAAGTAAAGTTGCAAGTGAGAAAAGAAAAAAGAAATGTAAAATAAATGTGATAATTGATAAGTGAAAAATCATAAATATTTTACTAGCATCACATTTGGTGGGTGACTTCTTGAAGTTCTTTTTCTTTATTGTTGTACCTAAAGCCCATTGAAAGTTTCAAATCAAAAAGGCTAACATTATAAAACCAATATTTCATAATGTTCTCATTAAAAAAACAAAAGTCTTTCTTTCACTTTGGAGTTTTGAAGATTCACACTACTGAAGGAACGTATTGGATATTTGGATTAGACTCTTTAGAGAGTGAAAGAGAGAGAAAAAGGAGAAGATTTTATAATTGATCTTTGTTTATTTGAAGCAGAATGCAGAGCTGCAAAGTTGGAGCATATCCTAGTCAATAAAGTAATTAGGTTCCTCCTAATTCCCTAGTAAACCCGAACTAAGGAAAAAGAATAGTGACATTGCATGAATCATGAATGCGTCTAAAAGTGACACATATATGTTATATGCATAATACATAGCACAACAAATGAATTAATGTTTGGAATCTACAATTTTTTTCTTCCTACTTTCTACAAATCATTGATGGAAAAGTTGAGCCTGTATTCCATAACAACTAATTATTCTTTTCTCATCTATTGTATACCATCACCTTCAACCACCATAGTTTCACATTCTTGTACTGTTATAATGCAATTAAAAAAGCGCAGTACTATCTATACCAACTAAAATCAATAGTACCATGCCAGAAATGGAGAAGCTGGTGTAGTCATTCTACGAAACTGCACATTCCACTTATGTGGTTTCTTGTGTTGTTACCAATATCTTTTTTAGACTTAATTTCCATTAATATGATATTAACTAATCAACTTTATTTCACAACCAATTGTTATACACAATCAATCGACCAATTTACTCACAATATTTTTCTCTATTTACACTTTATAACTATTTACTCACAATATTTTTCTCTATTCACACTTTATAACTATTTACTCACAATATTTTTCTCTATTCACACTTTATAACTAGTTACTTGCATATTGTAAATTGTTTACGGAGTATTTTTCTTAACGAATTTGGATGCTTATTCTCTTTATCTTGTTAATGCTCAATGCTACTACCGTATGTCACTAAATTCTATTAATTATAATACCAAAGGTCTGTGTCCTTTTATTACTGTCTTCCCCCACATAACAGTAACAGTAATCCTCCTTTCTCTTCCTATTAAACAGATCACGTTGGCGTGACCCAAAAAAAGGGGCACATACACACACATACACGTCTGGTCGACCCTTGCTTTCCCTTCAAAGTTATGTCCTTTTCTCCAAAACCATGCTACAGGTTAATTTTAGTACAACTGATGGAAGCATAATTCTCATGGAGTAAATGAAAGACAACATTAAAATAAAAGTAAAAAAGAGGCACAAGCACTTCATGGATATCTCATTTGGGCATCGACATTCCTAACACGCACAATGTAATGAAGTAACCAGCAAGGTGAATGAATAAAGAAGAAAGTGGGTAAAGACAAAACATGCACAGTCAATATACAAAATCAATAGTTAATAAACATGATTTACTATATCAAAACCCATTAACATTATGGGCTGCACCACCATCACCATTCACCAGCAACTACCTTTCCATCTTGCTGTAACTCACCACTCCTCTCTCAACACCATTTTTATGCAATACCCTTTTCACTTACTCACTCAAACTTATATAAATCATTCCAAACACTAAACTACAAAAACAGAAACTTCTTCACTTTCAATTATTTCCACAGTAGACCTTTTTTTTCAGTTTCCCTCTACACACCCCAAAACCCAACCAAATAAATCCCTCCTCAGCTCTCACCCTCTCTCCTCACAACAATTTCATCCCAACTTCAAAACCAAACCAAACCAAACAGAACCCACTGACACCAACACCAACACCAAACATGTTCACAGTTCTGCTCCTCCTCTCACTCCTTCTAACAACTTCCACTTCCCACAACCTATCATACCCTCATTTCCAACAACTCAACGTCAAACAAATCCTCTTAGAAACCAAACTCACCCCAACCCAACACTCCAAACACTCACACTCACACTTTCAACCCAACACTCACACCAAAGAAAAATCACCTTCATCAGCAACATACAAACTCAAACTACTCCACAGAGACAAAGTTCCCACCTTTAACACCTCCCACGACCACAAAACCCGATTCAATGCACGAATGACCCGAGACACCAAAAGGGTCACCGCCCTCCTCCGCCGCGTCACCGCCGCAAAATCCACCCTTTTCCCAGAGGCATTCGGCTCCGACGTAATCTCCGGCATGAACCAAGGAAGCGGAGAATACTTCGTCAGAATCGGTGTCGGAAGCCCACCACGAAACCAATACGTAGTAATCGATTCCGGAAGCGACATTATATGGGTCCAATGCGAACCCTGCACCCAATGCTACCATCAATCCGACCCGGTTTTCAACCCGGCCGATTCATCTTCCTATGCCGGCGTCTCCTGCGCCTCCACCGTATGCACTCACGTCGAAAACTCCGGCTGCCGTGAGGGACGGTGTCGTTACGAAGTTTCCTACGGTGACGGTTCCTACACAAAAGGCACACTCGCTCTCGAAACCCTCACTTTCGGTAAAACCCTAATCCGAAACGTGGCAATCGGGTGCGGGCACCGTAATCAGGGAATGTTTGTTGGAGCAGCTGGGCTTTTGGGCCTGGGTAGTGGGCCTATGTCATTCGTGGGCCAGCTCGGAGGCCAAACGGGCCAGGCTTTTAGTTATTGTTTAGTAAGCAGGGGAACACAATCGTCCGGATCACTTGAATTCGGACTTGAAGCGATGCCAGTTGGGGCCGCATGGGTTCCTTTAGTCCATAACCCACGGGCCCAGAGTTTTTATTATATCGGGCTTTTGGGCCTGGGAGTTGGGGGTGTTCGGGTACCCATTTCCGAAGATGTTTTTAAATTAACTGAATTGGGTGAGGGTGGGGTTGTTATGGACACCGGCACCGCCGTGACGCGGCTTCCGACGGCGGCGTATGAGGCTTTTCGAGATGGGTTTATAGCCCAAACCACTAACTTGCCTCGGGCTACGGGAGTATCGATTTTTGACACGTGTTATGATTTGTTCGGGTTTGTGTCGGTTCGGGTTCCGACCGTTTCGTTTTATTTTTCGGATGGTCCTATATTGACCCTGCCAGCTAGGAATTTTTTGATTCCAGTGGATGACGTGGGAACTTTTTGCTTTGCTTTTGCACCTTCTCCTTCTGGGCTTTCCATCATAGGGAATATCCAACAAGAAGGGATTCAAATTTCAATTGATGGGGCTAATGGATATGTCGGATTTGGACCCAATGTTTGTTAAGTAAAAAGTGTAATATGTAACAAGTAATAAGTAATAACCATCCATGTATATGAAATGAACCAACTATATGAATTTTGCTAGTCTTAGTCATACGTCACATAATATTAATATATGCTGTATTATATAGTTTACGTGCATGTGGTAATTTATAATAATAATAAGTTATTCATGTTTAGCAAAAGTGTAAAAGTATGTGAAAAAGAAGTGCTTGTGGAAGTGGATATTTATAGTGTTTCTCTTTTTTTTATGCAAAAGTGGTGGACTCTACTTAATATATATAATTATATGTAATAAGGGGTCAAACATTCCTAGGGTAACTCTTAGTATCTCAAAAGAATCGTGGAAAAGTTTAGTTGCTGAAATGGGTATTTGAATAATCTTTATGATGTGGAGTTATATTTGAGGAGGGTCCAAGATGACACTTTTACTCAATTTGAAGATGAGAAATGATTTAGTCTAACCACTGAATGGAGGACATTGGCCTGACATCTTTTTTACCTTTTTTTTCTTTCTTTCTTTCACATATATTGATTCCCTCTTCTCTGTGTTAAAGCTGGTAGAGAAATTGAATGATGAGAGAAGGGGAGCCACCACTATTATAGACATGTGAAACCATCCATCACTAGGGACTCTGATTTACCTTTGTTGGGACCTTGAGTTGGAGTGCATTCGACCAATGACTTTTACAAAGGCAAAACCATTATTGCTTTTTTGAGGGATCTTACATTAAGATAAAACCACTCTTGCCCTTTTCTTTTTATTTCTTAATGTGGTTGATTATTAGCACCAAAAACAAGTACTTATATGTCCCGTTCACATCAATGTGTGATGTTGTACGTGGAATATGTGTGGTAATTTTAGCGGTGAAAAATGATACTTTTCTTGTCCATTCAAATGGTTCTGTGTTTGTAAACACTTTATAGGCCCACCATAAAGTAGAACCCTGTTGGTGAAAAATGGTGAAAGTAAGGGAATCAAGCATTGTACGTACGCTTTGATCACAGATTAAGATCGTGTAGGATATACATTAGTTAACAACAAATTTATATATAAAGTATATACTTTAGATTCACAAAAAGCACTTGATATCAAATGTTATTTTTCATGGACTTCTTATCACAATAAACCTTTTTTATGAATCAAAGAGAAATGTTAATAGGTTTTAAAAATGAAGAATTAATTTAAGTTCAATCTTTTTTAAATGTCAATAAATAAATAAATGAATAACCCGTGAGGTATATAGTCACTAATGCTCAACTTATGATTAGATTAAGTGAGAGGAATGTTATTACGAATTTCATAAAACTTGATAACTAGTTGTTAGGCATTTTGGTAAAGTCATTAAAACGGCGTGCCTACTAACTGAAGTTGACAATCAAGCTATTCATAAAATGAATATACAGCTAAACTAGAGAAAGTATTTACTTTTAACATAAATTTTATATTAAATTTACAACAATTCATACTTGTATTCTGGTATAAATCTAATTTTTACTATTAATAATTTCTCATTAAAATATTAAAATTCAATTTAAAAATAAAAATGATAAAGTAAAAAGTAAGCAATTAAGAAAATTAAATATAACAAATAGAGATAAAATAAATCAAATCAAATCTAATTTAAACTTAATAATTATATTTAAAGGGATAAAAAATAAAATTCAACATTCAATATATGAAATTAAAATAAGACATGTAACTCAATAAAAATAACATTAAAAAATGCTGTTATTGAAAAAGTCTTAAAATTACTCTCATCGAATGATGATTACTAAAAACATTTTCATTGAATATAAATATCCAAGTTTATAATACAAAAGTATTAAAAGAGAAAAGAAAAGAAAACTTGTACCAAATCGAATATATATAAAGTTATTCCACTAGATTACGAGTTCACAATTTTGTGAGTCAGAAAAAAAAGTTCACAACTAAGGAATTTTATCTAATAATTTTATTTCAATTAAAAACTTAACATTTATTCAATTTTACCTTAAATCAAATAATTACAAATAATAACGTTTTGCATTTAAACTCTTGAATTGTTTTTCAAAATATGAGATCACATGGATGCTACCAGCTAAGTGCAGGGTATATAATAATCAGTAATAATTGAGAAGTGTGTCTGGCATAACTATGTTTGGTGAAGATTATAAAAAGAAAACTGTACAGTATAAAAGGGAAGTTGCATAAGGTCATATTTTCATAAACCATATAATTTAATTAGAATAATTACAGGCCACCTTCAGCTACATAGCAGTTTGGAGGACAAAAATGCCCTTGTGGGCTTCTAAACAGATCAAGTTACCACTTTGATCAACCTATCATCAACTTGTTCATTGGATGTCAGCAGGCACTAACAAAATAGCCATACCCCTCCTCAAGAACCATCTCAACTCCATATCAAATCGCCCAAAACTAAACCTTAAATCATCATATCCTTCATGGCAAGAACAAGCAATCTAGACCATGAAAAGATATTTCAGATCATCCACTGTAAGACGAGTTCCAGATGCGCCAGCATGGTCTTCCCCAAAAGCAGATGCAACCATTTTTCTCTTTTCTTCCTGCAAGATGATGCAGCACAAGAACATCATCAAAACTTATCATTTGTCAGATGAGACTCATCTTTATTGCAGGTTAATTGTGCCATAAAAATGTCATCTTTCAACTTAATCAATTTTGTTTAATGAAATTAAAAAGCATGCAATATTAAAAAGGAGAGCGAAAAGGTGAAAGAGAAAACAATTCAAAACTTATAAATCAGAGAGCAATTTCCCCATTGACTGCCAAGCCTCACTTGTGGTCAACATAAATCCAAATTTTCCACCAAGTATGAATTCATTTTGGCACATAAAAGAAGATTCAAGTGGCAGATATTAAACCTGAAGAGCCAGTATCCTATCTTCAACTGTATCTTTTATGGTGATCCGTGTCACAGTAACAGGACGTGTTTGTCCAATTCTGTGAGCTCGATCAACAGCTTGATCTTCAGTTGTTGGATTCCACCAAAGATCCAAAAGAATAACATGACATGCAGCAACCATATTCAAACCAAGGTTTCCTGCTTTTAGTGACATCAGCATGACAGTTACCTGAAACAAATTCCAATTAGTCAGACTCCAGAGTCTACCCAGGTTGAGACACTTGAAACACAGTAGATAAACCAAGTTCAAGTAGTTGCAAAATATACTGTTTAAAATTGCAACAAGCATAATTAATATAATCATGAAGAGGATTAAATTTAATGCCAGTTCCTCGACTAACTAATAGGTTCTCGCATTACTTGGTACGAACATTTATAGATTTGCATAAAAAAGTTACAGCTTTAACAAAGTTGGGAAGGGCCAAACCTCAGGCTCAGTATTGAAATCCTTAACAGCTCTGTCCCTAGCACCCAGAGTCATCCTACCATCAAGTCTCCTGTACTGTATACCAAATTGTTTCAACGATATCTCAACTAAGTCCAACATGCTAGTCCACTGGGAAAAAACTATAGCCTTTATTGGTCCTTCAGTTGTGGACTCTGAATACTTTATTGTGTGTTTTATAACCCTGACATCTGAATCACAGTCTTCAACATATACATTAGTAGAAGACATAGAATCTCTACAACCTGCAGAGGAGTTTGGAAAGTCGGAACTAGAACAACTCTTCAATTTACAATTTAACTCCAGAACTTCGAGAACAGCTTTGATTTTAGATGAGGTGTAGTCACTTTGCTGCACGTGAGCATAATCACAAAGCTGAGAATTTGCAGAACTACTACCATCACCATCATTAGAGACGCAACTCCTCAAGGTAGCTTTGGAGAAAACAAGATCTTCACCAATTAGTTCATTACAATTAGCTGCACGGCACATATTATCATCACCAGTCAAATATTCTGATACACATTGATAACAGAAGACATGGCCACACATCGTAATGACAGGGTCATCAGGGGGATCCTGTTGAAACCACAGGAACAGTACATATCAGCAAGATCCTTCTACAAATGATATGGAACAAAAGAACTTATAAAATATAAAGAAAAGGATCGTGAATATCATCACATTATGTACAGTGCAAATTCACAATAAATCAAATCTGAATTTAACTCACATTGCAAGCATGACATATAGCAAAGGTTGCTTCCAAAGCATTAAACAGATTAATCAACATTTCCCTTGGAAGATTTTTGGCCATCTCAATAGAATCATTCCCAACAGGATCAGAATCACAATCTTTAACAAGAAGCGGGTGGTCACAAGCTTGTCGGAGACGCAAAAGCATTAAGAGAATATTAGCATAGTTTTGATTCACTGTCCCAGCAGCAGCATATGCCTGCAAAGTAGTACAAGCTTTTCATATCAGATCTACAATTCTTCAGAAAAATAACATCAATGAACAAAGTCTAGGATTTGGAAGTGTATGCTAGAAATTAACAAATTAGATACAGAGAATGAGACACGGGAAATTTGACATCTTCTCCACCACACCAACTCTTATGTATCAAGTGTATTTATTGAAAACCCATGACTGATACATCTATGAAACTTGGTGGGAGTCTGAAAGAAATGCACTTATCAGGGCTTTAAATAAGTACAAAAAGAAGTTCTTGTGTGTTTTTGAAAGTAAGAAACACTTCAGTAATGATGCATGGTTTGAGAAATCACCAAAAGAAGACATGAAAAATGAAGTTGATCGCATATGCAGTGCAGAATTATTTCTTACCACAAGTGTCAATCCATTCTGCCTACAAAGAGACAATTACTTTTACCCACCATAAAATGGGATCTAATCACTAGGTTTAAAAAATCTCATGAGTAAAAAGACATTTCTGAATGCTCTAAATAAAAGAAACAAACAGTATAATAACAATTGTCCGAGTTAACATAAATTTGAAGGAAGTAAACCTTAAATTTAACACGTGAATCTGATTCCAACTTGGTGTAGAAGGCCCGCTCTTCCCTGGAGAAATCCACCTTACTGAGCTCAATTTTTTTAGGAGGCAAAGTGATTATTGGCTTGCCATCAAGCAAAGTTCCTAAACAAATGCAAAAATTGATGTTATAAAAAAGTAGAGACAATATGCATCCCCTATTCGACTCCAAGTTAAAGGAAAATCCACCTCAAGCACACAAACCAAAACCTGGGTGGCTAAAATGTCAGTCCACTCCTTTAACCATTCTTTAAGAATACAGTACACTTTACCTTATTCCAGCTAGATCATGGCATACTATAGAATACATCCAATAAAAGAATGAATTTCTGCTGATACTGGAATAGTAGTACACTAGTATCAAAGGTCAAACATGAAATGAGGAACACACTGAAGAAAGATTATCTAAATAAAAACTATCTCAGGGGGGAGATCAGAAAGAATATTGTACGGACACTGAAAACATATACCATGCCAGAAAAAAGGTAAACACACAATCTATCAGCCAGTACCCGAACAATCAGAATAAAAGAAATTCACCTTTCGTGCGACGTAGCATTATGGCCCTTAAAACTGCTTGAAGTTTCTTGTAACCGTGAATAGAATCTCTGGATATTGGAACTTTTATTGTATTGTAGAATGATTTATATACAGCATACGGGTCATACTTTAGGAACCTAAAGTAGCTATACAGATCATCAATGGTATTTTGAATAGGCGTTCCAGATAAGCACCACCTTCTTTTGGCTCTAAGGCTGCAGCAAGCTCTAGCCACCTGAGTTCTATGATTCTTTATTGTTTGAGCCTCATCTAGAATAACCCTAAACCAACCTACTTTTGCAAGAGTACCAGATCCACATTCAATAGAAGAACTGTCAATTCCCTTTTTACCTTTTTTACTCTTCTTGTTTCCATTAACTGACTTTTTCCTCTTTTTGTTAACAGAAAACTCATTGGATAGCCCAAATCTTTCCCCATTCTTTTCATCAATTTCATCCTCCTCAACTAATGGTTGCTTGGGAACTTCATTAGTCACAATAGAGTATGTTGTGAGAACCACATCAAATTTTGCAAGTTCAACAGGATCCTTTGTTCTACTGCCCCCATGATAAACTAAAACAGAAAGCTTATCATCCCCAACTTTTTCATCAAGTTCCCTGTTCCACTGTCGAAGAACACTAGCAGGGCAGACAACCAGAGTACCAGCAGCCGGCCTTTTTCTACTAGGTGCCTGTGTTGAACTGCTTGGTTCTCTGATAGGTTTTACATCATCAGATTCTTCAATACTTTTATGCTTCTCCACGTCAACACTACCATTTTCATCATCATCATCATCCAAATTCAAAGCTTCAGTTTTATGATTGCATGTGTCATCTGCTTTTGATTTTGACTGTAATGACCTTTGTGCTAGGATGAGGGAAATCATCGAAATTGTCTTTCCAAGGCCCTGCTTGAATAGAATTTTGATGTTCAAGTAAAAACATTCAGATATTTAATTTAAAGAGCCATCATTTAAAAAATAATAATTCATCAAAGATGACCTGATCATCAGCCAAAATCCCCCCTAAGCAATGCAAACTCTTGGTTTCCTTCTGAAGCATCCAAGCCAATGCAATTTTCTGGAATAGATAGTGATAACAGATAAAAGCCCCAGAGCATAATTAAGAAAAGATTAAAAGCAAATTTTATAGGTAAGCCTTAATACCTGATGTCGCAGAAGAGAGACAGACAATAGACCAGCAGGTAACTCGTATTCTGTTTTTGGTTGACTGATATCCTGCAATAACCAAATTCACAATTGACAATATTGAGTCTCCATGACTATAAGTCTATAACACACACACACACACACAAGCACTGATACTTTAATCTTCAAACCACCTTCCACAAATCATAATCATACAGGACAAACATCAATAAAGAGTAAGATTAAACACCAAACCATGTCAAACTCAAAACTAGGTTTAATAGTTTAACTGATTTCCACCCATATGTAACAGAGGGGATATCTTCTTCATACACCTTAAAGAAATTAAGGAGTTGGATCTACAAACACAATGATGAACAGCATGTAATACCTGTAATGCTGCCTCATAAATTAGTCTCTCATCATTTTCTGCAGCCCTTTCATCACCTGCTCCAGGACGATACGCAGATTCACTAGAACTAGCAAACTGTGGAATTATAGCCTTTCCAAGCATCAGAGATGGAGGAAGAGTCCTAATCCCACCATTTTGATACAAGAAACGATTTTCATCATTGCCCCTGCCAAAATTGTCACGGATGTTGCCTCTGTCACTGGATGTGCTAGGCCCTACTCCAGGATGACGATTCTTATATGCATCACGCAGCTGACTGCTGGTCACATTATCTTTAAAGTTGCTAAATCTGCTGTCTGATGCAAATGAAAAAGGAGGAAGAGCCCTTGTCGCAGATGGTTGAAGAGATGGCGGAAGGGTTCTCTTGAAAGCTTGCTGAGATGACATTTTCTCGTAATCTGCACCACTAATATTTGAAATTCGGGAATTAACTGTTTGATACTGACTTGTGTTTCCATTCTGGGCATGAAAAACAGGCTCATCCCTTCGTGCAATTCTGTGATTCAGTGTACTGGTGCTGGACACAGGTGGGTTATGAGGCTTGATTTGTAAGTGGTTATAAACATCAGAAGAGCTTGAATTTGAGCCATTAGCCCCTCTTGGAGGATTATGCTGCCTAGACAATTCACCAAAATCTGCATATAATATTGAATCTACAATGAATTCTAATTGAAGAAACATATGTATTAGAAGGGAGATTTTACTAAAGATCACCCACTAGAATTCCTTTCAGTAGTAGCCCATTGCGGAAGAGTCCTCCTCCCTGGATCTTCTATCTCCTCCAAGTCATCATCTGACGAACTAATATATATACAGCCCCCGTCCATGAAATTAAAATAACAATTTCTCTCCC
Organism: Hylodesmum podocarpum; assembly: GCA_026586105.1. Taxonomy (NCBI): domain Eukaryota; kingdom Viridiplantae; phylum Streptophyta; class Magnoliopsida; order Fabales; family Fabaceae; genus Hylodesmum; species Hylodesmum podocarpum. The sequence continues at coordinate 438,815 of JALJEV010000539.1, read as the reverse complement.
CTCAGTCACCTTAGAAACAGAACCATCAATAATTAAATGCTGAGCCAACCTGTAGTCAAAAAATATCATGAACATGCTCAATTCCACATGACAACAGTTGATGAATCTATATAGTAATTAATCTCATATAGCAGTGCATAGTGTGCTAACTCTCAAAACAAAATAGCTTGAAGCACGGTGACCACTATTTTAAATATTATAATACCAACTAATTAACTTATACTACTCTTAAAAATACTTGAGAAAAAACTATCAAAATAAAGAAATTCATGATAAATAATAAGTCATATTTCCATACACATCCACAATTATAGGAGCAATAACAACATAGAAATGACGTCAAAACTGAAAATGATGGTGAAATTAATAGAAAAAATACATAACAAAATTATATAAAAAAAAATAAAAAATAGGAGAATGTGAACTGGAAATCTAAAGGAAGAACAGGACACGGGATAAAAAAAGGTCATATAAAGTGAGAAAGAATAGAAATCAAAACATAGGTAAGCTTATGGACTATTTACCCAAAAAATCCCACGCAATGATATTCTAGGGATTAAAAATGGGTCTTTGAAGTCTATATCATGATAGCACTGCTATATAGCATGCAAAATGTCACCATTATGGCCGACATTGCGGCTGCTATAGCTACTATCAGAATTTGGAAACAACTCCACTATTCTTCCCAGGGACACCACGCTTCACTAGCCCCCTATACTGCAGCTATAGCATGCTACTGACTACTACGGATAATGCTTCCTCTGATGAAAACACCTTCACTCACCATGGTTCCTAAGGGCTTTCATATTAAACCAGAAACTCATCTGGCAAGAAGAGAAGAAAGTCTTCAAGTTGTACTGATAAAATTATGAATATAGTCCAGACTACGATGCATCTACTTGAAATTTGAACCATATTCCAGCTTGTGTAAAAAACAGTATTCATTAAATAGGTTACAGAAAATATTAAACAAAATGAAAGCGAATACCAAGTTCAAAGAAAATTACGTAAAAGAATGTTTTAATATCCACTGATTTCTTAAAGGGTAATATTTGCACCATAAAATACTAATGAATTTCTGAATGTGAATACATGTGAAGCACAGTAAAGGAAAATAGCTCTTATCTCATAGCAACCCACCTGACTATCCATAATTCGAGTATCCATAATTCCCAAAGTTTTATAGCAAACAAATGCAATTCAGGTTGCAAAATTTTGTTCAACAATTTCATTATTCCTTTTCATAGAAATCCAACCAAAAAAGGGGAGGGGGGAGAAAAGGGAATGAGTATAAACCACATAAATATCAATACATTATCAGAGCCACCCTCCGGAATAAGTGCTGAAGCAAATGGATTCCACTTATGAAATTCTTTGCAGATAAAAATAACACTAATTTTATTAACAGAAGACGACAAATATTGCAAAATAATTAACATTGTCACTTAGATAGAAGAACAAAATATCCAAAACAACATCCCTCCTTTTTCGTTGAATATTAGTGAAAATAAATAGCAGCTCACAACAGAGGTGGTATGAACTACGAAGCATTAACAGAGATAAGCCCGTGCACGTGATTGATTACATTCTTTACTTGAAGAAATTACTTAATACGATTAATAACACGTGTTTAAATTCATAGACCTACTCAACTCTGTCACCCTATTTGTATTTATTTGCACGTTTTAAAATAACCCACATAGTGAAAATAAATAGCTGTTCGCTACAGAGGTGGTATGAACTATGAAGCATTAATAAAGATAAGCACGTGCACGTGATTATATCCTTTATTTGAAGAAATTACTTAATACAATTAATAACACACGTGTTTAAATTCATAGACCTACTCAACTCTGTCACCCAATTTGTATCACGTTTTAAAATATCCCAATTGTTCAATGCATCTCATCCAGACGTCTTCCTAGAAAGACAATTCCAACCAACTACCTTCCAAATTCAGAAGTAAAGCTCAAATCAAAACAACCAGTGGAAGACCTACAGAAATTTTCCAACAAGCAAACAGCACAAAATTTAGTAACAATGAAATCGCGATTCCTTACAAGACAGCCAACAAACATCCACCAACAACTCCAGACTCAAATTCTTTTTCCTCCTCTTATCTATCAGTTTGCTACCCTATCATCAATCAATTCTAACAAAAACACATCCCTAATTTGATCTGAAATTCATATTAAAAAACAAACAAGACAATTCAGACAGAACCATTTAAAAAAACAAGAGTCTCTCCACCCATGAGAGCAAAAAAAAGAAACAAGTAAATGTATTTCCATCAGTGAAGAAATTCACATCCCAACTAGCAACGACAATTGTAAAAAAGAAAAACAAAGACAATAAACATGCAAAGCAGATCAACCACATTATAAAGAAAAGACCGGAAAGCAAATTCAAAACTTGCAAAACCACCAAAACCTCAAGCATTGGGGTAAAACGAGAAAAGGTGAGAATCAAGGGAATTGTCAGGGAGAAGTTGAGGATTGCCTATTGATTTGCGAAATGTATGAAAAAGAAAATGATCTCTAGAAAATAAATTGAAGGACGCAACAGTTGAACATTCAACAGAGACTAGGGTTCTATCAAAACGCAGTAACTGAATAGTAAAAGAAGATAAAAACGACAGAGGTTGAAGAGAGTGGGAGTTCACTTACGCAAATTCTGAGGGAAACACGGAATGAAAGATTAACTTCGACACCAAAGATGATTCACGACTCAGACTTGTGCCCCACTCTTACGTTCAAGCCTTTTTCTTCTTCTTTTTTTTTTTTTTTTTTTTTTTCAACACCCTCTATCGTAGTATTTGTATTCTTTACCTTTGAACTGTGCTCTAAACAAAATAATTTAATCCATAAATATAATTAAATCAAATTTCAAGTAATTTATTTGGTACTTTATTTTTCAATTTTTTTTAAATATATGTGTATAACTTAACTAAAGATTAAGTGTATGTAAAAGAACTTATTTAGGTTATTTTATGAAAAATGCATTCATATAATTGTTTGAGAGCGGTTAATGTATAGTTTTTTATTTATAGAAAAAGTTTAAAGCCTATATGTGAAAAGTTTAATTATTAAAAGCATGGACCAATTGATCTTAAGTTTGAGTATTGAGATCAACTTATCATTAAAGGCATGGATGAATTTATCTTAAAGAATTTTGTTGTTAACAATTGCCTTGTAGGATTCCAAAATAAATATTTTTAGATAAAAAATTATATATTAGTGATGTGAAATAATTTTATGTTATCACCTAATTGTAAATCATGATGTGTAGTAAATTTATTTTATAAAATTAATATTAATAATAATGTGAAACTATTTTACATTACTTGCTATTACTCATGCTTTGTGTTGAACTCATGTTTTCAATGGAAGATGCTTATAGCCTATAAAAATATTGTATGTTGACAAAATATTTTATGGAAAATGTAAATTATTATTGGTTAAGAAATTAAGAAAATATATATTTCATAACTCACCACCAACAATATACAGCAATGCCAGTAAGAATTCCTGTAAAAATATCTAATAAATTATTATGTTCGTGTAAAAAGTTTTAAAATCTACACAAATATGTTACGTTAAAACGATATTTTAAAATCAATATAATACACTTTTGAACGCATATATAACAGCACTGATTGTGTAACAAGTGAAGTTTTCATTTTAACATAGTTATTTGTTTTAATTTTTAAATAATAAAAAAAGACAAATCAACCTATTTTTTAAATGAATTACAATTTTATTTTTATTTGACTTAACCTGTTATCACAGAAATCAAATAGACCTATTTTAATTTTAAATTTTTTAAAAATATATATAATAATTAATTAAATAGACAATATTTTTGTTAGATTTAATATGTTTTGAACCATTTTTGACCTAATCTTATTTAAAGAAGTAAAAGACGTAAATAAAAAAGAAAAAGATATAAAAAAATACGAGAGAAAAATAACATTTTCGAGAAATTGAGTAACCAGTCCATTTTAATTCAAAATAAAATCTGTAAAGATAATCAATTTAATAGTTTTAGTTTTTTTAGAAAAATTGGAAAAAATTACAATAAACAAGATGGAAGCAGGAAAAATAAAGTATTCTATAAAATAAATATAAAATTAAATTATTTTTTAATTTTATTAAGGATGATTAACAAGGAAAAAAGATAACGATTAAAATAATAAATAAATTTATAAATTTAAAATGATAAAATTGTTCAATCAAATTAAAAATAAAACCAAATAGTGAGAGAGATCTTAATTATAGATTAAGACACTTTTTATGACTCTCATATTACATGTCTTCCTTTCTAACAATTCAAATTATGTTTAGATAATTTATTTTTATAAACACTTTTTGAAAGGAAAATAAAATAACTGAACTCATCTTATCCATTAAAATCAACTTATAAATCTTGATTTGCGAGAATAGTTACATGAGAAATTCTTTATAAAATTTAAGTATATTTTTATAAACACTTTTTGAAAGGAAATTAAAATAACTGAACTCATCTTATCTATTAAAATCAACCTGTAAATTTTGATCTGTGAGAAAAGTTACATGAGAAACTTTTTATAAAATTGAAGTATATAAATTGATTTTAACTCATAAAAAAAAGATTAATTTATTTTAACTTTTTTGTTTTTTTCCTATAAATAGTTATGAAAAGAAATTATCCAAATATCATTTAATTAGATCATAGATGAAAGAAGAGAGAAGGAACTTTTTATGTACCTACCTATTTGGTTAGACTTTGTCGTCCATGAATAAAGTTTTGACAATACTTGAATTGCTTGGGTAGAGATTTTGGAGTTGTAAGAATGAATTTGAAACAAACTGACATTGTTTTGAAAAATAAGAGAAGACAGGACCTGAAAAGCCAGTTCGTAGCAATACAGCATAGTACAGTACTTCCAATTTTGTAAGGATGTCGCTGTTGGAAGAACATGGAAGTTTTGTAGTCGTAATGCCATGAATTTAAAGGACCAGTGAATTAGACATGGTATACACCGAAGCCATGTGTTTGGCCTGAAAAATATTTGGTAAATTATTATAATATTTAAATAATAAAATAATTAGTTATAAAATTTAAAATATAAAAAAGATTGTGCAAGTAAATTAACTATTTAATTGTGATAAAATATAAAAAAAGAGAAAAAAAAAGAATAATATATATATATATATATTATAAGTAAGTTAATTAATTAATTATATATTAGAGTTGAAATTGTTTATGAAATAAATTTATTTTTTCTATTCACAAAGATATTAATTTAAAGGACAATTCATTAACTATGAGTTTTATTTCGTAGTTAACAATATATATATATATATATATATATATATTTACATTATATAATTAATTATCTATGTATTATAATTATTTATTAAATATTTTTTATTAAAATATTACCGTCCAATATAACATTCATGCCATTTATAACATTTAAAAAAAAATAATTCATAAAATAAGATATGAATATTAAAATATTGAAAATAATTTATATATCATTTTCAATTAATTAGTCATTATAGTAAATCACTTAAAAATATCTGTTAATTTTCTCCTCTCATAAGCCAAGATATACAATGATTATATCCAATCATCCATCCATCAATAGTCAAGAATACATCTATCGAATCAAATATCTTGGAAAATGATATCAACATTCTCACCTTCTCAGCGTAATTTTAGGTCTTTCACTATGGAATAGACCACACCCTTTCATATCATAGATACCTTTACCACATAACGGGTACTCTTAAGTCTTCTGTTTATAACTAGGTTTATTTCCAATCAATTTTAACATAAAATTTATAATACAATTTTTTTAAAAATTTTGATATTAGAATGTATAAAAAATAAAAAAATGGGCCTTTATATTTTATAATAAATAAAATAAATCTGAAGTAAATAGCACTTAATTAAAAAGTGATACATGTATAAAGCTATTATTATAGGAGCAGAAGAAAAGTTCTGTGAAAGACTCCACACCGTACCATACCCATGTTCATACCATGGTTTACCCGGTAAGACTTATGACCCCTTTTCTGATCCATTTTTCTCTCTCACAAACCTCTACCCCCCCTATGACATTACAAACAACAAAGTAACAATTCAACAACAACAACTACTATCCTCTCTTTTCCTGCCACATCAATTCCTAGGAAAAAAGCTACCCTTCAAACTTCCCTTCCAAGCCACCCACAAACAGTGTCACAAGTCACAACTTACAAGTAGCTAGACACAACAAACAAACATAAAGACAAAAAACTCCTTCCTTTTACATTATTCTCTTGTGATGATGATGGTGTATATATAAATCCTGCAGCATTTACTCCCTATCTCACTCTCACACTTTGCTCTCATCTCTCTTCTTCTATTCTCTCTGTTGTGTTAGCAAGCTGAAGCTGTGATGGTCACGGGAGTTGTTATCATGTGTTGCTGTTTTGTGCCACGCGTGGTGGTTGTGCATGCCAAGAGAAGGTTGAGGAGTTTGTTTTGGAGGGTCAGAGCAGATATAAAGAGGCAAATGAAGGCACGTTCCAATAAGAAAAACTTCAACTATGTCTATGACCCTTTTAGTTACTCCCTCAACTTTGATGATAGCAATTTCAGCTTCTTTTTCTCAACACAATATGTCATGAAAGTAGATTAATTTACCTTAGAGGGTCACTCACTCACTTGTTTCTTTTTGTACTTTCTGGCTTCATGGTTCTGTGTTCACCTTCTTATTCTCATGCTTTTGCTGTTTGTATCAAATGGGAAGACTAGTCTTGTTTTTGTTTCACTACTTACTCTCCCAGTGAATCTTGCTTTCTTTATCTTACATGGCCAAATATAATTGTTACTATTATTTCCTTTTCTCAAGATACCCACTTTACAAACTAGCTAATCTTTGGTTTTAGCAATAAAAATATGTGATAAACAAGTAACTGATTAAAGAAAAATATAAAAATATAAAAATATAAGAAAAAATAAAAATAAATATATATATATATATATATATATATATATATATATATTAATTTTATGAATAACTTGGTTGATTAGTTGGATGAACTAAATTAAAATTGTTTTGGAACCGGAAAGCATGGTTTGGAGGAAAAGTGTGGTGGAAGAAAACTTTTGTGCTAGTTTTGAGAAACAAAAGATTTAAAATTGTTTAGTATTTTTATCCCAGCGTAATCTATTATATAAAATTTATGGAAAAAAGTGTTTATATTATATAATTAGAACAAATAAATATTCTGTGTAAAAAACATTATGATGAAAAGTATACAAAATAAATATCAGATGGTTTATATAAATTTTAATATTTTTATTTGTGAATTAATAATTTTTACTAGAAAGATTTTTAATATTTATGTAAACCTATCTTGTTACAATGAAAAAATTTTTAGCAAACAGGATTATCACTTTACGCGTTTTAAATTTTGGTGTTTTTCTATTGTAGTCCATTAAATTTAAAATAACTTATTTTAATACTATATTTTTAAACATATTATTTTAATTATTTATTTAATATTCTGCCAAAAAAATTAATTATAGAATTAAATAAGTAAGACAATAACAGCTCATAATCACCAATATGTATAAAACTAAATTATTATAATTAGTTTATACACAGATTCATTTGATGAATTGTTAACAATGCTCACTCTTAAAGTTTAAGATGTATGAAATCTGGAAAAATGAAACCTTAACCACAACTAGCTTTAGGAGGATTCCATTGACCATGTTGCCAGCCCCATATCTCAGAGCAACTTAAGATATCTTCTTGTTTGGCAATTATTTATTGATTTAGATTAATTAATTAATTTTTTAATAAGAATTAAACTAATCAATCTCTGAACATAAATCAATTCAATCAAATTTATTATTGATTGATTTAGATAATAAATTTATACTTTAAAATTTTAAATAGGTCAGTTGGACATAAAAAGATAATTTTTAATTTTTAATTATTTTATTTACTTTTAAATTATTAGTTTATTTTATTGTCTCAGTATTTTAATAATACATTAATAGTTTGATATTAATGCTCATACCCAATGGCTCATTTTAACATTTGTCTAACCTCACGCCCAGAACTCATTACAACATTAATGAAACATAAAACCTGAAAACCTTGTTCTAATCTGCGTTTCATATTTTATATCGTGATCTTTTCTAAGAAAATAAATTTGTTTTTCACCCTATGATCAAAACCAATCCATTAATTGTTGGATTGGATTGATTCTGATTGAAATCCACTGATGTTAGTATTGGTGTTTATTCTCACATGTCACTGTTGTCCTTGTAAGTTTGTTTGATTATTCCTTGTAATTATACTATTTATGTTTTTTCTTACTTGCTTTTATTAACTTACTTTATGCATAATATGGTGAATTATTTGCAAGGAAAAGTGTAAAAAATAAGTAATAATTTACTATAATAAGAATGTCCAAGAAAAATGTTACTAGGATAAATAATATTAATGCATGATTGTGATAAAGAAATCTGAATCAATGAATGACATTTTTTTTTGTAAATCTTTTCTCCACTTAGATGAGAACGACAAAAATGAAAATGTTAAGATGAATTTATGATTACATACCAAACAATTAATTAGAAATAAGAAAAAAGAGTATAACTAAAATCATATTTTTAATTGAATATTCAAATTAGAAAATAAAATTTTAGATTTAGAAAAATAGATGAAAAGGAGCTATAAATTTAGAATTTAAAAGTCAATAAAAAATTTATAAAACTAGAGTTATTTTAAGAAAAAAATAATATTTTAAAACTAAGGTATGTATATGAAAAAAAAATTTAATGTTTGAGAAAAATACATGAATGGGCCGAGTATGAGTTAGGTTGAACCAAAAACTCGTGTCGATGATTCGATAAAATGGATCCGCGCGAGAACGAGTTCAAAAAATGAAAAAAAAAAAAAGCGCGGTTATTATTAGCGCTAAAACGAAAAAAACGCCGATTCGTTTTTCCCTCCTTCAATTTCACATTATATATATTGGAATTCTTCGCATTCTCTCTTTTACAAAGCTAAACATTGAGTGAGTGAGTGAGAGAATCAGCGCATTGTGAACGAACTTAGATACTATAAGAAATGGCATCGCAAACTAGGAAGAGAGTTGATGCCGTTGATTCTCGCGGTGCTTCCGTTCTCGTTCGCGCCAAAGATGGCAGTGCTTTTGCGAAATGGTTCGTTACTCGCTCTTAACGCTTCCAATTAATTTGACATAATCGATTAGTTTCAAGTTTGGATTAATGTGCATCGGTTTTAGCAGTAGTCGAAATTAGGTTTTAGATCTGTTATTGTTCTTAGTTATTTGCGTGTTACAATGCTAGAATGTCATGTTATTGAGAAGAATCTATCGTTTCAGGTTTTGTTATAAGTGCTTGCCGTTGTGAAAGTGTGTGTTTATTTGTTTATGTTTTTTTCTTCTTCCGTTTCTTCTCAGCGATGAGTGCAAGAAGAATGTGCCGGTGGCGCTCATCGATATGCACAGTTGCAGCCTTGAAGCTAAAATTAAAATGAATTTAGGTATTACGATCGGTTGGTTTTGTTTCTCATATACGACTGTTGTATTTGTTATAGTTATTTTTTTGTAATTTTGATTTTGATTTTGTTGTTCAGATGCTCAGGTTGTGGAACAGGCTAGTGAAGCTAAGAAAACAGAGAGGTGAATTTTTTTTTCTTTTCTTATTTACTCGATTTGTGTTTATAACTGTTTGTAATTACTCATATTGAGTTTGTTGTATTTGAAATTGTGAAGGAAGAAGCCTAAATCTAATGAGCCAAAGGCGAAAAAGGCTAAGGTTGTGAGGGGGAAGAAAGTGAAGGACCCTAACATGCCTAAGCGTCCTGCCACAGCCTTTTTTGTCTTCTTGTAAGGATTACTTTTATTGTTTGGTTTGTGCTGTTGATGATGTGGTGGTTTTGGTTGAGTGTTCATTTGTGGTGATGATCTGTTGCAGGGATGATTTCAGAAAATCTTTCAAGGAAGCTAACCCTGATTCAAAGGATGTTAAGAGGGTAAGCGAATGTTGTTTGGTTTAAGTCTGCATTTGGTTTTATGAAGTGAATTGGTGTTAGGATTCGTTGGTTTAACTTATTTGTTGGGAAACTATAGGTTGGTAAGGAGGCTGGTGAGAAGTGGAAGTCTATGACTGATGAAGTAAGTTATAAAATGTGGTGTTGTGGTTCAGTTGTTAATTCATTTGTTAGAATTGTGTGATGTTGATCAATGTTCCTGATATAATCTTCGATGTTTCAGGAGAAGAAGCCTTATTTAGATAAAGTTGCTGAACTCAAGGCAGAGTATGAAAAGGCTATGGAGAGCTATAGAGCTGGTGAAAATGCTGAGGAGGGTGCTGGGGAAGACGCTGGTGAAGCTGATGAAGATGAAGTATGCTTATTTTTTCGTTTTACTTCTGAGTGTGCTTTATATGGCGCTAATTGTTTATTTTCTTACTGCGTTCTAAATCTGTTATTTATGGTGCAGGATCAAGCCAAGTCTGATGAGGAAACCACTGCAAAAGAAGTTGATGAAGAGTTGACTGATGAGGAGTAATGGTGGCGTTTTGGCACTCCCTGAACCTGATAACTATTATGGAAGGCTGCTTAACTGTCTAGACCGAATAGGGCTGTAAATTTTGGGACATGTTTTAGTAGGAGTTTTATATTTAGGTGTTACGCTTTTTAATGCTGTTGCAATCCACATGCAACATCTTTTGGTTTTTGTAATGTTTTCTTGAAATATTCATGAATGGTAGTTACATTTCTACGAGAGGCTTGCTGCCATTTACTTTTGATTCTCGGTTGAATGAATCAATTGATTGTGTAATTTGATCTGTGTAGCTACAGTGATTCTGAAATTGACATGTGCGTTGCATCTGGAAGTAGGACATGCTCTGTTTTGTTGGCTTGATTCACGCCACGCTTTTCTTGATAAGATTCTTTTTGGGTATGGCGAACTTCAGCGTTATGGTCAACCCTTAAAAGCAAGGTCCACATTTGCAGGAGTTTGGCAGTGATATGTTTTAGTGTGCCCACACAATATAAAGCCGTTGAAACTATTCTGATATAGAATCTATCAATCTAAAAATGTGTACATATTTTATTAAAAACAATATTGAATTATAAAATTGAACTTTAGCATTGTGGGCGACCTCGAAAAGAAAAATTCAAATATGGTGATGCCTATTCTATCTTGCTCATGTAACAATTGTCACCAGGCATGAGCATAGCCACTATGATAGAGTCAGCATTTCACTGACCCACTCTCCCCTATTTCTTTCCTTTGCATGGTTGTAAAGGTTTGCCACATAAGCATAAGTTGTGAGCGTAAGCAACCGCTGGAAAGATGTTGAATGGTCTAGATTGTGGTATTTCACCACATAGCCTGTTTGCCCTGAAGCTTGCGTGCTTCAAACCAGTGATCTGTGACAAACTACTTGGGATTTGCCCTGTTAAGCTGTTGATGGATACATCGAGCCATTGTAGTTTCACCAACTGACCTAGACTTGAAGGAATGGTTCCCAGTATGTGATTTCTTGAAATGTCTATTCTCTCAAGCTCGATTAAATTTGAGACAGAAACTGGGATTGAACCTGATATGTTATTGCTTCCCAAATTTAGCACCTTCAAGCTTGAGCCTTCCACAAATTCTGGAATGTGACCTGAAATGAAATTGTTTGATATGTCTATAACCTCCAAAGAGCTAGTTGTGCTGTTATTTATGATTGTTGATAACGACCCCACCAGCAAATTTGCATGTAAGTCCAGGGAAGACAGCTCTGTCGGCAATTTGATTTCAGAAATGTCAAACCTCAACTGGTTGTTTGAGATCTTGACCTTCTGCAAGCTGGACATATTGGTGAAGAAATTTGTAATACCATCAACGAGATAGTTATCTGATAGGTCTATGGAGTTCAAAGAGTCAGGTCTAGTGAAGTGTGGAAGATCTCCCTTCAATTTGCACCCAGCTAGATGGACATCTTTGAGTTGTTTGCTTCTGATCCAATCAGGAACAATTCCTAGGCTCAGATTATTATAAGACAGGTCTATGGACAGAAGGGCAGGGATGCCCTTGGTAGGAATTGCTGGCAAGGGATCTGAAAGACAATTCCTTGATACATTGAGGTACCAAAGGTTGTGCAATTTTGATATGGTCAATGGAATATGCCCTGTGAACAGATTGCCACTGAGTTGAAGACTTGTCAGGGATTTCAGATTTCCAACCTGATCTGGAATGTCCCCTGAAAGCTTGTTATAGCTCAAAGACAAGTCTAAAAGATTGACAAGGCCGAACAAGGAAATTGGAATTTTCCCAGTTAGAAGATTAGAGGATAGGTCTAAATAAGTCAAATTTTTGAATTCCCCAACAAAATCCGGGATTGAAGCTGATAACAAATTGTAGCTAAGATCAAGGTATTGCAAACTTACAAGAGTTTTCAAACTAAGAGGGATAATACCAGTCAGAGAATTCCTTGCTAAATTAAGCTGGACAAGGTTTCTCAGACCCCCAAGTGTTGGAGGGATCTGTCCTTTCAGATGGTTCCCACTCAATGAAAGGGTCTGAAGAAGGGACAAACGACCTAAACTTGGAGGAATGCATCCTCCAAGTGAATTGTCTTCCAGAACTAGCTGTGTGAGGCGGGTTAAATTTGAAAAACTATTAGGAATTGATCCTATAATATGCTTCATACCACTTATAACCATTACCTCCAAGAAATGCAAGTTCCCCAGTGAAGGAGAAAGAGTGCCCCTCATGAAAGTGTCACTATCATCTCTCCCTGGCCTCTGTATCAGCAACCCGTTCACTCGCCCAGTGGACGGGTTGCACTGAACTCCTTCCCACCCACCATCGCAGCAATCTTTGCCTGTCCACGTAGACAGTGTATCTGTTGTGTCCTGTGAAATGCTTGCTTTGAAGCTCAGCAGAGAAGCTCTATCTTCTTCTGAACAAATTGGAGCCTTCTCTGTTGAAGCCACCACACTTTCTGAGAACCGAGTGTGGAATGAAAATATCAGAACAAGGAGTAAAACCCATGTCCCAAGTTGCATTTTTGGAAGGTGGGTCTTGATCAGATTACGGTTCTGTTCTGTTATCTCTGAAGTTGGGATCTGAGAAGAGAACTTTGAGTAAGCAAAAGAACAAGGGGCTATAATTTAGCTATGAAAAGGAAAAGGGTAGAAAAAGTACCACTGCTGCAGCATTGAATTATTGTATTATTTCACGTACACAACAAGGTATAATGATGATAAAGATGATGAAAAAATGAAGTGTGTCTCTGAGAATTATAATTTTGTTGGAGATCTGCATGCAAGATTATTATGCAGACTCTTATTTATAGTTACGGAAAAGAAAAGCTTGTGAGTGAAAATGAAAGATTTTACCAGCGAGCCATGGATCAATATAAAGAAATTCACATGGAAATTTGTGACCGTTTGATGGATCACGAGGATCCTTGGTGTATTTGAACGTTGGAGCGCACTAGATTCAAATTCGTTTCCACTGTCGTCTTTTATAAAATAAGAATTAACCTTAGCTTAGTCCAATGTAACACTGTCCACAACTTACATTATCATTTTTTTCTTCTTGTCTGTTTTCCACAATGTAATCCACTTGACTTCAAAATACTAATACATTTTGTTTAGTACACTTTTTTTTGTAGCTACAGTTTATTAAAAAGAAATTATTAAAATGAAACAAAGGAATATTTTTATAATTATTCATGGAAATAATTTTTATTTTTTTTAAAGTAAACAAGTTTTAAATTAGCTTAAAATATTTATATATTTTTTTAGAAGATTTAAATGATTGAAAATTTAAAGTTGGACCACCCATTTAAATAGTTTCTCGCTCGAAAAGTCTAGTCTTCGACGTGTGAGTGTGTAAAAGGTTTCACATCATTACATATATATAAGTGAAGAAATTACACCTTATATTAATTTTGTAAGGTTAAATTAATTCTATAACTCATTTTTTAACATGACATGAGAGCTTAAATCCGGTTCTCAGCGTAATATGACATTGAATCGAAATGTAAAAATAATTCGACATAAGTCTAGAAAAATTACTTCAAATTTTGTAATAAAAATAGTTTAAAATAGAATTTTAAAAATCATGTTAGTATTATTTTTCTTCTTGAAATCATGATGTGACGGCAAAAGGAATTAAACATATTAGTTAGTGGATTCCTTTTCAAGAAATAGCATTTGTGGAAACAAGATGAACATTTACTTTTCCTTATCAGTAAGTAAGTATGCTTAGTTTGCTTCCTTTACAGCAATACAATTTTACCCTGTTTATCAATTTTAAAAAGCATTAAAGTGGTTTTTTTTTTTGTGCTTCTAGAACAATATAATGCTTCCACCTTGATCTTTCAATCCAGAATTTATCCATGCATTGGCTGTTATATTTCTATTTAGTTTTTAATTTGATCTGATTACAATAGAAAATAATGCATGTATTATTGGTTTAAAAATGATTATAGAGTCATCTGATACATGTAATCATACTTCACAAATTTATGAATTTTTATGATAGTTATTTTAAAAATTATGTTAATAATTTTTTATTAATTACTAGTATACAATCTTTTAAATAAAAACTAAATTCTTTTAATAATTTAATTTTTTCAGCAATGATATGTGTCTTTAAAAATTATTGGATATTAATCAATTTAGTACAATTTTCTTCTAAATATCAAAAGATAGATTCAGCTTTTCTCCGATCTTCAAACATTATTTTAAATCACTCAACTAACCTTATAATAGTTAATTATGTTTATTTTAATATTTCATATCAGTTTTCTTTTTCTTTCTCATAAATGATATACATCATTTATTAAAAATAGTCTTATATAAATAAATCCTTACAATATTTTCTTTTTCCATGTCTAAAACTTGAATGCAAAATCTTATTTAAAGACAATTAAATAGGTAATTAATACTTAAAATAGCTATGGATTTGTCGGTAAGCAACATCATGTAATTTTGACATATAAAGCTTTAAGAAAAACTTAAAGAACAATTAAGATGAATTCATGTATGAATATATTCGAAACTTGTAATAATGCAAAATCTTTACAAGTATCATTAATCTAAGACTTGTTGTTAAAAGATTTAAGCTTTCAGGTGAAGGAGCAAACTGACAAATACTTTTACCCATTGCTTATGGTGATTGACAACTTTTTCTTTTTCCTTTTATATAGAGAGATATGTTTTATTTTTTTGTCTCAATCTTAATTAGCCATATTCATATCTTCTCATAGATATTTTCATACTCACCTTTATGGTATTCCTTCCGTGTCCAGCTCCTTGATTGACTTTTCTTTTTTCTCTTCTGATTAACTAAATAATTGAGTAAAAAATTGAGAATGTAAAGAGAGAAATATATATATATATATATATATATATATATATATATATATATATATATATATATAAAATATTATAGGAGAGAAATATATATATTATGTAAGTGAGTTGGTTGATTGGTTGTTTATTATATTTGTTAGTGAAGTAAAATTATTTTAATTAGTGTTATAATGTTGTTTGTTATTTCATACTATCGTGTTATTTTATATTTTATTTAAAAATTTTAAGTTTTTAAACTGTAAAAGTTATATATATTTATTGGTAGATAGTTAAATTATAATAAACAAACATACAATAAATTTTTATTTTGATATTTGAAAAATAAAATATTGGATAATTTAGTTTTTGAAAAATGAAAATGATAAAATATTCTGAACAATATTTATTATTATTTTAATTTATGAATTTAATATTTATTGTCATTTTATTTTTGAATTAACAATTTACTTTTGTCTAATCTCTTGAATTAAGATTAAAATATAATAAATGATATAATTTAGGAATTAAAATATTAAATATAATACTTTCAGAAATTATTTTATTTGAGAATTAAATTATCCAACCGAATAAAAATATAATTTATTCATAAATATTGTAACAATGTTTCCTGAAATTTAGTAATCTAAACTTACTTCTTTCCTAAAAAGAATATTTTAATTGGTTATAATTTTGATTTTCTTAAGAGACAATTTTTTTTTGGCTGATTTTAATCTAAATACATCTTTGGAATTGGAGTGATAAATAATTATAAAAACCAGTGGTTGAGATGGGGAATTCAATCAAATAGTGCATAGCCTTTACAACAACATATACACTTGCAAGCACTAGTTGACTCCATGAATGTAAACTCATGAAAAATGCTCTTTTCCCCAAAAATATAACCCAAGTAACTTTTAAAAATAAGTTTTATATCTTAAAAAAGTTATCCATGCACATAATAGTTATTATCCATGCATCATTTTCCTTAGAAAAAGTTGAACTAAACGTAACCCAAAACTGTTTATACAAAAATGAGTTATAATGATATAAATTATTTATACGCGTTGCATGATCTTACAATCTCTTCCATTATTATTAAACAAACCCTTAAGATGTGACATTGAGACTGAAATTTAAAGAGTAGGGCAGTATACTTTATCCACCATTTCCTTTCTAAAAAACCAAATTCAATCGTGACAAAGAAATAAAGTTGATTAATGTGAGATAACGAGGATGAGAGTGACTTAGTGTAGGGTTAGGAGCTGTATCAAATTGAAAAGTAAAATCCCTATTTAATTTCAGCTAATGAATGCTTAATAAATGAAATACTGTCTTATTAACAGTCTAATCAGAAATCATTAGAGAATATATAATAAATTTATGAGTTATGTAATACATCAAATCACTGATCCACGTACATATATAATAAATTTATTAATTTTTAAAATCACTATTTACAAATTAATAGCAATTTCTGATTGATTGACATAAGAGTTTTTATATCAATAATATATCATGACTAACAAATTTTTTATATACATGGTCGGAAACCCATACTCATATTAACATTTTTAAAAAAACTCACATATTTACTAACTATGTTTGTATATATTTAAATTAATATAAAGATTTTTTTTCATCAATTAATTAATAATCATTTCAAGCATATTTTAAAATAATTATCATAAAACTTAAGTAATTTACTTAACATTATAATACGTGATTAAAATAATGATACAAATTATTTTTATAATTTTTATTACATTACATTATAATTAAATTTATATAATTTTACAGTCAATCGTAATCAATGTAAATATTTTCATTCTTCACATCTTATATATAATAAATATTTTTTATTTTTGACAACTTACATATAATAAATAATTTTCATTCTTAACTTCTTAAATATTTCTCTCATTTCATATCTTACCCATATTTCTTCCAACTCACATCTTATAACATATAAATATACATATATATATCTATGTCGTCAGATCTTACACATAATATATATATATATATATAGTGTCCCAATATTTTTCTATAATTATCTACCACTTAAAAGAGAGAGGTGAGAAGGCATTATGCCGTTAACACTTGCAGTGGATATGTGAACTGTGTTGTACTATGTCAGCAATATATGACAATGAATCAAATGAATCAATGATATAGTAATAGCTGTGTTTTTTTTTTTTTTTTTTGGATTGGGTTGTGTTGTGTTTTCCACGTAACTGATTCAAAATTGATGAGGGAATGGTGTTATAGATTGCGCTGATTGCGCCATCAAGGACATTGGTCCATGTGGGATGATTGTTGTTGAACTGAATTTTGGATTTTGCGGACTTTAAGTATAAGACTTTTAAGACACTGTCCCAATTTTCTTAAAAGCTAACATTATAGTCCAAATGGGTGCTTCCTATTGAAGGGTCCTACACTTCATTTTCATCCACTGATTTACAATGTTTGTTACAAAATGATGTGTGAAAATCTGTCTAGAACAGACACATTAGCTGCAGGTAGGGAACGTGCCAAAAAGTTCAAGAAAAAAAATATCATTTCTTAGTTGTTTAATTTCAAATGTCATTTGATAGTGCCGTTGGTGCAGGAGTTCTGTCTCTAGGTTTTATTATTATTATTATTTGAATCTTTGACTTATTCGTTGAAAAAAGTGCTTTCATAATATATGAATTATTTTATATTTTCATCTAAGTTCAATTTATGTGAATTGAATAAATAACATATCAACCAATATATACTGGTTTAGCCTAATACATATGAATTGAATAAATTACATATGAACCAATATATATTAACTTAGCCTAATAAGTATATGTCCATTAGCATACTTTCAGGAGAAAATTTGCACCTTAGCTGGAGGATAAAGAAAATCTCTTTCCAAAGTCATACATGAAATATTATTACGAAAGAGTTAGAATTCTAATTTTTAAAAGATATGAAATTTTTTAATATAACCTGAAACAATGACTATAGTATTGTCAATTAAAAAAATATCTACTAGTTTATGTAGTTATAAAGAGTCCAATGAGAAAGTATTCTGTATATTTTTTTCTTCAAAAATAAGTAATTATATCAAATGCAAAAAAGCAGAAACGAATCAACCTCAATTGCCACATTCTCCATTTGTAAGATGAATGCATGGAAAGTCTAAACCTGACTGCTAGTCATGTTTAGAGTCTTCAAGATGAATGCTTCTCAAATCTACATCCACATACAACACATGAACATGAAATAATTACAGTAGTCTGATTGAATTTGGTTTTTTTCCTTTTTTCTTTTAGGAAAGATCTTGTTTAAGGTGACTAAGACTGCAAGAGTGTAATCATTCTCAAGTTTTGATGAGTACTATACATTTTGAACTAAACAAAGAGTGAAACCTCTTGTTCCTTCATTTTAGGGACAAACTGGAAGAAGACACAATTTGGCTAACTCTCCTTTAAGGGAGAAAAATAAAAATAAAAAAAGATAAAATTAATCAAATTTTATTTATAAATTAAAATCAACCTATGCACTTTAACATTTTAAAAGTTCTCTTATTTATCTTCTACAACAATTAGAAGCAGTTTGGATTTAGAATTTTTTTTTTCTTTTTAATTTTAGTTATATAAAAAAAAAATCACCCTGTTTTTAGTTCATTTCTACCGGTAAAAATACACTTGAAATTTGATAGAAGTTACCTTCCCAACTTAGCCAAACTCGCATTTAAACAGAAGAAGTATGTTATTATCAATCTTCATATCCCTCAGTTTTGCCATACTTTGCAGGTATGCCATACTTTGCAGGTTCAAAATACAAAATTCGTGTGTCTCTTGACAGATAATACGAGTGAAAAATATTTAATAGATAACTGCATATATTTATAAAAGATGAAAGAAAAGAAAAGAAAAGAAAAAATTAATAAAAAATATATATAAAAAGAAAAAATTAATAAAAAAATGTATAAATGAGTTAATTGGCCAGGGCAAATGAAGGTATGGCAATAAAAAATAAAGGTTCATACTCATTATTTGAGACATGTTTTAACAAATAATATGAAAAAGAAAAATGTTCAAACAGTTTTACTGGCTAAAGGCCTCAAAAGAAAATTAAAAAAATAGGCGCACTTGGTTGAACAAGATTATAGTATATAAATTAATGAGAAACAAATATTTAAAAGTAATTTCTCTGAAAACATGGTTTGGCTTAGATAAATTCATCAATTTAGCAAGAAAACAAGACCAACTGAAACAGTTATCTTCATCACCTAGTAATCTGTTGTTCTAATTAACCTATCTAACATCTGGTAACAACCGTAAATTATTTAAAAAGAAAAGAAAATCCATAGAATGGAAGCACCTAAGTTTGTCTCTTTTAAACTTTTAAAGGATATTTTTCTTCTCTCACTATGTCTTCAACTGATTTAACGAATTAATGATTCGCACAATAAGATAATACATACTTTGAGGGGAGTATTCACTGGAGAAATATATGAAAATGCACCTTTGACAGCTAAATCTTCACTGAAATTCATAGGCACGAAGTACACAGTAATATCTACGTTATAAGTAACATAATTGTTGAAAATTAGACACAGAAAAGATCTACTTTGTAGAATCCAACCAGTATTCAAATGTTTTCAAATATCCATATGAAATGGCAGAATAAGAGAAAGAAAATTACCTCCCATTCTGAGGTAGTGAGGGGAATGGTAGGATCAAGCATTGTTGTCAAACACAAATGCTACTCCAGCAACAGTAGCCTTGAATAAATCTGGTCTCAAATTAAGAACTGCACCAATTAGCAAACCACCGTCACTTCTTCCACTGATGCAGAGTCTTTCCTTGGAACAGAATTTTTTTTCAATCAAATATTCAGCATATGCAATAAAATCAGCGGAAGTGTTCTTTTTCTTCAATAGCTTCCCATTATCATACCACAGCCTCCCCATTTCACCTCCTCCACGTATATAAGCTTGGCATGTATAAAACCTCGACCCAACAATGAATGCCTTGCTGATTCAAAACTGGGATCTATGCATATCTATTCACAATGTGTGATCACCAAATTATAGATTGGTAGAAGAAATGAGAGACATGTTCCAAGGTGTAAAGACCAAATTCCTAAATGGAAAAAATCTGTAACCAAAAAACAAACAGGCTAAAACACAGTGCCCCACTGCTTATATACAAGAGCAAACAAATTAACTAACTTAATGAATAATTAATGGCACAAAGGAATCAGAAAACAATTCATGAAACAGTCAATAAAATTCAAAAGGAACCTAAGGATGTGCTGGCTAAAAGCATATTGCTCTCATAAAAATGAGACAAGACAAATAAGACTATATCTTAACTCTGATAAGACCAAAAAAAATTGGCTAGCTGCAAAACAAAGGAAAGAAGTTAAACTATATTTAATAGTTGCTGAAAAAAAGAAGAATCATTAGAACGAAATAGGTCAATAATGAGTCCAGAGGAGAATTTCCCACCTTGTTAGGTCTGAGAATCTCATGACTCATCCATAGTGATATAAACTAAAGCATCATCACCAGACCATTCAAGGTATGAATATGATGTTACACCAACAATTGGCTATCCTATTGGAGCTTGAGTCTCAGCATCAATGACATAAACAGTATACTTTTCATCTCCTTTAGTGTCTTTCGCGTTTGCTACCAACTTGTTATTTGGGCTAACCTGAAAATAAATCAAGTTTGAAATCAAATAAAATAAGTTCAGAACTTGGAAATCAGAAAACAAGACAGAAGGAGAAAACTTTGGTACAATTCCTCAGTTATTGTTTATACTGTTGGCCAATTAGAACTGCAATTTCATCTCGATAATCTGCATAATTATTTAATACAAAACCACACAATTTACTCAGGCGAAACTTCAATTCTATTTGGATAACAACATAAACAGCACTTAGGTTCTGTTTGGTCAGAGAGGAAGAGACTCTGTGAAAGATATGTATGTGATGAAGTGGAGAGAAAGTCTCCAATATTGCTCGGTGCAATTGAAATAAACAAAGAAACATTCAAAAAATTTCCAATATTCACACTTAGAAAGTCTTGCTTACAGTGTACTAGAAATTCAGTAGTAGTTATCGATTCTCACGTCGCCGAAAATCTCCATGGCGGAGGAGCAACCGGAGATTTAGACTGCGGCGGTGGTGAGAGAATGCTACTGCGACGGCCGAAGACAGAGGGGGTTGTGTCGTGACAATAGGGAGAGGGAGGAGCAATATAATAAAGGAATTGGAGATGATTTGTGAGGGTGCCACGTGTCGTTCTTTTTTGGCGGCAACGAATATTTTTGGGAGATTGAATTCGGTTCGTTGGATGTGGTGACGTGGGTGATTGCGGCTTGTGAGATAAGACTCGCCTTTGAGGTAAAGTCAACGTCTATTCATGGTGGTTTGACTCGTGAAAGATGCACTTTCCTTCTCCATTTTACTTACTTGCATGAATGAAATGGTCTTGTTTGTTGGTTAAACCACTCTTGACAAATGCTATTCCAGGGGATGATGGTAGTTTAGTGCCTGTAACACCCAACTTTTTTGTTTTACTAATTAACTAGCACATTAATTGGAGTATACAAAAATTTAAAATTTAAATCTATAGAAAAGTGAAAGGAAAATAAATTTTTGAATTTTTATTTCTATGAAATAAGTTTTTTTTCTTCTGTTTTTTACTAAATAAAGAAAAATATATTATTATCTTTTTTTCTCTTCATTTTCTTTCCTCCTAGCTAAATGTATCCTAAAAGAAAGTATTAAAAAATATTATATAGTCCTTTAAATATTTTAATAATTAATTAATTTTTTATGATATAATATAAGAATTAATTTGACATTTTTTAATATTTTAAAAACTGTATGTGATTTCAGTGGCTTAAAAATTATTTAAAAATAATAATCCAAGAGACTATATTAATAATTTATTCAATTATCTAAGTATGTTGATCCACACCTCCGTATTGTTTACATTTATCGGAAAATGTATTAAAATAGTATGTAATATAATTAGCAGATAAATTTATTTATATGATTGAATGAGTATCCAATTTGTTCACATTTTTAATATTTTGTATTAAACCCTTTATTTACTTATTTATATATTTATTACTACTGAATGTATAAATAAGTAAATGAATAACTGAGTAAGTATGTAAGTAATGAAATATGTAAATAATCAAGTAAATAGATAGATAAATATAAAAAGTGAGTATGTTATAATACTTGTCTAAACGATGACGAAACTATAAAAGTAGTTCAGTGGTTTAGTATCCCTCTGAGCAAGTGTAGGTCCAGGGTTCCATATTAATTCATGACTTTATTTTTTTTATAAGTAAATAATATATTAATTAATTTGATTTGTATTGTTAATAAGTAGAAATGTTATAATATAATTAATTAACTTTTTTTAAAAAAATGTTGAGCTTTTAATTAAAATTAAATTCGTGGTATAAAACAAATAGTGAATGATTGTATTAGCTTTTGTAACTAGACAAATAAGTTTCTCATTGACATTAATATGCGCTTAGTTATTATTGATCTTAATTAACTTTATTTGAAAATTTGAAATGATTATAATATTTCAAATTAAAATAATAATTTTCTTATCTGATGCCAATTGCACCTCAACATTCATAAAATTACCATTATTTATCTTATGTGGCCTAACAGGAAAATTAGACACACTAGTCTTGATTATTAGTGAAATTTCATGGAAATGGAAAAATATAATTTTACATATTATGGTCAAAAAGTAATATTTGTCTCATTCATCCCTGAAATTCAAAATCCACATGAAAGCTAAGAGTCCCTTATGAAGCCCAAAATGGTGTGAAAGTGAATTATTTTAATGGTTAAATGACATTTAAACAATTTTGCCAAAAAAACAAAACACAATGGAAATTACTACTAGCTGACACCTTGAGCCAGATTTCTAAATTTGATGTTGTGAACAAAAAATTAGGCAATAAAAAAGTTATCCTCTTAAATGGATCCACCCAATTCAACATGAATTAGTTAAAGATCTAATGTGACTCCAACTAAATACCAAGGAATAGGATCTTTAACTAATAGTCTGACTTATAGAATATATTGTCAACCCGAATAATGTTAACACAAATTCAGTCTCTTTCTTTCATTTTCCGTAAAGATACCAAATCGAAAAACGCACAAATGCATCATCATTAATTGCCACATCCTCCATTAGTAAGATATATTACTAGTAGAATTGCACCAATGACATGCTTTCTGAATAGCAAAGAAGGTAATTTTCAGATTTTCTTCTGAAGCCGTTGGCCATGGAGTTCCTAAGATGACCCAAACATCTGATTATAAGCTCAGAAGCATGATGATCTCATTCAAGCCATTAATCGGTCTACGCGGAATTATCGATTGCATCCGCGCCTCGCGCATCAAAAGACTAAAGCTGACTGCTAGTCATGTTTAGAATCTTGAAGATGAATGCGTAAGTGAAGGCATCTTCCTGGAGCTTCTCAAATCTACAATCCACACACAACACATGAAAAAAACAGCACTCCGATTATATTTGAGAAAGAAATATCTCTTTTCAGTATGATTAGTTTTAAAGTGAGCAAGAGTATAGTCATTCTTAAATAATTTTCATGAGTTAAACACTCCCATATGCCCAATCAAATTTTAAACAAATTTAAAAACAAACAGCATCAAGTTATCAACTTTTATTTAAATTGAAGTCCTTGTTTCTTGAGACTGACCTCTTAATTTATTCTCTCACAACTCAATGCTTCACATGACTTCTTATACTCAATATCGCTTTTTATTTATTTATCTTAGATATTATTACTTAAATTTAGTCATTTAGAATTTTGACATATCATATTAAATTAATAAAATTTTCTTTGGTTTACATAATTTATTTTATAAGTTTCTTCTTAATTTTAAAAGTCTTATGTCTATAATTTATTATTACCTTATAATATTCACATTATTTGACAATGAAATCTTTTATCACATTCTCTATACGTGAGTTTAAGATCATTTAATAACAGTGATACTTTTTAGTATTGTGTAATACCGGTAGAAAACACAAGAAAACGGAGAAAAAATACCTTCCCGACTTTGAAAAATGCCCAGCACCAAGCTCGCATTTAAACAGCAGTATGTTATTATCGGTCTTTGTGTCCCGCAGTTTTGCGACAAACTTGGCAGGTTCAGAATATAAAACCCGAGGGTCTACAGCATGCGCAAGCAGATCATAAGATGCACAGCACATGTAAAATCACCAAACAGAATGAATACTTAGGCTTTAAATATTTGAAGTTCAAAACAGAAATAGTTTCGTGACATGAATCAGATGCACTTACCATTTAATCCAGCTGTAACAAGAATGTGTGGATAATTCTGTGCCTTCACCTGCATAAAATGAGAGGATTTTTAAAAAATATTATTCCTGAAAATCATTTCATACAGGAGCAAATAAAAACTATGCTCGGACTGAAAAAAAAATGATACCCAATGAAAGAATACAAAGCACCAAGCACAGACATAAGGTTCTCACGTTATCAACGGGGGAATATGATTTCATGTAGAAGTAGAATTCCTCCTTTCTAGGATCACCCCATTCCTGCAGTAAAATAAGTAAATGATCTCACTTGTAAAAAAGAAAAAGATAACAAATCATATCATAAATATTCCCTGGAATAGCTAGACTAATGAAGTTCAAGAATTTTGATAGCACATATGAAACAAAGACATGCACACATAATTATAATAATCTCTGAAGAATATTTATGGCTATACAATGCCTCTTAATACTATCAGTTTGAAAGCCGAATGAATGGTATGAAATAAATAAAAGCTTTATTTCATTATCTGAGACATTTTATGACAAATAATTTGAAAAAGAATGTTAAAACAATTCCACTGGCTTAATGCCCCAGAAAAAAAAAAGGGTGGGACTGAAGGACATCATGCATGATCAGGCATAAACCAAATTAGGAGCACAGATTTTCAGAGATAAAAGTAAGGGGAGGGTCTGGTTAAAGCCACAAAAATATGGAAATGATAGGGTGCACAACATGGTTCAACAAGATTTAAGTACTCTATGAGAAACAAATATGTGAAAGTAATTTCGCTGAAGAGATAACTTGTCTAGACAAAAATTCATCCATTTTAACAAGGAAAACAAGTCCAGCTAAAAGCCTAAAACACATTATCTTCAACAAGCAAGAATACATCAATTCAACAAACTATCTTGAGCACCTACTAATCCACTTCCAGAATCAAATTAACCAGTATACAGATGTTTTCAAATATCCATACAGAATGGAAGAATAAGAGAACGAAAATTACCTCCCATTCTGAGGTAGTGAGAGGAATAGTTGGATCAAGCATTGTTGTCACAACATCCACAAAAGGCACTCCAGCTACAGCAGCCTTGAATAAATCTGGCCTCATATTAAGAACTGCACCAATTAGCAAACCACCAGCACTTCTTCCATTAATGCATAACCTTTCCTTAGAACAGAATTTTTTTTCAATCAAATACTCAGCACATGCAATAAAATCAGTGAAAGTGTTCTTTTTCTTCAACAGCTTCCCATTCTCGTACCACTGCCTCCCCATTTCACCACCTCCACGTATATGAGCTATCACATATATAAAACCCCGATCTAACAATGAAAGCCTTGATGATTTGAAACTGGGATCTATGGAAACCTGTTGATAATGTGAGGTCATTAATTATAGATTCTAGAAGAAATGGGAGGAGACATGTTCACAGGTGTAAAGACCAGATTCATAAATGGAAAAGAATCTGTAACCAAAGGAACAAACAGACTAACAAATAGTGGCCAATGCTCATATACAAGAGGGAACAAATACGTAAACAAATTAACTATCATTACTTACAGAATACTTAATGGCACAAAGTAAGCAGAAACCTATTAATATGAAACATCGATAAAATAAAGAAGGAACATAAATAAAGATGTTCTGCACAAAAGCATCTCGTGCTCACTAAAATGATACAAGACAAAGATAAGACTAAAACTTATTTCTGATAAGACAAGAAAAAAAATGAGTGACTAACAGCAGAAGAAAGGACAAAATGTTCAATTATATTCAAAAGTAGAACATTTTCCATTTACTTTCAAGTAGCAAACATTCAAGACTGATTGAGAAACAGCAGCAACTTTCTATCATTATCCAGTACAGAATCAAACCAAGTAACTCAAAATTGTAAGTTTTATAAGCAACTCAATTTAGATAAACTTCTATTCTTTTACCTCATACGATCCATATCCATAAAGTAGTAATGGATCTGATCCATCAAGTTTCACGAGATCTCTTCGGTAAACAATTGACATGGGAATCAAAGTTCCATCTGAAGCATGTGCCCACTGCCTTTCAGTGACATAACGTGTTGCATCAAAGCCTCCTAGAACCTGAGTAAAATAAGTCCAGTTCAGGCAATGAGAATGATTAATAATGACAACAGACACAACTATTACCTTGACTATTCCCATTACTACCAAATACCTTTTCATACCTAGCTTTACAGGCATGTTCTCCCTACTTACCATATGCTTCATTTGCTAAGCTGGAAGTTGGAATTAGTTAGTTTGCACATTCCAAATACCATGAATATTACACAGATCCCTCTTAAAAATACCATGCTAAACATAATTTTAGCCCCTGAAATTGACATTATCAGTCAATTTGGTCCCGAATATTATAAAAAAAATAAATTTAGTTTTCAACTTTAACAATCATCTATCTCTTTGATCCACTAAATTGACATCACCATTAATTTGTTTCTTTACATTAACAAATCAAGCAATTGTTTAATTTAATCTCCTGAATTTGACAACCATTGTTACTTTAGTCCTTGTTTGACAGACATCAATCAATTTGGTCCTAAACATAGTGGACCAAATTGACTTATGACCAAGTTAGGGACCAAGGTATTAATTATTCCAGACAACATGAACCATTATAGAAGCATGGGGTCATGCATAACATAGAAAAAGGTCAAATTTAAGTGATACCAGAAAGAAGAACTTCAACAAATAAGAATGTAAGTAGGCATACAACCAAGAAATTTACATCACAAATTATTAAGATTGACGAAAGACCAGATGCAAAATTGAAACATCTTAGGAGTCTAACAGCACATTTAACTTACCGAGTCAATCTTCTTCAAAACTGAAACACCTGCCTTCATATCATAATCATACACTGAGGAAGGAGTCCTCAATGAGCTATATGAAAACCGTAAAATATTGGACGAAAATTCTGAATATGAAGATTCCACTGAGTACACAGGATCAATAAAACTAACTGCCTGACCATTTTCAAGTCTCCTTAGAGGTTCACTGATTGGTGGAAGGTGATAAACTATTATCTTTTGCAGACCATTTTCTCTCTCGTATGCAACAAGATGACCATTAAACAGTTGTATCTCCTGAATTTTAACACTAAAGAAAATTCCACGTAAGTTTTGGTGAAAGAGAAAGACAAGCTCCAAGATCTTCTATTTTTTACATCTGATTCATGTTAATGATTTTGGGTGTTGAAAGATGACAAGAATCATCATATAAATACAATGTGAAAGCAAATTGGTTCACTATAAACTGCAACGGGATCTAAAAAATGTATCAAGGAAGTGAGGAACAGGTCACCAAAAATTAGTTTAAATGGTGATGGCCCAAGACAGTTTTTTACATATCAAATAGTAATAAGCGAAAAAAGACCAGAGAGACCGATAAAGAAAGTTGCATGAGCAGTAAATGGTTACTTACAAAGCATTTTAGAAAACATGTGTTCTACTAGAATGCGGACTCAACTACAATTAATACACGGCTTTCAAAAATTAAACATTATATCTAGCATGAGAACAATTCATCATGTTCTAGTAACCATCCCAAGAAGTTGGTAATCAGCGATAAATGGAAACATTGTTCAGAAAGCTTTTCACTGATATTTAATATTTTACAACCTTGAATGTACAACCCAGTGGGCAACACATTCACAATCCAAGTCGCAATATAATTTATTCAAGATTATGGCCCAAAATGAATGAAACAACTGAGCAATTATACAGAAATTGTGTTACCTTTCCCTGTGGGGAATAAGAACTGTAGTAGAGGAGGTGTTATTGACAGCACAAGCTAAAACCTCTGAATTGAAAAAACGATCACTTCTTCTCTGAATAAAGAAATGATCTCCACGATGGCTGACAGTTGTGTCAATACCATCAACACGTGGTGTCAAAACTTTAAGACCCTCTCCAGGCTTAGAAACATCCAGATAAAAATTGAACCTTGTATTTTTACTCTCTGATGCAACAAACAAATATTTCTTGCTCTCAGATGCTTGAAGATCAAGAGAAAACATATCATCCTTTTCCTCGTAAAGACAGGTATCCTTCGATTGTTCTGATCCTAATGTGTGAAACCATGCCTGTATTTTGTGATGTTAGCGTAACAAGTAGAAAATCAAAAGGTGTAATGATTTAGAGACGTGAATAACAAAGAAGAGGGAAATTGGTTATGGCACAAAACGTCAAACTAAACATTCTAAATATATTTAAATACTATGTTGAAGCAAAGCTTGGTTCAGATTTGAAAAAAAAAAGTATGTGAATTTATGATATAGCTTTGCTTGATAACCTTGTCTAATCATTACTATATTTTTAAATTAAGAAAACTTATTTTCCCCCCTACAAAGAACAAATAATTGAGCCCTTAATCTTATCATTCAGAAGTTAGTGTCTAGCAATAAATTTGGCAGAAAAGTTCAGTATCACTGCTGCATTGAGTCTCTTATTCCAGTTTTCAGCATCTTTGTCCGGCTAAACTTCTAATTCAATTTAGTGAATTTCACTCCTAGTCAGATTGAAATTTAAAACACCTGTCCAATGGGTTTGGGCATGTGAGAATTGTGTTCAGTTGGAGCTAAGATGGTTTAGACATCTGAGAATAAGACCAATAGAAGTTAGAAGTGTTGATAAGATGAAGGATTTCTCAACAATTAAAGGTAAAGGTAGACCAAGAAAGATTGAGCGAAATCATTAAATGTGATGTTTAATGAAATGGTCTTGCTGAAGAAGTGGTTTTTCCTGATGCTGTTGTTGAAAACAGAAGTATCATCAGAACCAAACAGATCAATACTCAAAACTGAGTCCGGAGGAGTATTGCCCACCTTGTCAGGTCTGAGAATTTCATCCATTGTGATGTAAACTAAAGCATCATCACCAGCCCATTCAAGGTATGATGTTACACCAACAAGAGGCTCTCCAATAGGAGCTTGAGTCTCAGCATCAATGACATAAATAGTATATATTTCATTTCCTTTAGTATCTTCTGCATATGCTACCAACTTGCTATTTGGGCTAACCTGAAAATAAATGTAGTTTGAAATGAAATAAAAGATCAGAACTTGGAAGTTAAGAAACAAGACAGAAGTGAGAAAAAAATGCCATATTAATGATATGATCTAACCTTAAAAGCACCAATACTGTAGTATTCATGATGTTGTGCCTTGACATTCTCGTCCAAAATAATATGCTCGGGAGGAGCTTCAGATCCTGTGGGCATGGTGTCATGCACAGATGGGACCTTTTGGCTATCAGATATTAGGCGTCTACAATGTTGAACATACTCCTTCCCTTCCAAAGTTTTTTCGTAATAGTAATAAGGCCCTTTGCGTGAAGGTGCAGTGACATCATCCTCCTTAATCCTTCCTCTTATCTCAGCAAAAAGCTTATCTTCAAATTCCTTAGTTCCTAGGAAATAAAAAAGAAAGTGTAAATAATATCCTCTGGTAGATGTGTATATAGATGCAGCACTAGGATTCCCATGTCTGCACCATGCAGTCATAGAGCCTTTACGCCTTTATGTTTGTTCTGTTTAAGAATGAATCATTTCCATATATTGCAGCGGCATTAAACAGAATACTTCCTTGTAAAGTTACACTAGATTCAAACCATCAACCTCTATGGATGTTACAATTATCGTGGTAGTTGTACAATTATCACAGGTCACACAGCAGGGAACTAACCTCGGGATTATCGTTTTCAGCAAAAAAAAAATCCATAGATCAATTACTGAATATTGCTCTTGAAGACATGATCTGTTTGCCTAACTTATTGCTTTATATTAATTCAGATAGAGTATAAAACTGAGTGAGAGAGTATAAATTCAAATTATTTCAATTTTCGCTCAGCGTACCAAATAATGTTAGTGTGCTACAGTTCCTCATTGAGAACCGAAAAATGCAAAGATAATCAATCACAAACTCCTAATCATGCAGAAGAGTACGTGTGCATTCAATTACTCAAGTAAAACTAACGATTCCGTTTTTTGCTACTGTTACCGACAAAAGCTCCAAGTAAAATAAATCGACACTAGCACAGTCTAGTTTACACTGTTCTATACTTGCATGCTAATGCGGACTGTATAAATTTTCACAAGAAAAAAATAAAACTAAAAAGCAATAAGAAATGCAGTGAAAGCAAAAGAGGATAAGAAAAACACGATTCGCACCAGACATGACGGAATCGGTGTACGCATTTTCCTCACGGAGGTACGAGAGCACTTCGGGATCGGTGCGAGAATCGTCTCTGAGCCAGTAGTAGTTATCGATTCTCACGTCGCCGAACAATTCCATCGCGTGCTCCACCTTCTTCGCGACCGGAGGAGCAACCGGAGACTGAGACTGCGACGGCGTCCGAGACATCGGAGATGCGGAGGCGACGAGACGGCGGTTGTTATCGAATACGGCGGCGGTGGAAGGAAATGGAACAGCGGAAGAGAGAATAACAGTTACGGTTAAAGGAATGCAGAAAACGTGACCGAAGTTTAAGCGGAGATTATGAAGTAACATTATTATTATATATTTTTTATCGGTCTTTGTATTAATTTTTAAACAATAGTGCACTTGCTTTTACTTTTTTTTTTTTTTTCTTTTTTCTTATCCTTTTCGTTTTCTAAATATAAAGTATAGTTCTGTTGTTTTGGAACTGGGGAGAAAGTGTTGAGTGGTGTGTCATCTTCTTCGTTTCTTCGCTATGTGTCTTTCTTTCAGTGTTTTCTTTTTTTGCTATGCCTCTCGTAGCGGTGCGTATTGGATTTGGAATGTATGTCTGAGGAATGGAACTGGGTCTTTATCTTTCCAACTAATTATTTAATGAGAAAAATGACATTTTAATTGTCATCTTAAAGAAATTTTATTTATTTTAAAGGTTAGAATATTATATTCATTTTATACTTTTATTAATATACTTTAATTTTTAAACATTTTCTTTTTTTTAGAATATTTCTTTATACATATATGTATATATATAAGAAACAAAAACAGAGGGAATTTTTTCTAATTGTAAAAAAATATGAGCTATTTTTTAAATATATTAATTACTAATGGCTATTTTTAATATTATTGGTGTAGATTTTTATGTATATATTTCAATATGGTTGATTACATTCATTCAACAGTATCTTTTATAAGATTGTTTTATCTAATTCTTATTTTGGTAAGTTACGTGATTCTATTAAAAAAAAAATCTAATGTAAGCATTTTTTCTGATCTTTATAAAATTAGATATTTATTTTTCATATATAGGAACAAAGATTATAATGAAAATAGAATAAATTATGAGTTTTTAAAATTGGACAATGTCTCTTTAGTTTTTCAAACCTTATACTTGATTTGTTAATTGTTTGGAAAAAGACTGTAATATTTTTTCGTGCACTGTATTAATTCTCCTTAATTTTAAAAAATATTACATTATAACTCATTTAAGATAATGTTGAAAAATAGAAAAATATCATATTTAATTTTTAAAGAAAAAATACTTAACATCCAAGTATAACTTATCCATTAAAATAATACAATAACTTCACAATTAAGATCAGCATTTATTATATTACTTTGACCCTTATCTTTTTAAAAAGAATAATTAATATAACTCAACAGTAAGAACACCGATAAGATTATAATTAACTTTTGTTATGTTCATAGTTAATAGTAATTAGTGTGTGATTTGTGAAACATTAATTCCTTTTCATCATTGGCTTTCAAACTTTACGAATTTGAAATGTGTCATTTATTATTTTATGGTTTAGGTCTCGTTCACGGTCAACAATAACATGTTTGTAATTCATGAAGTACTAATCATTTTTTGTCATTGGCTTTCACCTTTACAAATTTGAAATACACCTTTCATTATTTAATGGTTTTGGTTTAGGGTGGAGATAGTTCATACGAAGCAAAGGAAACATATTAGAGGAATAAACAGAGTGTTAGATCAAGATGATTAACTCATCAAAGGTTTTGATTTTTACAAAATAGACAAAATTTTCTTAGACGGAAGATCAGCAAACAAGTCAGACGGAACAGGAAGATGACTCCTTAGACGGAAGTCATTCGTCTGTCTCAAGTTGAAGTCATCAGACGATAGGATAAGACGAAACTGCTTAAAGACTGAAGACTTATATCGTCTGTCCAAAAAGTGAAGCAAAATTTGGGTCACTCGCGCCAAGATTTCAAATATAAAGAAGTACTCATTAGAAGCATCCAAAATCAGTACAGGATTCGTGCTTACACATGCAACTCAAAAAGGTCTTCACCTTTTGTCAAAGTCTCTGTACAAATCAGAAAAAGTATTGCGCACACAATCTAAATCCGCTGCATCCGCTGCGCACTCTATCAATCAATCAAGTACAATCTGACACCTTTTGTAAAACTTTCAAAAATCTTCAACGACATTCTCATGAGTCTAACGATCATTTGAAGAGGGTGCATATTTAAAGACTTCACTTCATCAGATTTAAGTTGGCGAAAATGCTTCTCTTATTCTATCTTCTGAGATTTCGCTCAAGTCTTCTGAATATACTTCATTGTAAAACCCTCTCTGCATAGGGGAATCCTTCTGTTTTAAAATATCTTTTTAAAATCCACTTGTGTGGTGTTAGCCTGTGGAGGCTGGGTTCAAAGAATACCTTAGCTGTTTAGCCTGAGAAGGCTGTGTTCAAAGAATATCGGTGTATAGCCAGAAGTGGCTGGGTGCAAAGAATACTTGTAACCTTTTCACGGCTGGAGTAACTAGACGTAATCTTAAATTGTAACCTTTTCACGGCTAGAGTAACTGGACGTAATGTTGAAGAGACGAACCAGTATAAAAATATTCGTGTTCTATATCAATATTGTTGAACTAACGGGGATAACTTAAAACATAACGTCTGTACACTAAAATCAACTTTTAAAGTAAAACACTGTTTCGTCTGTACCCCTTTTCAAAATCACAGACGAAAGGATTTAAATTTTAAATTAACACAATTCAACCTGCTTCTTGTGTTTTGTGTTTTACAAAGAGGAAAACATACTTCATGTAAAGTGTATCTTCTTAAAATTACATATAATTACTCGTAATAATCTAATATAGTTTTAAAACAAAAGATATTCATATTTTTATCATATAACAAAGTGCATACATCTTTTGTCTTTTTAATGTAGGTAAGTTAGTAGTTCCTTTTACACATTACTAACGCTATTTTGCATCTTTTGCACAATCCTAAACATCAACATTCGTGGTTAAAATAGTTTGTTTCAAATGTCTTTGTTTAATAGATGTTGATATGAGATACTTATATTATCTTAGAGTTAAAAGGAATCCAATTTAACTTTAAGTTTTATTAGATTGGTATATTTTACACCTCTTGTATTTTTTGTGACATTTTTAAAAACTCAAATTTTAAATAGTAAATAAAAGACTGCATAACATATTTTAATTTCTTGATGTTGATGACGTTGGCGATTATCAACCATGAGATACAATTGATCTTTATATAGATATTTCTTTAATAGCATATTTATGAAAAGATTTGATAGATAACTGGAATAGGCAGACAACTTGACAAATGTAAAGAGAGAAATACATATGTGTATAAAATGTGAAGAGAAAGAAATATATATATATATATATATATATATATATATATTTTATGAGTGAGTTAGTTGATTGACTACATATTATAATTATTAACGAATTAAAATTGACATATTTAATGCTTCTTTGTTATCATTACTTTGTTCTTTTCATCTTTTTTATGAGAAGGTGCTTAAAGAAAGTGCATTGATCTTTTATTTATAAAAACACGATCTTTTATCCATTTTCAATCACTTATTTTTTTTTAAAGTGATATCACATGTGATTTAAAAAAAAAAAAATATGATAAACAACTTTAATACATAACTAACTTGTCAATATAAAATAAAAAGAAAAAAAAACCTTATACACATATATTAAAATTAAAATTATCTATTAATCATCTTTTGATTTTCCTAAAAAAAAAGGGTAAGGTATAATTCCCTTATTATTTTCCTATTACTTCTATTTATCCTGATAAAATTGGTTGAAATTTGCATAATGGAAATGAAGTAGTTTTAAGTTTTATTTGGAAACTTCTATAATTTTGTAAACTTTAATACAATATGCATAAGAAGTTTAAAGTGAACAAGATGATTTTAATAAACTAATAAGCATTAGAAAAAATAAAATGAAATTTCACCGTATAAGATTAAAAATATACAAAGAAGTAATATTTTTAAACTTCACAAATTTCAATTGAAATTATTTAAATTGATTAATATAATCTACTAGGTCTTAACCCGAAGAGAATTGTTTTAACTTAATACAAGTTAAATATCAATAAATTAGTAAAATACTTATAAATTGACTCTTTAAAATTTAAATACATATAAATTACAAATAAACACACATTTTTGGAACAATAACACAGTGAGTAAGAACCAAACCCTTCTACTCTTTCTCTTTCCTTTGTTTTGCCCTTTTTCGATTTTCACTGGTTACTGAACCCGAATTTGTGGTGGGTGACATGGATTTGGACCAGTGGATCTCAAAGGTTAAAGATGGCCAACATCTTCTAGAAGAGGAACTTCAACTTCTCTGCGAATATGTATTCTTCTTTCTTCAAACCCTTTCACACCCAGTTTTTTTTATTTATTTTTTTTTAATTTTTCGATCTAAGTCTTTGTTTTTCTCAGGGTTGCTTAATTGGATTATTCAGATTCTCGCATTAATACATGGACCGTTTTGTCCTTTTTACTTGGGATTTTTTAGGCATAATTTTTCATTTCTTGCTTTTCAGTCGTAATTTGTTCTCACTAAACAAATACTCTGCTGGGGTAGGGTTCTTATATTTGTATAATTTGTTTTCACTTGTAGTAGAGTTTGGACTATAACAACTCATAATATAGCTTGTGAAGAAAATATCATAGTTAATAACAGAAAATTTAAATTTCTAGACATTTCATGGGCCAACTTAATTCAAGTTACAAGGGATGTTGGACTCTGTTCTTAAACCCTGCCAGAAAACAATTATGTTTTGGCTTCGGTCACTTGTTGTGCTTTGTATTGTGCTTAATTGCTGGGCATGCTTGTATTATTTTTGTGATAAGTTAGGTGTAGTTAATAGTTTGTTTGTAGATGTTATGGATGTTGGGTTGGGGGGAACTGAGATTGCTATTTAGTAATAACAGAGGTATTAGGATAAGATTCCCCTGTCGCATGTGGTCGAACTTTTAGGATAGGGATTCGAGGTGTTTACTAGGAAGAAATATTTTTTAGAGGATTGAGGTGGGAAGAGGTAATTCTTGACTCTGCCCTTATACAGTTTTGTTATTGCTGTATTTTTCATCCCAGGGTACTTTTCCTGTTGTTATAGTGATGGGTTTGTCACTTGTGCACCTTGTCATTTGTTTTTTCAAATGCTGCAGGTTAAAGAGATCCTCATTGAGGAGTCCAATGTTCAGCCTGTCAATAGTCCTGTAACTGTTTGTGGTGATATTCATGGTCAATTCCATGATCTAATGAAACTTTTCCAGACGGGGGGTCATGTGCCTGAGACTAATTATATTTTTATGGTATTTGCTACACTTTTTTCAACAACCTTTGATGATTTAATATCTGTTTTTCGGAGTGCTATAGTTTGCTAAATGCATGGCAGGGAGACTTTGTTGATCGAGGTTACAATAGTCTTGAAGTTTTCACCATCCTTTTACTTCTAAAAGCCAGGTATGTTCTTTTATTGCATTCTTGCATTCTTGCATCTGTGGTATGGTGTATAGTGGGAACAGAATGAGGGTAATAGTGTATTAGTGTCTCATGTAGGAAAGGAAGGAAATATATTTGACTCATTTTGGGATTCTGAATTCTAACCAGCCTGCACACATGGTGAGTGGTGTGAAAGTACTAGGGGTCAGTTACTCAGTTAGCATTAGAAAGGAGGTAATGAATAAGTGAGAGGCAGACAAATTTCGAATAAGTGAGAGGCCTAGTGTATGGATTACAGTTGAAAAAGTGAAGTTGAGTTGAACTCCACTTTGTAAACTTAAGTTTAGTTAAAAGTAGGTTTAACGTAACTTGATTTATGTCTGGAACTTTACACATTCAACGGAAAAACTAGAAAGAGTAGCTTTGAGTTCAACCTTAGTTTGGATGAAAATCACATTCAACTCAATGAGAAAAAAATTATCAAACATGTTGGTGCTCTGTTTGAGGCAAAGTGAAAGCCAGTTTGAATACTCCAAATACAAACCAAACATGCTTCTAGTGGTTGTGAACTAGTATATATTTCACTGATCATATTTGAACCTCGTGCTAGATCTGTTGTGACCATAAAGTATTTTTCTGCGTTTCATCTGTTGCACTCTCTTTGGCTGTATAATTTGTGTCTTTTGTTGAGAAGTGGCTATTAGTGTCTGATTCTTATAGTCTCTCTCCC
Source organism: Hylodesmum podocarpum (assembly GCA_026586105.1). Lineage (NCBI taxonomy): Eukaryota > Viridiplantae > Streptophyta > Magnoliopsida > Fabales > Fabaceae > Hylodesmum > Hylodesmum podocarpum. Next base: position 401,636 of record JALJEV010000539.1, on the reverse strand, counting down.
TTTTATTTTTCTGTAATTTCATAGATACCCAGCTAATATTACCCTTTTACGTGGAAATCATGAAAGTAGACAATTAACCCAGGTACGCTTTTGTGAATGGAATCATTTCATGAATCATTCTAAACTTGCAGAATTTCATATATTTTTATTCAAACAGCTTATGCAATTGAGGAGGGGTCTATAAAATAATTTTGAATCATGTCAGTCTAGCATACTAGTTATAATCTTTTTTTTTGACAGCGGTGTACTAGTTATAATCTTAAAGTGTTATGCCTGACTTTATTGCTTGCTAATTGCAGTGATGCCACCTTAATTTTTCAATATTGCTTAATTTGCTAGTATTCTTGAGTTCACTGAGGTAGGTTTAGTTTCAATGTCATTGCTGATGTTCAAAGAAAATTTCAATTAAGTGATTGGTAATTTAAATTCAGTCCTTTTGAAAATTTTAAGCATCAATTGGCTGAGCTATAGGAGCCTAGTTACTTGGATTCTTTTAAAAACTGTAATCAATGGTTGGATGGTTGTTTAGGTTGAAATTTTAAAATAGGTAGGGAAATTAATGTAGTTTATGACTTGTTAGGGATGTTATCTTTCATGGATGTGAGATTGAAGAGTAAGTTAAGTAGTAGCTAGGTTGTTGTTTAGAGGGCTGGATTTCATAATAGAGATGTGAATTTTAAAATGAGCTTATTTATGTTAATTTTGTAATTTACTGTTTTGCTAGGTCTATGGGTTTTATGATGAATGCCAGAGAAAGTATGGCAATGCCAATGCTTGGCGGTATTGTACAGATGTGTTTGACTATCTAACACTTTCTGCAATTATTGATGGAACTGTAAATCTCTTTTACTCCCCTCTCTCCATATATCTATCCTCCATGTGGCTGTATGCATCATGGTGGGTAGCGTACTGGATTTAATTTGACTTCTGTTTGGATGGTGCTTGTTCAAAATTAAGTCTTCTACATGTTATGTTTGACCCAGGTGCTTTGTGTTCATGGTGGCCTTTCTCCTGACATTCGAACAATTGATCAGGTCCTCTAGCCCCTTAATTTTCAGCAAAAAACAATATTTCTATAGCTTAGACTGTCTCCTCGCACATTTATTTTGTTCAGGGGTCTAATTGTATCTTCTTAATTTAAGCTTTGCGATTGTCAGCATTCACATTGCACTATGGTGTCAATGTGTCTTCCTTATAAATGACCATCCATGCTCTGTTTGTACTTGTATACATATGTTCAATCAAGTTGTATATTTGATGTTTCTGAATTTATGGTTCTTAATTCTACTTTCATAATGTGAAATACCTATTTAAATAAGCTTTCTGGTCTTTCTTCCCCATAATTCCAATGCTGTTTAGACTTAAGACAGGAAAATGAACAGCGAGACGCACATTTCATTTTCTTTAATTTTTGCTGGTAACTAAATAATGTGACCTGTTTGTTTTTTTTTTTTTTTTTTTTTTTAACTACAGAAAACCTTAAATGCTCTTGCTCTCCGTTTTGATGTTTTGTTTGGATTACTTAAATTTGTCAAACATATGTTCGAAGCACCACGCGCTTAATTTCTTCATTATTTAGATCATTATTATGTTCATTTTTGTATGTCTTCAGAAAGAGAATTATTATCTGTCTTGGTGGAAAGGTAGTAATGAACTTTTTAATGCAGATAAGGATCATTGAAAGGAACTGCGAAATTCCTCATGAGGGTCCTTTCTGTGATCTAATGTGGAGTGACCCTGAAGATATTGAAACATGGGCTGTGAGTCCCCGTGGAGCAGGTTGGCTTTTTGGATCCAGGGTCACTTCCGAGGTAATGCAATTTATTTGTTAATTGCTTTTAGAATCGAATGTTATGCTTTAATCTTTACCAGTGCATTCTTTTCATGCAGTTCAATCACATAAATAATCTTGATCTTGTTTGTCGAGCGCACCAACTCGTTCAAGAAGGCCTTAAGTATATGTTCCAAGATAAAGGCCTTGTGACTGTATGTTTCTTACATGAATTGCAATAAATTTTATACACCTAAATTTTTTAAATATATTTTTGGTCTCATAAATATTAAGTGGTCAATAGAATGATTCCCTTTATTCGCAGGTATGGTCTGCACCTAATTACTGTTACAGATGTGGAAATGTTGCATCTATTCTGAGTTTCAATGAAAATATGGTAAGTCATGTGAAGCTTTTTGCTGTGACTAAATCTATTTCTATGATAACCGTGGTTACTTCATCTTTTGGTCTTGTGATTTGTAACAGGAAAGAGAAGTTAAATTTTTCACAGAAACAGAGGAAAACAATCAGATGAGAGGGCCCAGGACAGGGGTTCCATATTTCTTATAACTTGTTCAGATTTTGTTTGAATTTATTGTGAAATCGTAATATTACACCAAATGCATTTAATCATTGGACGACATTGATAGTCATGTATCAGTCTCCACCTTTTAAAGGTGGATGTTATTAGTCAGAAGATTACAAATCTAAGTAACAGTGTCGCACACTATCACGGATAGTTTTGTATTTAAATTTTTATTGAAAATGATTTTTATGTTTAATTATTGCTGAAAATCATTAGAATGTCTTGGCATACTTTTAATATTTTGGGAATATATTTTTTTTTTTATTATTATTGAAATTGATTTGTGTTACACTTCACTCCTATATTTTAATGCCGTATCAGCTTATATTCTAAACACATGTCGCCAATTTTTCTATTGATATATATATAAATGTGTCATGTCCTAAATGAAAAATTGTTGAAAAAGGGTTCAGCAGCTACCATTGAAATTTTGACCATTTAAAAGAAATAACTGGATTATCATATGATTTATGTAGTCTCAGTGTAATAGAATCCGTACCGTGCATAGGTGCTAATTTATAGCATATACAAATTTTTATATTATTAAAATTTCAATGTGTTATTTAATTATATATATTTAAATTTAAAATATTTATGCGCGAGGATAATTATAAACATTGAAATATATTCAATATTTAAATTTTATATTATGTCATATCGAGTGATGTTTACTTAATTTTAATTACTCTGTCAAGTAGGTAAAATTAGTGATTTAAAATAGTAATAAATAAAAATAATAATATAATGCACTATCTATATTTTAAATTATAAGAATTATACTAAATGTCTTATATTATTGTATACTTTATTATGAAATTGATTTAATATATAATATTTAGCTTCTCGTAAAACAATTACTTTGAACACGGAATAAGAAGTTCAAAAATAAAATATTTAATGTCTAAATTAATAAAAAAAATTGTTCTTTTATTTTTTTTAATCAATATTGTTAGGACAATAATTAATATTTAACCTAATATTTAAAGAGTGAAATATAAAAATTGCTCCTAGGATAATATCGACATATTTTTAATATTAACATAAGAGTGACTGTTAGATTTTTTTTTGATAAAATGAAAAGAGGAGAGAAATAGAAAGTAAATAATTTTTTTTAACATGTCATATTTATTTTATATTTTATAGGTTTAAGATTCATATGTAACATATAATAGATTAATTTTTTTTTTTGCTTTATCGTCTTTATGTAAAAAAAAAAAAAAAAGAACTCGGCTTGTCTATGGATTAATAGGCTAACCTATTTCACATATATGGATATAATTTTTATTTTATAATATTTATAATAAAATTATGGTGTAATAATGAATAATTTTAAAAAATTAAATTGGACCTCGTTTATTTATGAAAAGTAAGAGGAAGAAAAAATGATTGAATTGAATAAAGGAAGAAAAATGGAGGGTGAAATGTGTTAGTGTGCACAAGTGGTTTGAACGAAAGGGATCGGGTCTTGGTTCCCCCTCAGGTCTTTTAGGCTTTCGCTCATTACCGAAACCCGAAGAAGCCATTTGTGGTGTTTGTATAACATGGATTTGGACCAGTGGATCTCCAAGGTTAAAGATGGCCAACATCTTCTCGAAGACGAGCTTCAACTTCTCTGCGAATATGTATTCCTCTTTCTTCTTTCTTCTATTTCTCTTACCCTCACCTCTTTTTCTTACTCCAAAACCCTCTCATGTCTACCCTTCACTTTATTATTATTTTTTTAATTATGGATCTGATTCCGCGGTTTCTTCCCATTTCCTTTTCGATCCAACTCGTTGCTTTTCTCACGGTTTCTCAATTGGATTACTCAGATTTTTGTTTTTTCCCCCTTTTTTTTTTTGTTTGGAATGGTTTTTCATTTCTCACTTTTCATGCCTTGTCCAATTCAATTGCGACATGTGCTAACTGAAGAATCTACTCTCTTATTTGTACTCTTCTGGGGGTAGGGTTCTTATGTTTATGTAATTTGTTTTCATTACTAATAGAGTTTGGACTATAACAACTCATAACATAGCCCGTGAAGAAAATATCTTAGTTAATTACAGAAATTTTAAATTTCTAGTTTACAATTCATGGGCCAACTTAATTCAAGTTACAAGGGATGTTGTTGGGCTTTATTCTTAATTCAAGTTCACTTTGTTGTGCTTTGTACTGTGCTTTATTGCTGGACATGCTTGCAGTGCTTTTGTGATAATTGGCTATAGTTAATAGTTTGTTTGTGGATGCTGTGGGAGGTGAGGTTTGTAATAGAAGAGGTTGCTGTGTTTTTGTTCTCAAGGCTGCTTTTGATATAGTTTTAGATTAGTCATTTGTGCACCTCGTCATCATTAAAATATTGTATATTATCTTGCATGTTGTTTTTCTTTTATTGAATTCATAACAAATGTTTTTATTTTTTTCAATTCCTCAGGTGAAAGAGATTCTTATTGAGGAGTCCAATGTGCAACCTGTCAATAGTCCTGTAACTGTTTGTGGTGATATTCATGGTCAATTTCATGATCTAATGAAACTTTTCCAGACGGGGGGTCATGTGCCTGAGACTAATTATATTTTTATGGTATTTGCTACACTTTTTTCAACAACCTTTGATGGTTTAATATCTGTTTTTTGGAGTGCTATAGTTTGCTAATTGCATGGCAGGGAGACTTTGTCGATCGAGGTTACAATAGTCTTGAAGTTTTCACCATCCTTTTACTTCTAAAAGCTAGGTATGTTCTTTTAATTCATGCTTGCACCTGTCTTGACTTGGTTGTTTTTACATGTATTCTTAATACGATTATCACTTGGAATATGTCATAGAGTTGTAGGCATTAAGAAGAGTTTTGACTTTTGAGATTAATTTGGTTTTTTCCCCCATGATATCAAACTGTATTACTTTGATATACGGTTGGTGTGAAAATATTCACAACATTAGCCAAGTAGAAATCGTCCTAGATATGTAGGGAAAGGAAGGAAATATGTATGACTCATTTTGGGAATCTGAATTGTAACCAACCTGCACACATGGTAAGTGGCAGGGGGAGTGCTAAGGGTCAGTTAACATTACAAAGAAGGTAATAAATAAGGGAGAGGCAAGTGAATTGTGAGTAAGGTTTGGGAAGGAAGCTGACACTTGAAATGCTAGCAGTATCTCTAAATTTATTTTCTGTTTATGTTATGGACATGCAATTCTTGATTTCTTCTCTTTGGAGAGAGTAAAATTGAATTTGGAGACCTCCAAATATTTGCATAAGCTTTTTCTTGAAGTTACCCTAATCCCCAACACACCATCCACTCCCCTGAAAATGATTTGGCCTTGTGAAATTTGTCAAAGCTCTTACATAGATGGTTAAACATTAACATATTAATTAATTGTCTATTCTCTAGACATGTCTACAGCTTAGCATGACACCCAAAAACAGTGGTTGATTTTCAACTTCCTAGTGGTTTTAAACATGTATATGCCATTGATCATGTTTAAAGCTTATATGCTAGATCTGTTGTGACGAAGAATATTTTTCTGCATTTTATCTGTTGCATTTTCATTTGCTGTATAATGTGTCTTTTGTTGAGAAGCTATTGGTTTGTGATCCTTAAAGTTCTCTTTTTTCCCTTCTAAACTTTACACATCCTTTTATTTTGCTGTAATTTCATAGATACCCAGCTAATATTACCCTTTTACGTGGAAATCATGAAAGCAGACAATTAACCCAGGTATGCTGCATGAACTGAATCATTGCACAAATCATTCTAACCTTGCAGAATTTATATGTTTTTATTTCAAACAGTTTATACAACTGAGGAGGGGTCTATACATATTTCTGAATCATGTCAGTCTAGCATACTAGTTATAATCTTAAAAAGTTTGTAGTGTAATTATATGCATGACTTTATTGCTTGCTAATTGCAATGATGCCACCTAAAATTTTCAATATTGCTAGTATTGTTGAGTTGACTGAGGTAGGTTTAGTTTCAGAGTCAATTAATTGCTGATATCCGAAGAAAATTTGAACTAAGTCATTGTCAATTATTAATTTGGTCCTTTTGAAATTTTTAAGCATGAATTGGCTAAGCTAGAGGAGTCTAGTTGCTTGGATTTTTTAAAGCTGTAATCAGTGGTTTGAGATGGTTGTTTAGGTTAAAATTTGAAAATGGCTAGGAAAACTAATGTAGTTTATAACTTGTTAGGGATCTTATTTTCTATGGATGTGAGATTGAAAAGTAAGGTAAGTAGTAGCAAGGTTGCTGTTAAAAATGCTAAATTTCATAATGGAGATATGAATTGTGGAAACACTAAGACCAGAAATGTCAAAGTATCATGCTAATTTATGTTAATTTTGTAATTTGCTGTTTTGCTAGGTCTATGGATTTTATGATGAGTGCCAGAGGAAGTATGGCAACGCCAATGCTTGGCGGTATTGTACAGATGTGTTTGACTATCTAACACTTTCTGCAATTATTGATGGAACTGTAAATATCTTTTATTCCCTCCTCTCCATGTTTCTATCCCCCATGTGCCTGTGTGCATCATGGTGGGTAGCTTATTGGATTTATTTTAACATCTGTTGGAATGGTTTATGTTCAATATTAAGTCTTCTACATGTTGTTTGACTCAGGTTCTTTGTGTTCATGGTGGCCTTTCTCCTGACATTCGAACAATTGATCAGGTTCTCTATCCCCCTTCTTAATTGTTGGTGACAGACTATATTTCTATAGCTTAGACTGTCTCCTCGCGCATGTATTTTGTTCATGTGTCTAATTATATCTTCTTAATTAATATATTGCAAGTGTCAACATTCACATTGCACCATGGTGTCATGCTTATAAATGCCCATCCATACTCTGTATGTGGATACATCATATTTACAGATGAATTTTAATGTATTTGTTGATGTTTCTGAATTTATGGTTCTTGGCTCTACTTTCATGATGTGAACTTGCTGGTCCTCCTTCCCCATGATTCCTTTTCTATTTAGACTTTAGACAGGAAACTGAACTGCTGGACACGTATATATTTCCTTGTCTTTAATTTTTTCTGGTAACTCAATAATGTGACCAGTTTTTGTTGGACTCCAGAAAACTTTCAATGCTTTCCGTTTTGGTTTCTTGCTTGAATTACTTAAATTTATCAAACACTTGTTCGGAGCACATAAAGTACCTTTGTATTTTAAGAATCACAGTAAATAAACACTTTGTTTCGTAATTATTTGGATCATTATTATGTTAAACGAAATATTTTTTTTGTTAGTCTTCAGAAAGAGAATTACTGTCTATCTTGGTTAAAAGTTAGTCATGAACATTTTATTGCAGATAAGGGTCATTGAACGGAACTGTGAAATTCCTCATGAGGGTCCTTTCTGTGATCTAATGTGGAGTGATCCCGAAGATATTGAAACATGGGCTGTCAGTCCCCGTGGAGCAGGCTGGCTTTTTGGATCCAGGGTCACTTCTGAGGTAATGTAGTTTATTTGTTAACTGCTTTTAGAGTTGAATATTTATGCTTTAATCTTACCACTACAATCTTTTCATGCAGTTCAATCACATAAATAATCTTGATCTTGTCTGTCGAGCACACCAACTCGTTCAAGAAGGCCTCAAGTATATGTTCCAAGATAAAGGCCTTGTAACTGTATGTTTCTGATATGAACTACGATAAATTTTATGTACTGTTAATTTTACAAATATAATTTTGGTCTCGTATAAATATTAAGTGGTCAATAGAGTGATTCCCTTGGAAATTCGCAGGTATGGTCTGCACCTAATTACTGTTACCGATGTGGAAATGTTGCTTCTATTTTGAGTTTCAATGAAAATATGGTGAGTTATCTGAAGCTTTTTGCTGTTTCTAAATCTACTTCCATGATTGTGATTATTGCATCTTTTGATCTTGTGATTTGTGATTTGTGACAGGAAAGAGAAGTTAAATTTTTCACCGAAACAGAGGAAAACAATCAGATGAGAGGGCCCAGGACAGGCGTTCCATATTTCTTATAACTTGTTGCAAATTTTGTTTGAATTTATTGTAAAATCGTAATATTACACCAAATGCATTTGATGATTGAAAGACATTGATAGTCATGTATTAGTGCTTCGCCTTTTAAAGGTGGATTTTATTACCAATCTAAGTAATATCTTGTCGCAAGGACAACTTTATGCTTTAATTTTTATTGAAAATGATTTTTGTTCAATTATAACTAAAAAATATCTGTTTGTATAGAATTGTTAGATTGTCTTGGCGTAGTTTAAAATAATTTGCAATTTATTAATTTCGTGGAAATCAAACAATAAACATTCCAGATTGTTTTTTCAGCCACATGAATGCTCTTGCTGTGCTATATTTATCATGCATACAAAGATCATCATTCTCCAACAACAAAGAATGGTCTTTGATTGTATCAACTATGATAAGTTCCTCATCCCATATTTGCTCCAAACTTATCGAATCAGTAATAAGCCCCTCGTCAAAGAAATTCAAAATCAATGCTTTTCTCCCAATGTCATGGTATAATGCACAGAACAAGAAACAGTTCTGCATGTTCTTGTCGGTTAAACTATCGTGGCTAAGTTTTAACAAGTCTAAGAGCTTTCCTTCCATTGCCGAATTTTGAAGTTTATTCAATTCATGTCTCCACCAACGAATGTCATTTACCCCTTTCATGTGAATTCAAATGATAACTATTAATATATGAATTATTTGGTCCATATTTATTTGTCCCTCCTATATGAATTTTTTTTATTTATAAGAATCAAATATAAATTTTAGGATAATTATAATCATTTATGCATTATACTTTATTAAATAGACTTTCTTGACTAATAGTATGAATGATCAGCTCAATTCGTTGCATATGTTAAAAAAATTCACAATATTGTTTTGTTCAATCCACACTTCAGAAGAAGTCAGTCCTATCTTAGTCAGCAGCATGGATGGAATCAAACTTTTGATTTTGGGCATGTCCAACTTCTTTGATTTCAAGGACCATAAAAACTCTTACTCTAATCCCATTACATTGAAAATAACCATATTCAGATATCACATAGAAAAATGAATTATAGAAACATAAATACCACTTCTACCACAGTCTAATGTCTCTGACAGTTTAACTATCAACCTCTGAGCCTTCTTAAAGTGTATACCAATGTACTATCAACCTCACGTAGTAATGTAAGCCAACACTACTTTCTACTAAGTTGTAATATCTTACAAATCATCTCCCATTTCTACAAAAGGTGACTCAAAGTACCTTCTAAATCTGCACAAGATACATGAATTCAAGTTTACACTTTCAGTCCCAAACTAACAATCTAGTCACAAAGTTTCATCTTCCATGTTCAACTTTCATCCCAACAAGCCAAGTCCGATGCTCATTTCATCGGACCGCTTCTATGGTCACACATCAAACAGCCCACTATAGCAATTCTCTTGCATTTTTATGCAAGTTATATTATCATACTATATGCATTCAATAGGGCCATACATTCCCCTTGCATTTATTATACAAAGGCAGAATGTCAGAGGCATTTTTATGTGGAAATCAAAATTTGGATGGAATCCAGCAGCATGGATGGAATCAAAATTTGGATCCATAATTTTTCAGGACACTGGATTGTTAGTGACAAGAGAAGGAATATTTTCTTGGGAAAATGTCATACTATTTAGACAGGGCGGTTTTGCTGCACCGTAGTAGAAGTAAGCCATGACTTTTGACCACTCTTCTGCACTGCGAATGGCTGAGAGACCACCAAATGGAAGTTAAACAAAGTTAGAAGGAAAGAGACCAAGAAATGGGAAGATAATTTTTTTTTAATTTTCATTTTATGGGTAATATAGACCAATACCTTTATCACGGAATAAAATCTTGCCAGCTTTTGTAAAGATAATCTCCGGGAATACTGATACTTGAAGTGCAGCAACCAGTTCAGTATCAACAACAGCATCAATTGCTACACACTGAAATATGTAGAACAGTAAAAAGATGTGAGAAAAAAATTTTATCCGTGCTAAAGAAGCAGGAACCAAAGGCATTAAGAGTATGACTTTACTAACTACTTACTCTTGGTGAGGGCAATCTGCAGTTCCATATGATATGCACAGCCTTCTCTAGTTCATTCCGAATTTTTTCATTCTCCTTTGGCCTAAAAATAAAATTCAAAACTTGTACTTTTATACGACTGTAAATATGACATGAGCACTGCAAATTCATAAATATAATGTTAAATGTGATCTAGCAGACCAAGTAAATTGAATTAATTCAAGTACTTAAGACACATTCTGAGGTCAATTAAACAAAAGGTGAAAAGTTTGAGAAAGCTCCCATTAGAGCCCCATTCCAAAAGATAAAAAACGAAATGGTCCAACATGGCTTGAAAACACTGTTAAGGAACCGATAAATAGAAATATGTTATTAGAAAACACAGTAAGGATTCAATGATAACACTTACATAAAAATGTTTGACTTTGATTTCTTAACAAGAACCTTAAGAAAACTTGTTGGCATTGTCCAAGAATAAAAACATGCATGCTCATGCACACACTGAGTATTCTTCAGGAAAACTAAATCTAGGAAGTGTATCCTCATAGTAAGGAGTTGGGAAAAAAATCTCTGATTAGAGTTCTCTAAAATGACCAAGTTATTAATAATTGTAACATATATATTAACCCTGTAGCATGCTCATAGGAACAAGTAACAACAGAGCAATCAGCACTCAGCTACTAAGACTGAAACAAGAAATGATCAAAGAAACAAAGTAAATTTGGATAACTTTCCTTTAAGCTACTCACTTAAGAATAGTCAAGCAATTATTGTGCTTAAATACAGGATGTAGAAAATGTACAACCGATTGAGGTTAAACATAGAATTAGAACAAACCTTTTATATCGATTGTGCACAAGAATAATCAAGGGACTTATGTCTTTGAATACAGTCTCCTCCCATTCTACACTCTTTATGTCTTTAATAGGACGAATGTAATTATCATCTTGCCACACGATTTCCGGACGGTCAACATCATCGCCATCGTCGTCATCATCATCCTTTTTGTTGTTCTTAATGGTAATCTTGTCAAAAAACTGGCCCAAGCTGAATCCCCAGCCATCAGCATCTTCAGGCCAGTTGGGATCATCCTCATCCACAACAAGAGGGTAATCCTCCATAAGCTTCTGCAGTTTTTTCTTCTTTTCCACAGGGTCTAACTCCTCTTCAACATCAGGTTTCTTATCCATCACTTGTCTTATATTCCTCCTCCATTCCAGTCTCTCCTCAGGACTCATAAGGTAAGGGTCATTTCTATTAAACCTTGGGGGTGCATCATTGTCATCATCATCATCATCATCAGAGTCACTAGATGCTTCTCTCCCTCTCTTCCATTTTCCACCACCATCAGATTTCAGTGCTTCAATTCTGCTTGGAATTCTCATTGATCTGCTAGTACCATCCTGTATGAGGGAAATATAACATTTTATATCAATTAAAAACAATAACCAAACTTAGAAAAATATTTTATAAATAACTACAATATGCAGATAATTAATTATAAAATATAGAAAGAAAATACGAGTGAATTCACTGATTAGCTGCATATTTCAATTAAAGTTAGCCAACTTAAACCTTGATTCGATAAACATCTCCGTAAGCACTCATATGAAAAGAAAATAACAAGGTAAAACTCATTCCTTCAATGAGGTAAATTTAACTTATGCACTTCAACTTTAGGATAAATTAAAAATGAGAACTTGTACAAAACTGCAAAAAGTTGATTTTAGCCTATAGAAGAAGCTCAATTCATTTTTGCTTTCTTAAATTCTTGTCCTTTAAGTGCATATAAAGAAATGAATTGAAACAAAGATTGCAAGGAGAAGAAAATGATATACTTGCCAGGTTTGCGGAGAGGTTCAAATTGAAAAAAAAGTTGCTAGGTTTTGTAAGCGTAGGTGAAATGATAGATTGCAAAGGCAAAGTCATGGAATGTGGCAGCGCCATTTCTTCAAACAAAGTAATCTAAACAAAAAAAAACAAATGGATGAGAATTGAAGAGAGTTATAAAATGAGGTTGTTAACTGTGCTAACTATGTTGCTAAGGTTGTTCCTCCTAATCCACTCTTGTCTCATATTTTATGTTTGTTGTTGAAACAGAGAACAACATTCAAAACTGAAAACATTGGTTTAGCTGAGTGATGTGTCAGAGAATGGGCCATCCACTACGGCCTGACTCGGCCCAGAATGGACTCACCCAAACCTATAATGGGCTTTTTCTAAAAAAAGACGTCCTTAGAATTTCTATTTACACCCCTTTTGTTCTTTGCATACACCTATTGTATTTTTTATAAAAAAAATATTATTTTTTACATACCAAATTAATAATCTCTGCAAATTATTTATTTTTTTATAATCTGGAGAATATTTTTTAAAGAGTGTCACTCAATATTGTTACATGTTTGATAAATTATGTAAATTTTACATTGCGTGACTTAACTTTTGTAAGGTAAATTTTTATGTTGCAAAATTTAGTTTAATTTTTCAAAGTCATTACATTAAGGAAACTAATTTTTGTAATGTAAGTTTCCATTTTGTAACATATGCAAAAACCAAAAATAAAAAATGAATAATTGAGATGGAGAAGGAGAGTGAAGGTGAAGCCATGAAGGTGAGAGAAAAAGAAAAATATGAAAAAACAAAGGAGAATTTTGTAAACATAAATAAAAAAAAATAGAGGAAGATGTGTAATAGAAAAGCGAAGTGTGAATAACAATTGAGAACTTCATCATCTTAGGCCCAAGTGAACTATAGTTTAAAATCCAAATTTCCCTTTGGTATATTTGGGCCCATGTCGGTGCTTTTAAGAACTTAAAACTTAAAAAAAAAAAAAAAAGGACTAATAAAAAAGAACAAAACAAAATTGAGAGAAGGGGGAAAAATAAAAGGAAAAACGCGACAATTTTTTCTCTCGTGAATTCTGAGTAGCGATTAGAGGCAGGTAGCAACATGTTCCAAATTCACACTCAATCATTTCAATTTTTAGTTTTGTTAGTGTTTATCGACTCCGAATGCGGTTTTCTTAACGGTTGTGATTGAAACAGGAAAAAAGGGTTTAGGAATGAAACATAATCAATTTGTCCAAAATATTTTTGGAATTTTAAATGGTTTGATTTGATTATGTATGTACACTGAATAATTTTTTATTGCTTTAATTGTGTTTTCAGATTAAGAGGGGAAAACCATGGAAGAGATTTCGGGTTCAGCAACAGCAATTAACTCTTCCAATATTGGATTTCGGGTATTTTTGTTTATTAGCTTTCTTTCATTGCGTGCTGTGATTTTATTTTATTTTTTTATTATTTTTTTATATATTTTTTTTCTGGTTCATGTAAATGTAATTTGAGATGCTATTTTCTGCAGTTATTGAAGAAGCAAGGGTGGAAAGAAGGGACTGGTCTTGGGATCTCTGAGCAGGTTTTTCTTTCCTGATATCTCTTTTTCTTCACTGAATTATGGAATCTGCACTGATAAACATTGTTTTAAATGTTGGTTCATGATTTTAAATGCTTATGTTAATTCATAATTTAAATAGAGCATTTTCATAGTTGAGGAAAGATAATGATATAACTTGTGTCAGGGCATTAAACTTTCAGTGTTATATTAGAGATTGTGACTTGTGAGGTCTATTTGCTTTACATTTTTAATTACTATGCTGTTCTTAAAGCAAAATTCAAAGTATCATAAATGATGGAATACCTTAGTATAATTGTAGGAACAAAGTTATGCTCGTTCTCTCATCTCCATAATTGTAGTCTTTTTTTTATTAAAATAATAGGTATTTCAATCTTGCTATAATTCTGATGAATAAATATATTATGGAAACAGGGTAGATTAGAACCTGTGGAAAGTTATATAAAGAATAATAAACGAGGCTTGGGAGCTGATAAAGTGAAGAAAAAGGCTGTGAAAGCTCAATCCGATCATAATGATTCCTCTAAAGGGAACAATCAGCAGGTAATATTTTCTTTTGGATCATTGTCTAGGGTTTTTATACTATTTCTCAGTTACTATGCATGTAAAAACTTAAATCATCTAAACAACTTTATAAAGGTAGAAAGGACTTTGACTTTGACTTTGACTTCAAGTTCCTTCAAATTTAGTGGGAGGGAGGGGGATTTCTGCAACAAACTGAACTTGTTCAGTCAGGGCCTAGACTCTTGAGTTTTTGGTCTCACAAAGTCTGCTTGACAACCATGAAAATGGATGCACTCTCTGTCTTAATATACCCTCTCCAAAAAATCAAGGACCTATTTATCTCCTAGTTGGGTAAATTTTGATGGGAAAAATTTTAAACTTGTAATCTCAGACTCAGTTTATTTTATATTCGAACGCGTGTCAGAGAAGAGGACTAATTCTGGCGTTTAGCCAATCAGGCACTAAAACTGTTGTTTTTGAACATTTGACATTCTCATTAACTTCTATTGAAAAATTATTTTGCTAATTTTTTTTAGAAGAAGAAAGCAAGTATGGAGGAAAATAATATAATTTATTCTAACAGAGTGGCAAAATTCATGTACTACTAGTAATCTAGTACTGTGTAGCATGTTGAATCAGTGTTGCAAGATCATTTTGAGCACACAATTCCCCCCATAGCCATTTTGACATCAATACAATTTACTTTGGCAATCTTTACTTAACTCACCATTCTCTCTTTTTTTCTTTACTGTAAATGATTTCCTTTCTTCCACTTATTTCAAATAATTTCAGGATGATCCACCTCAAAAGAAAACAAAAACACTTTCTAAACGGATGAGAAAGATGCAGGAGTTTGAAAAGAAAATGCAGGAGAAGGAATTTGAGCGCGCCTTCTTCAGAGAGTTCTGGCCAGACAATGTGTAAATGAGAGAACCAAGTGGTCCATATTGTGTAGGCATCTTCCCCTTGCATTCAGGGTGTTTTCTCAAGGATACACTACTTTCAAAAGGCTTTTTGCTAACAGAAGGAATTCAACAAACCCCTAAGTGTAAATTTTCTAAACATCTTACTGGAGAAATATGTAAAAGGCGAGGGGGGAAAGCACTGTAAACATTGTATTACTATTTTGTTTATTGGAAAAAGCCCTCAAGAAATACTTTAGCTCGCCACACTTCACATGTAAAGCCATCAACATTTTTTAAGGAATTATCGAACTTGTTCTCGAAGAAAGCACTCAAGCCGACTGATTATTCAAGAAACCAACTATATAAATATGAAATGTTTCAATACAACAATGGTTATTTTCTTTCTCATTGTTAGTATATAATCAGCTCTTAAAAAATAAATATAAATGTATTCTTTAAAAAATCATTTTCTATCTAAATTGATCCGTGAAAATATAGTTAAAAGAAGGATTAAAATGTCTCAACAATATTTTTGAGAATTATAAATTGAGTACTATCTTATGGATCAAATTAGTGGTATTTGCTCAATTATTTTTTCCCCTCAATTAGGAGTTATTTGGTCATGCCTCTTGTAAGTTTCATTATGTATCTATTAAAATTTGAAGAGCCACTCGGTAAAGGCGTTATGAGCTTGATTTGTTGGGATCTTCGTTAATCTTATCATATTTCACCTGTCATATTTTAATAACATAACTAATCATAATGGTATTCAACACCGAGTGATTCCTTCCATCACCTCAATTAAGAAATCAGTACACATTAATATAACACAGTACACCAAAAAAGAAAAAAAAATCGTAGAAAACTTGCAAACTGCTTCTGGTTTAATATAAGGAGGAAGCACAGAAGAGGTAAGAGAATATACAACTTTGCTGCCAAAAGCGTGAAAAGATTCATACTTGAAGAATAAAACAAATGAAGGATTAAAGTAAAAAGATTAGTGGCGTAACGCAATATCATTTTCTTTTCTTGGAGTCATCAGGCCTAATGAGCTGGACAGGAGCAGCTGGTATTCTGACCCACCATTCTCTAATCCTCCTTATCCATCTATCACTACTCTCTTTCCTATATGGCATCTCCCTTGTGTAAGACTCAAGGAATACCACCAAAAATATGTATTTTGGAGGAACAAAAGCAAACACAGCTGCTAAGAATATAAGTAATAGTGCAACCCTCTCTGTAGCCTGCAGGACAGATGTTAAACTTCAGAAAAATATTATTTAGGAAACTTGATTTCCAATAAACTGATTGAATCAATACAAAAACTTGTGTTTCAATCAGTAGATACTTTATAAAATAGTAAATTAGCAATGCAATGATACAAAGGACGATGTTATTTGTATGTGGTTATAAACTTATTTCAGCCTACAAACAATGTCCAGCAGGGAACAGCTACTGATTTGAAACTTATTAGAAAGGTTAACTCAACCCCTTAAAAGTTAGCTCAAGGGAAAAATATTAGTCTATATAAGAGTTTTCTCGCCATAGTCCTAGCTAAGGTGGGCGATCGTAACAAAATTCAAGGCTCCAACTATGCTGGCATTTGTGTTTTTGGAATTTGGTGTGGCAAAATACCATAATATCTCAAAGGCAACTTGTAGTTGGCTTTTAATTTTTCAAAGATTGTTAACAAAACGCAGTACAAACCTCATTATATTACCCCCATAAGTTAATGTATACATATTAAAACATGTGTTGGCCCAACTACGTGCACAGCATTTTAATTTTTCTTGTAGAAATGAGCATGACTAGGATACTGACCTGCGGTAATATAGCAAGTAGAAGAGCTCTCAATTTTAGGAGAACAATATTTCCTGCTTGAATTAATGATTCAAACTGTGTAATGGCTTCTTGTAATGTCAGCAGCTGTTCCACGGCATTTCTATTTGGGGGAGGAGTTACTATGAAGGCTTCTAACGGTTTTCCCCATCTGAAATGCCTTCGCCAGAGCATCAGGATTGCAATGAACACAAAAATGGATGGCAGTAAGTACTGGATCCACCCCCTGTACATCAGTGTTAATCAACTGCTTTATTCATCAAATCCATGGAATCCAGTTTTAAAACAATAATATCATTTATTAACAGCCATTATTGTCTGATCCTGGTGGCAATCAGTTTGTTCAATAAAACGAAAGTAAGACAACTTATTAAACCCTTGATTCTAGCTTTTATATTTAATATTCTCAACTACTTGTTTAAGTACAGATTGACAGTAGTATGCAGAATGGTGCCAAAAAGATGGTTAATGATCTTGCATGGGATGAGACAGATTACATACAGGATCAAGTGGTGATTTGATGTGCATGAGCCTTGACAAGGATGTCAAGCATTAGAGAAGAACATCCATGTAATTTACAACAATGAATATAAAAACTACTTTTTGGTCATTTGATTATATCCTTCCATGTTGATTTCTTTCTTTCCTTTTCTTCAGTTTCTTAGACTGTGATCTAGTGTATCTACCCTGTTTATCAATAATTGGTTCATGATGAATTGCAGCACAGTTGTGATGAACTTGAGGTTCATCCAACTATATTTGGGGAAATTACTAAGAAACTAAGGAAACCATTGTTGGGCCTTACACAATAGCTTAGGGATAGAGACCAAGTGATTATGATTATTAAATTTATACAATACTGATGGTACAACAGTGATGGGACAAGAGTTGCGGCAAGAACCAACATAAAAGCCTTTTAAAATGTTCCAAATTTAAGAAATTTGCATAAAAATCAGAACATGATAATGGAGTTGAGAATCAATGACACCTATTAACCAAAGTGGAAAATTCTTCAACAAAATAAAGTTTTGCTAAATGAGAGTGACACTGACATTATGTGGAAAGCAACCAATTTAAAACAGCAGATATAAAATGAAGCAACAGAATATTAATGTGGTTCACCTGGTCATATGCTGATTTTACAATAAAACCATTACCTTACAATCATATAACAGGTGAGTAGCAAAAAGGCTGTTGATTTGCAAAAGTCTTTCCATGAGGCCAAATTCTGTAGTCGGTTAGCAGCTACAATGACAGGGAATAGTAGTTCCTACAAGAAGTTAAAAGAATTATCCATACCATATACATTAAAATGTAGGCTCCTTTTATTTTTTCCTCATCCTCTTGGGAAACCTTATAATTTGAGAGGCTAGGTCGTTCAATGGAGATCCTAACCCATCTTTCAGGTTCAGAAATTGAAAATACATTTCAAGTATGAACCAAAATACTTAGTGGGCTGGAGGAGCAATATAAGTTATAGAACATCATAACAATTTTTGTTTTACATTCCTTTGAATTAATTATTACTATAACTTCCATGATTAAAATGAATTAAGATTTATCTTTTCCAGAATAAAATATGGAATGTAAATAATAATGAACCTTCATTACTGCAACATTTGTATCAATTCCTTCAACCTTCACTTGGTCCACGGTTGCCTGTGCAGCTTCAGCTTTTCCAGTATCCAGAAGGGACTTTTTTACTGCCACTTCTAAGGGATGTATCTCACCAACTCGGATATCACTATAATAAGTTGATTCCTCACAAATATCAGTCAGCTTTTTAGATCTGAATCCAAGATAGAAAAGTGACATAACTGCTGCTGGAGACACTGCCAGTTGCTTTTTTGTATGTACAGCCCCAGGTATATCACGTTTAACAGAACCCGCAGCCAAATTTGCTAAGCTACTTGACAAGGTTTCCAAGATTATGTCTCCCCGTGGAAGAGTTTCAGCTAGGTTAAAAGTAAGTAAAGTTTTATAGTGGGATGAGAAAAACCGGAAAGCTTCTCTAACTGCACGATAGCGGAAAGTGCCTAGAATAGCCCTGGCAAGCACTTCTGTTTTTTGTGCCTCCTTAAGGTAGTATTTCCTGATAAACTTGTGTACACGGAGGATCTCCAGACTAATGTCCAACCAATAGTCACGGCGCAAATTTGCTTTAAATTCAGGGAATTCAAAATAAACAGGCTCTGCTCTGTCAATACATGTTGAAAGATCATAAATTTGAAATGGTAAGTAAGCAAAAATTTAGACAAGTCCGATGCTATTTGTCAACAGATAACTTACACAGAAGTTGACTTATACATCACAGCTTTATCAAAAAGGCGAGCACCGAGGGGTCCAGTCAGATCAGGCTTTATGACCTGTTTCATGTCTGTGCCCAAATCATATCGAACAGCTTTCTCATATACACCAACTCCCAGTGACTCAAAGTACAGAGCATAATTGGTCAGGGTCAACCGGCCTATAAAGGTCAGAAAAATGAGGTACAACTGAGTAAAGGGAAAAACATGTGTGCATCATTAGTCACACTGATGAAAGTAGGTTCCAAAATCCTTGTGAGTTGCTCAGACATAAAGCAGAAAGAAAAGACTAACACATTGCACGGGTGGTCTACAACAATTTCTTTCATTCCACATAATCCAATTTGCTTGATACATCAAATTATCTTCTAATCAATGCCCTAAAAAGACTTAACTGAGAAAATTTCCTAGACTTCACTCTGAGCAACAAATCCAGGAGATTATTCCACTCATTTTTTCAAGCAAATAAACTTGTGTTATGCCTAAGCAGCATAAATGTTGACCTTTAATTACAGCAAAGAAGCAACTGAAGGAATGTTCTAGAAATAATAATTTACTGCAAGTATGTGTGCAACCCTTTGTGACCAATTGGAATCTCAGTTGCTCAATGATTCCAGCAGGATTGGGTTAAATAGTGAGTACCCATTCAAAATCAAAAGCTTAGTGTGATATTTAGATTGACTGGGCATTTGAAATGCAGAAGAAGCCTTGCAAAACATACACGTAAGTACGCAGAAAATAACAATGACAAGAAGAAAAATTGTGTATATGAGCAAATTAATTCTTGCAACTATCCTACCAGAGAAAGAGAAAAATGGAGCTGCTAATCACCTATCCAAGCTATTGGAATCCTCCAACATTATAGTAGTATCTAAGCCACTCAATGTGCAACTATAATGAACTAGACCATTTCAACATATATAATCTGTTTTGGGTATTAGAATGAACGACTCACCAGGCCAGGCAGCAATTCCTATATGCTGAAGAACAGGTTGAGTTGGAATCGTCCCATCAACATCAAGAACAATCTCTTCTTCGGTAAGCTGAAGATTTCCAACTGATGCGGCCATCACATGCTTTGAATTCTTGATAACCCTGCATGCAACTCGGTGTCAGGAAGAACACAAACAATGACAAAAACAACAAAGCTTTATTCCACTAAATGATGTTGGCTACATAAATCACACACGACACCATTTATCTAATTTAAAGACAAAAGTTTCAGCAATGCAGGGACTACACAAACAATACAAACAACAACGTGGAAGGAAAACAAACAAGCAATCGTACTTATCAAGGTGTCTTAGGTATTTGTCATAAACAAGAAAATGAAGCCGATGTCCAGAAGAATTCGTGAGTGCATGGAAGAGGTTGTGCACAGTTATAACATCAGCAATGGGAACACACACAGGAGCAATCCTCGAGAAAGCCTCTAAACCAACAGTCTTCTTATCATCAACCTAAAAAAAAAATTGCAATTGACTTATCAAGGCTTACATTCAAAGAGTAAATAGTCATTTTGGTTCCTGAATTAGGTAGGCATTTTCATTTCAGTCTTTAATAGGAAAAATGTTTCAAAACGATTCCTAAATTGAAATTTTGTTAGTCACTTTAATCCTTCTACAGATGTCTATTATATAGCTGAGTCTGGCTAACATGAAACCTTAATTGTCACCTCATATGTCCAATTATATATCAGTTTATTTTTTTTAATCATATACACTTCTTCTGTTAATTTGTTCAAAATTATACGGTAATGTGCCCAATCTTATATGAAATAAGATCAAGTTAACAGGATAAAAAATATGAAATAATATTAAAAAATAAACCAATATATGATGAGATACATGTCGTGACAATAAAAGTGTTACATCACACACGGAAATGCAACATGATTATTAAAATTTTAATTCAAAGACCTTTCTAAAACTCAACTTTACTTCGCAATTGCATTACGTAGTCAACCAACCAACTCATTCAGAGAACATATAAGTATATGTGTACGCCTTTCTCTTTCTTCACATTTTATAACTGGTTGTCTAGTCTGGTTGTGTGCGAGTTACAATACGAAATATTTTTCTCTAAAACTTTTTTCCTTTCAAGGACTGAAGTGAAAATGTCTATATATAATTCAGGAACCAAAATGACTATTTACTCTATATACATTCAAACTATTATTCAATTTTAGCATAATGGACAGTGAATGAATGTGTAACCTGAAGTGCCATATTGGTAGAACTGGAATAAAACAATGAAGCATCATCCTCATCCCCAGCTGTTTCATCTTTGGAAGTAGATGTTTCCTGCAACGCAATCAAAGATTTTTAGTAACATGATAATGATGCTGAAAACGACAATGAGAATGAATTAGAAGAAAAATGGACTGAACCGGTAGGGTTTGAACGCTAGGAGCTTCCCAAGCGAGCATCATATCATAGGTTAAACGACGGAATTCTTTCTCGTTTAGATAATCAGAGTTTTGACTGAGTTTGTGAAGCGCTTTATATGAACAAAACTCTAAAAGATGTCTAGCGTACGTGAGAAGCTCTTTAACGCCGAGAGGAAGTTCCGAATCGAAACAGTGTTGCAATTCCTGCGTCGGCATTTCAAGGATCCTACATTCACGCATAAACACAATCAAATCAAAATGCATATTAAAACAAAACAAAACGCGATTGAATTGAAAAACGAGAGTGAGTTCGTGTGATACTTT
The DNA here is from genome assembly GCA_026586105.1 of Hylodesmum podocarpum. NCBI lineage: Eukaryota > Viridiplantae > Streptophyta > Magnoliopsida > Fabales > Fabaceae > Hylodesmum > Hylodesmum podocarpum. The sequence continues at coordinate 379,586 of JALJEV010000539.1, read as the reverse complement.
GAACAGCGAGAGACGACGGAGTTTGCGAGAGGAGAGAGCTGAGGTATATGTTTCGGTGAATTGACGGAGTCATCGTCGGCGATTGGAGAAGAAGGTTTGCTACGATTGAAAAGGGATTTCAACGATTTTTGATGTTTTTGAAGCATGTTTTCCCACATTCCCTCCATTTTTCACAACAACACCGATTCAATTTTGTTCCTACTTTTTCAATTTCATTGATTGAATGAATGATCTATGCAATGCAATCTGCACCGACTTCGTTTTCTTCTCTTCTCACTTCAATTTCCCTTTCTCTTTTCTTTCACATTTCTATCTTTATTCTTTTCTCTAATGTTTTTAATAAATTTGTAATAAACCATTGTTTAACCGTTGCTACAAGTATTTTAGTGAGACCAAGAAAGCATGGATGATGCCACTTATATTCTTTTATTTGTTTGCAAGTTAAAATGAAAACGCACCGAATGTGTCTTACTTTTATATATGGAATATTTTTCATTTGGAAGGTGACTTGCGTGTTTATCTATGTGATGATCCATTTCTCTGTGTTCAAGGATTTTGATTCCAATTCAATTAAAATTTACTAATATTCATGTGATTCCACTTTAATCCAATTAAAAATTTTAAAATTAACTCAATTTAATTCATTAATATAAAATATCAATTGTAATGTTACATGTAATTAAATTATCAACTTTATTTCATATTGAAATATAATACATATATTTTTCATTCTCATCACATCTTATATATATACATATTTTTCTCTTTATTTTATAACGAGTTTTATGTAAAATTGTTTATTAGATATTTTTTTAAAATTATAGAATTTAAAATTAAAATGTATTTATATTTTTGGTACATAATTATTAAGAATTTTTTTTTTTAGATTATAAACTACTAAGTTAGAATTAGTGGAACAAAGGAGCTATAAAAGTTGAGTATATGAATGTTTTGTGATTAAAACTAATTCTACTCAGTTTTACAACAAATGGGCCAACAAAAATAAATTACAAAAACAGATCTATGTCTAAATTCTAATTATGGGTATGAAGATGATGTTGAGAAAATAAAAAAGATCTACAAAGTGGGCAAGAGAATTGATTACGAAGAATCCATTGTTGAATGCAATTGAGATGAAACACGTGGCCACATGTTCCAAGTTTGGTCAATGCATCTTCTCCTTCATATTCCACTAAGCAAATGGAACAATTTTCTTCTCTCTCACCATCATCACCCAAATCCTCGTACCTTGCAACAGGTAGAGAATAAATTTCTGGGAACTCCATGTCCTTGGCCAAACCTTTGGTCTCATAAGAGAAGAAAAACATGTTTGCAAGTGCACTCTTAAGTTTCATCAATGGGATCAAAACACATGTGTAGAACACAATGGTCACTACCCACAAACGAGACTCACAAACCATAAAACAATTCATCTTGCAATTAATCCAAATCGAAGTCTCTCTCTAATGATTTTTGTGTATAGGTATATATGTTCTTATCAAAGACAATGATGCTTAAACACAAGGTGTGTGACTCTATATATACACATACACTAGGAAGATAGTGTATGACTTCTATTTATTTTCCCACCGGCCTTTATATAAACTAATCTATAAGACTATAACATAAACCTAGATTCTTTAAGAATAACTTGTATTAATTCTGACTTTGGAGGCTGCTTATGTGTATATATTAGTTATTTATCACATAGGTCAGCTGAAAATAATAATAATTTTTGCATATCATAGGTTAAGGGTTGTTTATTCTATTAACAATATAAAGTCATCGCAGTTTTTAATAAATATATTTTGTTGTATATAGTATTTGTTAAGGAAGTTGTTTAATTAAAAATAATAAAGATATAACCGGCTAAATCTGCCTTTGAATACACACTAATAGATATGCTAATCCTTAAACTAGGGTTTATCATAATTAATTAAAGAATATTATAAGTATGAAAAAGGCGGTGTGGTGCGGTGCTATTGCTTCAGTTTCAGTTATAAATAATGACCGACCGCGTGTCTTATGCACAACAAGTGCAGCGGTTAGCGCAAGGAAAAAGCAATCTCTTTTTGTTAGTTTTTGGTTTAGGGTTTGCAAGATTTTGATCAAACCATAATAACTTAAATTTCTTTTTCTTTTAATCTATTTTTTTTAATTCTAATTCAATAATTTTTTTTTATTAGATGCAAAAAAAATAAAATAAAAAATCTAGTATATTAGATAAAATTATTGAATTTTATGTTAATTGATGTGCCTAGTTCAATAATGAGAGCATGAATTTTCTCTCCGAGCTTGTTTGATTAGTTTGAGAATACATACAAGAGACTCTAATGACTCAATGAATATATGTTTCAGATATCAGAGAGGTATATTCATAAATTTAATACATAGTAACAAGAGAATCAATAAAACCTAACTTAAACCTCCAATCTAGATAGGTTGTTAAAGATGATTAGAAATAATAGCAGAGTATCCTTGTCCTTATATTTATGAGACACGTGGATGGTATATTAATTATTTTAAATATATATTTATATTAATTTTTAATATTTGAAGGTGTGGAAATATTTATTCTCATAAGAAACTAAAATCTCATTTTTTATTACGTCATTTATCGAATTTTTTTAACAAGTATACATCTTAAGATTTCACAAAATTACCTCGTCACTCTCTAAGAATAAATTACGTTACTTTTTTTAGTGGTTAAGGTATTTCCAATGGGAATTGTTTAACAATATTATGTGAGTTACTTAAAAAACTATCTTTTAAAAGTGTCACATGTGATTTTGAGTTTCTTAAATTAAAGAAAGTTGTTTATATATAAAAAAATCTCATCGGTTCCTTAACATTATATGTATATGTAAAAGAGCAAGGGTGATATATTGAAAAGAATAAATATTTGTGAATTAAACAATTTGTTCATAACAACTCTCATTTTTTAAAATTTAAATAAAAATATGCAAATTACCTATGTTTATGGCATTGGAGATATTCTTACTTAATTCAGATCCAACGACCCCATAAAAGAGTTGGTGATCTTGATTGATCATCCCAATCGATTATACATGATAATTAATTTTGGAAATTGAGGCTTGGTGCACGATGTTCTTGACAAATTAATGAATTTTCCATCCACAATAACCATTTCTGCAAACCATTCTCTAGATTTGTTTAAATATAGACTTAATCAATAAAATATCGTATGACCATTGACTTCCATAATCGTGACTTCGATTATTAAAAGTCTTCTCAATAACCAAGGTGATGAATTATTGTAGCTATGACTTTCATTATTCAAATTCATGTCTTTATATTATTTTTTTCTCTAGAATTATTTTAGTTTGAAGTAGTATCATGTGTCATTCATCAACTAATAATATATTTGCTGGACCTGGAGCCTTTGAAGCAATCATTCATCTGCAGGCCCACATGGTGGGTCCTTTGCCTTGCTCAAAATACAGAGTACATAATAAAAATTTGTAACAACCTCGGACGATTGTTTAAATATAACCTGTAAAGTAGACGTCACAACTTACAAGTATATTGTTCCTTCGATTAAAAATTCAAATTTCATTACTAAATTTAAATTATACTAATTTTTGTATAATCACATGTCTCATTGTCTTTTAACCGGTCTTTTAAATTTCTACTGATAAAAATGTGTAGTTAATACACGTCAATTACAAATTTAAAAATCATCGTTGTTTAGTTAGTTATTTGATTAAAGATGATTTTTAGTATCATTATTTATTTGACTCTCATTTTTTATTCAATATTAAATATAATAAAATATTTATAAATTAAACGATATTATGTTACAAGAGTTTAAAATTTTGAAGACATGTAATCAATTTTTGACCATTACTGAAATAATTTCGATTTTTTTATGTTTTATATGTATTTACAAATATCAATATAATGCCCAAAATGCATTAATTTTATTAAATTATTTAGACCAATATGTTCACAAAAACACGTGTATCTAACTTGAAATTAAGACAGATTTCACTATGCTGATTATTTATGATTTATTGTTGGGGACCTGTAAATGAATTAAGTTGTTTGTGAGTCACTCAATCATTAAAAGCTAGTGAATATAGTGTGTGTACGTAATGTTAAAAAATGTTATATTTTTATTAAAAAAAATAAATGTTTTGCAAATCGTAACTTTATATATAATACTCTGCCTCTCGTGATTAAGAGTGAAGATCACGAGTCGGTGAACTATGATTGTGTCCATGTTGGAAGGTGAAAACCAGGCTGGGTTCATACCTGGCGGTGGATTTGTGGTTCGAATGAAGATTTGTGGAAATTTAGTTCATCAAAGGTTGGATTGATTTCTCACGTTCTGCACCTTCTCTGTAATGCATAATCTCTTTGTTTTTATGCCAACAGAAACTGTATACACCAACACCAACAACCATCTTTAATTTCCATCAAATTTCTTTCATGACTCGTTCGTATAAAATTTTCCATAAAATATAGCATTTCTGCTTCTTTTTTCTCAAAAAATTTATCATCAAGCAACTGTTATTTATTTATAAATTGTAACGGCGAATATCCCACAATAATATCTGCAATGTTATTTGGTGCAATTGTTTATGATACGGTTTCTGTTTAAGTAAACAAAGGAAGTAAAAAGACTTAACTGTAGCTTATCACTGAACTTTTATTTCGTGAAATTTGTTATCCAAGTGTTTTGTTTACAAATATAAATAAGGATTATTTTTGAAGTGTGTCTTAACTCCTTATAGCAAGTAAGATAAAAAGATCTTTATTTTCAATTTATTTAAAATATATTAGTATAATTTTAACTGATTAAAATTTTAAGACAAATGCATATATTGACACATTAAAAGAAAACAAATGTAAAACTTTGAATAAGATAATATAGGGGTAAGTCAGAAGGGGTAATAACCACAGCATATGAAAGGAAAATGTTGAAGAATGGTCCCACTAGACACAATTTATAAATGCACATTTCTATTTGTTGACATACTAACAAAAGTCAAAGCAGTTTGTTCTGTTCGCTATAGAAAATGACGCTTGGACACCAACTATGGTCAATGAGAATGGGACACAGGATTCATAATAATCTACAAACAATGGTAACAAATAAGAATTAGGACATAGGACAGACTGTCTCCTCTTCCATGATAGCAACATCTTAAACCCATTATAACCCACAAAAATTATTTAAAGTGCATTTTGTTTTTCAAATTAAATTAGTAAAAGAACATTTTTATTAAGTATTTAATAAGTCAAAATTACAGTAGTAATATACTTTAAGAAATTAATAAAATATAAAAAATATTTTGTCAAAGAATTGGAAGAAAACGCCCAATGGCAGTGTTTCACGTGTTAAAGTGTTTATTGATTATTCCTATTTGCAATGGCAACCCCACTGGCATGAGCATAGACACAATAATGATTCTTTACGAGAAGATAAGGATGCCAACAGAAAGAGGTAATGACTAATGAGCATTCAGCATTTCACAGTTTGGTGTCAAAAAACTTTAATAATAATAAATAATAAATAAATAAAAGCTGAGATGTTGTGTTTGTAAATTTATTTGTGTAAAATCAGGGTAACATAACACTTTATTGTTGATTATAGTAATAATTGAAGAAATTGAGAGAAAAAGAAAGAAAGAAGGAAGAAGAAGAAAATGAAAGGACATGAGATTAAGAGAGACCACACCTTGTGACGGCCATGCCTGCTGTTGCACGCTTTCTGTCTCTAACAACTTTTATCGAACACATTCCACGCAGTTCCTATTCTCACCAATAAATTAATTAAAAGTTAAATCACTCTCACTCATGCAACTCTCGCTCTCTCTCTCTTCTCTTTCTTTCTTTCTTTCTTTCTCCCGTGACTAAATGAAAATCAAAACAAGGAAATAGTGTTATTCTCTTTACGTTTCCACATGCTTGTACCTGCAGCTTTTAGTATGTTTGGTTTCGTGTTTCAAATGTGCTTTTAGGAAGCTTTTCTACTGATTCCTTATTGACGAGTTTTCACAACCATGCGATCTCCTCAGCCTCTAAGAAACGGCGGTGATAACAGTTGTTCACCGTCGCATAACCCTCGTTTTCACTCGACGGTGACGGAACACAAACTGCGTCGTTTTAACTTGTTAATCCTCGTGTTCCGCCTAATCTCCTTCTCCTTCTCCCTTGTCTCCTCTGTTTTCATGCTCACAAACACTCGTGGCTCCGATTCTCCTCACTGGTACCACTACGATACCTTCAGGTAACTATAATTATTAGTTATTATTCAATATTTTAAACCTAATTTACCGTTTATGTCGAAATTCATGTTGAAATTGGAAAATAATTTACCTAAATCGATTTAGATTCGTTCTGGCGGCAAATGCGATAGTAGCGGTGTACTCTATGTTCGAATTAGGCGCGTCGGTGTGGGAAATTTCGAGAGGCGCAACACTGTTCCCTGAAGTGTTGCAAATATGGTTCGATTTCGGGCATGACCAGGTTAGAACTCGGAATTCAGAATTTAAACGCTCTTTCTTTCACTACTCAGTTATATGTGTGTGTTTAGGTGAGTGATATGGTGTGGTGGTGGTGCAGGTGTTCGCGTACCTGCTGTTGGCGGCGAGTGCGGCGGGGACGTCGATGGCGAGGACGTTGAAAGAGATGGACACGTGTACGGCGAGCAATGCGTTCTGCGTGCAAACGGACATAGCAATAGCGTTGGGATACGTGGGGTTTGTGTTTCTAGGGTTCACGTCGTTACTAACGGGATTCCGCGTCGTGTGTTTCATAATCAACGGTTCCCGTTTTCATCTCTGAAATTTTGTGTTGCGTGGGAACGGAGGAGGAAGAGGAGGTAGAACCGTAAGAAGCGAATATTTTGGGTGGGGTCGGGGTTTTGTTTTCACTGTAGAGTAGTACTCTAAACACCGCTCTCTCGTTTCGAAGTTATTTATTTATCTAAACCTAATTAATAACTAGAATCTCTTGCCTACGGGCACGCACTGTGTACAGACCAAATTTTTTCTTGCACTGGGAAAAAGAAAATTTTATTTAAATATTAGAGTAAGCAACTATCTTTATTCTTTAGTTACGGTGTAAAGTCAAATAAAAATTGCAAACCTATAACCATCATTAACTTTTTTTATAACTACCTCTTTTTTTAAAAACATTATATCAACCATTATTGAATATGCTTATTTATTTTTTATATAAATATGCTGTTTTTTTTAATGGATGAAAATGCTTATTTACTGATATAGCTTAAACAGAAACATGACATATATCATAATTCTTTTTACAACTTACGATGGAAGATAATGTTGTGGGTTTTTATAATAGTTATCTTAATTATCTTAATTATACAATTGATATTTTATTAATTAACAGTGTGAAATTTTTCAGTGACACTATATTAACTCTATTTTTAAATTAAATAGCTAAGCTTTACATGGTAAATTTTAAATTTATGTGCTTACTTAAAGCTTGATAGAATTAATTTTGAATTGTTAAGAATATTTACATTAACTTCAAAACAAGATAAGGGGTATTTGTTATGGTATGGGACCATTTGAGATTTGTTGTATCTGATTGATTCACTGATGATTGATACCTAATCGTGATTTGTCGATCAAGCATGAAAACTACAGAAGCAATCAAATTCAATTTTACGACAAAATTAAAGAGTTAGACATATCGTATCTTACAAGTAATTGTCAACATGGTAAAGTTACAATTCCTGTACAAAGCACATTATTGAGTTGATTCAGTGATTGCATCATATTCCCCCACTTACTTATCAGTGCTAGTACATTAAGATGCTTATACACGAGACTAAAATTGTATTTTATTTCCCAAATTATCCTCACTCGATGAAATACAGGTAGACATTGAAACGAAACTCCTCTCAATATTATTTTCTTCTCATACAAATAAATTTATAAATCAACTTAAAAATCGTAAAATTCAAGCATTTCTATCCAACTTAAAAACAAACACGTATAGATAAGTGGAGGAAAATTATAATTCACAAGTGAGATCACAATGTAAAATTATCTTTTTCCCAAAGCCAAAACGTATGTTGCGAATATTTTCTCAATTATAAGAAATTAAGAAATGAGTCTTTTCCGAAGATTGTGACCAAAACTGACACAAAATTAGAAAATGTAAAAATGAGTAGAAGTTAACTCAATTATTGCACAACATGTGTAATAGAATCAAACGTATAACGAAAAATGCTAAGTAAAATTATGTTAAATTAAAAATTGATTGAAAAAACGAGTTCATTTATATAGTAAATATTTAAAGCAAGGAAAAGTGATAAATTCCACCCAAGAGATAATTCAGCACCAGAATTAAGGCCCATTTATTTAAAAAATAGACTGAATAAATTTTAATGAAATTAGTTTCAAACTTCTAAATATTTATCCCAATTAATCTTACCTACAAATTTTAAATTGGAATATGCATCAAGGTAAGAAGAATTCATTTTAGAAGTTTGTAGAAATAACACTCACTGTCAAGTTGCTCAAGATATTTGCGAGTGTAAACTTTAAAATTGAGCTTCCCAATGCCAAACTTGCGTTTCAGAAGTGGCTAAACGCCAAAATAACAATTATAACGATGGCATACAAATATATCCATGCCCTTGGGGTGCCCACTTCCCCAAAAAGTATGTTGACATGACACCATGGTTCCAAGATAACTAACACGATGAAATAGCCCAAATCAGAAGAAGTTTCTAAATTTTACAAGTGAAGGAGCATTAACAAGTATCAATCATTTATGCATGATTGGCACCACACTAAACTCTTCAACCATTCAAGCTGGTCCTCTAAATTCTAAAAATAGCATTTCATGCAAATGACTATTCTCATCTCCGAACATTAGTAAACACATATAACTCATAAGGCATGATTGGAGCTGACTTCTGTTCTATGAATATTATATTGTCATCAATCACAATGCAAATGCTGGAATGAGCAACTGCCATGACATTTTCAAGGTGACATTTCTAGACACTCACTAGCACCATATCAGGATCATCACTATCCCTAAAAGGACAAAAAGCCTCAGCATTATCCATCTTCGTTTTTAAAAACATTATACTCATACACTGAATCACAGACATTCATCTCCCACCAACAATGCCAAAGGAGGATTCAGCAATGGCCATCAAACCTTTGATAAGGATGGTCAATGTTTCAACATATTTCAAACCCATCTTTTGGACCTTGCAACTGAGTGACCTCATCATGTTAGAGCAACTTTACAAAAAGACAAGTGGGTACCAGAAGAAAGGCAGATGGTGAACAGAAAGGAGCATCACATACATGCCTTTAGCTATTATTACTAAATACCAAACTTCATAACCAAAAGTGTCTATCACATGCCCATACATGATCATTGAAGACTTCAACTAGCTGTAAAATCCTACTATTTTCATATTTATTTAGCATGTTTGGTACAACAATACAACTTGAATATAGAGAAATACTAATTGATTATTTTCCAAAAAGGCTTTACTTCCCGACCATCCAGCCAATTCACCAACCAAACAAAACATAAAATACATATTAAACATGTATATACATATTTCTTTCTCTTCACATCTTATTTCACATCTTATAACTGATAGCTACCGATCGCGTATTTCAGTTATCTACTAAATATTTTTTTAAAAAAACACTTACACAAAACAAAAAATTATTTCTTCAAAAGAAACTAAATCAAACACATGCTAATGGGAAAACACATTCACCCACTTAAGACTCACTGACTTCAAATTGACAGAAGCCAAACACATTATTTGTAAGAAAAAGTTTGCTTATCATATAACCACTCAATTCCCAATATAACGAATTATTTCAGAATTATTGGAAACAAAGAAAAAACGAAGCGATCGCAGTGGGATTCGAACCCACGACCTTTAGATCCGGAGTCTAACGCGATATCCACTCCGCTATGCGATCGCTATACAACAGTTACCAAACGAAAATTTTATGAACATGTTAAAGCGGAACTGCTACATTCACCTTGCAAAGGTGCATCGTCTTGTAGATCTAACACGTAAATGAAAATTGAAAATCCCTCGTATAATTCATTTTTTTCCAAGCAAATTTATATATGAACGAAAAGGTGTTTGAAGCCAACAATCGGAAAAATCGAAGAGGATGAAGAATAAAATATAGTTAATAAATGTATAAATTGATGTAACCAGAAATCTACCGTTGGAGAGTGAGAGAGAGAGATTAGGTTACCTGGTAGTTTTGTTGTCAGTTTCCTCCGACGAGTGAAATGAAGTGTTTGATTTGCTTCTGGTTTCTGCGTGCTTTCTTTGTCTCTTTCTTGTTCTACCTTTGTCATTCTCGGTGGGCCTGACAAGATTAATTTAACCCATACTTAACCATACGGCCCACATCAACATGCGGTTAATTTTATTTTTTCTCCACACAAACGTGACTTTCACGACGCGTCCCGATGCACGTTATCTATATAGTAGCTTTTAAGAGAAAAATAAAAAGAAAAAAATAGCTAACTATTGCATACCAAAATATTTGAGTATTTGTTTATAATTAAAATATATGGAGGAATTTTATTAATATATATATATATATATATATATATATGGAGGTATTATTGTTCCTAAGTTTAATTATTATATAATATCAGTGTAGATAAGTTACATGGTTAAATATGAAACATGTTTGTACCTCGATCGTAGAATTAACGTCGTATTCTGATGTGGTTTGTAAAAGGAGAGTAAATTCCTGCTATAATGTTGGTTACGCATCTTGTAGTTTTCCTATTTAAAATGCTGTTTTGGGTGGTATTTGGTTTCAGCATACACTGGTGCTTAACTTGTCCACCCCGGTTCCCGAACAAAAGAAAAAGTTCACTTTGTCGGATAAACTCAAACGAAAGCACCACAAAAGTTTACAAAGTAATAGATATCGTGTTAAATATATTGTATACTTCATTCGAATCTTGATAAAGTGCATTATATAAAGGGCTATCACGCGCATCTATAATCTATAATAACAAACTACGAGAGTAACTGCAACCTGTAAATAAAACCAAAGGAATGAAGGGAAATAAGTTATACAAAAGATTGTGGCTCCCGAGAACAGAATTATATGTCAGATCATACCTCGAAACAATGTAACAAGGTGGCAAGTTCAACAGATTTACTTTTTCATTTTTCCGTGACATTGGATTATGTGAAAATTTTTAAGGCATGACTCCCAATTTGATGTATAAAATGCATCAAGAACTCTGTCAAGAAAATGAAAGGCACCCGCAGATTCCTCAACTCAAGCACATTGTTCTATAATGGATTCCGAACTCCTAGCACTAAACATTAGTCTGCATATCTCCAAGTCAAGTATTATGGTAAAAAATAATTGTCCCAGTTCAGGATGATCTTTGTTTTGCCTCATCTATGTGGAACATAATCTGCAAATAACAAGGCTGAAGATTATTGAACAAAAACAAAAAATGAAGGGAGGAAAAGAAAACAATTCGGAGGATGTAAAATATAAATATAAATGTTGAACATTTTAAACCTTTGTTCCAACGTAAAATGTCATAAGCATGCCACCAAGGACAGGCAATCCTGTGTCATGGAATTTCCGAAAGAATTTTTCAGAATATTTAATGGTAATTAAGTTAAAAGGCTAAGGAAGGTAATTGACACACCTTCCTTGTGAAGGAAAGAAGAAAGCAACCATTTAATGCCATTTGGTCCAATCACAAATCCAACCAAATTAGCCACCTGTCAAGAAATGTCATGGTATTTAAATTGGATCAATTGGTTCAACATGATTATTTGTTGCATCATAAATTGGCCCATCAAAACATCATTCTTTTACTTTCTCGGGTAGCCAGATGCCATAAAATTGATGAGGATGTTACATAAAAATAAAATAACTAAAATTTATGATATTCATATATGCTGTGAGGGTATTCAAGGACAAACCATGAGGCAAGTAATTGTGACCGCACCAGCAACAGCACTGAGTTCACGAAATATGAATTCTCCAAAAGAACTTTGAGCCTGATAATCAAATTTACCTCCATGTTAGACAGCAAGAATCATAAACACGTTGGACCAATGAAAAATTTAGAAGAGGAAAAGTGTGCATATGCATTTACCTGAAATGCTTTTGCAGCTGATTTAAAAACCAACTCAGGGATGAAAAATAAACATGTTAACCATGCCCATGAAAGAAGCTTCCTGAAGTCAATAAGAATGATCAAGCATAAAATATCTGATAAAAAAAACCGCAACACTAATGGAAAGAATAGATTGAAGTCATTGAACCTGAACAATAAAGGGAACTTACCACTCTAAATCATGCCAGATTGCAACAAAAGTGAATATAACCCACACATTTAGAAGCTTTTTTTTGGATCCCCCGAGAGGAATGTACAAATACCTGAATTTCAACCCCATAAACATTTACGTTATTGTCTGAGGAAACAGAGCAAAATTCAGGAAAAAGAATAGATTGCACCTCACAAGCCACTTGTTGAAGGAAGCATGCCAATTTTTCCAAAAGCCTTCCAAGTTGTGGCAATTATTAATACATTTCGGCATATTCTCAGGAGCCTCAATTCCATTTATCTATAACACGTAAAGTAATTAATTTCTTTATATATTCTTCAAAGGCTTAATATACATTTTGTTCCCTATAACTTGCATTTTTTCATATTTAATTCTTGTAAGTTTTTTTTTTTTTTTTCCATTTTTAGACCCTAGCCTTTCTAAACATTTCATTTTTAGTCATTGTATTTTATTTTATTTTTTTCATTTTTCACCCCTGTAATTTTTTTTCCCATATTTAATCCCTGTAAATTATTTGTTTACATTTTTAGTCCTTTGTAATTTTTTTTCCACATTGAACATTTTTCGTCCTTGTAAGTTATTTTTTAACAAGGACAAAAAATGAAAAAAAATTACAAGAGCAAACTAAATATGAAAATAAAAAACTTGTGCATTAGAGGGGGCGAAAGGTTAAGGATGAAACAGTAACAAAAATACTTGCAAAGACTAAACGTAAAAAGACGCTAAATTATAGGGACCAAAATATATATATATATATATATATATATATATTAAGCTTTCTTCAAATATGTACTTGGACATTTGTGCTATATGCTTAAAGAGCAAGAAGCATACCAGTGACCAGAAACGGAAAAAGCGCCAGATCAGTAAAAATTTCAGCCACATGAAGTTTAATACCTGAAAAATAAATAAAGCAAAGAATCAAAAGGCAACATGCTGGAAATTTTAGTTTTCATGATAAAACAACAACCACCACTAAGCCTTAGTCAACTAAGTGAGGTAGGCTACATGATCAGTTGATGTTGTTAGGCTAAGTAAAGCCACTTAATTGATAAGTATGTATTCTCTTACACCATATCCAATGATGAACACGTCCATAGGAGATAAGTGCTTCCACAAACCACTAATTGATTAAGAAAATATTTCAGCTATCAAACAATAAAATTTAAATATAGCACATGGTTCTTTCCCGAAAGCTGAAGTTCTCACCTATTAGCAAAGGCATTATAGTAGAATACATGTGTCATTAATTCCATAAGGAGGAGACTCAACACCCAGCGGAAACCATATAGTGTCACATTTCTGACTGAATTAGTGTTTTGAGGAACATCTAGCTGCAAAAATTAGAACCAGTATTGCGAACAAAACAGAAACTCAAGCATTAGTATTTTGAGAAACATCAAGCTGCAAAAAATTAGAACAATTCTAGCAACCAGTATTCTCTTACATACCTAAATCACCTAAGATGAGAAAATACTATTTTTTTTATACAGAAAGTGCTACCCACACTCTCTCTGATGCATTTATTTTAATCATAACTTGTCTAGAATGCTTAATCTTTACTGTTTTGAATTTATTCTCAGTCTGGCTTTCAACCATCCCATACTCTGTTCCATACAATATAGGCGTATAATAGTTGTACAGTAAAACTTTTCCTGAAGCTTGAGTCGGACCTTTTGCTAGAGATGATACTTAAGGAATTCCACCTTTTCATCCACCCCCTTGAATCCTTTGGTGTTATACCATCAAATTTCTAGACAATGATTACTATTCAAAATGTAATGGAAGTCAATAATGAAGCTTAAACCATCAAAATAATTTACAGTGTCAAACCTGTGCAGCAAAAGCATTGAAGCTCAGTATTGGACCAGCAATATAAAGTGGTGCATATACCAAATAACAAAGGTATGTGATATATCCAAACTTGTCATTGTGTAGACTTCTCTCCTGGTAATGTAATGAAAATTATGAACTGGAAAACATCTGTTCACGTGCCTAATAGAAATCATAACTACTTAAAACAAATTTGCAGAAAAAGAAGCACAATTAAACTTAACTCAGCAACTATGATAAATTTCACCTTCTGGTTGATTTTAACCAGCAGCTATCCTAACCTGTAAAACTTGGTAGCAAGATTTTCCAGATTTACAAATATGACAACGTTGAAAATGCTTCTGCAATCATCAAAAGAATAAAACATTGGGAAAAACTTTTAGTAATCAAATTGTATTATTGATGCCCAAAATCATAAAACTTCTTAATCAGTCAATAGCTCCATATACAGAGATATTGCGATCTAAAATGTTTCAAGCAATGCAATGCCCAGAAAATGTCCAACTCATCCACTTAATAAACATGAAGACAGTCACATAATAGGTTTTACCTACAGGAAATTATCTGAGCAAGGCTGTTCCCAGACCATAATCTAATGTGTAGATATATACAAAAACTACAACCTAATTAAGCTAGTCTGGTCTTTTATGTACTAGTGAAGTGAAGCATTCAAGACAAAATGCTTTAAGTAGTAATTAAACATAATTTTCATTCTGCATTATCCAAAAAAAGATTTATTTCTTTAAAGTTTAAAGTAACATCAAGAATAACTCTGGTAATAAAATTTCCACAGCATTATGATATATAGTCATTGCTGCAACATATCAAATTAGGAGAGAGATTATACAGTAGTCTTATATTCAAACCAAACAAGTAACCTTTTTAGAAAGAAAGAAATACCTCCTCATCAAAATGAGAATCTTGATTAGTCCAGTGAAAATCGAATCCAAAGCTTATCATGCGCAAAACAACTGCCACAAACATCTAAGCTTCAATATTAAGAAACATATATTAACTTATTGTAATTGTCACATTACATAACGGCATGCAAATGAGAATACAAAGACCTGTGTATATAATTCATAAAATGCAAAATAAAAATAGAATTATTTACGTTTAGATCACCAAATTTTAATATTCTGGCACATAAGTGTTCAAAATAATAAATGATAAATCACCATAACATGACAACAGCTACAAAGTGAGGAATGATTCAGTTAGAATGATTTCACACGAATGTAACTGATGGATGAGGAGCAGTCCAACTAACATGAATCAGGGAAAAGAGAATAAGGCAAAGAACTGTTAGAATCAAATATAAATGGACTATTCTGACTTTATTAAATACCAAAGGAAAATGAAAAAAAAAAATACCAAAATTGAAACATATGTGCCACCTAAAGCTGCCCCGGTAATTGTCCAAAAATGCCCATTTTTGCCTGCAACATAAATACATCATCTTAAGTGGAAATCAAGACACTCCTAGCATACAATGGATCAATAAAACAAATCTTATGCATCTTACCCAAATATAGAGAATGAATATCCTTCATAAATCCGATTACAGAGAAGAAACAATACATTGTAACTCCAAACTAGAAGTGGAAAATACTTCTTCTGCGCAAAGACCTACTGAAACAGAATTAGTCTTACATGATAACTGCTGGAAAAGTTATAAATATGGTAATTGAATGCTACAACATAATGATTGACCAAAACATTATCTGTTTAGGAACAAACGGACTACAGTAATGGAGACTTAAACGATAATGAAAAAAAAAAAATGGTGAAATGAAAGCATCAAAAGTTGTTAGAATCAGTCAATATCTAAGACGATCTTTCATTTAGTAATCTGCTATTATAGCATATTATTTTCCCCTCTCTATAAGAGGTATTCACTTTTGGACTGAAGGTACAAACAAATACTTTCCAAGATGACACAAGACTTAAAATAAAGCACCTGGGAGAAATAAGTTTTAAATGAATATCTAGAACTGTTTGACACGAGAATTCGAATAAGTAATCAAAATCAACAATTTTACTGGTTCCCAAATAGAAATATTGCAACTAATACTTATTCATAGTTCCATAACACGCACCTTTACAAGAAGAAAATTACCAGTAGCTATTAACAGGATAAACACAACACTGCAAAAGAAACAAACTCAAAGTTAAGACTGAATAATAAGGTAAGTAATAACAACAGTGAAAAAAAAAGAAAAACCTAAAATTAAATGAAGTATGTGATACCATGCTCCATGAAGATATGATAAGTAAGCCAAAGAAAACACAAGCCAAACAATGGACATTCCCCTCCCTCTCAAATTAAAGAAAGCTCTCATCAACTTAGCCAGCAGAGTGAAAATTCCGAAGACTAGAGTAAGAACTGGTATATTTCCCCGCAAATTCCTCCACTGAGCATCTGAAACATCCTTTACACAAAACAAAACAGCATTTGCATTTCATCAGCAAACAACATGAACAACTACTCATATACTTACAATAGTGACAGAAAGAAAAGGATCATACATTGAGGTGATGATGCATAAGCCAACCGCGGCGTAAACCGAATAGGTGTTTGTAATAATCTGTGAAAATGAAAATGAAAAGCAAGCAATTAAGGAAGTAACAAGAGGAAACGCAATTACAGAAACGAAATTAGAGACTGAAGAATATGTAAAGCAAGATATATACCACGAGAAAGTTGAAGTGAACGGTTGATGATGATAACATAGAAAACGATTGCATAAATCACGAGAAGCAATAACTCTTTCCGCTTCCAGTTCCCACTATTAACAGATGTAGCCATTCGCCAATTATTTCCACTTTCTCTGTGAAAATCAAAGTGTTTTTTTAGTTTTCTCCAACGAGTGAAATGAAATCAAGTGTTTGATCTGCTTCTGGTTTCTGGTTGCTTTCTTTGTCGCCGTCTGGTTTTACCTGTCAGTGTGGTGGGCTTAACAAAATTAACTTGCGGCCCACATCAACGCGCGGTTAATTTTTTATTATTTTTTTTTTTATCTTTTTACCAACCGCGGTGTACGTTTACATCCTGCGCCCTCCCACAGTCAATTTTTGGCTTTCGGAAAAGTATAGCTAAGCACAGTATACCAAAATATTTCTAAGAATTTGTTTGATAATTATTCTTCTACTTATTCTTATTATTTACTGGCATTATTATTTTTATTGGTGTTTAATATTCATTATCCCATTTTATCTTTTGTTTTCTATTTTTCTTTATTTACTTGCTATCCATTTGTCTCAATTTTTGTTAGCCTGTTGGGCTTTGGCCCAATTCGGAACCTGAAATGTCAGAAAACACATGAAGGGGCTTTTCTTCCGACACCCTATTTCTTTCTTCTAACACATTATCCAATATATGAAATGACCAAAATAACCTTCTCTCTTCACATGATATGAATTGAAATATCAAAACACCAAAATAACTTTTTTCTTTTTACTTTTTACACATCTTAAATGAGTCTATCACACTCATTTTCAACATTTGACATTTTAAGTAAATCTTCTCTCTGAGCAACTTCAAATGTCTTTACTAAATGAGTCCCAAAAAAATTCCATATTTGATCAACCTCATAACTTGTTTACTTCACCTTAGTGCAGTAGAGGATCAGATCTGTTGTTGATCACTCTAATATGTGCAGCAAACTGAACGTAGATGCTAAACTTTGATGACAGTCAATGATGCACATCGAGCAATTCAAGCCACCAACTTTGTTTCCAAAATAAGAAATACAATTTTCCATTCAAAATTTATATACATACATACGGCTCGTGCTCATGCAACCTTCTTACCTATGTATGTATCTAAATATTCGTGTATATAAATTGACAAAAGAATTAGTTTTGCTGAGAAACTAAGTTTGGTGAAAACAATAAAAAAAAATTCAGAAAAAGGGAAAAAACATCAAACATTGGTATCTAAGCTCCAGCAACTTCTTGAGCTTGTTTCAACTTCCCTTTGCTTTTCACAGTCTTGGTCTTGCTGACTGGAACACCTTTGTCTTCCACTTCAGTTTGGTCTTCAATTCTAGCAAACACTGGTTTAGGTTGAGCCATAACCTGGCCACCTTTAAGTCCACCCCACTTGGTGTCTTTCTACAATGTAAAACAAGTTAAATCAGAGAGGAATCGAAATAGAATAGTTAAAAACCAGGAATAAGTCAATTATACACGAAAAAAGTTAGGTGAGTTTGTGTGCAGAAATGTGGGATAAAGAGAGACAGGGAGAGAGTAGAGACCCAGGTTGCAGCATCAAATTGGTCTCTGGAATAGCCAAGTTGTGCATATATTCTCCAACTCAGGCTTGGTGTAACAGGAAATAGCGCTACTGAAATAATCCTCACCGTCTCTAATATAATTACAAGGTCCTGTGACAACATCATTCACGAAAAAAAATCATGCTTATGTGTATTTGCTTATCTTCAACAGTAGCAAAACTAAGTGACATGTTAATTAAGATTATTATACTTGGTTAAGAAGGAAAAACAAAGTTCAGGTGCTACTTGCTAAAGACAATTAATGAAGAGCAAGTTGATTATTTTCACTCCATGTATGTCTGTTAACGAGTTTGAATGTCAATGAACTATATCAAGTTTTATACTAATAGAAAACAGTAATAATGCCTAAACTATTACTAACCCATATGCATTTCAAGAAAAAAGATGGATGATTTCATAAAAAAGGGGGCAAGCAGATTACCTTAGCAGCTGATTCAGCAGCAGTACCCCCTTGCTTAAAGAGAGACCATGGTGCACGCTGATCCATGTAGGAATTCCCAACATTACCAATCTCCAGAACAGCCTCACAAGCCGATGACAGGGAGAGATTTTCATAGTGAACACGAGCTTTATCAACCTACAGACATAAACATTGGTCAAACTGCAGTAAAATGAGAGACTCTAAAATTTAGATTTAATTTATAGATTGTAGAAATATATAGTTTCCTAGAGGCTTTACCAGCTTCTCTACATTGTCCTTGAATGCATTTCCTTCTGCAGCTGTAGTGGAATCCACCACCAGAATTGATTGGCAGTTCTTTTTTAGAAGTCCGAGTGTTCGATTAAGAAGATTTCCTTCAAAAAATACATATCACATTTAACATGGGAGACATAATAAATAGGGGGAAAAGGCAATGGATTGTTACTGAATGTTACAAGTAATGAAAGCAAAGGTTGAACGTGTACCAATTGTATTAGCAAGGTGTGCATTCACAATATTGATAAAGCGTTCCTCTGAATAGTCTCCATCACTGCCAAATTCCACCTCTCTGAGGAAGAAGTATCTAACTGCATCTGTCCCAAATTTACTAACCAAATCGTTTGGTTCAAGTGTATTCCCTAGTGACTTGCCCATCTTCATGCCATCCTAACATTTTCAAAATAAAAAGCATTGCTGCATGAAATGAAATTAAATATAAGAAACGGGTTTACAAAACTTTGCTAAGTCACAAATTGCCAAATTAGTTTCCAACCTTCTGCTAAGACCCATATTTTACCGAACTAATTAGTGCATGTTTAATTCATGTTTGAATTAAATGTATTAGACTCGTTGAACAAAGAAATAGTTAAATTTACTATTTATACACCAGATTTGAAGAACAGTACACAAATTACGCAAGGTTTCCCCCTAACAAGGAGTTTCTTCCAACAAAACAACAGGAACAAAAAACTGACACAATGGCTACCTCCTACAGATGCCCCAAAAAATTTATAAAATATAAAGGCACAAATACCACAAAATAATAATAATTCTGACATTCACAACTACCTACCTAAAGACACAAATACTGCACAAACACTAATAGTTCAGGTCTACTAAGTCTCAAGCTGGTTCTTATCCCTACTCACAAACTTTCCCAGGTCTATCAACACTCCCCAGGAAATGAATAGCTTTATCCTCAAGGGCGAAATGGTATCATTACAGCTACCTCAAGAAGAAACATAAGATGGTAAAAGGTTCAACTACAAATACCTTTGTCAAGAACCCATGGCCAAATACCATTTTAGGAAGGCTCAGTCCAGCAGACATTAGCATGGCGGGCCAATAAACTGCATGGAAGCGTAGAATATCCTACAGAGTAACAAAATTATTAGAGAGATAGAAATGCAATGTTAAGCTATTCTTTCATCTCTTTAAATAATCATACGACAACAATCATTGATTAATATATATCAAGGGGTGCAAAATCATCAGAAAAACACAAGTGCTTGAGTAGCAACTAAGAAGTTTTGAGAAAAATAAAGAACAAATACTTAAATCAAAAGTTTCAATTCTATGATGCTTTTTTATTCCAAAAAGAGATAAACCATGCAGAAAAGTAGCAGCATCTCATCATAAGACAACTCAACGTAAGTTGGAACAAATTGTACAGCCACTCACACTCACAAATAAATTAGGGAAGGATTCATAGAAGGAAAGCTAAGGGAGAAAGAATGAAACATTGAGACTTTTACGTAAAGGATCCTCAAAAATTGTATTATAATGTACTACTTATCTGTAGATATGAATGGTTTTCAGTAAAACCAAGTTAACTAAAATATGGGAAGGAACACAAGTGACATACCTTACCAATCAAGTGCAGTGAAGCTGGCCAACCTGAAGAAACAGCTTTTAGTAAATCAGGCTGTTCCTGATCATCGGACAGGGCTGATATATAGCTGCAAATATGAAAAAGATAAAAGAATAGATATTCAATCAAAGTTTGGGAAGGTAATTAGCAATTCATTTAATTAAAGATATCAAGCAGAATAGCGGAAGTCCAAACTTCTCTTTATCATTTTTCCATAAAAATGATTTTGAACTTTCATGCATTTCAGCAATTATTTCCAATGTTAAACAAACTGAAAGCATTGATTATGGTGGACAGGAATTATAAGATTATAGAATAGAGCCAAAGGAAATTAAAGAAGCACACAAACTATAAAATACATATTCTTACCCTAGTAAAGCATCAAACCATACATATATAGTCTGGGTATTGTCATCCGGAACAGGAATGCCCCAATCAACCGATGCTCGAGAAATGGAGAAGTCCCTCAAGCCACTTTTGATCCAACTTTGAACCTTTAGATAATATGCAGTTCATTAGATACCTACATCTCCTAGATGAACCTGCTATAAAGCATTATGGGGTAGAATGTAGGACAGTATAAAGGGTAGGGCTATATTTAAAACAAGCCAAATCAAACACCTTGGTATTTGCATTTTTTAAAACAATGTCATCAAATTCATATCTAATTAATACATCAATATTTAGTAGTTCAACCAAGTCCACAAGAGCTATGGAAATATAGCTAAATGATTTTAGAATATTGAGATTCTAATTGTTTAGGGTATGCTAGGGATTCAGAGTGTTAATGGACTGGACATGTTATCAAGTAATATCAACTCAAGCCCCAAGACTAGAGAAATGTAAAAATAGTTCAAGTACATCATGACTGGTCCATTCTATCAATGTGAATCTTACAATCATATAAGTTTCAATTCTGAATCTTCTCAAGTGAATGTGTAAACATGTTCAAAAAGTAAAGTTGAATACAGTCAGCACAAAATGCAGCATACTAAAAAAGTAGCATACGGTTTTCAGATAGGCAATTTATATACAATACAAAAAAAAGAAGAAGAAAAAGGAACTCATGTTGCCTTACCTCATTTAAACGGAAAGATGGCTGCACAAAATTCGGATTTTTATTCATAGTTTCCTCCAATGCCTTCTGATATTTTGACAGTGCAAAAAAGTAATTGTCCTCTTTCCTTGAAACACAAGGCTTTAGGTGCACCGGACAACAATTATTATCAAGCAGTTCCTTCTCATCCTGCATCAAATAGCAATAAATTCTTAAATTAAAATCTCAAAACTAAGATGGTAAATCTTATGAAGGCAACAATCTCAATCAAAATTTCCCATCATGAAAGAAAAATGTAACACAGAAAGATTGCTTATAGTTGCACAGAACATAATCAGACCATTCAAAATAAAGAGCTTATCTAAATTAAGCATAAAATATTGCCAGTACCAGATCTACAACTTCCAAAGTAAAAACTATTACCTTATATTCCTCACAATTTACACAATAGAGTCCGTCATAATCAGCTCGGTAGATGTCACCATTGGCAAGCACTCTTGAATAAAATTCCTTCACAATTGTTTCATGCTTGCTATCAGTTGTTCTAATGAACTTGTCATACGAAATATCCAACTGCAATCAAGCAATAATAAAAGAAAATCATGAAAAATGTAAACATAAAATACACCAATGCCAATATTCAACAAAGTAGATTACAAAAAAAAAAAGGTAAGTAAAATCCAAGAAAAAGCAATGATCAAATTACATCTTTCCAAAGCGTCTTGTAAGATTGAGATATAAGATTGCAATGGTCAAGAGGGGTGGAACCCTGAGCCATGGCAGCAGTTGCAATCTTCTCCCCATGCTCATCAGTGCCAGTAATAAATATTACTTTCTTCCCCAATAGCCGCTGTCAAAATACGCAAACCTTATATTATGTAACAGTGGAAAATAAACACCAACTTAGCTTAAGAGAAATAAATCATTGTGGCCATCAAATTCAAATTCATTTTCAATTAAATCCAACTTAGCTTAAGAGAAATAAATCATTGTGGCCATCAAATTCAAATTCATTTTCAATTAAAGCCAACTAGCTTAAGAGAAATAAATCATTGTGGCCATCAAATTCAAATTCATTTTCAATTAAATCCAACTTAGCTTAAGAGAAATAAATCATTGTGGCCATCAAATTCAAATTCATTTTCAATTAAAGCCAACTAGCTTAAGAGAAATAAATCATTGTGGCCATCAAATTCAAATTCATTTTCAATTAAAACCAACTAGCTTAAGAGAAATAAATCCTTGTAGCCATCAAATTCAAATTCATTTTCAATTAAACCAACTAGCTTAAGAGAAATAAATCATTGTAGCCATCAAATTCAAATTCATTTTCAATTAAACCAACTAGCTTAAGAGAAATAAATCATTGTGACCATCATCCCTTATATCATATAATTATACCTCTAATCAATTATCCAAGTCTGTTCCAAATTCCAGAAAAGACCCATTTCAGGAATCGGGGCAAAGTTTCATAATTTAAACTAAAATCCAAGAGGGTAGTAGAGAAGTTGAACCTGAAATCGAGCAATGGCATCAGCGGCGATGGTGGTGTAAGCGCTACCCATGTGGGGAGGGGCATTGACGTAGTAGAGAGGGGTGGTGAGGACAAAGGGTTCACTATTTGGGGGAGTGATGTCAGTGGTGGCGCAGGTGCAGAACAAAGCTCCTCGAGAAGGGTTTTTAGGAAATTGCAATTGGGGTTTGAGCTTCATGGAAGAACCTCTGTAGCGGAGTGAAAACAGGGGAGGGTTTAAGAGACAGAGGGTGTTTTGAATGGAGCAGTTGATTCTCGCTGCCATTGCTTCTTCTTCTCACTTTGGATTTCTGATTCTGAGGTTTCAGTGTTTTGCTGTTTTGTTCACAAATTTCCCTTTGTTGTGGCCATTCTTTCCAACGGATAGGATCAACAATTAACATCTTAGTATTTATATGCGACATGAATGTTAGCAAGATATTATGTCACTTTTTTTTTAATGACTTTTAGTGCTAACAAGTAGAGTAATATTTCTGATTTCTTCCTAGGGTTAAATTCTTTACACTAATTAACATACAAATTAAATCAATAATAGTTAGTTTAAAGTTTGACTCATTAGTCATTACACTGAATTTATAGTAGTGATGATAAACATTTATACAATGTTGTATAAGATATTATTGATTAAATAAATAAATAATGTTTTTTTTTTTTAAGAGAAATTGACTCTCTCTCTCTCTCAAAATTCATGATCTCGGTTCTGATACTCATTATTAGCCGAAAAAATTATAACTATTAGGCAGATAAAAGGATTTATAACTATTAGAGGAATAATGATGATTTCTGATTTTTTTTATAGGGTTAAATTCTTTACATTGATTAATATATAAATTAAATCAATAGTATTTAATTTAAAAATGGATTCATTACAATTAATTTATAGTAAATTGATGATAAATTAATAATAATATTATTGATTAAATAAAAATAAAGATATTGCTTCATAATTCATGACTTTAAGTTTAGTGTTTAAGTAAGTTAAAATTATAATTATTAGTTATCGTAAAACTTTTTCTACTTAACTTACTTTAAGTATATAAATCGATTATAATTTGACTTGTTAAAAATTTCATAATAAAATAACTTATATATATATATATATGTGACAAGTTTTTTATTATTAATGTATGTTAGTTAAAAATATTTTAATTTGTTTGAAAAAATTGAAAAAAAAAAAATTAAGTCTGCATAATAGTCAAATTTATGGATTTCATTATACTCATTCTATACGAGAAAGTTAAACGGCATATAAATAAGTTTTTTTTATTTTGATTTTTTTGTCTAAATATTCATATACTGAAAAATACCTTTGTTATCCATCATTTGTTTGAGAGAATAATTATTGAGGTTAAAAATAAAGCCTCAAATTATCAAGATAATGAGAAAAAACTCGAATTTCTAATCAGAAAAACATCTTCATTATTGCATTACTTTTTGGATAATGTGAGAAACAGATTTAAGAGACTTTAAATTTTAAAATAAAAAATATACCAAATGATAACTTCATACCTATACAAATGAATGTGTGTATTATTTTTAAGTTATACGATGTTTTAAACTAATAAAATCTTTACAATTTTATTTTCTAATAAATTACGAAGTTTTAAGATACTACTCAAATTAAATATCTAGTGGAAAACTTACATTAACTTCTCAAATATATATATATATATATATATATATATATATATATATATATATATATATAAAAAATATGTTGGATGACTAATAACAATACAAACTTATCAGCTAATTACTTTGTAATATGTATATTTTGTGAAATAATTAACTAATTAATTTATATGGTTGTTTGTTATAAAATATTTCTTGTAAAAATATTATGGGATAGTATCTACCTCCCGATTGAAGAAAACTTAGCTCCATACAATTTCATTGAAAAAAAAACTGAATAATGGACAAAAACAATAAAAATATGATGCAAGTTAAAAATATTAAACATAACAAACACTCTAAACATTTATTATTTCTAATTAAAATTTGAAGTGAGGCAACCCTGTCTTTACGTGAAAAGTTTATCTGGAAGTATATTTTTTCTTAAACCACGATGCAATTATCTAAAACACTTGAGCGACAAAAGTTAAAGTTTGATATATTGTCATGAAAATATATCGAATTAAAGTTCTCTCGGATTGAAAAATGACATGCTTCCGCGCTAGGATGAACCTTAAATTTTTTATTCTTTTTTTAAAGAAAGGTAGAATAAAATTCTTACATAATTAGAACATGCATGTAAACTTTCAGTACATGAAAAGATTCAATAAAAGAGAGAAACAAATCAATGGTCTGTTTTACGATAAGTAATACGTAGATTAATTCTTGATATAACAGATAAGACATAAATAATTAATTATGAAAAATAAATACGTATATATATATATAAAATGTAAATATATATATATATATATATTTTATGAGTGAATTAAATAATTGTAAAGTAAACTTTCTCCGTACGATAAGTAACATTAAAATTTCAAGCTGAATATGCACGAGTGATTGACTTGTATATGAACAATGAAATTGTGGCAGAACCATGTGGAGATTGAACATATGTTTATAATTAATTAATTTATAAAAATTTGTATATTTTTAGAGAAAATATTTCTATATATTAACTAATGAAAAATTAATTTTAATTTTTAAATAAGTATGAGTCACTCTATATTAATACTAATATACAATAATTATACAATTCATCTTTATTTTTATTGTTAATAGGAAGTAATATTAATATATTTATTATTAAATTTAAATCTCCTACATTGGTTAAAGAATTTAATTTGAATTAATTGAATATTAGTTATGATTTATTTTAGATAATATTTAGTAAAAAATTTAACCAGTCAATTATTATTTTTTTGATTAATTAATTGTGAATTAGAATTATTTATAAACATTAAACATTTCTCTTTATTTTCAGTTTATACAAGAAAAAAAACATCTTGCAGCTATTTTTAGTGTACATCACGATATAATACACCATAAATAATTTCTTTATCATTTTTTTTAAGTTCTATTAAAGAAAAAAATTTAAATCAGTGAGATAATAAAAGAAAAAAAAAACTAAAGACATTTAATTTTATTTCAACCAGATAAAAAAAAAATGATTATTCATATATTTTTGGCTGTGTTTTTCTTTCTGCACAGTGTAGAGCGGGCCATAGGTGCTTCAATTTCCAAAAGCTGTACCCGAAATTAGCGCTGTTTCTTTTTCCGTAGTCATTAGTCAACCTTGGCAACACATGACATGCCAGCTCACTCTCTCACTCACTCTCTCACTTTGTCACTTTCTCTATCTCTTCTTCTCTGCTTCCCCAATTCCTCTATAAATCTCTCTAACAACTTCACTTCCACTGAATACGTTGTAACTGTTTCTTATTCGAATTCAAATCCCAATGATGGAACCATCGCATCATCATCATCATCGAATGTCTTCTTCAACCACCTTCAGTCCCTCTCGTATTTCCAGGTTGAGATCTTCCTTCCTCAAGAAGCTTCCCGAGCCTCTCCGTCGCGCCGTCGCCGACCTCCTCTCCTCCTCCCTCACTTCCGCCGCCGAACCTTCCAGAACCCTCCGGGTTAGTTACTTACTTAGGGCTTCATGCTTCATACTTCATTCCTCTTTCTCTATGCTTTTACCGTGCAATTCATTGTGCTACACCAAACGCTAACGGTTATTTAATTTTAACTAGTGGAATGTTCTGCAAGTTGTTATCCTAATTCTCAATACTTGCTTTTCTACTTTAATTTAATTTCTCAGTGATTCTCAGTATGGTTCGTTAATTACCTGAAAAGTTTAAGTAATTTCTAACGTGAGCACGTGACATATACGCTATAAGTCTTCATTTATTGGAAAATGTTCTGTAATTTAGTTTATACCTATAACTTTAATGCAAGTGTCATTTTACTCATTTCCTTCTCTTTTTTTAACTTTTTTTTTCGTTGAGTGAAGTTTAAGATAGTGTATTATACGTTCAGAGAATGATGACTAACATGTGTTTCGTGTTTATAGTGTAAGTATCATATCCCGTAGTTTCCAATCATTTCATGTTTGATGAAGTTTTAATGCTATTATTTTTTATCAGCAATAAGACGTTTCCAGTATTTGTACTTACTAGTGAATATTGAAACTATAGTTTCCTCACATTGGGATTTCTTAGTGGGAGCAAAACTGAGTTCATTGTACTTTCTTCACATGCATGGACTTTACTAGTTGTGATACAGGGTCTGTTTGAGTAAACTGCTCTGGAAGCATTTTTAGGAGAAGAAAATTGGAAGAAAAAGCTAAAATTAAAGTTCTCTTAAATTAGCTTCTCTAAAATATAATTTTTAACATATACATAAGTTCATTTTATCTTTTGAAAAAACTTGTTTCATTCTTGCTTCCTATTTTCCTCCCCAATGAGTACTAATGGAGAAGTTTAACCAAACTCATAGCCAGCTTTTAATGTCTTGTGTACCTGTCATCATTCGTGGTACACCATGACTGCAGTGCTGTTATATTTAGTATTCAGAGCACAAGCTCTTACCTTTGCACCAATTGTATGACTAAAATGTATGATTACAGGACTATCTGGCAAATCCTGCAACCACAGATTTGGCTTACAATGCAATTCTGGGACATACGATTTCAGAGAGGGAGAGAAGGTGATTGCCAAATTTGTTTGTCGGGGTAGTTGTGAGACTGCCCAGACTGCTTCAAACCATTCTTCTTCCTATGTGTCAAATTGTTCGTGTAGAATTATGAATGATCTTCATTTTTTAGACTTATGACACTACAGTGTCTTTTCTTTCAATTAAAATTTCCATTGACTATAGTTTCATTTTATTTATAATTTCTGCCTTCGGTGTTTATGTAAATTGTTTTGAGTTTCAATTTTCTGCTGCTAACATTTAAAACTATTTTTTACCAGTCCTGCAGTTGTCTCAAGGTGTGTGGCACTTTTCAAACGTTATCTTCTAAGGTATGTTATTTGAATGTGTGGGTATTCTATTAATGACACTCTTTTGTTGATAACATGAATCTATTTTCTTTAGTTTCTTCTTAGACAAGAAAAGATCTTTTTTTTAGTTGCTACTTATGCTATTAATACTTAAGAGTTCTCCACTAATTAATTTACAGATACAAACCAAGTGAGGAGACTTTACTTCAGATAGATCATTTTTGTTTAACCATCATTGCTGAATGTGATACTAACCTGAATCGGCCATGGTCAAGATCTTTGAATCAACAATCTGGTGCATTAGCTACATCCACAAATACATCTCCTTTGCCTGTATCTAGTTTTACTTCCGAGGCAATTGTGAAATCACTGAGTTATGTTCGTTCCCTAGTGGCCCAACACATTCCAAAACGGCTTTTTCAACCAGCTTCATTTGCTGGACCACCTTCTGCATCAGGGCAATCACTGCCTACATTGTCATCATTGTTGAGTAAATCTTTCAATTCCCAACTATGTCCACCAAGTGTCCCAGAATCAGTGGAGAAGGATTCAGTCACTTCATCTATTTCAAAGTTATCAAAAGTTGAAAAAATTGATGAAAAAGACGAACTTAGGTTCATTGCTGATGATATCTTACAATGGCGCTGGCTTGAGGAACGGCAGTCATCATCAATGGAAGCTGACAGGTAATTACTATTATATTTGGCATTGATCTACAGGTCTACGTCTTCTGTTAATGGCAACTCATGCTTATATTTTTCCTATTCTTTTATAATTTATCTCATCTTAAATTGCTTCAGAAATTCATTTTGTTTTTTCAAACATATTTTAATACAGTGATCATGCTCTGAATTCACAAGGCATGGGAGCATATAATTTCTTAGAAGTAGGTGCTGCAGCTCTACTTGAAGGAGACATTAGAGCTAAGATGAAGGGGCAACCATGGAAATATTTTGGGACTGATGATATGCCTTATCTGGACCAACTAGTGCAGTCTTCTCCTGTCACATCAATTACTAATTCTGCATCTGCTTGTCCTCACCTGAGAGCAATAACAGCATCTAAACGCACAAAAGCAGGCCTGCGTCATGTTTGGCATGTTCTTCTATCAGATTACTTTTTTCCCTGATATTTTTTATACTCATTTTTTTTTTGTTTCATCTCTGTTTTAACTAATTTGAATTTTAGAGTAGTTTCAGCCTGTTGTTGTTAGTTGTATGCTAGGAAATTCCTTTACCTGCCAGGCAAATTTATATTGTGTTACTGTTTGGGTTTGCACTAGTTGTACGGCATTAGTGGTTGATCTAGAATGTTAGTAATTTAGTATACAGGAGTATTACTCACAAATTACCAATATGATTTCTATGGACAGGTTTAACCATTTGAGGGTTATGCAGTAAATTTAACTAATGCTGGGAACGACTTTGTTCACCACAATATATAGAAAACTAATTGTTATATGAATTTTAACTATTATTCACAATGACTTTGTTCACCACAATATACATAAAAGTAAATGTCAAATGAATTAAAATGCTATTTATATGAGCTAGATTTTATGAGAAGTATTTGAATTGCTTTGCTAGAATGTTATCTTCTCTTTTTACTTAGTCAAAAAGCAAATTATAATGTCTGTTTTTTCTTCCTCCACTACTTTTGATTTACTAAATGCTTTGGTGATGTAATTTGCTAATCTGAACATGGTGATTCCTATAGGGAGGATTCTCCTGTGAGTACATTCCGTCCTCGAGCTCGACAACTCTTTCAGTATCGATATTACAGGTACATATAGAGAAATTCTTCAAAATAATTTAACAATTTTTTTTTAATGTATTCCCTGCATCCCAAAATGGATTGCAGAATTTTTTGTTGAGTATGGGTTTAGACAAGTTAAATTGCTGTAACTGTTAATATTGTTTGATCTGATCTAATCCAAATCTGATCCATGATCACCCCCTCAAGATGATGAAAGTGTGTGAGCATATTTAACTTACACAATAAGTTATTAATCTTTCTGCTTTATCATCTTCCTTTGCCTCCTCATCCTTTCTAATTCTTGACAGCTGTTTTCATTAATTTTCTTACCTTCATGTTAGTTGTTAACTTTTTTTTTTATCACAAATTATAATTACTAATATTTCTTGTATAGAAAATTGCATATTGCTCATGTTTTCATAGAAAAAAGTTACAGTTGTTGATGATTAACTGATTATTTATAATTGTTTTTTTCTCTTTCTATATCTTTAACTAAATATAATCTTATGCTGACCAGTGAGCAACAAGCTTTGCGATTGAACCCGGCCGAGGTATGTGAAGTCATTACTGCTGTTTGCTCAGAACCTTCCCCAAATACCAGTGTCATGAGGAGTTCAACTAGGCTCATCAATAACAGTGGAAAACCGTCAATGGATGTGGCTGTGAGCGTCCTTGTTAAACTTGTTATTGACACGTATGTTTCATTGCACTTATTGTGTGCGTATATTTTCTTCCATTCTTTGTCATAGGGATGACAGTTAATATGGGATTACTGTTTACATTTTGATAGTAGGTGCGGTGTTCTATGAGTTGATCATGTATTATGGCTATATAAAAGGTATTGTTTTGTAGGTATATTTTGGATTCTCAGATTGCAACTCCACTCACTCTTTCTTTGCTTGAGGTGATGAATCAACAAAGTACTTGTTTCCTATTTTGACAATATTTTTAAATGTTCTTTTTATTAGTTGTTACTAACTGGATTTTCAAATACATCTTTCAGGAAATACTTAGTTCTTCTAAACCAGTTTGCAGGGTTCAAGCATTTGATTTAATTCTTAATTTTGGTGTTCATGCTCATCTCCTAGAGCCAATCATTGCTGATGATGCTTCCACAATTGAAGAATATTCTCAAGAATCCTATTATGATAGTGACACTCAACTCAAGGATCAAGGGAACAGAAAAGGAAATTATCAGAACAAATTGGATACTTTGTCTGCAATTGATAATTTTGAGTCTTGGATTTTAAATATTTTGTATGAGATATTACTTCTTCTTGTGCAGGTATTATTGATCTTACTTTTCCTATTTACCAACTTTGACCAGAAAAAAATTCATAGGAGAAAAATAATGCTTTTGTTTCTTCATAAATTTTCTTGCCTTGAATCGTTTTATTAGTGGGTGTATCTTTTCAATCTATTGAGTCTACTCGGACATCATGATTTCTGTTATGCATGCTATGATGTGTCTTCTTCTGTTCTTTATGAGAATGTGTTTTCATTTCATATTTTATGAGCGGGAGTTATTCACACTCCAAGCTTTTTGGTACTTATTTATTTGTCCTAATTTATTGTTACAAGTTCGTGTTATTTGTTCCATTTTCTATTCTTCAACTTCAAATTTGAAGGTTTAAGGAAAACTGAGTGCTTATTTTTGAATGTTGCGCCAATTTAGCAAAGTAACCTTTGATGCAAATTTTTTGAATAAGCACAATATTTGCATGTAACAATGTTTTATAAAGTAACATATTATATTCTGCTAAGCACCCAAGCATTTGGGGAACTCTTCTTAAAAGCTAGCTATCAAGGGGGGAGAACAATCCACTTAAGTGCTCCACCTAATATCCGATAGTAATATTACTCAGTCCGGGACTTAGGCGACTTAGGCACCCTAAAATACCTAAGTCCCTATCATATTTTGAATCCAATTCTAAGATAGGTGGATTGAAGAATTTGGAGCAAGCAAAATAAGGTTTCAGATATTTAAACGAGATTGGGTCACTGACTTTGCTTAGGTGGATTTACATTTCTTTTTATTGTATCTTTTGTATGGAAATTCTTACAACGATTGTGTTATCTTGCTTTGCTCTTCTTCTGATAATGGTCTTATCATGATGTTTCCATAACCTAACATTTTATGCTGATTAATTGTTTTATACAGACTGAAGAAAAGGAGGAATCTGTGTGGGCATCTGCTCTCAGCTGTTTACTTTATTTTGTCTGTGATAATGGAAAGATCAGCAGAGACCGATTGCATGTTCTTGATATAAGGGTGAGAGATGATATTTCCCTTTCCTATTTTTCTTTTCTATTTTTTATCAGGATATCATGGAAGTCCCATTTTTGTTCATTCTGTTTTCTATTAAGTTTGCACCTTTTCTTTTAATAGACAGTAACTAGCAAGCCAAGCCTTTGCTTTCGTAGTTTCATGCTATTTCCTTTTTGCCACATTCATTCTTTGTTCTGGTGCATAGCCACTCATTGAAGGCAAGTTATTGCAATTTGGAACCATCCCTTTTATAGTTACTATCCTATTTGCACTTCTCTTCCAGATTTTAATTTTCTCTCACTGCTTAAATTTTTGGCAATTTATTTTATTTCTATCCCCCCTCTTATACACCCATGGCCAACTGCAGAGTGTGGGGGAGATACACCTGTGTCACCAGCATTCAACTTTTTTTTTGGTTTTTTTCAGCCAATTTTTTCGTTAAGTTTTCTTGATTGTGTTTTACAAAACAGCTTTTAAGAATCAAATGGCACAAAGAGACTGTTCTTCCAGTTCTAGACTCTAGCTGTTTTTTGGTATGGTCTTGTCTATAACCACTGTTTGTCTCCCTCTCTAGGACATGCGACTATATGTAAGTTGTATGCCTTAATGAAATTAAACCATGACATATTTTTGACTGTAGAGTTTGTGAATTGAGCCTTTTTCTTTGTCTTGGGTGTTTTTGTAGCCTTCAATTACTTTTGATGGTTAGTGTGGTTCATGCCAATATACATATATATAACCATTAATTGTGACTTCCTTGTTTAATTTATTTTACACTCATTCTGCCTTTAGGTTATCAAAGCACTTATAGAAACCAGCAGGAAGAATTCTTGGGCAGAACTAGTTCATTGTAAGCTCATTTCCATGTTAGCTAACATGTTGTATGAAGTTCCTGACAAAGTTGTTGAGCTCATACCCAGCCCACCAAAATTTATCGTGAATCAACTTGATCTGATTGGAGGAGTTCAATTTCTTTTCCGTGAGGTATGTGTATTTTCGACCACAATCTTGATATATTTCAGAAGGGGAGAGGGCATAAGATGTAGGATTTATTATTACTACATTTCTATGCTGTTATCTATTTAAATCTATAAATACTGTTTATATGTGCAACTAAACTAACAATGTTAAGCACTTTACATTGATTTTAATAGGGTTGTACAGTCTAAGTAAAAGACAAGCTTGATATTTCCAATAGGAAGAGGACATAAGCTGTTATACGGATTGTATTGCCAACTAAGCTGACAATGCTAAGCACCGTACATTTCTGTGTTATTTATAATAGGACTGTACAATCAGTTAGTAAAAGTGATTTTATTTTCTATCTATTTCTGTTTGATTTATAATATGATTGTACACTCTAAGTAAAAGTTTTTCTATCTCTTTATAAGTAAAGTGATTCTATCTTGGGAGAACCATACAACAAAAGCTAGCTGTTGTAGTTGTAGAATTGGAGAATCTGAAGCCTAATAAACCCCACTCTAGAATCCTGTACGTTCAAGCCTCAAGTCTCATACCTTGTAATTGGATCCTAATAGAGATAGTCTTTGCTTTTCACAAGATTATTAAGTGTAAATGAAGACATGATATAAGTTCTTTGTGATATTAGTATTTTTAAATTTGCAATATGTGAAGGATTTCCCCGCCACTTTTTTCTGTGTTGGATGCAGTATGCCCTTGTAAACTCAAGAGAAGAGAGGAAAAATCTGTATTCGGTGCTTTTTGACTATGTTCTGCATCAAATTAATGAAACTTGTGTAGCTACTGGAATCAATGAATACAGTGATGATGATATCCAACCACTTGCAGCTCTACTTGCTAAAACAAATGCAGCTGAGGCATTTCATATTTCTGTTAAACTTGGAGTAGAAGGAATTGGGGAGCTTTTGAGAAGATCAATTGCATCTGCACTGTCGAGATATCCTAACAGTAAACGTCTAAATATGGTATTTCTATCCTTTTCTATTTAGTGCGTAGGCATAATAGTTTAATCTGAGCTCTTGGCTGTTGAAAAATATGTATGCATCTTCTTTGTTCAGATGGAAATTACACTTAGAGGGTTAATGAATATAAAAGCCTTTTTTCCTGTCCATCTGATCTGACCCCGTAATCTCAACCAGGAGCAAGGGCTATACTTATTCTTGAATTCCAGCTCCCCCAGCCCTTCCTTTCTCTTATTTTGGTGGGTGCTTCGTGTGTGGATTATTT
Organism: Hylodesmum podocarpum; assembly: GCA_026586105.1. Taxonomy (NCBI): domain Eukaryota; kingdom Viridiplantae; phylum Streptophyta; class Magnoliopsida; order Fabales; family Fabaceae; genus Hylodesmum; species Hylodesmum podocarpum. The sequence goes on along the minus strand of JALJEV010000539.1, from coordinate 345,040 downwards.
ACTTGTAATCTCATTTGATACAGTTAGTGAGCAGATAGGGAGGAAATACTAGATAACGCTATCTTTGTGGGTGAAAAGTTAAAATGAAATACGGTCAAGTCTCTGCACTTTTGTTGTGTTAAATGACTTGCTAAATCTGTGTATTCCTCAGATGGAGTTAGTTATATTTTTGAAGGGAAGAATGATGATCATATTTTTATATTCATTATGGATTATAAACCAATTCAATTTGTAATTTTACGAAAAAAAGTGTTTTAGTTCTTTCTCTTCAACATACATGCATGCATCAATGCATACATACACCCATACACACATTGTTGAAATTAGGTGATTTTATGTATAGAGAGATTAAGGAGATAGAGGAGATTGAAGCACTGAATTGATATATTTATTACAATGTAATGATGTGTTTGATATGATCATAAAACCTAGAGTACTGATTCTTATTTATACTAATCATAATCCTAACTAATAAGGGAAATGAACCTAGAATAATCTATGATTTGATAATATATTTGCACACGCACAATCTTAGAGGATAATCTAGATATGATAGAATATTTTCACACACCTTGGTTAGGTTTCTTTACTAAGTGCTATTGATCATACCTATTGTTAAATTTTAGCTAGCTGTTATTACTTTCGTTTGTGTTGTAAGTCTTGTAGGCTACCTGTATATTCATTTTTGTCTCACTTGTTTCTCTTTAAACCTTTGCAGCTCTTGGAAAGTGTGACTGAGAAATTTGATGTGCTAATAAGTTCATTCACTCATTTGGATGAAGAGTTCTCTCATATGATTCGAAGAACCAAAACTCACAAGTCTCTTGAAAATGTGAAAGTTATTGATCTAAGAAATGACATTGATCTGCAGGAAAAGCACTCATGGGCCACTTTACATTCCCTTCTTCATTCTGAAAGAATTTGTTACCGTCAAAATGGGTATATCTGGTTAGGTGATCTGCTTATTGCTGAAATCAGTGGGGAAAGAAATGGAACTATATGGTCAAATATAAATTACTTCCAGCAGAAATTTGCTCAAGTAGGAAAACAGGATTCTTCAGATATGTCAGATATTCCTTTGCCCATTTCACTTATGTGTGGGCTTTTAAAATCAAAACAAAACTATATTAGATGGGGATTTTTATTTGTTCTTGAAAGGCTGCTTATGAGATGCAAATTTTTGTTAGATGAATATGAAATGCAACAATCAAGGAGCAGTGGTCCTGGACGTGAGCAGAAAGATTGGCATCTTGGGAAAGCCCATGCATTGATTGACATAATGAGCAGTGCTTTGTATTTTCAGATACATGAAAAAGATTGCACCAATAAGTATGAAACAGACCGGATCAATATTCTGAAAGTAATTATTTCTGAACTCAGAATGCCTTTCCTTTTTTTTTCCCCAAATAATCTGTCATCATAGCAATAAATACTTATAAAAGCATGGTGAACCACACAGTTTGAAAAACTGTTGCAAGTTAATCAGCATGTTCTTTACGCCTATCAAGGAAAAAGAGGGAGGACTCAACCACTTAGTCTTCCAATTGGATGTAATTGGGGGACCTATTTTGCTGGGAACCTCACAATGTCCTCGTGTCATCAGTGAACTGATAGAGCATGGTCTTTTCATGATAATTTTATAATCTTGAAGTGGGTATATTTGTTAGGTCAAGAAGCATTTCAAGATAATTAAATTATTAAATTATCTACATAATCTGAAATCACATAGGTGGCTAAATAGCTAACAAGCACATTAATATTGATAATAGTTATATATTTTTTCTAAATCATAAACTTTAAATACTGTTTTGTTAATAATATGACTTCTCAGAACAACATTGGGAAAATTGTCTGTATGAATATTTATGGTCTACCTGTTTTGCTTAACTCTTTGTTGTTTCTTAACAGATGTGTGACATATTATTATCCCAATTATGCCTAAGAGTTCCCCCTGCTATGGCCCTGCCCTATGGAGATGATATGCAGCATGACAAAAAGTTTGATGGTGATAACCAAGCCCTGAAACAAGATACATACGAGGAAGAAGCTGATGGAAGATCAAACTGCCCTGATAACTATCATCTTGATTGTGAAACTGCAGCAATGGCAGCACTTCTCCTCCAAGGACAAGCCATTGCCCCAATGCAGTTAATTGCACGCATTCCTGTTGATTTACTATTTTGGCCACTAATGCAATTGGCTGGAGCAGCAACAGATGATATTGCATTGGGTGTTGCTGTTGGAAGTAAGGGAAGAGGTAACCTGGCTGGTGCTGCATCTGATATCCGGGCCACACTTCTTCTACTTCTTATGGGTAAATGCACGGCAGATCCTGTTGCTTTTGAGGCAGTTGGTGAAGAGCATTTTTTTACGTGAGTGCAAACTTTATGCTCTCTATAAATTAGTTGGCATTTTAATTGTCACCTTTATACATATAAGGCATCAATGTTCTTCCATCTGGCAGGGAACTTTTGAATGATGGAGATTCAAGGGTGGCATATTATTCTTCTGCTTTTCTTCTGAAGGCATGGATTTTATGTGATTTTTTGTGTTGATTATATGGGTATCTGGTCCTTAAATTTCATCCTTTGTAACAATTTCTCATCACTGCAGCGAATGATGACCAAGAATCCTGAAAAATATCAACACATGCTTCAGAATCTTCTTGTTAAAGCTCAGCAGGTACTTCCTTTTCTAATGTTTTGATTGGAGCTCATTTCCGCAATTAATACTAACACATTTGAAATTTACTTTTTTAATTTTGCCTTTAAGTGAGCATCATATTCAAATTCTTCTTGTCTAATATCTCTAGGCAGTTCTATCCTTAAACAAAGTTCTCTAGGGTCCCTAGTATGTGCACTTCTTTGTACTCTGTCTTTAAATAGAAACAATCTTAATTTAAAACTCTCTCTGTCTGCTTAATAATTTCGTATTTTTGGTGATCAATTATAAATTCGTTACATGGTTGTGCTTTTTATTGGCACTGCACAGAGCAACAATGAAAAACTGTTAGAGAATCCTTACCTTCAAATGCGTGGCATACTTCAATTGGCAAATGATCTTGGATTTGACTTGTGATGTTTGAGCCATGGCTTTTTGGGGTGCAATATTGGGTTGGAGTAGAACCATGTTGGTCTAAGGAATTACTGCAACTTATTCTGAGGATCATTCATCATCTATCCTTCAAATGATTGAGATTCCCACATTTAGCTGGGACATATTATTTGAAAGCTCCCTTCCAGAAACAAAGTTGTGATTTATTTTCTGTATGGTGGAGGAGAATATAGTGGTGACCAGATCAGCTGGATCCAGTAGGACTCGGTGAGCTCTTCCGTGATGCTAGTCTCTGTGGGCCATGTTGATATCCGCAATCATGTCACCATCTTCAGCATGTCTTTCAACCACTAAAAGACACAGTTTACTCGGGAAAAATTACAAAAATGTGTTCTGCTAGAGGTGTTTGGCTACAAGGTGAGTGAAAGCAAGTGTTCTGTTAAGGAATAATTTGAATATCCTTGATTTTGGTTCAGCTACTGAAGTGTCGCTGGCTGGTCATTTTATGTACATGCAGTTGCTGGGTGGTCCTTACATTCAAAAAGCTGTGCTTGATCTGTATTAAATCAGATACCACGAAGCCTTCTTCAGTTTTGTTTGTACACTGTGAGTATAATCCACTTTTCAACATAACCCTTTGATAGGGGCCATCATGTGATGCCTACTTTTAGAGGCATCCATGTTGTTCTCTTTCGGTTCTGTAATTATGTACTCTGTATAAGATTTTTCCATTTTGATCTTACCGTGAAAATTTGTAACATTTATTGAGAAATCACCATGTAGATATACAGTACAGGGTTTTATAGCGGAATAGTGGAGGCCAGTTCGATATGTAATTTGATCATATAATTTCTTGTTTCTTGTTAAAATTTGCATAGTTCTAGACCACAACGGAAACGTGCATGCCAATTGGTTTCTCTGGTTTGGTTCATTTTTAATGTTACATTTAAATTAAATTGTTAATTTTATATTCAATTTAGATGATTTATAAACTCAAATCATATGGTACCGCAAACACCTTTAATATAACCAAACCCAATAGTGTGTTTAATTGAAAGAAACAATTGTTTAGTTTTATTTTGTTAGTTTAAAATTAAGAAAAAAAGACAAGAGAAATGAAGGAATGAAGATATTCCTTTTCGAAATTTGAAGTAAAATTAAAGTGATTTATATAAATAAAAGATGATGAAAATTTAATTCTAAATATTTTCCTAAAACATTTTATTATTATTTAAAATTTATTAAAAAAATACAAAATTATGATTGCAACTCATTAAATAAGAACAAATTGAGTTTTGTCAACAAGTATTGAGATTCACAATATTTTTAATAATTTCTAGTAAATTTTAATCATAATAAAGAATCTATTAAAACAGTTTGTTAAGAAAAGGTGAATATATTAGTAACACCTTTTTTCTTTCAAAACTACATTTTTAATCCTCCTATCATCTAATTCCTCGTAACAACGTTCATTAAGGTATAAAATAGTGTGCAAAATAAGTGAAATTATTTATTAAAAAAAAAAAAAAAAGAAAGAGAGAGGGTGTTAAAGTTAAACCCTACACAGAGAAGTGAGAACGTGCGGCGAAGGGTTTGAGCGAGCAAAGATGAAGAACTTGAAGCTGTTCTGGGAAGTCCCATTGCGACTTGTGTTCAACTCCAACGACGAAACGTTACGATTCTGCGCCTTCGACATCGAACGCAATCGTCTCTTCTTCCTCTCTTCCCACAATCTCATTTACACTTCCCACCTCTCCTCTTTCCATGTACGTTTCCCAACACAACACATTCTCTTCATAATCTTCCATCGCTAATCACTCCATTCACTCATTAATAATCGCTTCTTATATAACATCTCTTGTGTGATATCGCAGGAAAACGGCGTTTGGAACCGTAACACCTCACTCCGCGTCGATGCCGTCACCGTCGATCTTGAACCCGGAGACGCCGTTACGTCCTTCGACTACCTCATGGAGAAAGAAGCGCTTCTTCTCGGAACTTCTAACGGCCTTCTCGTCCTTCACAGCGTCGACGATGTTGACGCAACGCAAGTCGTTGGCAAAGTTGACGGTGGTGTTAACTCCGTTTCGCTTAGCCCTGACGGAGAACTTGTCGCCGTTACCACCGGTTTCGCGCAGCTTTTGGTTATGACTCATGATTGGGACGTGTTGTACGAAACAGCGCTCCGCGATGATGATGTTCCTGAAGACTATCACGTAAGTAAGGACTACCACAACCCTAATTTCATTGTTTTATTGTTAATGCGTTCTGCTGGTATTGTTATTTGTGAATTTGGATCGATTTTCTAAAGCAGTTATAGGAGAAGAATAAGAAAGAAAAATGAATAAAAAAACTTTTCATAGACTAGAATTAGCTTATGCATAAGTTAAAATCAGCTTTTTAGAGAAGCTAACTGGTTTTAGAGTTGGTTTACAATAGTGAATGTTCTGTGTTTTCAGGTGAAGCAAACTCTGTCCCTGTGTCTTGGCGGGGAGATGGGAAATACTTTGCTACCATGAGTGATGTGTGCGGTTCTGATCCTTTGCTTAAGGAAATTAAGGTTTGGGATCGAGATTCTGGGGTTTTGCTTGCTTCTTCGGCACCGAAAAGTTTTGCTGGGGCGGTTTTGGAGTGGATGCCCAGTGGTGCTAAAATTGCAGCTGTTTGTGATGGGAAAGGTGGAAAGGAATGTCCCTCTGTTGTTTTCTTTGAGAAGAATGGGTTAGAGAGAAGCAGGTTTTGTGTCGATGAAGGGATTGGCGGGAAAGTGAAATTTCTCAAGTGGAATTGCAGTTCTGATCTTCTTGCAGGTGTTGTTGAATGTGAAAGTTATGATGCTGTAAGGATATGGTCTTTTAGTAATAACCACTGGTACTTGAAGCATGAAATTAGGTACTTGAAGCGTGATGAAGTTAGGTTCTTTTGGAATCCAACAAAGCCTCTACAATTAATTTGTTGGACTCTTGGTGGCCAGGTCACGGTTTCAAACTTTGTTTGGATCACAGCTGTTATGGAGAATTCCGTTGCACTAGTTGTTGATGGATCCAATATTCGTGTAACCCCGCTCTCCTTCTCCCTAATGCCACCTCCTATGTATTTATTTAGCATAAAATTTTCTTCTCATGTCCGGGGTATGGCGGTGTATTGCAAAAACTCTAAGAACCAGTTGGCTGTGTTTCTTTCAGACAGTAGCTTATGTGTTGTGGAGCTTCCATTGATTGAAACCTGGGAAGAACTAGAGGGGAAAGAATTCAGTGTTGAAGCCTTGGATACAGAAATGGCATATGGATCCATTTTACATCTTGAATGGTTGGATTCCCATAAACTATTAGCTGTTTCACATTATGGTTTCAGCCACAGTAATGACTTTTTTCAAGTCTCATCAACTGAGGGTGGACTTCGAGGTTTCTATTTGCAGGAAGTGGAACTTGAATGTTCTGAGGATCTTGTTCCAGGATTACCCACGTGCTCAGGCTGGCACGCAACAGTTTCAAAGCAAAGTATCCTTGAAGAGCTGGTTGTTGCCATCGCTTCAAATCCTGCTACTAAACATTCTGCGTATATTCAGTTTTCTAGGGGGGAAATCCAAGAGTATGTACCAAAAATTGGGATTAGTAGAGGATCTCTAGGACAAGAACATAAAGGTTTTTCGGCAGATTGCCCTTGGATGAGTGTAGCTCAAGTTGGCAGTGCTGGTCTATCAAACCCAGTGCTTTTTGGACTGGATGAGATTGGCAGACTGCATGTTAATGGGGATATTGTCTGCAACAACTGCAGCAGCTTCTCATTTTACTCAAATTTGGCAGACCAAGTTATCACCCATCTAATTCTTGCAACTAAACAAGATTTGCTTTTTATTGTTGACATTGTCGATATCTTTAATGGGGAATTAGATTCGAAGTATAGTAACTTTGCCCGCATTATTAACAATAGAAAAAAAGAAGCAAATGTAAGCTACATGAATATATGGGAGAGAGGTGCTAAAATTGCTGGAGTTTTACACGGGGATGAAGCTGCTGTTGTACTGCAAACTACTCGAGGAAACCTAGAATGCATATATCCTAGGAAGTTAGTTTTGGTTTCCATCATTAATGCATTAGTTCAAAAGCGCTTTAAGGATGCATTACTTATGGTTAGAAGGCATAGGATAGATTTCAATGTAATTGTTGATTACTGTGGCTGGCAATCATTTTCGCAATCAGCTTCTGAATTTGTCAAGCAGGTTAACAATCTGGGTTACATAACTGAGTTTGTTTGTTCTGTAAAGAATGAAAATATTATTGAGAAACTCTATAAAAATTACATATCTATCCCCTGTCCAAAGGTTGATAATGGTATGTTAGTTGGGGGTCTCCAGAATTGTCCTGCTGGTAACAAGGTTTCTTCTGTTCTGATGGCTGTAAGAAAAGCACTTGAGGATCACATAACAGAAAGTCCTACAAGGGAGCTTTGCATTTTGACCACTTTAGCTCGGAGTGATCCTCCATTACTTGAGGATGCTTTAAAGAGAATAAAAGTTATCCGTGAAAAGGAATTGTCTCATGCTGATGACCAGGGGAGAATGTCTTACCCTTCTGCTGAAGAAGCTTTGAAGCATCTTTTGTGGTTGGCTGATTCTGATGCTGTCTATGAAGCTGCTTTGGGTCTTTATGATTTAAATCTTGCTGCTATTGTGGCATTGAATGCTCAGAAAGATCCAAAAGAGTTTCTTCCATTCTTACAGGAATTGGAGCGTATGCCTACTCTCTTAATGCAATATAATATTGACCATAGGCTGAAAAGGTTTGAAAAGGCTCTCAGACACATTGCTTCTGCTGGAGATTCTTATTATGATGGTTGTATGACACTCGTGAAAGAAAACCCTCAACTTTTTCCTTTGGCTATTCAACTTTTTACTGACCCTACCAAGCAGATGCCATTCCTTGAGGCATGGGGGGAATATCTTAGCAATGAAAAATGCTTTGAAGATGCTGCAGCAATTTACTTGTCCTGTTTCAAGCTGGATAAGGCTCTGAAGTCTTATCGTGCTATTAATAACTGGAGTGGAGTGCTTACGGTTGCTGGGTTCCTTAATTTGGGAAAGGATGAGATACTGCATCTTGCCGGTGAGCTCTGTGAAGAACTTCAAGCACTTGGTAAACCTGGGGAAGCTGCCAAAATTGCCCTGGAATACTGTGGAGATGTTAACACTGGTGTAAATTTGTTGATTTCTGCCAGGGAATGGGAGGAGGCTTTGAGGGTTGTTTTTATGCATAGAAGAGAGGACTTAATTGAAACAGTGAAGAGTTCATCTTTGGAATGTGCAAGCACGCTTACCAGTGAATATCAGGAAGGCTTGGAGAAAGTGGGGAAGTACTTGGCTCGTTACTTGGCTGTTCGACAGAGAAGATTACTTCTTGCAGCAAAGCTACAGTCAGAGGAACGTGCAGCAAGTGACCTTGATGATGATGCTTCTTCAGAAGCTAGTAGTAATTTTAGTGGAATGAGTGCATACACTACAGGGTATGTATTTTTTTCTATCCCATATATTTATCTTTATACTTCCCCAGATGGAGAAATCAATTTAGTGTCCTTTGTGTATATATATTCTGAATTGGGTTTTTTAGACTGGGGATGGATTTTGCCATTTTGGTCTCAGAACATGTTAAAATGAACATAACTAATCAGACATGATGCTCCTTCCATTAATCTTTCATGCATCAAATGAACATACTGTTTTTAATTCCTTTTCAGAAGTCTAGCAGTGAAATACTATTTATGGTTTTTACAACTGTAGTCTGTTCCTCATAATATTTGCGATTTAGAATGACATAGAGTGGAAGCTTATAGTTGTTTGGGAGTCAAAGTTTGTGAAAAATTAGTGAAATACTCGTGACTCATTTTCTTCAATGTGAATTGTGAAAAAATGGCCAAGCCTTCCCATTTCATTTTACTAAATGATAAAAGTATAAAATTGAAATGTTTTTTTTTCATCCACATGAATGGCCAAAAGTAACCGTTTCACATTATTGTTATATTTATTTCTTGTGTTATACTTCTGGTTGTGAAGCTTCATTTGTTTACCTCATTTCATCAACAGGACCAGGAAGAGTTCTGCTGTTTCGATAAGCTCAACTGCAACTAGCAAGGCAAGAGACAATAGGCGTCAGAGGAAAAGAGGAAAAATCCGTCCTGGGAGGTATCTTTACACGAGAATTTATTGTTCCCCCCAACCCTTTCATCCTGTACTATTGTCTTTCATTATTCATCAGTCTATTCGTAACTTCTGACAGAATAGTTTTCTATTCCTTATTGTAGTCCTGATGAAGAGATGGCCTTGGTGGAGCATTTGAAAGGCATGTCCCTGACAGTGGAAGCTAGACGGGAGCTGAAATCTTTGTTGGTTTCCCTTATGATGTTTGGTGAGGCTGAAACATGTAAAAAGCTCCAACAAATGGGGGAAACCTTTCAATTGTCTCAGATGGCAGCAGTCAGATTAGCTGAAGACACAATATCTAATGATACCATAAATGAGTATGCACATACGTTGGAGCAATATACCCAAAAATTAAGGAGTGAAATGCAAAATTCAGAGGCTTTCTCGTGGCGGCTTAAAGCGTTTTTGTCCTACGAAAGTGAGGGTACCAAATTAACATAAATTTTTTAAGTTAGATGTATCTTTATGCAGTTGTTGACTTCTTTTCCTTTTGAGCTTTACACAGAATTATGATTGTATAATCAATCTGAATTGATTGTGCTGCTAAACATCTACATTAAGAACGAAAATCAATTAGTGCCGAGGAGTGTGGATCAATTCTTTATGAATCATTTAACGGAAACATTTAAGGTTGTGAAAAAATGTTTCTCAAACACGAATAATTTGTTTAATCCCTCCCTTTCTCACCTACCTAAGAAAAGGCACTTGTGCTTCTGAAAATGTAATACAAAAATAATGCAATGACAGTTCATACTTCGTTTTAAAGCTAGATTTTCGTCGAAAGAATTTAACGATAAAGTACTTCAATTATTAGATGGGAGGAAAGGTTATTCGAATTTAAACGAATGAATGAACTAAAATAAGATAAGCTATCCTTTGTACACTTACAAGTAACGATGATTCAACCTAACAATATGGTATGACACTCTTCTTAAGATCTCACCAATGAAAATAGATATCAAAATAGTTATTTCATTGTAAGTATCAAACCAGATGTTTCCTCCCCTGAACAGTGAATAGCATTCTTCCGTCTCTGAAGTTCGCTTCAAGTTTCCTCTATTTCTCTGAACCTAATCGTGTATGGTTCTATTTTTATGATTTTGATAGGTAATTGTGTACTTGATTATATAGTGTTGCTTTATAGTATACTTATTAGTATTTTACACAAACAAAATTAGAATGAGAAGTAAGATGGAGAATGTTGAAAAGTGTATGTAATATTAGAAAAAAAAAAATGAATGAAAGAAAAAACAAAAATATAACAATATTGAGGGCCCAACCGGGTTCGAACCGGTGACCTCTTGATCTGCAGTCAAATGCTCTACCACTGAGCTATGGACCCTTTTGTTTATTTTATTTAAAATTAAAATTATATAGTAAAAGTTTTGGTAATATAAATATATTAAAAGAGAAAAAAAATGTCATGCAGCTCTTTGCGCCGTGAATAACTCTCCACGGATACATGATAAAAACAATTTAAAAGAAAAAAAAGTTTAATCTTCATCAGTAAAGAGTTTTTACATTAGTAATAATTAAAATTACTTTTGAACTAAAGTAATTTGAGTAATGTTTTTCTTTGACAGAATTTCAAGTTACGTAGTTCGTATAATATTTATATTTTTATATTTTATATCTCATTTTATAATAATATTTATCTTATTTCATGTTTATAATGAGATCACGAATAGTGTTAGTACGTGATAACCCATCCTCTTTTCATGCTAATTTTAATAAAGTTAGCTATAAAACCCATAAATTAAAAAATGAAATGCAGAGAGACCGACATAAAATTTGATTAAGAAAAAAGTGTTATAGTGTCATTTACATATCGACCGCATAAATAATATAATTTTAGTACTGGAAGAGTCACATGTGGCACAGCGTTAAAGAGGATCAAGTTTCTCGTATAAAATGTTTGTGCCTTTTGTCTTTTTCTCACACTTTCTGCTTTTCACACAACCTTTGCTGACTTCTTCCCCTCTCTCTCTCCTTTTCTTATCATCAATCATAATTCACAATCATCAGAGAGAGAGAGAGATGGTGAACGTGATGGAATTGCAGAAACAATTGCAGAGGTGGCAACAGCAACAGCAACAGCAGCAGAGTACTGGTAATGTCACTGTTGATGATGCCAATGCTAACGGAGAACTCATGTATGTCAAAGTTATGACTGATGAACAGTTAGAAACTCTCAGAAAACAAATAGCAGTTTATGGCACCATTTGTGACCAACTTATTGAGATGCATAGAACACTCTCTACTCAACAAGATCTTGCAGGTCACTCTTCTATATTGTTTAGTTATCTCCAATGTTTTGTTAAATTGAGCTTCACTCATAAGGTTTTGAGATTCTCTTTACCATTTTTTGTTGGTTAGATTTATGACTTATCTAAATTATTTTTCATTTCATTCAAAGTTCAAAGTGCCAACCTAATTAATTCCTTACAACTTTCAACTATTTGAGCCAGCCTGTTTCTTCATATCAGAAAATGACAGTACCAAATATTAACAATACCTTCTTCCAAATTTGTAATCATATTAATGATTTTCTATCTTTGTTTTAAGATATTAAGTGTATTTTTTTTATTAATATCTTCTTATAGATATTTGAATAGTGTTATACTTAATAAGATAAAATATTGTTTATATTCTTCACTTTAGGGAATCACAAATTCGTTTGATTGTATTTTCATTTCATTGCAATAGTATTATCTCATTACACTTAATTAACAGAGATCATATACAGTGAAAATTATTTTAAAATGAAAGAAATTTCTAAACACCAAAGTTGGTGGTCATTTACGTAGAAAAATCAAACCTGGTTGATTTTTTATTTGGCTGAAATTGTGTGCCACAAAACCGTAGCTTTCACTTTGTGCAGTAAATTCTCAACTAATTCGTTGGTTTGTTTTATTTTCAAATAAAATTGATAGATAGTATTGCTTCATTGAAATTTGAATTGCAAACATTTGTGTACCTCATACAATTTAATGTAGTCTTGATATTGACATAAAAAAAAATATCTAATAAACAATAGATAATAGACAATTGGTTATAAAAAATTTGAGAGAGAAATACATAAATATATAAATATATATTATACTACAAGTGAATTTGTTAATTAATTACTTATTGTAGTTGATTGAAAAATAAAGTCGTTAAAAATAAACATATATTTTTGACTGGGTTGGTTAACTACGTACTATAGTTAGTTGTTTACAAAATAATATGTTAAAAAGTTTAATAAGATCTAGCATTCTCAAGAAAACAACGGTGCGTTGATCTTCAGGAGTTAGATTGGGAAACATATACTGTGATCCATTAATGACATCTAGTGGGCACAAAATAACATCTAGACAAAGGTGGACACCTACACCTGTGCAACTTCAGATTCTTGAACGTATATTTGATCAGGGAAATGGAACTCCAAGCAAGGAAAAAATCAAGGAAATAACTGCTGAACTGGGCCAGCATGGCCAAATTTCTGAAACAAATGTCTATAATTGGTTTCAGAATAGACGAGCTCGATCCAAAAGAAAACTGCAAAATGTGGGTTCTAGCAACACAGAATCAGAAGTGGAGACTGAGGTTGATTCTAAGGATAAGAAGACAAAACAAGAGGATTTTCAGTCACAACATAGTAACATAACAAGTTCTGAAGGGGCTGAAAAGTTGTGCTTTCACAACCCTCAAGTATACTCTGAGTTGCGCTACTTGAACCATGATCCTATCAAACCTTATTCTATGTTCCCATCAGATGCAACTCTAAAATCCACAAGAAATTTGAGTCATATGTCTGCTTTTAATGAGGTGCTGTCAAACTCAAGTACGTATCTTCTGCTTTCTTTCTTTTTCTTCTTCTTTTTAATGAGTGGCACATGAAAGTGTAAGTAATATAATTTAACATGGTTATCCACAAGATATATTTTAGTTAGTAAAAATTTGATTTCATGGTCGCAATATTTTACTATATAGTGGATTTTAATTTCGTAAGAATTTATTCTACTAGAAGTGATAAAAAGTAGTTTTTATTAAAAACTAGTTTTTCTAAAAATAATTCCACTAAAACTAATTCTAGTTGTATCTTAACAGATGGATCCTTGATCTTTTAAAGATGAATATTAACAAAAATAGTCTAAAGTGTTGTATGTTTATATTTTAGTTCTTGAAATATATTTATTATTATTTTAATTAATGAATTATATCATTTAATGTCATTTTAATCTTTTAAATTAGGAGATTAAGAAATTAAATTCACGGATAACATATAATAAATGGTTAAATTGAGAGATTAAAATAACAATAAATATCTTTCATTTTATTATTTTCCTTTCTTTAAAGACTAAATTACTAGATATCTCTATTTTTAGGAGACTAAATAGTAGTTTACTCTTATGTAAATATTTATAAAAAATAAAACTAAAAGACAAAATGAATCAAATTTATATTTTAAGTTTAGATTTACTTATAAACCATGGTTTATTCAAAGAATTAAGACGAGACTATGTCTATAAAACTAATTAAAGATATAGGTCGACCGAAACTCAAGAGAGAAGTTTTCGTATTTTTAAAGTTTTTATTGAGAAATTTCTTATCTCATACCGTAGTTAAGCTAATTTCTCTTGGGATTGAATTTTAGTAAATGGTAGGTTTTTTTTTTTTTTTTGGTACAAGTAAATTATAGAATCTGGTTAAGGGGCTTTAAATGGTTGCAGTTAAAATTATTAGGCAAATTCTTAAGCTAGCTTTACCAATAACTGTGCTGGTATCTTGTAATCTTGACAGGTCAATGCCAAAGGAAAAACAGTAAATAATTGATTTGTGCCTGTAATTTGAGTCCAATGAAAAAACTTTGAACATGTCCCAGAACAAGTATATTTTTGTATTATAGGCTTATAGAAAATGTCCATCAAGATTGATACTATTATTATATTTATTATCCTTTTTTGGCAGGGAATGAATATGTAGGTGGAAAAATGGAAGTTGATGGAACTGTTAACTACAATTTATTCCATCAAACAGGAGATTTCAATCTGGCAGGTTGACATTTAATGTGAGTTGTAAAGAATCATGAGTGTGCCGGTTGTGCTTGTCTTCATGTTCATGTTCATCACAAATTACATTAAAATAATCATAACTTAATGTAATATTTAGCCACCCTTATATATAATATTTACAGAAAAATATGTGCAATAGTATAAAAATGTTTCTTCATAAGTTGGCTTATGAAGGGACGATGATTACTTTATTTCCTTCCAATATATTGCATACTCACTGTCTTGATTGTGACTCACACCATTCAGTATTTATAATTTATTATATTTTATTTTGAATTTCTGTGTTGGTCACAATGAGGTTCAATTACTTGGATTAGGCTAAAGGACAAAGTTCTCCTAATAGTTTTCATTTTCTTTTGGTTTCTTCGTTAGTACTTGAACTGAACCCCACATCATGCATGAAGAAATTTTATATGACTTTGATTACAGAGCAAGGTTAACTTTCTAGTAACATTAGTATTGGTTTGATTTTTTTTTTTGTAAAAAAATAAAATTAATTGGCTGTCTAATATATTATTAAATATATTATTCTTAATACCAGTTAATAAATGTTTTTGTACTTCATATTATTTGTAAAAAAAATTAAGTATTGATTAAATAAATTGAAAATAAAATATTATAATTGAATAATTAATTAAGAGAAAACATTCTGAATTAGTATTGTTTTTAATTTCAATTCATGAACATACAATTTATTGTATGGTTTAAATAAAATGAAATAAAAATATAGTTGAATTGGATAATTAATTAAGTGAAATTTTCTTCCTATTAAATCCAACACAAAATATTGAAACTAGAGTAAGTAAAACATGTACTTGTCAATTTTATAAATTAAGTAATTCATTCTATTATTTCTTACGAGGTAATTTACATATTAATTATTTTATATTTATAATTATTCATTAAAAATTATATTTGTGAAAATATTATCTCTTCCCACCTTAAATACCGGATAAGTGGGGATAATATCTCTCCTTTATTTATTTATTTTTTTAAAAGATTTTATTCACTTAACACACTCAAATGTATATTTATCTCCATAAATATGCTTATTACAAACACTCTTGTTAAGTACTTGTTGAACTTCTAATTAAAATATTTTGTTTTTCAATCTATTCAAACAAATTTTAGAATTTATGAAAATGATATGAAATAAAAAAATTTATAACTTAGCATTAATAATTTTTATTAATTACAGAATGTCGTATACAAAAGCCACCCATACAAGGTGTTTTGTATTTACAGTTTGAAGTTTTTTTCTCTAAGAATTCAACATATAAACATAGGGACTACTCATTAATTACAAATATCTAAAATATCTTTTATTTTAAATACAATCAATTGATTGAAAAAGATATTAATAATTGAAGTATTATAATTTTATTAATTTTTGTATTATTTAGACTTATGAATTAGAAATAATTTTTTAAAACATTAGACATGTGAGTATCGTCGGTTTTATATCTCCATACATGTGTTATTTGAATACCTTTGATGAAAAAAGATATTAATTTCTGTATTATTATTTAAGAGAAACTAATTATATATCGGAGATTTAGAATGTAATTTTATTTAGTTTTATATTTTAAAATAATAAATAGAAAGAACTAATAAACTAATTATAATGAAATTGAATTGAAATGCATTCACATTATATTTTTATTTAAAAACAATTTATCATATAATTAAAAAGATCATTATACTTAATATTTAAACTCCCATTTACAATCATGCTGCGTTTGTTCGTAATTTTTTTAGAATGACTATATTAAATTCTTGCTTCTATAAAACGGTGATCAAGAGAAGTTACATCTAATTTTTTTTTTTAATTTTAATTATTAAATAGTACAATAACCTCATACATAAAAAAAGGAGTACAAGGTTTACACTCTTCTCAAAATAATTCTTAAATTAATAATTACATATAAATAGTTTAAAAACATTAAAAACTCATTAATTAAATTGTTCTATTACAACATTGAATATTTTCACTGATATTATATTAATCATAAATTATTTGGGAAAGATGAAGAATATAAAGTTTGTTAAAAATGAAAAAAGAAAAAAGAAAGAAGAAGGAAGGGTAGAATATAGTGTGGGGAGGAGCATGTAAAATTGGGTGTGGTGGCAAAACGTAACGCAATTGCAATGATATGATAGGCGGAGAGAGTTGAAAGGCATTTGGTCTTAGATCCCTTTCGATGTCGCCGACGACTTCGTTCTTCTTCTAACCATTTCCATCTCTCTCTCTCTCTTCTCTCTCTCTCTCTCTCTTTTCTTTTCTCTTTTTTCTGTTCTCAATCTCTCTCTCTCTCTCTCTCTCACACACACACACACATATTGATTAATTAATTAATTAATTAATAAATTAGGGCTTCAATTCTCACACCGCTATGGCTGCACCACCGGCTAGAGCTCGCGCCGATTACGATTACCTCATCAAACTCCTT
The DNA here is from genome assembly GCA_026586105.1 of Hylodesmum podocarpum. Taxonomy (NCBI): domain Eukaryota; kingdom Viridiplantae; phylum Streptophyta; class Magnoliopsida; order Fabales; family Fabaceae; genus Hylodesmum; species Hylodesmum podocarpum. The sequence goes on along the minus strand of JALJEV010000539.1, from coordinate 328,283 downwards.
CTTATCGGCGACAGCGGTTCGTTTTTCATTCTTTCTTAATTATGTAATTAATTAATTAATCTGGATTACTGTATAATTCAATTGTTCATTATAGGATTAGGATTTACGAGTTTCTCACTTTAAATTGTTGTAGGTGTGGGCAAGAGTTGTCTGCTTTTGAGATTTTCTGATGGCTCTTTCACTACCAGTTTTATCACCACCATTGGGTTAGTTTACTATCTCTAATTTTTTTTTTCTTTTAAATTTCTTATGAAAAATGCTGTTGCTGTTGTTGTTTTTAGCGTTTCTGTTTTTGTTTGTGTTTTTTTGATGCATAGCAAGTTAGGATGTTATAATGTTTGGCACTGTTTTGCTGAATAGTGCTTAGTCAATGTCTTTTTTAATGTAGACATTTTTTCGTTGTTGGGTAGCTGATTGTCTCTGTTTACACAAATATTTGTGCATGACTAGACCTGTTTCGTTTTTTTTTTTTATGGAAATCAAATCTATTTCTAATGATATTTGGCAGTATCGATTTTAAGATAAGAACCATTGAACTAGATGGCAAACGGATTAAGTTACAAATCTGGGATACTGCTGGTCAGGAGCGGTTTCGAACTATTACCACAGGTATGTGTTTTGTCTTGTGTTCTCTTGGTAAACTTGGTTTGTAATTATATCATATGGTTGGTTATATGCATTTCTGTACAAGTTAATTGAAGTATAGTATTCATGATTGATATGCATTACCAGCAACTCAATTAAGTTGAGATTTTTTTCATAGAAAATAGTTCTTTGGGGTGTTACATTATGATTTTTGAAGGAATAGTGATTTAATTCATTCAATATGGTGACCCATAAATCTAAAGTACACATTGGGCCGCTGGCATGTTTTATGCTTTCGTAGAAGGATGAAATACTTTAATCTAACAGGTTGATTTTAAACACTCTGGGTAAATCTAGTTTTATTTCATTCTCCATTTCCTTGATGGAAGGAAAACTTACAATTTTACATGCTATTGCAGCTTATTATCGTGGAGCCATGGGTATTTTGCTGGTTTATGATGTTACTGATGAAGCATCGTTCAATAGTAATCTCCTTTCCCTGGATTTATTGCAAGTTTTAAGATATTTCTGTGAACGATATTCATTTAATGTATTTATGCACTAATGTCTGTGAATCATAGACGTCTTTTCAGCTTTGGCTTACCCAGTAAATTGTATTTTCTTCGTATTTTCCTAACTTCTAATTGCCCCCATTCTTATTTTCCCTTTTCCTCTCTGATTTACATCCAACAGGTAGACAAAACAATCTATTGTTATGGTTAAGTTTACTTCATCTATTCTGCTCGTCTTTCAATTTTCAATTTGTCTTATTTCTTACTATTCAGATATTAGGAATTGGATTCGCAATATTGAACAACATGCTTCTGACAATGTAAATAAGATACTTGTGGGCAACAAGGCTGATATGGATGAAAGTAAAAGGGTATGTACATCTTGTGGTACTTTTTGGTTTACATTTTACATCTTAGTTGGCTGGGGTTTGAAATTAGTTGATTAAGCAGATATTGCACGATCAACCTCGTGTTCTTCAAGCCACGTTTGTGTACTGACTTGAGATTAAGCTATCTGTTTATGTTTTACTATCATTTGTTAGTATTCTCCACTCTCCATTGATACAACAAAGGATTTTCTCTTTTCTCCTGTAGGCTGTACCTACCTCCAAAGGTCAAGCACTTGCTGATGAGTATGGTATCAAGTTCTTTGAAACTGTGAGTGACAATCACATTTTGATTAAAATTATATGTGATTTCGTTATGTTTATGTTGAAGAACACATGCAGAGTGCAAAAACCAACATGAACGTGGAAGAAGTTTTCTTTTCAATAGCAAGAGATATCAAGCAAAGGCTTGCAGACACAGATTCAAAAGCTGAGGTAAATTTATCGGCTCTTTTCTGCATGTGCTTTGTTTTTTATTATTTTTGTCCCTGAGAAATGCAAGTGCTCTGTACATTCTGTTTTCCTTCTGAAAGACTTTGCCACTGTGTATCAAGTACTTGCAGGAAAATAATTGTCGGGGAGTTTTTGGGATTTTTTTATTAGTTAAAACTTGGTGAAATATTCTTAAACCCACCATTAGGTTTGGTAGTTTTCATTAAATCTTAGGTTCAGACTTTGCTGCTGTCATTGAACACACAAAAAAAATGAAATTTCTAAAGAAGTGCATAGATTTGTTGCCTATCCTGTACTGCTGAACACTGATACTTTCTTCTCTATTGGTTCAGCCTCAGACAATCAAGATTAACCAACCAGACCAGGCAGCCAGTGGTGGTCAACCTGCACAAAAGTCGGCTTGCTGTGGTTCATGAAAAGAATCAGTATCTGCAGCAAGAGGGTGGAGGTTTCTACAATGGCACACACCTGGGTGCTAATGTTATTCTGATGACATTATAAGTGGGAGCATGTATTTGTCCTTCTGTACCTCCCAACTGCAGATGTCCTGTTTTAAAGTTAATATTTTAAATTCTTTGCTCATTGAGTTGGTGGAGTTTGGTGTGACTAGTTTATTTGCTTCACTTTCCTCTTTCATTTGTAGTCTTGCTCTTAAAAGGATATCTTGATTAGATTTGGATAGATTATCACAACAGTTTGATCAATTGCAAAGCATGTCAGTCCAAATGCTTTTTATTTTGTTGGCTGCCTTAGGAATCTAGAGAAAAACCTAAGAAAGAGTGTTTTTACTTAGGTAAATGGAAGCATGCTATTTCACCCGCATGGTGAAATAGGGCATCATAATGTTGCAATATTTTCATTTTCATTCACTGCAAAATGGTTTGTTTCTTGCGGTGGAAACAAGTTTCTTAGGAAAAAAATTGGAAATGTTTCGAATGTCAAATTATCGTCTAATCCCCGTATTATGTTTAAAATTTATATTAATCTGGCTGAAATATTTGGCAACAACAGATAAAACTAACGAGAGCAACTTTTTCTTTATATCCTGCATTTACTTGATAGTTAAACATTAACTATCAAAGATACGGTTAAGTAAATAAGTACGAACTTGTGCTGGGATTCTTGATCTGTGTAGCAGGTTTGTTTACACTTTACGTGAAAAATCCTGCTTCTGGTGCAAATCAATTCCGATCTCGCGTGTTTCTATCTGTTGATAATAATACATTCCACAACTGCATGCATTTTGCCTGAAACAACATGCTGCTTTCACATGGACGTTCATTTGCGGCATTCTGAACTGAAAAAGAAACACGGTTACTTATTGCAGTGTTTAGTTTGTTTTTGGGTACGTTTTTTCTTCTTCTTGTAGACCAAGTTAGAACGTAAGTAAACCATGTTAGAAAGTAAATAATTTGTGAATCACTTTTTACGCAGATTTTTATGTAATATAAAATGACAATAATCCAGTGCATGTTTGGGTTTGGGTTACCTTTGTTAGGTTCCTTTTGATTCAAAAGTACTTTTGTTAATGGATCAAAATTCTTACTTTTGTCTTCATTTTACTTTTATATGTTGGATTTACAATGAAAAGTTCATAAAGTATTTTCAACCGAAATTCAAGTATACACTTATTTGATTCAAATTTTTAATTTCAGATATCAACTGAGGTGTTTTAAGTGATTTTTTAAATTTTGGTGTGATTAATTTTTATTTTATAGTTAATCGCTATAATGTGGCCAATGATGTTGCCGTAAAAAAAAAACAAAACAACAACAATACGAAGGGGAATATCAACAATTTGTGGTGTCAAATTGATGAAAAATTTTGGTAATGGTTGGGTAATCCTTAGAAAAAGGATGTAACAAAAGAAAAGCAGGTTAACAGTGAATTCCCATAGAAACTTATCAGGCTACAATCAATAACTAAGGGCTATCCAACTAACTTACACAACAAGAAGCAATATAACACTCCAGCGCTGGCATTGAAAACAAGTAATAGAATTCCACCAAAAACTCCATAAAGAGCTCCAACTAACACAGACAATGAATAATGTTCGTGGAATCATATAAATCTGCATGAAGAAGTAGGTGGAACAGCAACCAAGCATGAGTTGTGCAGGACGATTTCTTGCATATGGTGAAAGACTATCTCTGCAGAAAATAAGAGAAGTACTATTGAGAAAAGGCATGCCAATGTTTTTCCTCTTTTGATAAGCAAAAACATGCCATGGGTAGAAACGTCATCTTTTTCACTTATTTATCGTGATGTTAGGAGCATTATTAGATAAATGCTCCACACAGCACATTGCACAATGCTTCAGCTATGTCCTTACTTGATAGATACTTGAGCAGAACTGAAATATGAATTAGAAAGATGGTTGTACATCACTCGTATCAAATTAGACAATAGACATGGTTTGACACTGACTGAGGAATGTATCAAGTTCACACTCACATGGTTGCTTTTCCAACCACATAATTCCTTCACTGTCGTTGATTCAATGAAATTACTGATATCATCATGACAAATGTAAAAATAATAAAGTAATCGCAAATAAAAAATGTAATCAATATAAAAGAAATCCTTTTTAAAATGCACGGTATATTAGATACTCTTCCAGAGGTTCTCTTGAGAAATAGAAAAAGAACAAGAGGCTACAAACTTGTTTAGTCCAATCTCCTTGCGAATCCTGGCGAGTTCAGCTTGTGGTAGCTCATTGGCTCAAGTCCCACATGGACTAGTGCATCAAATATAACTGACAGAACCTATTATAAAAGTAGTTGTCAGTGCAATTTCTAAGCATCTTTGCGCTTGGGGCAATGACGCAGCTAGTGAGGTTCTAACCGAGGCGCGTCTATTGCTGGTTGAAAACTATTTCCAAACCCCCTCTTAGGCCTGAGGAAAACTCAGGCCTTCGAGAATTTCTGGAAGGGCTCCCCAAGGGGTAAAGCCCTGCAATCTTCAGTTCAAAATTTCAATTGCCCCGAGTGTTTTTTATCTTAGCTCTATATAAGGTCCATATATATTTTGGTCCTTGAAGTTTATTGTATCTGACTACCAATTCTAAAATGGCATAATCAATTTAAAATTCATAAGAATCCGTTATTTTTTTTTAGAATACTAATAGGTAACTTTTTAAATAAAAAAGTCAAAATTACTTAGAAACGAAATATATGTCAAAGTTATTGAGCTTAATAATCATTGAGAAAATTTGAGTCCTCTCTCCTTATAGACATAAGTACTTAAACTAAAATTCATATTTGTTGGTTGCCCAGTTTTATAAATTGTGTATTTTTTTAAAATAAAATTTGACTTCTCTATCAATTACTGCCAGCATGGCAACACTCCGAAGGAATAGCGAGCTCTAGAAACTCAAACCAGAATCTAGAAAGTGTAAGAAAAAAAGCTACAAGTAAAGATATAATGCTAATGATGATGATGATAACGAAAATATTGGTGGGAATTGGGACCCACAAACTGAAAAAGTTTGAAAAGAAGAGATAGCTATATGGGTGCATGGCCATGGGGGACACGACATCAGCGTCTTCTCGAAACATACCATTTATTTGAGTTGCCATCAAAACCTTTCAACTTCATTTCATTTCATTTTTTACCATCACTCATTCTTCCTTCTTCATGTTTCATCTCAATCTCTCTCTACCTTCAACTCTGGTATTGTCTTTCACTCTCTTATCTTTGCAATAGCTCATTCACTCTGGTTTTATCTTATTTATGATTATGATGGCTTGCTTGTGTCAATAGTATTTTTCTTCTAACGTGCACTTTTTAACCTCAGACAATCTCATGTTGAAACTTCTATGTTTATTTTTATTTTTTTGGTAATTGATAGGAAAGAATAATGTATGGTGAACTAAGGCAGCACTTAAAGAAATACTACGATCATTGGTGATAGATATTCTTGATTAATTGTTCTGAGTAAGAGTGATGGCATGGTTTAGAGTTGCTTCCAGTATAGCAAAGCATGATGCAATTAGGAGAAATCTGTACAGAGGTGGATCATTGTATTGTGTGAAGAGGACCACACTGCTTCCATCAACTAGTAGAATTAGGAACTTTCACACCACATTTTTCAAATCCAAAGAGCAAACTGCACCAGTGCCTCGACCTGTGCCCCTTTCTAAGTTAACTGACAACTTCTTAGATGGAACAAGCAGTGTGTATTTAGAGGAGCTTCAAAGGGCTTGGGAAGCTGATCCTAACAGTGTTGATGAGTCATGGGACAATTTCTTCAGAAACTTTGTGGGTCAGGCTTCCACCTCCCCTGGAATTTCAGGGCAAACGATCCAAGAGAGTATGCGGTTGTTGTTGCTAGTGAGAGCATACCAAGTTAATGGTCACATGAAAGCCAAGCTAGATCCTTTGGGTTTGGAAGAGAGAAAAGTCCCTGATGAGTTAGATCCTGCCCTTTATGGCTTCACTGAGGCTGATCTTGATAGGGAATTCTTTTTAGGGGTGTGGAAGATATCTGGATTTTTGTCTGAGAATCGTCCAGTGCAGACTCTTAGGTCCATTTTGACAAGGCTTGAACAAGCCTATTGTGGAAGTATTGGGTACGAGTACATGCACATACCAGATCGTGATAAATGCAATTGGCTTAGAGACAAGATTGAGACCCCTACACCTACTCAGTATAATCGAGAGCGTCGTGAAGTTATTTTTGATAGGCTTGCTTGGAGTACACTTTTTGAAAATTTCTTGGCCACAAAGTGGACATCAGCCAAGAGGTTTGGGCTTGAGGGGGGAGAGAGTATTATTCCTGGCATGAAGGAAATGTTTGATAGGGCATCTGATCTTGGGGTTGAGAGCATAGTTATGGGAATGGCACATAGGGGAAGATTGAATGTTTTGGGTAATGTAGTTCGGAAGCCACTTCGTCAGATATTTTGTGAGTTTAGTGGTGGTCAACCTGCAGATGAAGTTGGGCTTTACACAGGAACTGGTGATGTTAAATATCACTTGGGAACATCTTATGATCGTCCAACAAGGGGTGGGAGGAGGATACATTTGTCTCTGGTGGCAAATCCTAGTCATTTGGAAGCAGTTAATCCACTTGTTGTTGGAAAAACTAGAGCAAAGCAGTATTACTCAAATGATGTGGACAGAATGAAAAACATGGGGGTTTTGATTCATGGAGATGGTAGTTTTGCTGGACAAGGTGTGGTCTATGAAACTCTTCATCTTAGTGCTCTTCCAAATTACACTACTGGTGGAACTATACACATTGTGTTCAACAATCAAGTTGCATTTACAACTGATCCCAAGTCAGGAAGATCTTCACAGTATTGCACTGATGTTGCCAAAGCCTTAAATGCTCCTATCTTTCATGTGAATGGTGATGACGTGGAAGCTGTTGTTCATGTCTGTGAACTTGCAGCTGAATGGCGCCAAACTTTCCATTCTGATGTGGTTGTTGACTTGGTGTGTTACCGTCGGTTTGGCCACAATGAGATTGATGAACCATCTTTCACACAGCCTAAAATGTATAAGGTTAGCTCTGTTTATTTTTACTCAACATATTTTATCAACTTTACTTCGCAGTCAACTACAATACGTAGCCAACCAGTTTCTCTCTCTTCACATTTTATAACTGGTTCTCTAGTTGTCTGCATATTGCAGTTGTCTACAGAATATTTTTCCATATTTCATTTTGACTAGTTAACAAGTTTTTCAATTTTCTGGGCTACATATAGGTTATCCGAAACCATCCATCAGCTCTTGAGATCTACCAGAAGAAACTTTTGGAATCAGGGGAGCTGACACAAGAAGACATTGATAAGATACATAAGAAGGTCACATCAATTCTAAATGAGGAGTTTCTGGCTAGCAAAGATTATGTTCCAAAAAGAAGAGATTGGCTTTCAGCATATTGGTCTGGTTTCAAGTCGCCTGAACAGCTTTCACGTATCCGGAACACTGGGTATGATAAATTAATGTTAATGTTGCTTAAATATTTTCTGTTGGTTGTATAAAAGCTGAAATCTATGTTCTATCCTGCACAGTGTGAAACCAGAGATCTTGAAAAATGTTGGGAAAGCAATCACAATGTTACCTGAAAATTTTACTCCTCATAAAGCAGTGAAGAGGATTTATGAACAACGTACCCAAATGGTCGAAACAGGGGAAGATATTGACTGGGGATTTGCAGAGGCACTTGCTTTTGCCACATTGATAGTTGAAGGTAACCATGTTCGGTTAAGTGGTCAGGATGTTGAAAGAGGAACATTTAGTCACCGCCATGCTGTAGTTCATGATCAGACAAATGGAGAGAAATATTGCCCTCTTGACCATGTGAGATTGAATCAAAATGAAGAGATGTTTACTGTTAGCAATAGGTAATATCTTTTAACTCATGCGTCTTAAGCTTCTGAAGTTTGAATTCATATCTTGCTATAATGATCATTGGTATTTGCTAAATTTTTTTCTTGTAGTGTGAATTTGTTACATATTTTACCTGGAATTGTAGTGTTTCTGATACTTCGTCGAAATTGTATGGCAATTTAGAACTATATTTTCAATTTTTTTATGAAATTTATGGTTGAACATCTTTGTTTGCCATTAATGATTGTTAGTTAGACTGTTATATTGGATCTTCCCTCCTCTAAAAGATAATTACTATCCTGGCATCAAATGCATTTCTAATTTCAATGGCTCATCTGTATCTATAGCACTGTACTGGTGCCAGAATTTTCCTTTGACCTGTACTATGACTATTATGTCATGTTCCTTTATCTGGACTGTTTGGCACTAAATTTCATTTCTCTTATAATAAATATCAGTGTTACTTTAAAATACCTGAGAATTATGTTTAACTAATGATAGATTGTTTTCTGTCGGTCTCTTAACTAATTAGTCTTTTATATAATATGCAGCTCACTTTCTGAGTTTGGTGTTCTTGGATTTGAATTGGGTTACTCAATGGAAAATCCAAATTCATTGGTGATCTGGGAGGCTCAATTTGGTGATTTTGCTAATGGGGCCCAAGTTATATTTGACAATTTCTTGAGTTCTGGTGAGTCTAAGTGGCTCCGTCAGACTGGGCTCGTTGTGTTACTTCCTCATGGTTATGACGGCCAGGGCCCTGAGCATTCAAGTGGAAGATTGGAACGCTTTCTTCAGGTGCTCTGTTATGAATCTTTGTTGTGATTTCCTTGAAACTTTTCTAAGAGATTTTATTCCTCCTGGATGAATCTGCTAGCCAACTTGTCTACTTTTGGTCAACATACTATCATGAACTAAAGAGCTCTATCATGTCCAATTTACATTGTTGATGTTGTGTTGTGCATGGTTGTTTCAAAACATAAGCTTCTTGCTATTACTGGATGGCACTTGTAAGTTGTAAGTAGTTATCATTTATAATGGGAGTAGTTTGAGTATAGGTAAACAGAACAATACTGAAAATGAAATCTGACTCTTTGAATTTAGCCATGTGTGGAAACTTCTAAAATCATAGAAGGGGGGAGGACCAAAAAGAAACAGAAATTTATGTTTAATTTATATTGGTGATTGGGATCTCATATTTTCATAGCAAATAATTAATTTGAATAATTGTCTCTTGTTGCTTGCTTTTGATTTTTTTGTTCATCTATCAATGTTACTCTTAATAGTATTTAATTTGTTGGCAGATGGCTGATGACCATCCTTATGTTATTCCTGAGATGGATCCTACTCTTCGGAAACAAATTCAGGAGTGCAATTGGCAGATTGTGAATGTCACAACTCCTGCAAATTTTTTCCATGTTCTAAGGCGGCAGGTTTGTAGTTGGTAAAATCATTTGATTGATGTTAGCTTTATCACTTAAATTTTGTTGCTTAATTTTCTCATTGTCCCCTTTATTTAATTGCAGATACATAGAGATTTCCGTAAACCTCTCATTGTAATGTCCCCCAAGAACTTGCTTCGTAGTAAGGCATGCAGATCAAATTTATCAGAGTTTGATGATGTTCAAGGACACCCAGGTTTTGACAAACAGGGAACCAGATTTAAGCGCCTCATAAAAGACCAAAATAATCACTCAGATGTTGAGGAGGGTATCAGACGTTTAGTACTCTGCTCTGGGAAGGTGTGTGATCCTGATTGGAACTACCTGCTCGCACGTGTTTGGTTTTTATGCACTGATACCTTTGCTTCGAATACTATATATGTTTTACATCTATAACTTATAGTCATTGTTTTCTTAATATGCTTTTTATAACTATCAATGTCTTATTATTCCTTACAGGTTTACTATGAGCTTGATGAACAACGAACAAAGGAAGATGCAAAGGATGTTGCAATATGTAGGGTGGAACAGCTTTGTCCTTTCCCTTATGATCTTGTCCAGCGAGAACTTAAACGATATCCAAGTATGTCTTTCAAAATGCTCTTTTGAAATGGATTCTGTATTTTCTTTTTTGTGTTGAAGCTTGAATATGTCTGTTATTGTAATTAGTGGTGGGAACTGATTCTTGTTTGTGTCTTCTCAGCTATATAGTTAAATTTATTTTTCTATATATTGCATTGCATCTTTTACCTTAGCTTAGTAAAAAGATCAGCTATATGGGAGTAGTTGTTTTCTTCATGGTATCAAAGCAGGACTAATAACTTGTAGTGCTGGTCTCTGTTCGTTTGTATTGGAAGTCTCGCATCGCCTAGAGATATAGTCTGTTACATGTATATAGTTAGTAAAGAAATACATGACTTTGTCTTCTTTGACACTGTTTTAAGCATTGTACATTTAAAATAGTAGGGTTTGATGACCTATAAGTTAATCATTATACCAATTAAAAAAATGGTAGGATTTTACTAACATTAGACTGTTGTGATCAGTTGTTTGACATATTACTTTTTTGTTTTGTGCTAGATGCGGAGGTTGTTTGGTGTCAAGAAGAGCCAATGAACATGGGTGGATACATGTACATATTACCCCGGCTCATAACTTCCATGAAGGCTTTAGGTAGGGGGGGTTATGAAGATGTCAAATATGTTGGTCGTGCTCCTTCTGCAGCCACAGCCACTGGTTTTCTCAAGATTCACCTCAAGGAGCAGGCTGAGCTAGTTCAGAAAGCCATCCAACGTGATTCGATCAACTTCCCTTACTGAGGCATAGCATATACATTGTTTCTCTAGAGTGATCAAGGCAATAATTGGAGGGTAGCCTACATAATTCTTAATATTTGCTTTTCACCTTTGTCTGTTCTGCTTTTGACAAGATGTCAGGTAATTTTTTTGTTACCAAGAGGTGAAACTTGGTTAATTGTCCTCCAATAAATAAAAATTGTTTTCTATGATCTTTGTTGTTAATTATTTACTTGTTACAATTTAGAACAATTTTGATGTAGATTTTAGAAAATGAACTCCCTTGAAGATGGCCATGTATTGTATAGGAAGGGAACTCTCTTCATACAGCGATTTGTGAAAAGGTAGAAAGAGTGAGTAAATTTTGATTCAGGAGCATCCATGTATTTCTCTTAGGAAAGTTTGAAGATTCAGCACATTAAACTTGACAAGTGACAACATTATTGGAGGATGGTATCGTTGTTTCTCTCTTCCACGCAGAACAAAAACAAGCAGTTCCAAAACCACTTTTTTTTATGCATTATTACACATGAAAAGACAGATATCCTTAGATCAACCAAAGTTAATGGAAGGATTATTTGATGCTTCACGTTGAACCAGACTCGTTAAGTCCCACATAGGTAAGAATAGATAATAATCACTTGATGTTCTATTATAAAATGCATGCTCCTACACTGGAATAATCATACCTTTCTCGGCCTTTTGGCTAAGATCAAGTGTAGTATCTGTTCTTATCAGTTTAATATCTGATATGTGGGCCATTGGTCCACACGATATTAAATTACTTTTTTAAAGGGGAGGGCCCAACACAGTAGCTTGCTACTGGGGCTCTCAAGTGTCGCCCATGTCTTGCACTATTGTATGGGCCTGGCACACCCTACTATAAAGTTCAATTTTTTATCTTTTATATAAGTCCTGGGATGTGGCCCGTACCTTTACCTTTATAGATTTAATCTCCTTTGAAGTGTATTTGTTTTTAAGAAGTAATGAAAATATAAAAAACAGTCATGAAACCTGTGCCTTTTTTGATGGAGATAAACCAGTATCATGTGTTTGCAAAATAAGATTCAATCAAAATCAATTCTAAATATTCTTTTAGTAAGAAAATATTTAATTTTATTAAAAAGGGTGAGGTGTTTTATATTAAATATTATCAAATTTAAATTGTGTAATTTTTATTTGCTATGTAAATATTTAAAGTTTAGTATTACTGGTTTAGTTTAAATGATTTCTGTGGATAAGTGATTTATGAAAATATTTTCATAAAAGGATTTATTGAAATAATAATATTTATAAAAAAAAAAATTTCTTGAATTAGAGTAAGACAAATTTAAAAATTAATATAATCAAATCATAGGTTTAGATATTTTATATTCAAATATATCGATAATGTTTGACCAAAAATATATTGCGAGTTGTATGTCTGACTTAGGACCAGTAATATGGCATTGACCATTATATTCAACATGTAATCCACTGATAACTTGTTCATTTCTTATGTGTGATTGGTGTCCCTTACACAAGGAACAGATCCTAGAATAAACATAACATTAAGCTATATCAGTTATTTTTCAGAGAAATGTTAATCAATGTCCTGATTAATCCTATTTTTTAAAGGCAAATAATGAAAACAGATTAATAATTAAACTTTTTAGGGTATCAAGACCTAAACATTGTTGAGCAAAAGACAGTTGAAGCACGTTTATTGTAATATTTGATTTTCTTGGGTCGTACAAAAAGTCTAGAAGAGAAGTCCTTTTCAATGTAAACAGCTCAGTCCAACACATGAGCACTTAAATTTTATCTAATAGTGGCTGCCATCTAGAAGCCCTTTTATTTTAAACCACAAAATATTATTTCAAATTTCCGTCGAATAATCTTAAACATTATTAAATTGTTGGTATAGCTTGAATTAGTTGAGTAGCACGAGCATGAATCACAAATCATGTTTATAACATTAACACCAAACCAACTAGTCAAAGGAAAAGCCTTAGTTCAACAAATCCAATGGATTGCTTCTTAATTGCTCCACCTTTGTACTTGCTTACGTAGGAGAAATTCAATTCAAAGTCACAAGTTTAGTGTGTCACACTACATGTTCACACATGCATTTCACATATTTACATTCAGAAACGTCAACTATTAATTAGAATTGTCCAAAACTCTTAAGCTAACAAACATAAAACAAACCTTATAAATATGACACATACCTTACTCAAAGTCTCATACATCACTTAATCCATTCTTTTCAAACCCTTCATCATATCCATTATTTCCACCCCATCAAACCAAAATTTCATATTTTGTCTTTTGGTGTATAGTGATGAAGAGAGAAAGAGAAGTTGAAAGCATAACCATGGCTAACTACTTGATGTTTCTTTCTCAAAGAGGTGAATTTGAGAACATGAATTACATGAAATCTTCTAACAAACGTGTCTTTGAGTGCAAGACATGTAATAGGCAATTTTCATCATTTCAAGCATTGGGTGGCCACCGTGCAAGTCACAAGAAACTAAGGTTAATGGTAGAGAGTGATGATAATCAATTGCTTGATGGTTCATCACCAAAGCCTAAAACACATGAGTGTTCCATTTGTGGTTTGGAATTTTCCATAGGACAAGCTTTGGGAGGACACATGAGGCGTCATAGAGCAGCAGCATCTAACAACAAGGTTAAGAGAGTTTTGTTTCCAGATTTGAATTTGACACCTTTAGAGAATGATTTGGAGTTTTTGAAGATTGGAAAAGCAACTCCTTTGGTTCATTGCTTGAATTGAATTCATTAATTCTTGCAACATAGTTTGTAGTGTGTACCATATAGGTAGTAGAACACTACTTTTGTATTATTTTACTTTACTTTATGTAAATTAATTTGTTTAGTTCTTTGATACATTTATACAAGAAATTCATGTTAGTAAATAAAAACAAAGAAAAAGTGTCTTGAGTATACTTTCAAAATCAAATTTCTGCTACCACCAAACAAGATTGTGTTAGAATAACTTCAATCCATTCATTTCATTTCAGAAGATGTAGCATGATTGAAAATTGTTTAAGCAACCAAGCACTGCAAATTTAACACTTCAAATGCCAATTTAAACTTATAGATTTTTCTTATTCTATTTTAAGTCGACGGTTCAGACACGCCTGATCCACATCCACCGTTCTTAAGGAAAAGAAATCTAAATATTGGTTGTTTACAAATATCTTTTTAAATGATTAATTAATACATTTATCATAATGCAAGCTATGGTGAATATTTAATGATTAGCGTTAAATTAACTATTAAGTGCAAATATTAACAATTTGAATAAACTTTTTAACTGACTAAAACCAGGAACATTTATACCTGATTCACTCTTTTTCTATTACAGAAACTACTTACTAGTTATATGTATGAATAATGATATTGAACTTGTTATTCAATGTAATAAGCTAATAACGAATTTACTAGTTTAAGATGGTGATTGTGTAACCTAATAGTAATTTTCCAAGCATGAATGCAAAATTGGTCAGGTCAAGTAGTCATACAATCTAGAAGGCAATTGTATTTTCCAAACAGCAGTGCCGTGAGGTCAGATCTAATAAAATCTTATAGCAGGACCTTTCATCTAGAAACTCCTTCCATTATAATAGAATTTCATTATCACAATATTTCAACCCTATTACTAATCAATGCGCGGCATTAGCATCAGTTAAGAAACTACATTTAATGTAAAAAATGTTAAGGTGAATTTACTTGTGTTGATAAACTTTTATTTTTTTTTTTCTATTAATTTCTTAATCCTTGAAACATTTATTAGCATTTGCCATATTTTAAAAAGTGTGTTCAGCAGCAATTTTACGATTTTTATAATTTTGGTAGCTACCACCTAGAGTAAGTTAGGTTTGAACATGAATTGCAGCAGGTTTAGGATTTTGAGTTCCAAGTCAATGTGTCAATATCAATGCAAAATCTCATATTAATAATGAAGGTATATTAGACAACACAATGATTTTATAAGTTTTTTTTTTTATCAGTAAAAAGATTTATAAATGAGATCTGCAACGGAAATACAAGAAGTATACGGATATAATTAATTAATTGATATATGAAGATATATACTTTCATTTAGAATTGAAAACATTTAGAATTTGATAGAATAATCGTAAAGTATTAAAAGAATTGGTTTTCAAAGAATTTTTGTTGAAAATAGACTTATATTATAATGATAACGAAAACATGCATTTCGTAGAATTAATTCATCTTACCTATTAAATATGAATCTTTATCCGGTAAAAGAATATATTTAATTCTCATCGTTCTCTTATTGTCAGTCTTATTTAAATAGTATTTTACGGCGAAGTACTGAAAATTAAATTACAATATCTCCTAATGTCATCTTGTTTTCTTATCTTAAAAATTCATTTTTATTTTAAATAATTTTTTACTTTTCTTAATTTTTCTCAACCTGCTTCAATATTTATATCTTATATTTAACTATAATTTTAATATTTGTTATAAAAATATTTCAAATAAAAATAAGAATATATTTATCATTAACCTAAATTTATTAAATTATAAAATTGTTACTAAAAAATATTTCACATAAATTTTTAAAGTTAAAATTGTTAACTCTTTCTTTTGTTTTCAGCTTAAGTTTATTATTTCAAAAAGCATCAAATTCTGTTCTTTTTTTAGTCATTTTTGTACATTTACTATCATTTTCACTCTAACTATTATTATTGATAATTATTAAATTGATTAAAAATAAATAAGTATTTTAGTAAAAACATATTATAGACAAAAAATAAGTTTCCAATAATAAAATGTTGGTCAAAAATAAAAAATTATACATGTAGCACAATATTTTTTTAGTACATAATATAAATACTTCTTCACATATTTTATAAGAATTTATTATAGTTAAAATTTTACATATTAAATTTAATCCATACAATGTATGGGATAAAATGCTAGTTTTGTTTAAATAACAAACTAAATATTTTTTATTTTAATTAATTTTTAAGGTCCTATAAGGCTATCCAATAGGTTTTTATTAATGTACAAATTAAATCAATTATTTTGGCTTCTAGAATGATTTGAGACGTAAACAAACACAAAAAAAACCGACGGAGTTGAATATCCTTCTTCTTAAACAGCGTCTTTACTTTTATTTTATACTTTTGTGGTTCTTCTGATACATCACCTTCGTAAGCAATGATGACAAATTTTGATACTACGTACTTCAAATTACACGACAAGATTACTACTATCCATTATCTGTATAAAAATATTTTCTAACAATTTCCCAACTCTTTGTCAAGTAGTATCATAAGACATCAAGGTGATAGGCCATATAATTCAATAAATCTTATCACAATTAATTTGGATAGGGGTAAAAACACGTGTCCAGCAAAACATTATTTAAATAATATGCTGTCATAATCTTTTCTTAACAGGATTCAACCTTTTTGAAAATCTGATTTGATTATTAGTCTACTTACTCAGAACTTTTATACAAGGGTCACTTATCTCTAAATATGCTAATAAGAAAAAAATAACTTATAATCAAACTAAAAAATATCAAATTGCATAACCAAAAACATATTTATTCAAGCCTAGCCAATTTAATTTTATGAAAATCACACGAATGATAATACTACGAATTACGTAAGGTAGCTGCAACACGAAATTCTTGCATGAAATGGATCATGTTTGACAGAGAAGCAAGCATTAACAAAAAGGGAAATGTCACTGAAACGTGTTTGGGGCAAATGCATGGTAAAGGTTGTCACAAATAATAGTATGTGACTAGTGGATACGTTGGTTAATCCATTTGAGAACTTAGCACTTTGATCTTAAATTTTGCTTTTGTACGTTCTTGGTCAAAGCTGAAAATTTACAAGTTAATCTCTTACGAGTGTTTAACACAAGCCACATCAGATTTCGTGATTTGGTATGAGTCTCCAAATTGAATATATATGATCATTGTTCCGTACCATGTCAAGGAGATTGCTACAATCTAAATTTGTATATTCTAAATATTCAAACTATTTATGCAGAATAACTTGGCGTAGTGTGGTACCTCTCCTATTTTTCATAAAAAAATTATTAAATAGGAGATAGCTATATTTCTTTCAAGTGATGAACCATATAATTATGAACAGTATAAACTCAAACTAGGAATTTTAAAATAATTGTGTGATAAAAATTAATAATGTTACCATACATATTAATTCATAACTAGATGACTATAAAAAAAATTACATTATCAATTAATTCATTTTTGAATAGCTTTTTTCATATACATATTTTATTACTTTTTGGTTTGCTTATCATTCTTGTATACGCTTATTACTTTTTGATGATATTTGTTGTTGCATAGACATTCCATGAGCAAAATGTACATCCACTTGAGTACCAATTGCTTTCTTTACATCTGGTACAAGAATTTTTCCACGGGCAAAAATCGAACACGTAAGTATAAAACAAATAAAAAGTAAAAAATTGAACTACTCAACTCACACGACTGGTTCAAGATAGTAAACCATATTGGAGGTATTCCTAACTCATTTAATTTTTTGACGATTTATTTCTGACATGAACTCAAGTTTTGGCAACAAACCAAATAGTGCAAGATTTGCATGATTTATGAGGAGATATAGTTACTTAAAACATTTTTCATCCTATTCCATCATATGAAATATCCAAACAATCTTCCCAGCTAACTACAGTCAACTACAATGCGCAACTAACCAGTCAATTCACTTACATGACATATACATATACATATACGTATTTCTTTCTTTTCACATTTTATAACTAATTATATATACGTATTTCTTTCTTTTCACATTTTATAACTTATTATTTATACGTATTTCTTTCTTTTCACATTTTATAACTAATTATCTTATTGTCTCTAATTGTCTAGATATTGAGGTTGTCTCGTTCTACTTCATTCCATCTATTCTATTTCCATAAATCCATAGCCTTAGATTTCTTTGTTCACTTGAATGTTTGTAACATATATAGTTAGACAAACTAATACACAAGAATTATTTAGAGTGGCTAGTCCTAAAAGAGAGCTTATTATACCTTCATTATCTAGTTTGCAGAGCTGGTACGTCAGTAGATAAGTCGTGATAAGAGAAATGAGAATGGTTAACTTCATTTATTTCAAACACAGAGGCAATGGAAGTAACATTGAGGAACAAATTAGTGAGTCGCATGGATCATCATTTTCAAAAGTAATCTATTAGAGTATTAATTGATCAACAACTCATTGTATCATGCAAACAGTGATTATATAACAGGTGAACCAAAGGAGAAACTGAAATTGCAATTAAGAGAACATGTGAATTCATGAGAGTGAAAGTGAGAGTGTAGTACTCAGTTTGCGTTATGTGAATTGGCTTCTTCGGAGTTACCGAATTTTTGTTTGAAGGAATCCTGGCGTTGTAGCCACATCATGTGACCCTGGCAATCAAAATCAAACAAATTAGGGTTTCAATTGAATTGATATATGCATTATTTGAAGTTTGCAAAGGTTGGTTGAACATATAAACTGAATTGAAATTCGAAGAAAGTTAGGGTATGAATGTTACCTGAAGAGCAGCGGCCCAAGCGATGAGAACAGAAGCGAACCAGAATTTCTTGTCCTTCACCACATTTTTCAATTCCATTTTTACTCTCTCATTCAAAACAATCTCAATTTCTTAACTCTTCTCTGATACTACTCACTCCCTTTCACAACGCGGTCTTTCCCTTTTTGGTTTCTAAACCATATCACACATTCACACTCCATAACATAGCCCAATAATACGCTTTCACTCTCCCTTGGCCCAAACAATTTCAAGAAGAATAATATTTATTTTCTTAAAAATTAAAATTAATTTATAAAAAAATTTATATTTCTTGAAAAAATTAGAAGAGAGAATTTTATAAATTAATTAAAGAAAAATTAATTTTATTTTTTAAAAAATTAAATTTTATTCTTTTTCTTTATATTTCCTCTTTCATACATTATCGTTATCTAATCAATATATGATAATTTATTATTTTTTTAATAATTATTTTAAAATTATATATCCTAGTAGATTTTTCCAATCGGTATCCATGTAAAAAATGCTTACACTTTTTTACATGGGCAATACACATACAGGTGTACTTTTTTTTATAAGTAGTTTTAGTTTATGATTTATTTCAGATTTTTGGAAAGAGAAATTATGCTAAATAAAATTTAAGGAGGATATAATTATTTAAAAAATTTAAAGAAATTTTTGTAAAAATTAAGAACCCTTGACTTTTAGTTTTCTTTTTCATTGTTTATTTTAAGTTTCATATACATATAAATTTGTCAAAGAAATTTAATTTTAAATTTAAACACTTTAAACTTTCAATTTGATACCGTTGAGTCATCCTTCAATTTAAGTAAATAATACATGCATTATTTTATACTATTGTAGAATTACAATTAAGTTTGTTAATTTTTATAATATCTAATTAATTACTTTGACTGTCTTATAAATTATAATTTAGGAAATGACATGAAACATCATTTTTTCTTTACACACCTCATCAATACTTTTTATTTTTTTATATTTCTTTCATCTTATCACATCATATCACCTATTATAGCTATATTTTTTTCTTACTTTTTTCTTCTCTCACTATTTATTATTAGCTTTTTGGGTGTCTAAATATACTTTTTTAAGTGGTTGATAGTGTGAAAATTGCTATACTATGCAGAGAGTTTAACTCATAAAAAATAATTTTTTATAATAAGAAAAAATCCTATAAGTTGTTTAGTGACAATTTTTAAATAACTAAAATATATATATTGAATAGCATGACAGATAGAGACTAAGTTAAAACATCTTAAACTGCCTTGCCTATATTTCTACCACCTATGCTGAGTGTACTACTATCTCGCAAATTGAGGCAAATTACATTCAAATTTTGTCCTTAACAAATATTTCAAATAAATTTCTTGCAGGATTCTAACCAAAATAAACTCATATGTAAGAATGGCAGTTAGATACAAATACATTAAAAAGATAAATATTTCATTTAATTAAAATGTAATTGTAGAGTACTAACATTAAAATTGCAATATGTGCAGATATAACTAAATATTTTGTTCAGACTCTATCAAATGACATCTTCTACTCTAAATATTTTGTTGACATCTGCTTATTTAAGTAAAGTCATGTTATTAAATATTTGATGGTATGGTCGTGCTTCACTGTTCAAACTGAGGTATTTTTCTATCACATTAATAAGAAAAAAAAA
Source organism: Hylodesmum podocarpum (assembly GCA_026586105.1). NCBI lineage: Eukaryota > Viridiplantae > Streptophyta > Magnoliopsida > Fabales > Fabaceae > Hylodesmum > Hylodesmum podocarpum. The sequence continues at coordinate 307,998 of JALJEV010000539.1, read as the reverse complement.
TCATTAAGTTTTTCATTTAATCCGCAACTTGCAAGTAGAAAATTGTCATCATTTATGTCATTATAGTCAAAGTCACCTAAATCCCCAACAAAGATGCGGTAGGAAGACTAATTCGCCCTCACCAAATTTGAAAATTAGTGTCTACGACCAAAAAAGTGAAAAAAGAGCAATCAAAGACAGACACATCAAGAAAATAGATCATTCAACCAGAAATAGCATCCACCACCTTGAGCAGACATTGAAGCAGAGGCAAGTAAAAATGTATTTGTGTCTAAATCAGTCTTGAACCAATAACATGAAGATGATAGTAAAACTCTATGTTTATATAACTCCAATTCAATTGTAACAATCAAAAGAAACCATCTAAACCAGCTTGTTGCTTGCTTGATAAGTAGAGAGATAGCTTGTCTCTGGTATTGCAGGCAGAATCATCGGCAAATTCACTAGTTTGGTCTATATATCTCGGATCATGCTGGTGGCAAAAGGGCATATCATTCAGTACTTCATCCTTCATATCAATAAGTATATTATGCAGTATGCAACAAACAAGAATAATTCTTGGTAACTTGTGCTTATCAGGCTTCCACATCACACCTTGGATTATCTTCCACATCTCCTTCAGCCTAGCCAATGCTTTTTTGGCCACCATTTGGGTTGCATAAACTCTTTTGTTGAACTCAACTTGAACATTTGAGAGTCCTTTGCCTTCATAAGGTGTAAGAAGCCACGGCAAAAGGGGAAAGCCTGTATCACCTATAATATATTCTCTTGTCACTATTCCCAGAGGAAGTAGTTTCAAACTCCCATTCAACCTCTTCTCTTCTTCAACAAGTTTGAAAAAAGTGGAGCTTCGAAGTACATGCTCATCACTCATACTTCCTGGCCATCCAGTAACTATGTCACAGAATCGCATATTCGGGTCCACAATGGCTTGCAAGACCATGCTGCAATTCTTCTCACGGTCAAGCCATACACTATTTGAAGTGTCTACAGTGGGCAAAGTCATCATTATGTGCGTGCTGTCAACAGCACCACAACAGTTAGAAAGGCCCCCCATGTCCTCAAACTTACACTTTATCTCCTCCATTTCCGTTTCACTTCGAGGCCAAATAAGATGGTGGAGCCCTCTCACTTCCATTGCTTCCACAAATTTCCATGTTACTTGGGAAACAGTTGAAGTGTTTATCCGAAATGAGTCACCAATGATTGACAATGACTCACCAGAGCTAAGCCTTCTAAGAGCTATAGCTACCTGGTCATTTGAAGACAAACGTTTGCCACTTAAATCAACATAATTTGAGGATCTGGCCAGCATGTTTTCTTCCACAAGAGAACATATGTAATTGAACGTCTTCCTTGAGATCTTGAAAACTGACTCAAATTTCTCTATATCCTTAGATTGAGCCAAAGATCCTAAAATTAGCAAAATTAAAGCATGAGTATCTGATACAGAGAGGCAATTTGATTTCACAGTGAAATATAATGATAAATTCAGAACACCATGCAACATCTCCTTAAGTAAAATGAAAGGTAGTCCACATGCCAGAAGAAGCAATAGCAGATACAATATTCTTTATATCCATACATGTTAGTTTCTCTGAGAAATATGTTAAAAAAAACCTTTCTCTTCTCCTATAAAGCAATGTATTCAAAGTTGTATAAGGTATAAATATCACAGAATATGAACACCTGATGGCTAGTATGTGACAGAATTTCCATTAAGAAAATCAGCACAATTAATTGACTGAAGGGGTTCGACTAAAAAAGCCGAAGAAGGGCTCAGACCTCTGCTGCATTTCTGATTTAATTTTTCTTTCAAAGTCATTCAACTTTCAATCAGATTATAAGGTTTCCAACTCATAAGAACACATTTTTTTTTATTGATGAGAGTGCACATTATGTCACATACCTTTTTATCTTCCACAGAATCTATATACCTTTTTATCTTCAATCAACTCAATAAGCCAAACAGAAAATTAAAAAAATAAATAAAAAATTCACAAGTAGCTTTGTTAGTTAGAATGTGTCATGTTAACCATAACGTTGAGTAATCTCACTGCTCATATACTTGATCATTAGTCAGTATAAAAGAAGAGCGTGCAAATTCTGTAGCTCTTCAAAGCAGACATGACTGACATCTATATATAATAACTATAAAATGAAAACAAAGCTGGTATCATACCTACAACAACTGGATCCCACCAATGTTCTAGAGATATTAAACAAAGAAACTGAAATACTTCAAGTGGTAACACAACAAAGGTGCATCCACAATTTGGAAGGTTTAGCTACAGAATAACAAAAAGCCAAAGCAAAGCAGAGAGACATGCAAACCAAAAACACGAGTAATTCAACAAAATAATAATCAAAGTCTACGATAGTTCCCAAGTAAGAAACAAATTCCATATCTAACACAAACACATTTGGGTCAAAGGCATGGGATTAGTTTCTCTATCGAGAACTCAGCAAAAACGTAACCCCAATAACCGAAAATTAACAACAAAACCAAAGAAAAGTGAACAAAATTGCTAAGCGTGAAGAAACAAATCTGGAATAATCATAATCCTACGCATTAGCAGAAAGCAAATAACTTGTTTGCCCTACATTAAATAAAAAAATAAATAAATAAAAAAAAACCACCCCTCTTAAGAAAACATTAGAAACAAACAGAAACAGAAACACACATGATGTTTTGAGAAAAATAAAGCAATAGGAATAAAAAGAGTATGAAAAATAATCGGTTAAGGTTCATGGTAGAAAAAAAAAGCGATTTTTATAGTGTACCTGAAATTCTAAGAGAAAAGTGATGCCACCAATCGAGTGGGGTTGGAGGAGTGGCATCTTGTCCTCCATCTTTGTTATTAGCTTTCTTCCTCTTCTTGATACCTCTGATGGAACCCATTCATTCATTCAAAGCACAACACAACACAAAACTAGAATCAGAAAAGGGGAAGAAAACTCAGTGATCAACACTCACTGATTTCATCTCAAAGTCTTTATTTATAATGATATGAATCAAGTAGTAAAGCATATACAGCCAACGGTTAAAGAAAAGAAAGAAGCGGAATACGTGAGTAACTAACGCGTGGTCTTGTAATATGTATATATATTTTGCCCCACTCATGCGAATCAAACAATATAAACAAAACAAAATATAAATATAAATAAATACCTAAGCAAACAATTAAAGACATATTTTTTAAAATTAATAAATACATCATTAAATGATTACGTAATTTTTTTATGTTATAGTTTATATTAATTAAATCTATTAATTTTTTAGAATTAATTACATTTTTTCAGGCTTTCGGTGAGACTATGTTTTTTTTTCTTTTAATAATATTACATTTACACATTTTTAGATGTATTTTTTTAGTGTAATATTTTTTAAATTAAAGATACATATATATAATATATTAATGAAATATCAATGTAATGTTTATATTTTCTAAATAATTAAATGTTTTTTAGGGTTAAAAGAATGAAGGGTGTTTTTGGAGTTTTGAGAAAGAGTTATTTATTTTCTCTAATCAGTGCCCTCGGAAATAAGGAGTAAGCATATCATGGTGTTTTTTAAATCTTGAAAAACGCAAAAGTATTAATGTAAAAGGATTTGGTGACCAGTATCCTCAAAGCAACAGAGGAAACAGATAATGGTTCAGTGTCCTCAGAACACCTCAGTAAGGAGGTAATGGGTCAGTAATAACATAGCATCACACATTCCAACAAAATTTGTTCTCTTTTTAGGTTTTTAACAAAATTTGTTCTCTTTAACACAGGTTTTTAATCTATGTTTGATAAAGGGAGCAACAATCTAGAGTAAAGATAAGAAGATGAAAGAAAAGAAAAGAAAAATATATATCATATAGTTATTGTTTGATGGAAGAAAATCACTAGAAAAATAAACTAGAATTAACTTCTTAAGGTTATATGTTATTTTTTTCATTAAGGAGAAAATCATAAAAATATCTCTTTACACATCCTTTATTTTTTATTTGTTTCTAATTTTTATAAAATGCATCTAATAATTTAACTTTATTACGTTAATAATTATAATACACGCAATTAACTAGTCAATTTACTCATAAAATAGTTATGTATTTTTCATTTTATATATTTTAAATATATATATATTTTTTTCTTTAAATTTTATAATTGATTACTTATTTCAGTTATCTACTAAATATTTTTATTAGTAAGAGATTTATGTGTTACATAATTATTTATGTAACAACATAATCAATTGTGTCGTTGTCATCTTCTACTAAGAGTTATGCATATCAAAGCCACATAAATAATTATGATAATTTTATTAATGTCAAAATATAAATATGCATATCATTAATATGTTTTCTCTATAATTGAAATGATAAAATTGATCCTTACAATATATTTTTAAAAAAAATTAATGAAATTAACTAAGATAGCTACTTTTATTAGTTTGTATATTTTTCTTAAAATGGCCTTATATTAACGTTAGAGTATTTTTATATATTATTTAATATTTACTGATTTTATACTAGGGTTCAATTCGTTCGGATGAATTAGTGGTAGAATTATTCTACAAATAACATTATTTATATTTTAATTAGATTTAATTGCATCTTATCTTCGTTAATATTTTGACCAGTCTCCTCCTCGACATTTTCCTGCAGAGATTCTCAATGTTCAGTATCACTATTTTTATTTATGCTGTCGACATTCTTATTATGGATTTTGCTATTAATGAAATGAAATACTTTTCACTGGTAACTTCTAGATTTCAATTAAAATTTTCGCATTATTTTTAAAGTTTAAAAAATATATTAAATCTCTTAAAAAGTCAAAAAAACGCCCACCGTGGGGCTCGAACCCACGACCACAAGGTTAAGAGCCTTGCGCTCTACCAACTGAGCTAGACGGGCAACTGTCAACGTTTACACCTTTTAGTTATATGTTCTAATTTAAATTCTCATCACAACTTCACCTTCGTTTGTTAACATAAAATTTTAGAAGGAATAAATGTGAAAAAAGGAAAAAAAAAACTTCTTCATAATCTTAATTAACCAATAACAAATTCACTTCACATGCCATTTCTCAAGTATTAAATATTACATTATACATCACACATAAAATATAATATACCTAATTACAATTTAGCTTTAAAAAGTCTTTAATTACGTTATGATAATTTCAATTTGGTTCAATTATCAATTTGATATAGTTTTATAAATTTTATTTTTTATTTTTCATAATTTAAAAATGATCATTCTAATCTCTGTAGTTTAAAAAATAATATTTTTGATTCATGTAACTTATATTTCAACTTCTCTTTTAATTTATATATTTTCTAATAACAAAAACTAAAAAAGAATTAAAATGTAAATTAAAGAAACTAAAAATATTATCTTTTTGAACTAAATAAACACTTTCAATTTAAATAAGCTAAATTAAACTATAATAAACAAACGATAATTAAACCGTGCGGGATGAAAATAATTCAAGTGTTTTCTTAAAAAATTTATTTTCTTATGTTTCAAACATCTCAATCTAACTAACAATATACAACACTGTTCAATCTAACCTAAACCTTCTTCTCATGTCAAGTTTACAAATTTTCCTCCCAATTATTTTAGTTATCAATTTAACTTTTGCAGTGAAATAAATTATAATATACAATCAACCGATTAATTCACTTATAAAATATATATAATATTTCTTTATATTCATATTTTATAACTAATTATTTAATTATTTAAATATTACAATTATATTAAAGTAGTTAACTCATCTATAAAATATATATGAATATATATACATATATACGATATTTTTCTATATTTATATTTTATAACTAATTATTTAAATATTACAATTATATTAAAATTATCTATCGAGTATTTTTTTTTTAGTTACTTAAACCAAGCCTTCCCTTGTTGTAATACACCTTCAAAAACTTCTAAACAAAAACAAAATTCAACCTACACTTTAACCCACAACTCGAGCATATAGACAAAGGACAAACCTTAGAATTCATCAACGCTCAATTTTTTCAAGGTTAGGTGTACATTTACAACAAAATCAAAAGAAAATGTTCAATAAAAGACAGTGTATTTGGATGAAGAGTTTTAAAATGCCAAAATAATTTGAAATGCAAAATAAGTCAATTGAAGCAATCAAATTCCCTTCAATTGTGAATTAACTTGTTTGGAATATTAAACTTGTCTATGTATTGAGTTCTTCCAAATATAAGTTAGTTGGTTTTGCTCTAAAATAAATAAACATGCACTAATATTAAGTTTCAATAAATATACAAGAAAACAATTCATTTCATGATAATTTATATAAGTGACACGATACAATAAATAGATATATTATCAATAAACATTTACTTCACAATTAATCAATTAATCAACCCACTTACTTATATTTCTTTTTTTTTACCTTTTATACATTTTACATATATTTTTCTCTTATTATAACTGGTTTGCAATTATCTGAGTTTTTCAACTGTCAATCAAATATTTTTCATCAACAAATCACCCAATTCATTTTTCATTTCTTACTTAACTAAAAACTGCATAACGACACCAATTTCCTCTCACATACTCACAAGTCACAACATCTATGAACCTTTAACATCTCCACACCTGATGAACTGCATCAGAACTTCTGAAGCCTTGATCCTCCCACTTGAACGTTCATTCTCTACCCTTTGGTTTCTAATATGTGCTGATCCAAAACCCTCCAAAGACTCTTCCAACTCTCGAAAACTAGAACTAGACAATCGCAAAGACCCTTCATTCTCACCCAACTCCTTTGCATCATTTCCTTCACACTCTTCAACTTTCTCCCTTTTTATCCTTTCTCTACGCTTCTCCTCGGTCTGAGTCGATGCATTAATAGCTTTTCCCTCGAACTCTTCGCATTTCTTTGCCTTGTACAACCTGTAATCACACGAGTTGAATGATTGGCTTCTGTTTATGGTGGCAGGGGAGTTTGCACTTGTGCTTGAATTGTTTGCTTCAGTGGAACTTTTTGAGCTTGATGATGATATTGTTTCACAGGATCGAAAGCTCAAAGAAGCTTCTATCATTTGTGTTCCTTTGAGGACATACTCATGGCCACTACTTGGATAAATGAAATCATTCTCGGACAAATCTTGCCACACAAACCCGTTTTTGTAACTCCTATAATGAAAGATTGCATTAGCATTGTTTGGTAAACATTGTTAGCTGCAAGAAGTTTGAGCTTGTGAACTAAAACAAATGTCTATGGATTCACATTCGATTATCTATAATCATGTTGATATTATGTGAATTTTCATGTGTTTTGTTCCATGGTAAGATATTGATTTTGGGTTTAAACTGTTTAGTTGAAAGTTGAAACAACTTTAAGCCATTTCTATACTGTGCATACCAATAACAACTTGCTTTTAGAAGAACAACAGTGAAAAAGAATGTATGTAAAATCAAACAGTCACTCAAACACAGTTCCAAGACTCTGATTAGCCTATAATAGAGTATACCTTTTTGATGACCAAGAATATATGTTGGCCATTCCTTGTCCTCGGAGAAAACTGAATCTTTCTATCACATCTGATCAGAAAATAGAAATAAATTAAAAGTGTGTTGTTGGTATCTCTATTTTCCATAACTGTGTTGTTGTAGGCATTACCTTTTAGACATAGCACTCCATGTGGAGAAGAGATTTTAACCTCCATGAGATGTGGATGCTCAAGCTGGCCATTTCTGGAAAGGTAGTATATTACTGGAACTTTCAGTTTCAGCTCACTTGCTTGATTCTTCGGTTTAATGCTGCTTTCTAACATTTCCCTTAACAAACAAAAATAAAAAGCAGAAAATAAGGTAAGTTTGGGAGAGCAGAATGAGAAGATGGGTGTTGTTGGCTAATGACGAGGAAGAGATTGTTGGCATTTATAAATGAAAGGGACCAAGCAAGAGGGAAGGTGTTTCTTGTTTGCATTTGGCTAATAATGAACTGAGGTGTACCAATACTAACAAGTGGCATGGCATGCAATTCCGGGTATTTCACGGAAAAATATTACGTAGACACATAAATAATTAGTTATAAATTGTGAAAATAGAAAAATAATGAGTTAGTTAATCGGTTATATATTTCAATTAATTACGAAATAAATTTGATATTTGGCCACAACTTGTCAAAGTTGAGTTTATAATATTAAGTAGGTGACATATTACTCACAAGGCAGGTGCTACTACTAGTTGCAAATCAAGGGTCAAATGATGTTTATCAATCATAGTACCCTGCTCACGGACCAAAGTGAGCTTAGGACAAAATTTTCATTTTCTTAACATGAAGTCAAAAGTAGTCCCGTGAAACCATCGCACTGCTTTCAGGGGAAAAAATCGGCGAGTTTCCCGGCAACCAAGCACAATTTTCGGAAACTATATCACTTAAAATAAAAAAAGAAGCCTAAATTACTATTCCTTCACTTAGAAAAATTGAAACAAAATGAGTTACTATTTGTGAAGAAAATCTTAAATATCAAACTACTATGTCAAAATGATCAAACGGCATGACAGTTTTTAGCCATGATATGATGATTCCGAGGTATCGTTTCTTCCCGTGTTTTCATTGTTTTATTTAAGACTCAGAATTCTCTTATCAAGAAAAGCAAAATGGTAGTGAGAAAATAAATTCTTTTTTGAAGGCAAGCATTAATGTGAATTATTTTGGAATAATTTAATTTTGATGATATTTAATTGATTTTTATGTATAGGTTATAAAATTAGTGATGTGAGAACATTTAACAATTCATTTCAATATTTTTTATGCATGAAAAATATACTCCCCTCAGTAGTTGCAGATTAAAATTAGTGATGTGAACCTACCCTCTCTGAATATCTCAATTTGCTAAGGAAAGTTGTAAAATAAAATGAAAAGAGACTAACGCATTGAAGTTGATCTATATGAATTTGTGAAACCAATCCCAATAGGTTGAGAAATTATTGGGACCATTAGGCCCAACTATTCCTAATGGCAAGTTGCATATTTAAATCTCAACTTTTTCCTTTTAACAGAAAATCTATTGAAATCTTCTTAGATAGACATTATTTATGTATGGTAAACACACCATTAAAAAAAATAGTATCATGGTTGAGAGTGAAACCGTGTAGCTGAAGTGGCGTGTGAATGAAAATAGTGCAGTGGCAGAAAGTGAATGAGAAAGCAGGTGGTGGTGGTGAGAGGTGAAAGCTTTACGTGTGGCAGCGAATAACTTGAAAACAAATGAAGAAACTTTTGCATTTGCATTGAGCCCTTCAATGCACACAAGTACAAGCTAGCAGAGCAAAATGCATGGAGAAGAGGAGTATGTTATTTAATGTTATTTGTTGTGAAAGTTAAGAGTATCCTAATCACGAATGACATGCAATCAAAAGCAACAAGAGGAAGAGGAAGAACAAGATAGATGAGACAAGAGTATGGAGAACAGTGTGTTATTATTGATTTATGCCTGTGTTGTATATTAGATCATTGAATGAGTTGCATTCTTAGTAATTGAAATGAAGCACAAAAATACTGGAAAATTGTAAATTAATTGTATGGCAAGGTGTATTTTAGAGTCAACAAGTGCAGAAAAGAACAAAAATGGCAGAGTAATAGAATTAGGAATCCAAGAAGAGTGAAGTCAGTTCACTATTTCTTAAACAACAGCAAGACAGAGAACAAAATATATTGTCATTGAGTAACAAGGATTTTGCAACTATGTTTGCATACACGCAAGCTAGCCGGGTGTGTGTACCGTGTGCAGAAGTCTGTGTAAGCAGTTCCAGTGATTCCACTTTATAGTTTATTATTATACTATTATTGTATTTTTCTCTAGTAGACTTTTCCTATAAAAAATATTTTTCATATGCACTTTAGTCCTTTAATTAGATCATTGAATGATTTAATTCCTGTATTTATGAAACTAGTAGAATCTAGTCCTTTTATTGATACAAATTTCATTAACATGAACAATATTTAAATTCAGAGATAAAATTGCAATTAGAAAACAGTCTTAGGGATTAAGTTGTTAACTAGTTTGCTCAATTTTTTCTCTGTATGGAGGATACATACGGTACAAGTGATCGTCTGTATCATAGAAAACTTTCATCTTAGAGTTTATTTTTAACACAAACCAGCAAAAGTTGCTGAAGATACGTCTTTTGGATTCCTTCCCCAAGTCTTTCACGTAATAATCCAATTAGAGTTTTATCCTAGTTAAATTCTTAAAAGAACTTTCTCTGGTTGCCTCAAACATTGAGGCGTTCTGTAAACATTGGAATGCATTTGATGATGCAATGCATGAACATAAATAACTAATGCCAACAGAGTTTCACTTTATAGCTAGTTACACGTAATGCATTTGAGTTAATTTTTTCAAAAGAAACTCCCTCTGGTTGCCTCAGGATCAAACGTATAGCTAGTTGCAATAGGCAACCGAACCGTGCAGAAAAGAGGGAAGAATCCTGAATTCCTCATATAACATAAACATTTTTCACAGATTTTGTAGTTTTAAGAACCATCAACCAAAAAATTCTGTCATGAGCTAAGTTCTTATCAACGCTGCATATCACAGTATTACATAGAAAAACGCCAATCAAGTATTCCAAGTTAGTTTTTTTCCCTTCGGATTTCCATCTGGTCAATTTTCTTCCTCTGAATAGCTTCGCTTCCACTTTCCCGCTCTGTGCTTCAGTTTTTACATTGGTTAATAAAATTCTCATTTTCCTAATAATATGAGGACAAAGGTAAAAAATACTCCTGTAATCATTACCAAATAGAATGTGCAAAAGCTAGTCAAGAATAGAATTTACGCGCCAACGTAGTCAAATCAGAGTCTGAGGAAAACAGAAAGATAAGGTGCAACAAAAAGAAAGTTTGGTTTCATTATTAATTCATGTCAAATTGTCTATCCATCAGTGAACACAATCTCAAACTACTATTAACCTTTCAATCTCCTCCTACTTTTCTTTGCATATATCAAAGACAAAATTTTCCTTCCGAGGACAAAATTGATAACAATAACAAGGGAAGTACGAAACCTGATTGAGTTCCCTAAATGTTCTATGTTGCAGTTTCAGCAACTGCTTGTTTCTTTGGGCACTCTGAAAAACCATGTCCTTTCTCACCACACTCGTAGCATGTCCTCCTCCTCATCTTGCCACTTCCGGTGGTAGTGGAACTAGATTTGTCACCATTAAGGGAACTTGATTTGTCACCATCAACTCCATTAACAGTGGACACAGAACTAGCATGAGTTCCTGGTTTTTTCTTCAAAGGAACTGCACAACTTATCTTTACAGGTCTCCCATACAAAACATTTTGATCCAATGCTAGTGCTGATTTCAGTGATTGACTATCACTGAAATCCACATGGGCATACCCTCGGAATTCACCAGTCTCCTTGTCCATACCGAATCTCAGTGATGCTATATTACAGTTTTTGAAGAATTTCTTCAAATCTTCCTCTGTTATATCCCACGACAAATTTCCAACATATATTCTATTGTACCCCTCCAAAATTTCTGGAGCAAAATCCGATGCTTTACTGAATCGAGTACCTTTATACGGTTGGATTGTAAGAAAGAGTCCTCCCCTGTTATCCATTAAATCCTCCATGAGAAATGAACAGAAACATAAATCATATTCTTAAAAAAGAAAATTGCCAGTGATACTAACATGTCAGCTCCATCCAGAGCCATTGCTCGCTTGGCTGCAGCTTCAGTCTGAAGGAAGAATGCCACAAAAATGTCAGAAACTTATGAACATGCTTATTAGCAAAGTGAAATATAAACTTAAGAAGCACCAAATCTAGTAATTGAAGGAGAATTATTATGTATTGTTAATATAATGTGCCAATAAATCTCAAGGGCTCAATGAAGATTTATAGTCTAATCACGAATTCCATGTGTCCCTTTAAAATCAACAAAGGCTCAATTGCAATCAATCCTACCATATAAGGAAGAACAAAAAAAAAGGATTCTAGATTCAATTGAAATTGCAGAATAGCATAAGTGTAGGGTGCAATGTGAAGGTAAAACAAATATATAGTACATTAGTTCTGACCTTAAAACTAATCATGGCAATTCCTCTAAACTTGCCAGTTTCAGGAAAAGTCATGCAATCAATCTCAGTTATGGTGCCACAGCTTTCAAAATAACTTCGAATATCATCCTCAGTTGAATAATAGGGAATTCCTCCAACATAAACCTTTGTAGGATCATCACTATTTTTCTGGCTGAATACAAATCACAGAACACATAAACAATTAAAACAAAAAGTGGTTACTTTACAATGTAATATTATAAGTTAATACCTGGTTGTTGCATTGGTCTTTGTTAACTCTGTAACCTCTGCAATTTCACCTCCACCAGTAGAACCTTTTTCTTCTACCGTTAAGGCTTTCTTCTTCTTGTTCTTGTTCTTCTTCTGCTTCTTCTTCTTCTTCTTGTCGGTGTTGTTTTCAGATTTGTTGGCAACCTCATCTGCCACGTCATCATTTTGTACCTTCCTCTTTCTCTTTTTGTTGTTGGAACCCTCTGTCTGAATTTCCTTGTTGGTTTGTTCAGGAGGGTGAGAGGGTTGCAAAGGTCGAAGCTTTCGACGTTTCTCTCTCTTGGACAATCTGGGTATGGAGGTTTCAGCGTCTAGAAGAGTTTTAAGAGAGTTAGAAGATGAAGGTACTTCAGAAGCGTTGTTTTTCTGTTTTTCTAATGCAGCTCTAAGCTTCAGCTTCAGTTTCTTGTTCGATAGAACCATTTCTGCAACCCTAGATAATAATATGGCTGCACCTCCACTCCTAAACCCTTCACACAGAAAAAATAAGGGTTTTGGGGAAGACGCAACAAACGACGCCGTAAAGCGATGAGAAGTTTCTTTGGGCCTATAGCAAAACCATTTCATATTTGGGCTTTAGCCCAATTTGTTTTATTTGTTACTGCAAATACATAATGAAATATGTAAGTGTGCCTTATGCTGATCTTACTTCACAATTAGTTGTTGCACACAATATAGTTCATAGTCATGTACTTGTACTTGAGGGAAAGTTGTATTCAAATTTTACTTATTTTTTCCCATGGGGTTGCACTAGAGCTAAATTATCAACTGATAGCTTTGAAACAATTATGATATTTTTAAAAAATAAGATTACTATGAATTCTTTTGATGAAATTTATGTCTTAATGTTGTCTTAAATTAGTTCTCATAACTCTTAATTCCGGGTAATTGACTTGGGAGATCTTATTTTAAAAAAAATAACGCATTTGAATTTAGTTTAAAACATATTTTAGTTAAGGTATATTCCGGATATAATCGTTCATTAATTCAAATAAAAGTCAAGTGAATTCGTTGAATTAATCTAACAATTTTAAGTGAATATAATTTTTCAGAAACATTATTTACATCAGTTAAAATTATAACCGATTTAGAAAATTTACATTCAACAGATATCTTTACATATTAATTTTTTACATTAATTATATATAAACCGACTTTGAAAGTAAAGTTATTAATCAACCTAACAATTTCACAAAAACTATCCATTTTACTGAATTATTTCTCACTAAACACCAAATAAGTAAATTAAAATACAAGTTAGGTACCCCTTAATTCCCTGAGTTTTCCTTTGGTTTCTTGTCATTGTTGTTTGTTGATCCAAAATGATTTTGTCTGTACTTTTTTTTTTCCCACATATCTGTGTGTTCAGTGAACTTGGAAACGACCTTTGCTTTCAATTTCAAAAATGTCAGTGCCCATCCTCTTTCTCATATTAAGCCATGTTCAGATGCTAGTTTTGTGCCATCTGACTCGCATTTCATATGCAATTTAGCCTCCCCAAATTCTACCTATATAAGCAAGTTAATATTAATATTAATAATACTTACTAATATTTATCATAATTTGCAAAGTCATAAAAAAAAATGGAAAAGAATCAACCGAAAAAGAGATTATCTTAAATTGAAAGTCTATATTATTAAATGAGAAAAAGGTAACGAGAAATTCACACAAATATGAACTATTTTATACTAATTAACTAACCACAATCTATCATTTAGTATAAAATTTGGATAATAAAATCTTCAAAAACCTTTAAAATATAATTAATAATTAATTAACTGTGTAAAACCGTTTTACACTATTAACATATAACCTTTCCCCACTCGTTAAAAACACTTAGTTTAGGAATTAAGAGATGAACGTTAATTTTGTCTAAAAGTTTCGTTCTAATCTCTATTTTTTTAAAAAAAATCAACTATTGACCATTCATTTATATCTTCATTTACATCTTCATGCTTATCAAAAACGGGCGATAAAAAATCATAGAAATAATTCAAGAAAAATATATACGAAACAACTATAATATGAAACACTCAGACAATTATTTATAAGACTTAGAGAAAAAGAAAAAAAATTAATAAAAAATTATGTAGAGTATAAGATTTTATGAATTATTGATTAACTAATTGAGTATTGTTAATAACAGGTAATTAAAAGGGTGGACGGGTGTTTTTTTCAATCACAATCGGTCTTTTCCTTACACAGAGAATTTTACGAAATTTAAAGACATGCCGACGCAACAAGATTACATTGTGTGACGCTTAAGACAGCAGGAAAGGATAGAAACAAATTAAACAAGAGCCAACTATCAAATATTCGTCTCTTCTTATGTTTTATAACTAAATATATTTGATAGACAATTACAATACATAAATAATAAAATATAAAAAATATTAAATAGATAATTACTATATGTAAATAATAAGATAATGAGTCATAATACATAAAAAGAAAGAAATTTATATATATATAAAATATAAAAAAAAATACATATATATTTTATGAATTAGTTGACTAACAATTACGTATAGTTATTAATAAAATAAAATTGTTTAAAAACTGCGACCCAATGCACTGAAATTGACGTGTTCATATAATTTTCCTCTATTGGATACATATAAAAAATCACAGCACAAAGGATAAATCCAAGAAACTCAAATCCGATGTCTCTATTTTTGGAGGCTCTCCCCTGACTAATTCAATTAATCTTTTAACCACTAAGATTTCGTCCACTCGATTTGTGAACCCCATAAGCTTTATCCGATTTAGATGCTTCAGTTTTGTATATTTAATTCCTTCACTTAAATACGAATTGGACCATGGTGCCGAATAACTTGTTGAATCATTCTGCACATAAACAGTGTTTAGAACAAAATTCAGAAATCAAATCTTAGAAACAAGAGCATCAATTAGTTCCAAATATGAAATGTACCGTGACAAAAAGTTGCCTCAAGGCAGGGCATAATTTCAAAAAGGAGACTAAGGGTTCCATGCTATTTTCACCCTTATGGTTGTGAATCCAACTTAATTCTCTTATTTTGTAGAATGTGAAGTTCCCACTTGGAGATATCGATGGCCATATCAATGCCTGCAATTAAAAATTAAAAAACCATGTGGAGTTAGTTTAGTTCTGCATAACAAAAAAATTAGACATCTAAAATTCAAGTGAACAAGAGTAAATATTGTATCATGTGAAATTATTATCATAATCTTGATTAGTTTTTACATTATTGTTAATTGATTAAGATAGTAAACTTTTTACCCTATACAAATTAAACTCAAAATATAATCAAGCTAGATAATTGCATAAAATGAGTAGATGAGAAATAATAGAAAGAACACAGATACCTCAAAAGTCCAGTCACATAAAGTGAGAGTTTCACAATTCTTTATTGTTAACAGTGTTTGATTGAAATCTTGAGCCTTGAAGTCACTGCAGGTTGGTCCTTGTCTAAAATCTAGCATGGCATAACTCAAGTTGAAATGGGATTCTGGCCAAATTCTTGGAAGAGGTCCACCACCATATCTAAAATCCTTAAGCTTAGAAGTTCTAAGATGAAGAGACTTCAAGTGGGGGCAATCTAAGATAGTTAACTTATGAAGCTTTGATTCAGACTCAACACACAAAGATTGCAACCCTTTGCACTCAACAATCACCAACTTCTCAAGATGCTCCAAATTTGAAACGATTTTAGAAGCCACATCACTTGTCAAATGGATCACTGATTTCAAACAGAGTGTTTTGACTAAGAAAGTGGGTGGAACAGTGTTGTGTGTGATGTGAGTACTCTTGTTAAGTACAAAGTTCAGCTCATAATGGTTTTTTTGATATATGATGTTCCTACATGAGAAATCAAGAAGAAGCTTACTATTAGTTGCAATGGATGCAAAGAGTAAAATGTCTTCATTAAAATGAAATTGAAGCTTCCGGGGTTGCTTTAGTGGATCAATCTCTTCAAAACGAGCCAAAAATTCTGCAACATCACTAGTTATATCTTGTATGGTTCCATGTCTAACAAGGATTTGGTTCCACAAGTTTCTCCACCTAGTAGATATGAGGCTGGTTTCAAGTGCTGATTCATTTGGCAGAAAAGAAACTATGCAACTTAGAATTTCATCTGGCAAATTGTTGAACAGATCCTCTACACTCTCTTCCATGACTCTCTAATCTAATGTTTCATGATGGATATGTGAAGGAGAAAGGTTGGTGTATGAAATATTGGTACTAACTATTTATACAGAAATCTCACCTTCTAGTCTAATGGATATGTATCTGTTGGTCAAGTACTGGTGTTTACTTTTCCTATTGAATTCAGTTCTGAGGACAAATCTATGCTTTTGACGTTATTTGATGTTTTAATTTTATATTCTGTGAGAGTGAAACTAGATTTGTTTGAACAAGATATTACTATTGTAATAGCGTCCATAACTATGTTTGAAATAGTGTGGACACTCATTTATTTTTCAAAAGTCAAAATAATTTTCAGAAATTAACGAAGGTAGAATAACACATGCAACTAAAATGAAATAAATCGTTTTATGAATTACTGGTACAAAGCATGTGGTTTTAGAAAAAGTAAGAAAAGAAAAGGGAGAATGGGTCCACAGTACAACAAAGTCTGTAATATGGCTATTTATTTCAAAACTCTGATTGTATCGTATAATAATTTATTAATGAATAAGAGTACACAAATATCTACTCTGAAAACTTATAAACTATGTCTGAATAATAATTAAAAATCACGAGTGTATTCTAATTTTTCTTAACATAACCATTGATTAAAATAATAACAAATATCAACATAAAACAACATACTATGACGTTAAAAGATTTAGAAAAGAAATATTCAGATAAGTGTTGGAAATTATATATGTCATTTGAAACGACTTTAATTTGTTACATAATGGCATATGCAGTCAAAATTGACCAGTTCTCGTGAATTTAATTTAGGTGATTTTCAAATGAGTATAAGAAGCTTGTATATACTTTGGTCAAGGATTTGTGCATAGTTTCAGATTCATAGACCTCGAATTTAGAAAAAATAAGAAAGAAAACCTTGTATACTGATAAAAATCGTCATATATTTTATAAGGGGTGTTTTATTCAATATTTAGTACGAAAAATATGGCACGAATATATACGAATTTGAAAATAACGAGTAAAGATTGATTGCATAATCATTTACGTAGAAAAAAGATGAAAACCTGGTCAAATAAATTGATGCCACCAAAGTTTACCCTAAGACTAATAATCCCAAGACAATTTTTTTTTTTAATGTTTTCAGTTTCGTAGACGTCAACCGACCTAGCTTTGTGAGAATCTTAGGCAAAATTACATGGCAAGAAACATGCAAGGTGGATCATAGCAATTAGCAAGAAACATGCAAGGTGGATCATACTAATAATTTTTGTTTATTGATTACTATGTTTGAAATAACTTAATCATCACATTGATATAACAAAAATAATTTAATCATCACTTTGAAACAGAAAGGTTAAAAATTACGAGACATGTAAGAAGTAATTGCAGATGATTAGTTTGGCACATACTTAACACAATTTAAGTAAGTCTTTAGTAATAATTCATTCTACATTTTCATTGCTCTTTTGCACAATTATTACAAAAGGGGATTCTAAAATATTACAAAGTAAAAAAGAAAACAATTTTCTTCATTGATTCAGTTTTTCACTGCTAAATATGGATAGCACCAGATTACAACCACAAAAAGAGATAAAAAGAATAATAAGAAAAGAAGAAACATTCTAAAAGTCACTATTTGAAAGGGGTTCATGACCATCATCACCAATGAAGATATTGTCATAGAGAATGGCAGCGGCAGTAGCACCAATGAATGGGCCAAGCCAATAGACCCAATGATGAGTCCAAGTCCAGCTAACAACAGCAGGCCCAAATGACACAGCTGGGTTCATGGATGCTCCATCAAAAGGCCCACCAACCAAAATGTTAGCTCCAACAATAAAACCAATTGCTATTGGGGCAATAATATTCACATTTCCTTTCTTTGGGTCCACTGCTGTTGCATACACTGTGTACACCAAACCAAATGTCATCACAATCTCAAAAACCACTGCATTCCACACTGACACACCAGATGACAGAGAGAAAGCTGTTATTTCCTGCACAACACAACAAAATAAAAATAAAAATTGCCACATGTTTCCTTCACCATAATATTTAAACATTAGAGCAAATAATAATATAAGTTCTATTATATATGGTATAATTGTATCATATCTTATAGTAATCTCTCTCATAGGAGGTATAATATAATATTTTTTAAAACAATTATAATATATAATGTATAAGAAATATTAACAAAATAATTTTCAAATAATTAAAAGATTTAGTGTTCATATTCAAAAAGCAAAAAAGTATTTGTGCAATATTATGAAACCTTAGGAAGTATCATTCTTAACAATACTGTGTATTACTTCATAATCGATCACACAATTTATTTACAGAATATATATATATATATAAAAAAAGAAAATTCTTTACTTTTTATAACTGATTAATTATTTATTATAATCATCTAACAAATATTTTTCCTCCTGTATAGGATAAATAGAGACTATTGCTTTCAATAATGATTTGAGTATTCAAAGTTTAAGAATGGATTATGGATGGTTACCATTCCACCAGTAGCAAAGTTTAGAAGAATGCAAGCAACAACTGAACCAAGTAACTGTGCAATCCAATACAAAATACTTCTCAAGAGGGTTATGTTTCCTCCAATGAAAGCACCAAATGTGACTGCAGGGTTGACATGACCACCAGAAATGTTTGCCCCCACAGAAACAGCCACAAAAAGCCCAAATGCATGAGACAATGATGCAATTATTAGACCAACAGGAGTTGCAGGTGCATTCCCAGTAACTTTGCCTGCCACAATACCCAACACAAGTCACCAAACATGTCATTCCTAAAATTTTCACAATGCTAGGCATGGGACAGAAATAATAATAATAATAATAAGTTTAATAATAAACAATGCATCATCAATGTCAAGGTTTTTAAACCAGTAAAGAAATCATTTTTCCATAGATAACATGTATTATTTATTTATGAAAATAATAATGTTTCACATTTTCAATTAATTATTTTTTTATGACAATAACAGATCTCAAAAGAGAGGACAATTAAAACACATTAGCCTGATGTTGAAAATGGCAAGTTCTATTGTTAATTGTGTTAACTGCATTTTCAACTTCTATTTGGACAAAAATAAGTCTCTAAATTTTAAAAAACATTTTTTTAGTAAATGGAATTATGCAGGGTACTTACTATAAGCCATGCTAGAGCCTTGCCCTGCAAAAACAAAAATGAGCATAGAAAAGAACTCTGCAAATGCTGCTCTAATTGCAGCAGGACTGCTAGCCTCTCTAGGAGATCCAATTGCAATTCTATAGACTGCCATATTAGCAAAGGAATCAGAACCTACAGAAACAAACACAAGAGTGTGTGTGTGCTTCTTGATTTTCTAGTTTGGTTAAGAGTGATCATCAAATTGTGAGAGATTTGTTTACTCTTTAAATAACAAAATTAACGGCCAAGGAAACGGTCCAATTGTTACCCGGTAATACTGTTTACAATCATGTTGTGCAAGCATGGCCATGAAATCACTTATTTGTGACTTCATTGCTGCTATAATTGGTCCTAGTTTTGCCACTTTTGTGGCTGTGATTTGATGCAGATGTAACTGCATGGTAGATCAAAGGTTTGAGATAGCCACCCACCCATCTTCATAGAACATATTATTCCCTAAGGGCTATGCCATTATGGTTAAATTAATTAGCACAATTTATTTATTGTATATAAAAAAAGTACAATTTATTCACTTCTTAATCTATTTGCATGAATAATTAATTGGTCCCTCAGTCATGGTGTTGATCAAATTTACAATCAAACTTGACATCATCTAATAAGTTTAAATAGTATATTGTAGTAATCAAAATTTCAGATAACAAGCAACAAATAAAATAATATCAACTTCAAAAAAAAAAAAAAAAAGAAATAATGTTCAATGAGGTCAATTAATACTTATTCAAACTAATAAAATGGTCTTTCTTCTTAGTTTTCATTTTATTACAGTCATTTTAAATAATCACACTCTTAGAAAAAATAGCCATATTCAAAGTGAAGGATCAACGTCAAATATTTATTCATATCTTTGAATCTTTGTCACAAATTTATATGGATTATGCTTGAATTCAACCCATTCTTAGAAAAAATAGCCATATTCAAAGTGAAGGATCAAAGTCACATATTTATTCATATCTTTTAATCACTTTAGCTGGTTTAGGATTAATACACCATCCTATTGCAAGAAATAATTTATGCTAACTTGATTAAGACGTAAGTGCATATATTTAAATTTGGGCCATTACTATTACTAGATTGACTTTCTAGTAATTTTTTTGCAAAACTGACCCGGCCCAATTGTGTCTATTTAAAATGGGCTTGAAACCATTTCTGGGCCAGCCCAATCTGTCTCATCAAAGAATGAATAATTATCTCACTGGCATTATCCAATGAGAAATATTGAAAGAAAAAGAGAAAAACATGTTTCATTGTCATATGATATGACCACATAACATGCTCCTAGCCAAATCAAAAGGCCTAAATTCTATTATTATCCA
Organism: Hylodesmum podocarpum; assembly: GCA_026586105.1. Classification (NCBI taxonomy): domain Eukaryota; kingdom Viridiplantae; phylum Streptophyta; class Magnoliopsida; order Fabales; family Fabaceae; genus Hylodesmum; species Hylodesmum podocarpum. Next base: position 286,992 of record JALJEV010000539.1, on the reverse strand, counting down.
GTATTCATTCCACTGCACACTATCTCAAATAGTGAAGTTCTGAACCAGTTAAGTATGGTAGTTTCTTCATGTTCTTTGAGCTGGATTTCACCCTGGTTGTCCCCTAAGGTGTGTTCAACATTTTTTCTATTTCATTCAGACAATGTTCCTCGTACGAAGCTCATGTAACATGTACTCTACTTTGAACTATTTCAGTTAAATTTGTCACATACAAATTGTTTACCTCGCAACACTGCTACTACATCTTCCAACACTGTCTCTTGTGCATTGGAGACAGACCACAGTGAAGAAAGTAAGAAGCTAAACTGAGTTTCCTGGTGCATGAATACTTAAAATTATGTCCATTTTAACCACATCAAAATTAATGATAATCAAGATTCAGAAATACCTCTATGAATTCATTGTGACATTAATGTAAATGAGACCTTAAACATTCATAAAATTGAATCATTTCCTAGTTTTGTTTTTGGTGAAAAATGAGAATATGATAAACAAAGTTATCTTTTGTAGTACTGGATTTTGAAAGAAAATTTCTCATCTCCTTTATGATTTTGAAGGTCACTGCCAGAGAAGACCTCTATTGTTGGGCATTGGAGCATTAACTGCAAGTTTACAACCAACAAATCTGCTCTTTGCTCAAGGTGTTATTCATTCTTGCTGATGTGATCATATTTTGTGCTGTTAAGTTTCACTTAAATGATCTTTGTAATACTGAGAGACTAGTAGTCATAAACTCATAATCTTCTGAAAATTTGGAATTCCGTTACTCTTTGTTGTGTAGAAATTCCAGACAGATACCTACCTTTTGTGGACTATGAAGATGGGTATTCTTATGTGTATCCCAATGATTGGAAGGTAAGAAATAAGAATAACCTTAATATCACAGAAATTCTTGTTACAACTAGATAATTCTCCATAAGTTTGAATTGTATCTCCTCCCTAGGAATTTGACTTCAGGGCTCATGATTCTGCATTCAAAGACAGATTTCTACAGTTACAAAATGTTAGGGTGAGATTTATACCAACTCAGAAGAAAGACATCAGAGATTTGGGTCCAATGGAAGAGGTGATGCTTCAAAGTTGTGTCCTAATGTTCTAGAGTCTAATTTATACTTACCAGTTTGTATCTAAAGCAGGTTATATACAATCTGGTGAAACATATATACTCTGCACCAAACCAAATATCAACAATAAATGACATGCAAGAGGTTTCTTCTCACTTTATTTCTTCCTCAATGTTTCTTCTTTTAAATAATTTTTTTAGGCCTAGATGTTTAAGAGCGAACTAACAACTACTTTTGAATTCTGAGTGCAGAGAACCATAGATGGAAAACATTACTATACCTTTGAATATATACTTGCATCACCAAATTTCTCTAGTGCCGCATTCTCAACAATTGCTATAGGAAATGGTAAGTAACATACCATTTCCAACAGTATCAGTGTGTCACCTTCATAAATGTTCTGTCATGGTCCCAATTCTACCTAACAACGTGCAATTTTTACAGGAAGGTACTACACATTAATTGTGGGAGCCAATGAAAGGCGATGGAAAAGATATCGAGATCAACTTAAAGTGGTAGCAGATTCCTTTAGGCTTATTGACATATGAAATTTCATGGGACAATGCAAGACATGTTTTAAATTTGCCTACAGATAAAGTTTTAAATATTGTATATCAAGAGCAAAATAATTTTTCACTAGTGAAATTCTTACATAATGTGCAAAATTTGTTCCTCGTCTATTCTTACATTGCTCTGCTGTTACTGGCTTATGGAGTTCTTGGTTTGGCATTTTGGAAATGATGGGTCATGTGCTGAGTCATAACAAAGTATCATTGTCAAATGAAACTAATTACATTATATTTTTATTATTAGAAGAAATCGATCCAAATCTAACAAATGAAGGACATAATAATATTGCTGTAAAAAGGAAAGACTCTGATTAAATAATCACTAGACTTCCCACGAATTAAGGCGTGGATGAGAATACAGTCACTAAAAATCGTCCGCCAACTCACTTGCAGAATGTATATATATTTTCTCTCTGTTCACATTTTATACATATACATATTTCTTTCTCTTCACATTTAATACATATACATATTTCTCTCTGTTCATTGTCTTCATATTCCAGTTGTCTACTAAATATTTGTCATTCCTAGATGGAATAATATAGTGTAATTCTCCACACTGACTTGCCTGTTAATGTATTTATATAAGTGGAGAAGTTCAAAAAAGAAGTAAGTTATATTTTTTAAAAAAGAAAAACTAAAAGAATCTTCCAAACTTCTTCAGAAAATACACGTGGAAATTTGCATCTATTATATAAGAACAAAAACTAGTGTAATTCAAGCACTACTAGGAATCGCTTCTAAACTATCGCTGTGTATATACAGAGGTTTTACAACACTTCCGAGACTGTATTTTCTACAATTTTCACAAATGAAGGGGGAAAAATACAGTAGTGAACAGATTCATCATCATCATCATCCACGCTTGAGAAACAGGAAGTCCAATAGAAGATTAACTCAGATGTAGTGTTGATTCCGCCTTCCTCTCTTTGAAAAACAAATCAATATACCGTGAAGACAAAACCACCGTCAGCTTGCCTCCAAAAGAATATGCATACACACCGATCCAATTACTCAAGCCAATCAAATTCCAAATTCCTATCTTTAAAGTTTAAATCATCCTACGCTATCCCAGCTACAGTACCCTCTCTTCCTATCCCTACCAATGCTGAGGGCTAATCCAATACTCGCATTCTTGTTACACAAAAGCCTCCTCCACCTGACATTGGGAAATTCCATCAGGTGCAGCAGCAATCACCAGTCATTCAACACAAGTGGAATATGAAACAATTCTCATGAACCAACATTAGTTGCAACTACTCCTGTTACATACTCCCATTCTAAACAAGCCGATGCTGACGCAAAGCCTTACCAAAATGAGGTTGCATCAATCGGACATAAAGACCATTTTTTGCCACCAAAGAATCATGGGTTCCCTCCTCCACTATCCGTCCTCCATTAAGGACTACTATGTTGTCCACATGCCTCATCATTGCAGCTCTGTGTGCTATTAAAATAGTGGTCTTGTTTCCCATTACTAGGGTGTCTAGAGCCTCTTGCACCACTCGGCTTGACTCCGACTCAATTGATGAACTAGCCTCATCCAACAACAAAATAGGAGCATTTTTAAGCACCACCCTTGCAATTGCAATTCTCTGCTTTTGTCCTGGAGTCAAGTCAACACCTCTCATCCCAACATGAGTGTCATAACCATGAGGCAAGCTACTAATGAAATGATGAGCATTTGCTATTCTTGCAGCCTCTTTCATTTCAGCTTCGCTGGCATTGTGCCTGGCATATATGATGTTTTCTCTTATGGTTGTTGAGAAGATAATTGGTTCCTGCTGAACCAGACCAAGGTGGCTTCTCAACCATCTCAAGTTATATAGTTTTAAATCCCTCCCATCCAGCAAAACTTGCCCAGCAACTGGGTCATAGAATCTCTCAATCAAAGATATTATTGTGCTCTTCCCTGACCCTGAAACTCCCACTACAGCAATTGTTTGTCCTCCATTGACTTTGAGACTAAAATTGCTCAATATCAACACTTCTGGTCGAGAAGGATAACAAAAATCAACATTTTTCAACTCAATGCTTCCATATACATTGGGTGGCTTCAATGCTGAGCTATCATCAGGGTCAATTTTTGGTACACGATCTATAATTTCAAACACTGAAATGAGAGATTTACGCCGTTTAAGTATGTAAGGAGCCAATCCAAAAGGCTCCACAAGGGCAAATGTAGCGAACGAGAAAACCATGTACTCCTTGAGAGCAGTAGATGAACTCGCATAACTCCTTTTTACACATATTGCAGTGTACCAAAGTAGAAGGGCATTACAAGCAAAGAGCAGAAACTGTGAAAAGCCAAATGCAAGACCAATGGCCACTCCATGAAGAAAGCTTTGCTTGAATATTTTATTTAACTGCAACTGGTAGAGTTCCATCACCTTATTACCAGCAAAAAATGCAACAACAGTGTAAATATTTCTAACTGCATCTTCAAGAACCAAAGATGCCTTTCTGTGCATTTCCTGTATGCCCTTCGAAAATCCAGCAAGCCACAATTTCTGCAAGATCAACGAGACTGTCTTAACACATGCATTATGCAAACCATAAAAACAAGTTAAGGAAAAAAATCATTATGCTTAGCCAGCATTATTAATCATTCACAGAGTTAGCGAAAGCAGGTCCATTAGTTTTAGTAATTGAAAAATCAGAAGATCAGGTGCAAACCTGGGCAACAGCAGAAACACAAAGAACTGGAAGTGTTGCTAAAGCCACAAGTGCTAATCGCCAGTGCAGCAAAACACCAATGAGAAAAGCAACAATAATTGCAGCACTGTCCTGTATAAATATGGAAAGCCGGTTACTGAAAGCTGCTCGCACAAATGTAGCATCATTGGCCAAACGCATGGATAAATTGTCAGCACTATTTTCCTCTTCATCAAACCATCCAGTTTCATTTCGTAGCATGGCTGCAATGTTATGAAAAAAGGCTAAGTACAGTTCAGAAGTCCAAATTGTTTTTCTTTTTGAAATAATACTTCAAATCTACGCACCTGAGAACATCATTCTCCTAACTCTTTCTGTCATTTTCTCCCCCATAATACCAAAGTAGAAATGCTGTAAAAAGTTGGCCACAACTGTCACAATACCCATGCAGGCAATGATCAAGCACCATTTGTCTATCTCCCTTCTTAAATGATGAGTGTCATCAATTTTATAGTAATCTGTCACCACCAGACCAATAACATAAGCAAGAAGGGGATTGAAAGAACCAAAGATAGCTGCCCCTGTACTTCCTAACACGGCATAAAGCCACTCTGCAAAACTAAGCTCCGCTAGCCTCCAAACTGAGGGTTGTTTTCGATGCCTTGAATCCTTTGTTTCACTCATTTTCACCGAAAGATCATCAGAATTACTATCAGGTCTGCTAAAAGTCTGTGAATGGGAGCGTTCATTTTTTGGATCAGAAGTTAAAAGAGGTGAAACGGGAGATTCTGGGTCAGAACCATTTGATGTTTGACGATGATGCACACATTGAACATCAATCTTGGGTAACTCTGGTAGTCTCATTTCAAAACTATCCTGCCTTTTTATTGACGGCTCCTTATCTGCTGAATCTAAAGACTGACCATTTTCCATCATCTTCTCCGACGGTGGGCTCCGAACTTTTGGTGATTCTTGTGAGTTAAAGAAGCCATCTGAAGGCCGGAATATGGCAGAAACTCTTTGAAGAGAGGCTGACTTTATCATTTTAGGAGATGATGGTTCTTTGAAGCTATGGCTTTCTGAGGAATTCTCAATTTGGAAAGTAGCAGTCTCCTTGTAGTTTTGAACAGGCATCCTGGATGGTGAGCAAAGTGATTTACTACTTGCAAATAAAAAAAAAAAAAAAAAAAAAGAAGAAGAAGAAAAGATTGCCACTTCAAGTTCAACCATAGTGTAACAATTATTTGTTTATTACTATTATAGTAAGCCATAAGCTTAACAGAAAATTGCCACTTCAACCATCACAATATCTGTTTTTTTTAAAAAGAGCTGTGTTATATTCTCCATAAACATAAACAAAGTACATGGAAAAACTAAAAGCATGATTTGAGACAGTATCAGACCTCTTGGGAAGTTTTGTGGCCTCTTCACATCGAAGAAGCTCTGCATATAAGCCATCCCGGGTCAGTAATTCATCATGAGTACCCATTTCAACAAGTTGACCATCTTCCATAACAGCTATATAATCAGCATTCTTTATAAGACTAAGCCTTCGAGCAATTATTATTGTTGAGCGTCCCAACATGAGGAGATCCAGAGCCTCCTGAACAGACCTCTCGGCCTCAAAATCAAGTCCACCAGTAACCTCGTCAAGTAGAAGAATGGATGGATTTAAAAGCACAGCTCTAGCAATAGAAAGTTTTATTTTCTGCTCTTCTGTTAAAGCTATACCGGCCCTGCCAACCTGAAATACAGAGGCCTCAGTTTAGGAGGTGAAAGGAGATTCCCACCAAAAAGGATATAAATGAAAATACAAACCAAAAGAGAACCATGGCCTTCATATGATCATGTCAAAAAAACTACACCTGTGTGTCATAACCTTTATCTAATGAGCTGATAAAGGTATGTGCATGAGCTATTTTAGCAGCCTCTTCAATTTGATCCATGGTGGTATCCCTCCCATAAGCAATGTTGTCTCTTATACTCAAACTGAGCAAAGCAGGTTCCTGGGTGACCAATCCAATTTGGCTCCTTAGCCATTCCAGTTTCATATTCTTGATATTTTCACCATCTAAAAGAACTTCCCCTGAACCACAGATTGGTAAATTGATTTAAATCTTAAATGACCAATATAGTGCTTTAAATGAGATGTAGAATAAATATTCATTATCAAGGGGAAAACAATTACCTAATGTTGGATCATAGAACCGCTCCATGAGGGGAATAATACTACTTTTTCCAGAGCCATTTCTGCCAACAAGTGCCACAGCTTTTTTAGCAGGAACAGTGAGATAAAACCCACTCAAGATAGGGATTTCAGGGCGAGAAAGATAACTAAAGTAAACGTTCCGAAACTCTATATTTCCTTGCACAAAATGTGGAGCACTGCCATCTTGATTAAAAGATGAGGACGACCGGCTTATCATCTCAAATAGTCTATAGGCAGCTATTCGCCCTTGATCAAATGAGTAGAAATTTGTTGCTGCTTGATTCAATCCCCTTAATCAAATTAACAAAAATTGTAAGCAAAATGTAAAACAAATAAAGTGAAAAACAGAAGTCGGGAATGATGCTCACAGGCCACTTAGAATCACAGCAAACAGAGCCGTAATAATTTCACCACCATGAGCTTTTCCATGTATAACCAAGAGCCTTCCAACCCAGAGTTGTAATGCACAAGAACATATTGCAAGCCCATACGTAAAACCAAGGCCAAGCCCTTGAACAAGACTGATTAATATACCATATCTAAGAGTAGCTTGGAGTGATGTTGCATATGAATATTTAGCTAATGTTTCATTTGTAAATGCACACAAGGTCCTTATATAGGAAACTGCCTGCATCACAAGATATTAAACAAGTTCAGAATCAATAGCACTAAAATGATTCATCCAATAATGAGAATGTTACCATTGTTTCCATTTCACCAAATGCAAACCATTAAAGTAAAAATATAGATAAATGTGCAGCTTGTCCAAACTTACAGATAAATTTTAAAAATCAAGGAAACTGTTTTCGTTCCCTTCCAACCATAACGTAAAGCTCAAAACCGTTCCATATATAATAAACTAAATATGGATCCAATTAAGCAGGAATACAAATAGAAACATGGAACGGAGATTATAAACTAACTCCTAGATGTCTCTAATCAGTGAATTTGTGACAATTTATCCAAAATTACAAACAGAAAATTACTTATAGAAATCCAGAAGCATTTTATTTCACAAATTGTGTCTTGGTTATCAATTCCTATTTGAAGGAACAAAAGATCAAGATGATCCACACTCAACATGTAGTCAGAAAACTAGAGCTTCCACTATTTAGGCGGTGCAGAATGCAGGCATATTTGAGGGGGCCTCTGTGCCTTTAAATGTGTTAAAGTGTGTTCAAGACTTCTCTTTGGCATTATGCTCATGCAATTTATAAGGAAAGATACAGAACAACATGCATGATAACATGATATGAAAAACTTCCAAACATATTTAAATCCTTTCTTTCTTTAGGTGTTTAGTAAAATTGAAATCAGTTGAAATTCACCACTGAATCAAATCCATGTATAAAGCAATCATTGGGTCAGCACAAGAATAAATTAAAGTTTAACAATAAATAACCTGTTCAGCAATGCTGGCTGCTTCAGCATACGCATCTTGAATATTCTCAGCAAGCCTATGGAGGAATATATTTGATATTCCTCCTGCAGCAACAATAAATGGACCTGTAGCTAACGTTATCAATGCAATCTGCCAACAATTGATAAAAGCAATAACAAGCCCACTGAAGAATGTTGCCATATTATGAATATAATTCCCAACCTGTACCATCAAGAGTCAATACACATTGTATGAAATGTGTTGTGATATTATCCAGAAAGAATAACAAATTTACAGAGGAGTGAATACACACACGAGCACAACACACCTTTTCACTAAGAGCAGACTGAATGAGCAGCACATCACTCAATACTTGACTGACAATGTCTCCATTATTTCCATAAGTATCAAAAAAACTCATATCTTGGTTAAGTAATACTTGGACATATTTTGATCTAATGACAGCAGTCTGCCTTTCTCCAGTAAGAATCCAACATGATACCTCTATTAAACAAGCAAAGAATTAGTACTGCAGGAAACTTAAATTTAACATATAAGAAACATTCCTTGTGATTAATTTACCAATCCAACCAGCAGCAAAAACTCCCCCAGCAATATAAACAATGGTTAAAGCAAGCTGCAGAAGAAACAAGGGCAAATAAGCATGAGTACATTTATCACATCTGGTTTACAAACTATGTGCCTTGAAAATTAAGTACATAGCTATGATGTCATATGGTTCGACCACTAAATTAACTAGTTGAAAAATGAATTGTCATACTCTTCAGTTCCCTGGTTAAGTGGGTTCAAAACAAAAACTATCTTTCATTCATTATGGATCAAACCATGCTAAATTATACAACTATTTTTCTTCTACATAATTATTGTTTGCACACCTGCTCACAACAGGCATCTATGATAGCATTAATGTTTTTCTCCTTGATAGAACTATTAAACTAACATCATCCAAAAAAGAGAAGTGAATAATCAGTATTATGAATAAAGGAAATAGTTGTGTGCTCTAGCCAAGACTCTTTCTTTTCATATATTAAGAGAAATCTATCCCATCAATACCATAATTAATCCTTGTTTAAAATTGCCCCAAATTCTCTCAAACGTCTATACACCATCAGTTACTGTTCATATAGAACACAAATATCCAGAGAAGTGATTCTAAAATCCCTTCCTATCCGCTAAAATTGCCAATGAAACTTCTATCTGACAATTCTTCTGTCAACAATTTATGTAAACACAAGGATAAGAGGGTAGAGGTTCTCTAAATGGCAGCTTCACGTCTCACACCCAACCAGTAAAAGACATGATCCTGCCTCAATCTCATCAAGCATCAGGTGGACAAACCAGGCTCTAACCGCCTACTCATAAAAGCCAGGCTCGACGAGAGGAGCAAATTATTCTTTAAATGGTGTTTTCATGTCCCTCCCTCCTCACCTCTAACCCTTCTCTCAGGACTCCCACACTACCCATTTTCTTAACACTTCACTCATGTTAGACAAGATAAAAACAACTTCTAGCATCACTCTCCAACTGTTCGAGTAATGAATCATTGGTAACTAACCCAATAAACAAAGTAAATTTATACCTAAAACAGGAGTAAGGGGAAGGAGTATGCTATGTTATGCTTAGTGTACTCAAGTCAGTTTTCAATGAAAGTTAATTGCTCAATTTCCTCAAACTACATAGCAACCAAGTCCATAAAAACTAATAGCACAGTACAGAGCACTTAATTTCACTGCCTATGCTAAGCCAAATCGAATACGAGAAGCTAATCAAAACCTAGAAGCTTCCTACAACAACAAAAAAAATCGAAAACGAAGCGAAACCTAACCTCCTTAAACCTATGAAACTGATCCTCCGGCGAACCCTGCTCCGGAACTCTTAAAACCTTGGCGAAGTAGTGCAAGTAAACAACAAGAGCAGTGCCGTGCGCGGCGGCGGCGAGAGAGCCGACGAGCATGAGAAACCAGTCGAGGCGGTCGGCGCAGGCGAAGAGACGAGAGAAAGGCACGGCGGCAGGCGGCGGCTCAATCTCGTCGACCTCCTCCATTTCCTCCTCAACCTCCATCGGCTGGCTCGCTGAGGTCTCAGCGCCGAGGTCGAGGTACGGCGACGGCGACTCCGGCGGCTCCGAAACCTCCGACACCGGCGTGAGAGGTTGTATGTGCGGCGGGGACCATCCAAACAGTCCCCGAGAAACCATCATTTCCGATCACACAACCACCACCACACCACCGCCGCCAACACCAACAACAACAACAACAGCAACTAACCAACTAGTCACAACAACGAATCGGAAAGAAACAGATCGCAACAACAACGAATAATTCAGAGGCCGCGCGCGCGTGCTCCTTTGTTAAAGTTGAGCGAAACGACGACGTATTGAACGCCGTAGAGGTGGTTGTTACTTGTTGCGAGGTGGCGGCGCGTGATTTGACTCGGTCAAAAAAAGTATACCAAAACTTAATTTTCTTCCTTATAAGTTTACAACTCTTGCCTTTGTTTTTGTTTATATTTTTTTTTTTATTTAAAACGAAAATTATGTTCTGCTTAGAAACGAATAATGCAATAACAATAATAATAATAATAATAATAAGACAGTACAATGAAATACAGCGAGTGTGTGCTGTGAAATTGTGATACTATTATGCATGCAGAGCTGGAAAATGGAGGAGGGGTGTTTTCGTAAATTTGTGGGGTGTGATGACGTTGGTAAATGTGTTTACAGCTGGACGATGTGGCTTGAAATTACTTTGAAGCCCCTGGTTAGAGTCGTTGGAGTGACACGTGTTAAGTGTTGGTATGTTGTTCTATTTTTGAATTGATTTTTTTAATATATAATAAAATATAAAATGAATTAAAAAGTGAAGAGGCATTGTTTCTGGCGAGTGAAGAGAGGCATGATTGATGAAGAATTATACAGTAACTATTAACGAAATGAAAACTATAAATTTGGTGATTATAAATTAATAAGTTTCAATTAATAATAGAAAATATATTGCAGAAATATGTTAAAAAAATTTATTAATATTTTTCTTTTCTAAAAGAGTGTCACCACAGATGAATAAACTATTTTGTGAAAGAAACACAAGGTTGTTTATTTTTATTTTTATGTTTGGTTAGTCAAATATGGATTAATGCATTGATTTATTTATTACAATAAATAAAAACTTATCAAATAATGTTCGAGGATTGATATTCTATCACTATCATTAACTTTACACGTTTATGATTGCAATATTTTTCTAATGTGCCTATACCATGTAGCACCATGAGGATTATAAGTTTTATTCTCTTCCATGAAAACATTTAAGAAATTTGTTTTGGTCTCTTAAGACTTTATTTTTAAATTTTCTGTTTTTATCATTTTTTATTTTTTACAAAAGCACCTTTGAGTGGAGATGTATTAGTAATTAAGAAAACAAAATCTCAATAATTTTAAAAACAATTATGAATAACTATTTAGATTATTGATAAATTTAATTTTTTTAATCAAATCCCTTATTACTTATATACTTATCTTTGTTAATTGTTTATTGTTTGTATAATCATTTCTGACATGATCATGACACTGAGAACAGAAAATTGTAACGGTTAATGGAGTTTCAACTTCTTTACAAATTAATCCTTAATCATTACATTTATTTTCCTTTATATGAAAGGACACACGTTATTGTAATCATTTTAATAGGTTTTACGTTAAAGAGGGACAAGAAAATTAATTACTCGGTGCTAACTATATATAAGTCCCACGAACTTTTAAGATATAACAAGTAATATTTATTCTGAATGTAGAATCCAAAGACAATAACATAACCCAAGCCCTTAGAACCAAACTGATCAGATACGATAATTCATGACTTATTGATTGATTATCAGAAGATGTAAAATAATTTACATCTCTAAGATCCCTTACTGTTCTTGAGAAAAACACTTGTAAGAACCATCTTCGATTGCAGAGAAGCCTTAAGCAAATTGACACCCTGTTAAGAAAATTAACTAAACAAGATAAATTAATTCGAACCGTGAAATATTAGAAAATGAAATTGCAGAGAGAAATTTTAATTTCACACACACGTACAAAACCATAAACATAAACATTAATCGTAAACTTATCAATTTTACTGCATAACGATAATAAAATCACATTAACTCATTCTTCACATTTTACAATTATTTATTATTGTCTATGTAATGCAGTTTTCCATAAAAATATTTTTCCTAGACTTTAGTGTAAACAATGCATGCATGTTAGAAGTGAAACATATTAAATTTTAAGAACGATTATGACATTTGGATATTTAAGCATAACCATGATTATGTATATACCTGAGTCATGTTCAACTCAACAACCTTCTCTTCTAGGGCACCAATTTCTTTGATATTGAACTCGTTGAGTAAAGTAATACTTGATATGCTTGACATGGGCTGAATAACTAAATCATCCATAACCATGTAAGTTACAACCTCTTTCACAAAACCTTGCTTGTTGGAAAATGCATCTTCTGCAACCTTATTACCAACAAAAGATACTGCAGAGTTCATGGCACGCCTGCAGCTAGGGCAAAGAGTTTTGTTATCCCATGTCACATAACCACAACGACTTGAGCAAATATAGAATTTAGTTTCCGCGGTATCAAAAATAGGGTCATCTTCTTGAGGAAGAAGGCCTGAGATGTGTGGTGCAGAGATAGGAGCTCTTGGCTTCAAGAGAACATCCTTGTGCTGATTTGGTTGCATGTAAGTCTGGTCCAAGTTTTCAACACTTCGATAAAGATTGCCTACACAACCAACCATGTCATTCTTGTTTAGAAGCCTTATGACAGTAGTAAGAGGCAAACAAAGCAAGTTAAAGAGAAAATCTATAATCGGTTTTGGTGCTTCAGCGAATAAGACTTTCTCACGCTTAGTGTCAATGAGCAATTTCAGAGTCAAGTTAGTGGAAGAAGATTCCATTTTTGATAGATATATTAGTTGATACTGATACCACTATATGCAATGTACTATGACAAGTATATATAGAGAAGGCAAATTCAATTGGGGTGGTGATATTGGTGATATATGGAAAGTTTAATCGAATTCATATTAATGGTGAGCTTGGAATTCGTAGGGCTAGCCATTGCATTTAACATGGAGGTTAATTTACTTTTGAGGTAAACAGGCTTTTGGGTTTTCTTGCTGATTATTATTTTAGCTAATAAACTTTAGACTTTCCTAATTCTAACAATTATAATACGTAATTAACCAGCCAAATTCACTCACAGAATATTTATGTATTTTTTTCTCTTCATATTTTATACATATACATATTTCTCTCTCTTAACATTTTATAACAATATGTATATATATTTCTCTCTTAATATTTTATAACAATAAATATATCTTAACATTTTATAACAATAAATATATATATTTTTTCTTAACATTTTATAACTAATTATTTAACGTATTACAATTATCTACTAAATATTTTTCATATAAAAAATAAATAAAAATACATTCGTCTTCCTTTGTATGATATAATTTGAGGACCGGTCAAGCATCCATTGCTTGAACAGATAATTTATATATTCCATAGTAACTTTAAAGTTAAGTGTAACATGCAATTAATCATATAACTCTTTAACAGAATACTGATGATTTGTGTATTACATATATCTATTAAATATATTTTTCTGTAAAAAATGTTACTTATGTGATGCTACATGATTATTAATTGATGAAGATCCGGGCAATACATTTTTATCTATCTCCTTCCCCATTTTTCATATAAACTTTTATTAATTGCTTACATTTGTTATACCAAGATAATATTTTAAATTTAATTAAAAATATATATATATATAAAAGAAACTTTAATCAAACATTAACAGAAAGCACAGCAAATAACATTGTAGCACCAAAATTTACAACTTTAGATATCTGTCATAACCAAAACTTTCGTGCCCTTTGTTTCGATAAATAATTTCATAGTCACTTTAGCCAAAGAGTATGTCATATCCAACTTATTTTTCTTTCTATTATTGGTTAATTTCATGTAAATGCATGTATTACTATAACCAAATAAATAGTCACTTTCTTGAAAAAAAAAAAAAACTTATTTTTTTTATAAATTTATAATTATATTTCACTTAACATTGGTTTGTCAGATTCAATAGGTTGCATTAATATTGATTTGTCAAATAATTGCTTAGATGAAGATTCTGAGTTCTCGTATATTAATTATTTTAACTAATCAACTTTCTAACTAATGAAATAACAGGCAGAGGCTACAAGAATCCCAGTTAATTTGAAGAAAAAAAAAACGTTAATGCAAAGATAGAAATTAAGAATTTAAATGAGTTTAGGCAACTCTAGAATCTCAAATTTGTCATTAGAACAATCATCGTTTTTAAGGAAGAAGCCCACAGATTTTTGCTGAATATTGGATTGGTTGCATGCTAGAAGAGAACGAAATAAAAGGTAATCTTTATAAGAAAAACATAAATGCATATCACAAAACTTAATAACCAAAACGTATTACATTGCATTAAAAATTCAAATAGTTAAACTTCCTAACATCAGAAAATGCAAAAACAGCCAACTTGAAACCTAACTAATTAGCTTCCGTTTCACTCTTGAGAAAAACACTTGTAAGAATCATCTTCGATTGCAGAGAAGCCTTAAGTATATCTATACCCTATCAAAAAAAACAAACAAGACATTATGAACTAAACAAATTATTAATAAACCATGTAATGTATTTAGAAATGAAACTGCAAAAGAAAAGTTAATTTCCTTTACCCTCGTAACGATTACGTTGACAAATTTATAAGATAACATGACGTACGTACCTGAGTCATCCCTAACTCAACCACCTTTTCTTGCAAGGCTCCAACCTCTTTGATATTAAACTTGTTAAGTAAACTTACACTTGATATTGTTGACATTGGCTGAATTACTAAATCATCCATTACCATGTAAGTAACAACCTCTTTCACAAACCCACTCTTATCAGGAAATTCATCTTGCACAACCTTGTTTCCAACAAAACTGATTTCAGATTGCATACTATTATTGCATTGAGGACAGCGAGTCTTGTTATCGCATGTCACATAATTATAGTGAGAGTGACACCTGTAGAATCTGGACATGTCATTAGGACGAACAACGTTTGTTGGAAGAAGGCCAGAGATTTTTGCTGAAGATACGGGGGCTATTGGCTTCAACAGAACATCTTTATGTTGGTTTGGTTGCATGTAAGTCTCATTCAGGTTTTCAACACTATGATAGATATTGCTCAAGCATCCAACCATACCATTCTTATTTAGATACCTTACGACAGTACCCAAAGGCATGCATAACAAACTAAAGAGAAAGTCTATAACATCTTTAGATGCTTCAGCAAACAACACTTTCTGACTTTTTGTGTCGATTAATAATTTCAAGGTAAGTTTGGGAGCGGTGGAAGCCATATTCAAGTTAGGTTAAATTATTAGTAACATAGCACTATATATATATTGAGAGAGAGAGACATGAAGGAGGCAGTATTACTTGGGGAAGATAAATAGAAAGGTTTTGTAACTACATACAAGTAAATTCATATTCATATTTATGGTAAGGTTGGAATTTGAAGGTGAGGTAACCATCACACTAATAGAGGCCAGTTTGGTCAAACTGAAAACAACAAAGTACTACTACTCTTGGAAACTATGTTATGCCTCATAGCCATAGGGCAGACACTAGTGATGATTAATCCAT
The DNA here is from genome assembly GCA_026586105.1 of Hylodesmum podocarpum. NCBI lineage: Eukaryota > Viridiplantae > Streptophyta > Magnoliopsida > Fabales > Fabaceae > Hylodesmum > Hylodesmum podocarpum. The sequence goes on along the minus strand of JALJEV010000539.1, from coordinate 271,359 downwards.
AGTTGGAGGTTGGAAGTTGCACACTTAATTGCAGTATTACATGGGGAAGATAAGTAGAAAGGTTGGAACTACATACAAGCACATTCATATTCATGGTAAGCTTGGAATTATATAGAGGTGCCATAGCCAGCACAGTAATTGAGGTTTAGTAAAACTAAAAAACAATAAAGTACTACTACTCTTCGAAAATATGCTATTCATCATAGCCATAGGGTACACACTAGTGATAATTAACCCATAGATTGGGGAACTGTACAAGCTGGCATCACAAAACAAAGTTTCTGATTGATCTTACTCTAGTACTCTTTTAATATTCCAATGCTCAAGAAACAGATACAAGGAGGATATACATAGAAAACAAGGAAGTCAAAAATAATAATGATGGTTTGGTTGCACGTAAGTATCATCAAGATTTTCAACACTTGCATAGATATTATCTAATCTGCCAACCATGTCATGCTTCTTTAGAAGCCTTGAAACAAAACTCAGGCAAGCCAGGGGCAAATCGAAATGAAATACTGATAAGTGAACAAGCTGACAATCAAGAAAAAGGTTACTGTCATATCAGTTTCAACAGAGTGAAACCACCACGTAGACAGACATTGACACTTAAAAAACCTCTATTTACGATTCATATTAATTTTTTCTATTTTTTTCTTTTTCTTTAATTATATTGTTTATATCGATTATCTTCTAAATATTTTTCTACATAACAAAAAGACAATATTGGGAGGCAACAACGTTGGGAGGATTCTTCTCTTTAACTTTAGTCGTAACATAGACTTACTCTTATTGATAAATAATTTTATAGTCAATTTGGCCAAAGATCATGCCATATCCAACCTATTTTTATTTTTATTATTGGTTAATTTCATGTAAATGTTTGCATTACTATAACTAAATAAATAAGTTACTTTCTTTAAAAAAAAACTTATTTTTTTGTAAACTTTTTTAATTATAGGTCACTTAACATTGATTTGTTAGATTCAATAGGTTGAATTAATATGGACGGTGAGCATGGAATTTCGAGGACCCTAGCCATCCCATTTAGTCCAGATTAACTTTCAACCAAACACTTACTTTTCTATTTTCTTTTTGTTGATTATATTAGTTAAAAAATTGCTTAATTGAAGATTTTGAGTTCTCGTATATTAACTATTTCTAAACAAATGAAATAGCAGGCTGGGGCTACAAGAATCCCAGTTAAGTTGAAGAAAAAAAAAACTTTAATATAAAGAAAGAAATTAAAATTTAAATCGACAAAATAGTAGTATACAAACTAAAAACACCGAGCAGAAATTTTATTTTACTAAATCACACAAAAGTTTGCTAGAGTTTTATATTTTATCATTTATTTCAACTTTATTTCATTGATAATGACTATGCAGTCAACAAACCAAAGATATATACATAATTTTTTTCACATTTTATAACATATTATTTATATAATACAGTTGTTAACCAAATATTTTCCTATTAATTTAGACATCTCTCTCATTTTAATTATACTGATTTTGTACCATCACCTTCTATTCCTAAACTAAAAATATATCGGAATAAAGCCTATGCCTGACTCACAATGAATCTGGTGCAGTGAATCACCTAGACCCACTCAAACTCATTCACAGCAATATATATATATATATATATATATATATATATATATATATATATATATATATATATATATATATATATATATATATTTCTTCACGTTCAATTGCTACAATTAATTAAGATTAATTTAAAAATTGATTTTCTGGATCAGTTTTTAAAAAGAATTATAAAGACCAATTTTCATATTGCGCGGTGTAATGATTGGAACATCGAGTCTAACTATCGCATTGTGATTTGGGCACCTATAGAATCTCAAATTGTCATTAGAACAATCATCGTTTGAAGGAAGAAGCCCACAAATTTTTGCTGAATATATTAGAAGACAACTAAATAAAAAGGTAATCTTTATAAGAAGATCATAAATGCATATCCATAAACATAATAACCAAAACATATTACACTGCATTAAAATTCAAAGAGGTAAACTTCCTACGATCAGAAAATGCAAAAACAGCCTATTTGAAACTTAATCAAGCTTCTGTTTTAGTCTTGAGAAAAACACTTGTCAGAACCATCTTGGATTCCAGAGAAGCCTTAAGCATATCTATACCCTATCAAGAAAAATAAACAAGATATTGTGAACCAAACAAATTATTAATAAACCATGTAATATAATTAGAAATGAAACTGCAAAAGAAAAATTAATTTCCTTCACCCAAGTAAACAATGACAAATTAATAAAGATGACATGACGTACCTGAGTCTTCCCCAACTCAACCACCTTTTCTTGCAAGGTTCCAACATCTTTTATATTAAACTTGTTAAGTATAGTTATACTTGATATTGTTGACATAGGCTCAATTACTAAATCATCCATTACCATGTAAGTTACAACCTCTTTCACAAACCCACTCTTATCAGGAAGTTCATCTTGTACAACCTTGTTGCCAACAAAACTCACTTCAGAGTACATAGTATTGTGGCAGTAAGGATCGGGACAGCGAGTCTTGTTATCGCATGTCACATACAAGTGATTTTGACACATGTAGAATTTGGACATGTCTTTGGGACGATGAGTGTTTGTTGGAGTAAGTCCAAAGATATTGGGAGAAGAGATTTTAGAGATGGGGGCTGTTGGCTCCAAAAGAACATCTTTATGTTTGTCTGATATGTAAATCACATCCAGTTTTTCAACACTGTCATAGAGATTTTTCAAGCACCCAACCATACCATGGTTATTTAGAAGCCATATGACAGTACCCAAAGGCAAGCATAGCAAGTTAAACAGAAAGTCTATAACCTCTTTTGATGCTTCAGCAAACAACACTTTCTCACTTTTAGTGTCTATAAGTAATTTCAGGGATAATTTGGGGGCAGGTGAAGCCATGTTCAAGGTTGTATAAATTATTTGTATAATAGAACTATATATATGTGTGTATACAGGAAGATGTAAAGGTTATTCGATCAATTATATTGAGGTGGTTACTGTTGGGAGTTGGCAGGTGCACACTTAATTGTAGTATTACAATTTACAAGTACATTCATGTTCATATTTATGGTAAGCTTGGAATATAAAGGTGCTGTAGCCAGCACACTAATTGAGGTTCAGTAAAACTAAATAAAGTACTACTACTCTTGGAAACTATGCTATTCCTCATAGCCATGGGCACCCACTATTGGTTTGTCCTACCCAAATCCGTTTCCCATGCATTTGGGAACTGTACCAGCTGGCATCACAAAACAATTTCTAGATTGATCTTACTCTAGTACTCTTACAATAGTCCAATGCTCAAGAAACAGATACAAGGAAGATATACATGCAAAGAAAACATTTATATGTCTCCATCATTCATATAACGGTCAATTAGTTATAAATTGTGACATAAGAGAAAAAATTAAAAAAAGAATATATATATTATATACTCTGTGAATGAATTGATTAATTAATTATCTATTGTAGTTGACTGGTTGATTAAGTATTAAATTTGACTATAAAATAAAATTATATATAGACAACTAAATATTGAATTTGACTATAAAATAAAATTATATATAGACAACCAGGAAGACAAAAATAATAATGACAAAAAAATGCTATAAGTAAGAAAAAAGAGCAAGGAGAAGAAACATTTGGTATCAGTGTGGAAAATCAATGTACTGGTAGAATTGAACATATCAGAGAAAGGAATGCCATCTGAGAGATTTGATCTAGTATTAAAACTAAGTCATACTACTGGCCCCAAAAAAATATCAGGCTAATTATTTTTATTTAGCAGGTCTGACTCTTTCTTTCGAAAGAAAAATATTTTATAGACAAATATAATGCGCAGATAATCAATTATAAAATGTGAATAGAAAGAAATATGTGTATATATATAAAATGTGAAGAGAGAGAAATACATATATATTCTGAGAGAGAGTCGACTACATATTGCAGTTATCAGTGAAGTAAAGTTACTTTCGAAAATAATAATATATGTTGGGACATCTTTTAATTTTGTTATTTTGTTGACACATGCATGCTTGTTTCACAAGAAATTACCATTCAATTCATTTTGATACAATTTTTTTACCATTTAATACGCATGATAATGAAATCAAATATAACAAAAGTATAATAATAAGTAGTAGGGAATATCCCATATTTGTTTTGAATAAAGTTCTCTGCTTTTTTTTATATGCAAATCAAAGAGAAAAAAACAAGCATACATACTTAGCTTTATATTAAATTGATATTAATAATAGACTTAAATATATTTTTTTAATTTTCGTATCTTGACTTATTTGTGACTTTAATTTTAAATGTTCATACTTAGCTTTATAGATTTTCTATTGTTCAAGTTATTAAGTATCTTACAGCAAAATTTGATGTATTAATTAACGACACAATATTATTTTGAAGAAGAAAGTTAGTGTTTCATTCACAAATTATTTTCTTAGCTCTCATCTTTCTATGTAAAATAAGCTAAAGCATTCAGAAGGCGATTAAATTTGCATCCAGAATCAAATAATCAAGTGAGCAAATGTTATTTATTGCATTCACATTCACCACAATGCTATAATTAACATTCATTAACCCCTAGCTAGATAAACATGGGTTACATTCACAGTAGTCTAGATAAAGAAAGATGAAGCATATGATGAGTTTATTGGTCAAAGCATGAGCCTGGACCAACAGGAGCAGTTCTAGCATTGAAATTATTGACAGGAGCAGCTGGAACCCCTCGTCTATTCAATAAACATCTGAAGTAATGCAACCGATTCAATGCAATTTTGTCAGCATTTCCTGAAGTAGATTCTCTCTGACTCCACAAGCGTTCTGTGAGAAACAAGTAGAGGTGCATCAAATAAGCAATACATGAACCATTCACATGGCTTGCATAGTTTACCTTCTATTTGAGTGTGAGAGACAGAAGGAAAGTTAATTTTTCTTTTCTATGATATTTTTAAGGAAAAATATTTGGTAGACAACCGCAATACGCAGACAACCAGACAACTAGTTATAAAATGTGTAGAAAAAAAGGAAAGAAAAAAAAAATTAATAGAAAAAATAGGTATACATGTGTGAATTGGCTGGTTGGCTGCCTATTCGAGTTAGCTATAAATTAAAAGTAAATTTAATTTTTTAAGTAACTAGAAGAGTGAAATGTCACTCAATTTTACATAAACAATTGCACTCAAGGTAGGTTGGTCATTTCCTATAAAGGAGGAAACAATAGTTATAGCTAAAAACAATGTCTTTACATGTTTCAAAAAGTATAGTTATGTCAATTGCCTGATCCATCATCCTCAATTGCAGTCAGGGAAACAGATGTTGCAGATTTAATAGGCAAGAAAAAATGCTTAAACAGTTATATAAGAATGTAATACAAGAATGGTGAACAAGTTTGCAATAGTAAGGCCACTCTAACCTGCTGCTGCTGCGGCGCGAGGCCATATTGTTTGCAGAACATCTGATGTATCAGCTGTCTCACCCCACATACAGACTTCTCCTCCAAGGACAAGTTCTTGCTCCGAAGTTTTATGTATTCCTTCTAGTGGCTCAGCAGTATAGACAACATCCCAAGGTACATCTAGATGGTCAAGATACCATACACCTTGGTTGCTGAAAATGCACCTGAAACCTTTTGCAACAGCCTTTGGACAAACCCCAGGGCCCAACCTACAGCAATTACATGAATACTTTATTCTGAAACAGCAATCTTTGAGTTTCATATAAAAATAAAATTAATTAGACAAAAATTCACCAGTTGTGCACTACAGTCCGTGGATGGAGCTTAGCTGGAAAAGTATTGAAGGTTTCTTCCCTGAGAAGTTGCATAAAACAAGTCAAATCTAAAAAACATGTCAACATTTTAACATCATATTGTAAATAGAAGTAGCATTTCAAAATTACTGTAGTTCTGCACAGATGGAATAGTAATAGATATTGTATTGTTTTTGTGCTTTTAAACTATGACTGACATTTTATACCAAAAAAATTAAATTCAGTGACTGGCATTTGAAATACTAGGAGAGATATCATCAAGGATCAATTAAGGGTATAAATGAGTTTTTATGTTATGATGCTATCTATACATAGATCATACCAGTTTACTGGACTCCAATTTTTTGTGAGAGCAATGTTTTGAGCCTTCAGCACAAAATATTGATAGGCATCTTTAGCAGTCATGTTCTGGTTCTGAAGCCTGCATTGGAGATATAAACACATCTGAACATTGTGCTTCATAGATAATAGATCAAATTCATGGATCCAGATGCTTAATTTTCTAAAAATTTGACTACCATATTAATGCTCAAAACCAAAAAAACAAATGGCTGAAAAAAAACAAAACAAAGAGAGGAGAAATTCCTCTGCATGCTACACAACAAATATTCCTGGAATTTAAGTTCATTCCAAAGAATGACAACTGAAGTGACTTGAATACAGCAGGTCAGCTATCACCCTCAGGTAAATATAATAACAATTACTTTCTATGTTGAAGTTCACATTTTGAGTTTTGAGTTTCCCGAAGTAATATCCAATGCCTTTACCATCCTATTTCCTATGCAACAAAAACTCATCATACAATGTAATGAATGAGTATAACAGGTTAAGAATCGTACCATTTATTCACTTGAGAAGTATTAGTCCAGCAACCTGTCAAAACGAAGTGCAGTTTCTTATCAGCTAGCTTTGATACAAAATAGCTTAAAAATTACACTAAACCAAAATCCACTTGTTATTAGAATCAGTGTGAATGTTCTTAAATCGGTAGTCACTCGGTAGTCACTCACATGGACACTGATACACATTTTAACAATATAATGGACAAAACTTAAGTGCATTAGCTTATGTGCCATTAGTGTTTTTATCCAATTAAAATTAGAATTTTGCCTTAGTAACCTGCACAATAAATGCAACATTAAAAATAGGGACCAGTTATCGACATAAAACACCAATTTTATTTAGAGAACAACACTATAAGTACCTAAGGTACTATATCTAAGTTTTCTCCTATTAATGTACGGTTTTGCTAACAATAAAAATGTTTCTCAGGCCATTGGTTAATAGTTAAAGCTTTAAGGTCAAGCTGCTAGAAGAAAGACATGCATACTGACCTGTATCCACTTCATCACCACCCAAGTGAAATAGCTCAAATGGAAATATTTTTCTCATATCTGTAAAATTTAGAAAAGCAAAATGAAAGAAAGTTAATTTATGAGATGGTACATAATACCTGGGGAAGATGTGACTTGGAATGGTCAATGATTGGTTTTTGACAAACCCCTTAATATTGATAATTTTGCAAGACAGAGCAAGGGACAAATGTAAACTTGACCTGTTAGAATACCAGAAAGGACATCAAAAGTAAACTTCTTTGAAACATCTAGTGGCTCCTTACAGGAGGGTGATGGCCAAAGTTCAGGATATCCAACACCCCTAAACAAAAAAAGAAAGGAGAAACCTTAATATATTTTTTGTTTTGTTCTACAATATCTGTCAGTAGATAGTAAATTGTTGAGCAACCATTGAAATCCAATTCTAAAATAAAGGGATAACTGCTTAAATAAAAATTTTCAGAAGTAGTGCCTATCAAGGTCATAATCAGACCAAAAAATATGTTAGGGGGAAAATGATCAATTTCCAGCCATAATAAACCAAATTGAAAAGTTACTGTCAAGGCATAAGAATCCATTGGGAGCAAAAGTTGATCATAGCTACATTTAATCCATAGCTAGAAATCTTTGGCTTTTCTAAGGTGAACATAAGTATTTCTATAATAAATTTTAAAATAAAAGGAAACCATTTTCAAGACATTATTATATATTTATAATACTACCAGTCTACCATATAATTTATTCTAAGAAAAAATTAGACTGTGACATAATTACCATGATGCTGAATGACCAGGGACATCTACTTCCGCCATCACATTTATGCCTGTGATAAACCATGTACATAGGCATTATATTCCCTGGTAGTGAGAAAGATGGAAGGCATAAAAGGAACAGAAAAAACCCAAAAAAATATTAAATCATGGCCTAAAATGTAAAATGCTCCCAATAATATGAAACAGAAGCTTCAAAAGGATTCTGAGATACTCACCTCTCATTTTGGAAAAGCTTTATTTCAAGGCAAAGTAAAACATGAAAAGAGAATGCAGTATTAGTCCGTGTTGGATTAAAAAAGCCAATTCAAAGATGGTAAGTACAAAGTAACAATTTAATAAAAGACATGGGCATAGGCATTTTATGATATTATTTGGAACTACAACAATACATTTTCCACTCTCTTCCCTTAACCAAGCTTCTAATACAATTATTCTTGTCTAAATTTTCCAGATCAAAACTTTTTAAGATTACAAAATTAGTGACAGTTTATAATCCAATATTTGTAGTTGCAATATTCTATGACACTAGGTAGTTTGAGGCAAACTTGATCTTATTTCAACTTGCTCCCTTGCTAAATCCCCCTTAACCAATAAATTTTGGATTTTTTTCTTCTTAAAAAATATGAAGCTGATACATTTGTAGGAGATGGAATAAGGTGAATCTTACTTGACAATTTCATATGCATCCTCTACTGTGTAACGTTCCCACTTTGAGTATGAGCCTTTCCACAAATTTGGATAAGTAGGTACTTCAAGAGGAAATGACTGTTCGTCTATAATGTGCCAATGTAAAACATTCTACCGTGTACAATATTTTTACATAAGCATTACATGAAACAAAGTAAGATTGGTTTCACACTTTCATAAACATTCAAGAGGTAAGGAAAATAGACTATGAAATTTATCTTACAAGTTTAGCATAGGACATAGATTCAATTATCTGCTTAATTACATCCATTGGTAAATAGTGCCTTGATGTATCTGCAAAATAGATACAAAAGCCAGCATAAGTATCAATAGAGGCTCAGATCATTACACAAACACTTGTAGAACATAGATTTGTCTCATTTACAAAATCTTGCTTGACTCACCCAACATAAGTCCACGGTATGGAAATCTAGGCTTATCTCGGATGGACCAAGGTGCCTTATATATTTGTACTGTTTTAGTTGTATAATCAAAAGAACACAACTGGCTGAATGTCTGGTCCACAAAAGACAAAAAGAAATGAAGGAAATAGGTCATGCACAACTCAATAGGAATTTTAAGTTTGCCAATCTTTCAGAAGGTAGTTATTTCTGTGTCCATAATGCATATTGAGAAAGAATAACAATAATAAAAGATACAAAAAAATTAAGTTTAAGCAGCTTAGTGACTTACTATATGTATACCAATAGTTATACATGTTAGTTCATAATTTGGCATATTAAGAGTGACAAGAACTGCACTTCTTTAAACTGTTGGCATCTTGCCCAGTAAACATGAGCATAACAGATTACAGATTTTGCCAATCATATGAAGGAAACAGTATTGCCTACAATAATTGAGTTGCAAATTCTATACATACCTCTAATCCACGCAGTGCACCAAAAACAGTATTTGCCTACAATAATAAAATCACAAAAAATTAGAGGACTAATGTCAACTAGGGAAATGACTATTATTAAAAAAATAAACAGATAAACCACATATTACAATTGATTTGTTTGTTTCCATTAACCAGAAGCCAAGAACAGCACCATAAGAGTCTTTATCAATTACTTTGACAAAACTCCAATTACTGGTATGTGGCATTTTAGAATACTGCTGTGGGATTGGTTGACTTGTTCATATCAAAGAAAATTATGGCTTGAACTAAAAAAACACATACATAAAAGGAGATTACTTCTAACTTTGGAAGGGAAAGGGACAGCATAACCTTCAGAGTTGAAGTACACAGCAATATAATCTCATTGAATATTCCAATACAATACCAAATAATCATATAAAAATAAACCACACCTCACCTCAATTTTGACTTGCCCGCCACCAGAATGCACCTGGGCTCTTGAAACGAACAAATTGTAGCTTTCATCCACTCCAAGTTGAAGCTGCAACAAAACAAGTTCCCAATCTCAAAATCAAAACTTGATCAAACCCCATTAAAGAAAAAAACAAAACAAAATTAAAAAAGCCCCACCTCCTCACTGTTGGAATGAACAGTGATGCTCAATTTGGCAACATCATAGCCAGGCTTCAATGTTCTGAGAAAACTGAACTTGTCACCATGTCTGAACACGATCCGTTTGTATCTATCAAAAGCATCTCTAACAATGGCAGAGGCAGCACCATTTCCAGATAAAGAGAGTGCAGGGTCAACAGAAAGAGACACATTCCCAAAGCTGAATTTTGCAGGCAGAGGCCAAATGAAAGGAAGAGACTCATGGGGTTGTGGTGGTGAGTGTCTAGCCCCAAAAGCTTGAGAAACAAAGAACACACAACAAATGAAGAACAATGTGTGTACACTTGGTGTTGGTAAGGACAACAACCCCATGGCTCTGTGAAGACTTTGAGAAATGGTTGGTGTTTGAAGTGCTGAGAAACATCAAACAGAATGTGAATGAAACTAAACTAAACTAAACTAAACAAGGTTGTTAATTGTTATTGGAGTAGTTGATAAGGTTAAGAAAAATATGAGGAATCTGATGCTGTAAGAAACAACCAATACCATAGCATAGATTTGGTAAGAATCATAAATGTTACAGTACAGACAAAAGACATTATAGACTATTTGATCATTTTAAGGCACATGCCAGATTCCTTTACGTAACTTAGTTGCAAATAAAAATTCTGTTAATTTTACATAATGGATAAATAAAATATAAATTATCCTCGTTACTTCAATTCAATGTCATTTCATCTTTGTTCCTACATGTGTTTATTTTTTGTTCCTAACCATATCAAATAAAATATAGTTGATTGTCACATTGAACGTGGGGCATGAGCAATGCATGATAATATTATATTGTGAAAAGATTACCATAATCTTTTGATTGCATTATCTAATTCTCTGTTTGAAACAACCGAAAGATGGATCACGCAAGCAGGGGTGATGAAAAACATTGTAAAAAAATATGATTCTTCCACCATTTGTTGTTTTGGTTTCAGAGACAAGGAAGGATGCAAAAACATACAATGCTCAAATGTTTTTCAATCCATCCAAAATGGATGGTAGAAGATATATAGAAAGATCGTTATTTACTTTCTAAATTGTACCAAAAAATCCATCATTAATCTACAATACCAACGATAATGACTAATGATTAATACCATTATTTTGTTAAGTATTTTATTTTAAATCATGCTTTTAAATTTTTATGTAAGTTTTCTTTACACCAAATTTTATTTATCTAATTAAAAAAATTGGACAATTTTTAAGATATTTATAAAAATTAATAAATGCATTATAAGGTGAATGATTTGATAGTGTACTAACATGTGTTGATTAATTGATATAATTTCAATGGTAAATCAAAATTCTTAGATTTCTCTCTTTATTTTAAGGATTTAATTATTCTAATGTAAGAGAGTACATCTTAAAACATAAAATGTAATCATAATTATTGGTTAGAAAATTAACAGTGAATTATTTAAAAACAAATTGCATTAAAAAAATATTTAAAACATAAAAAAGTTATATTGAGAATTATTTGTCTTATCAGAGAGAAAATTAGGCAAGTTGCCAAAATTCATGAGCTGTCAGTTTCAAAAAAGTCGAGGGTTTAATTAAAGCTAATATTATAATTATAATTAGATAAAGCGTGTATTCTGAATTCTGATTAAAGTTTACTACACGTTAATTAGGTGATTTTTAAAAAGTTAACAATTTAAGAGGGAGAATCATCACCATACTCTAATTACTTTCTAACCCGTTAAGATAAGAAATAGTATTTGCAAAAAGCAAAAAAAAAAAAAAAACAAGAAGTAGAAGTAGAGTTTAATTCACCTTAACATCAGTAGATTTAAGTTTTATCTTACATTGTTATTAACATTAATAGATTTTAAGATTTGGCGTTAAATTCAACCATAAATAGTTTTTAATCTAATCACACAATTAACAAATTAAGAATAGAAGAAAAAAAAAGTATATGTATAAATAATTTGAGTTAGTTGCGAGCTTCACCTGCAATTACGTCATTGAAGTTTGTGCCGACCCCGTGAGTCACCTACGCATAACTTAGGTCTCATTATGCTATTTTTCTATCTTTAGACATTAATGGCTATGCAAAGTAGATAACCACATAATAGTTATACCAATACTTTTTCATGTATAAAAATGAAACCATTATCCCACATGTTACCAAAGAAATTTTTAAAAAGAAACCTATAATTATGAACTATACGTCGTTAAAAGTTGGAAATTTGTTTGGTGGCTGGTACACCAATTTATATTAGAGCTTTCTAAAATAATTTTAGAAATGGAATAAGTAATTGATGAATCAATTTATTTATAGAATATATATTGAGAGATATTTTTTTCTCTTTATATTATATAATTAGTTGTGTGTGTAGTCCAGTTATTTATTAAATATTTTTTTAAAAAAATATATATAATAAATATCAAAAATATATATAATTGTCTTTAAATAAAATATATAAATATTTATTACTATTACTAATTAATTAATATTAGAATTAGAGACCTAATAAGATAATGTTAGATGAAGGACCATTCTAGCTTTGCCCTACCTAACTTGGACCGGGTGGATTTCGACCTAAAAGAAAAGGACCATCTCAGATCTGTTTCATTTAGCATTTTTCTTAACTAAATATAAAATAAAATAAAATCTCTTTCAGTGGGTCAATCTCAGCCGTCCAACACTGCCCTTTCTTTCTGCATCAATGTCCCATACTCCGTGTTCGGTCGAATCAAACCAATCATGCACCCAATCATATTTTTTCCCCGTGAACTCGTGGTGGCGCCTAAAGTTATGTAGTAATCATGGCTTACAAAAATAATTACGCAAAATTGTAGTTTAAAAAAAAATTCATAAAATTTCTTACAATGATTAAGATGTAAACAAGGTACTACATTGAAAAAATAAAAAATAATAAAATTATGAGAGATTAGATTTAAAGTGAATAATAATTTAAGTCTAAATTAAATTATAATTTAGATTCAAAGTGAATAATTTAGATTCAAAACGAATAAAATTTCTTTAGAGAGGAGAAGTGGGTCCAAAACGTCTCGTGTCAGAAGAATAAATAACGATAAAACTGTGAGAGTTAAAGCTTAAGTGAATAATAGCTCATAATTATAAAATTCTCTATGAGATAATAAAAAAAAAAAATTGCATAGACTAAAGATGTAAATCTGAATTTGAATGTTTCAGGGAAAAAATTGACAAAAGGATAAGATTTTAATATTATAATTACAGAAAAAGAGTTATATGTTCCACCTCATACACGTGCACTGACGATGGAATTGAACGAGTGTTATAATCCTTGCTTCTTTTTTAACTTATTTATTTAATAAAACTCCAATCATATAAGATCAACATTATTTTTATACATATTTACCTAACTTATTTATTTATTGATTTCTGTTTATAAAAATGGCTTTGAAAATTAGTAGGATATTACTGTTGGTGATTATAAATAGCGTACGCGATCACCTTCTCTAGGAAATGTGAGAGGAAGCAATATTGTTGAGGTGAAAGTGTTTGATCTGGTCCAAGTGATGCTCAAAGTTTTGTTGTGTTGGTTTAGGTAAACTGTTGTTACGTCTGAGTAAATGTTAACTTCGTTCCTTGGATATCTTAATTAAATAAAAGACATTTATTTGTGCTCACAAGAAAAAAAAAATTAATTTATTTTGAAATTGGAAAAGCAAAAGTAGAACTGCTATGGTTGCATTGGTTGAATAATGGGCAACTAATCCAACATAGCAACCATGATGGATATTGCAGGCCCAGTCACAATAACAAAACCCAAGGCAAGCCCATCAACCAGTCACATTAGCCCATGATATATACATATAAAAAAAAAGTAAGGGTAACTCTTACAAGGATTGTTGAAGCTCTTAATCCACATTTTTAGAAAACAACGACCACCCATTAGAAAAAGAAAGAGATAGAAATAGAAGGTGAATATAAAATAATGAGGCAAAATTGGAAAAAAAACAAATCAACACACAAAATATTTAGTAGAAATAGAAGGTGAATATAAAATAATGAGGCAAAATTGAAAAAAAAACAAATCAACACACAAAATATTTAGTAGACAACTGTTCGACAATTAATTCTAAAGTTATAAAATGTAAAGAAAGAAAAATATGTATATTTATTATGAGTGAGTTAGTTAATTAACAATTTATTAGAATGGATTACAGAATAAAGTCGAAAGAAAGCCGTATTAGTTAAAATATAACCATTATGATGTTGAAAAAATACCATAATTGTCATGCACAACTCATTTTGGTTGGGTGTATTGAGGTGGTACCAAGAGAAATATAATCATTTGAGAAGAACAAACAAAATTGATAGATCATAGATGTCATTGAATAAATGGAGAGAGATAAAAAGAAAAGAAAAAATATAAACCAATAATCCACTTTTAATTTGAACTTATTTTTTAAAATTTATTTTTTTCTTTATTATCCAAAATTGATTAAAAATATAAAAGATACTAGTTTTGTAGTATACAATACACATCAAATTAATTTAAATCACCTGTTACACAAGTAAGGCCCAAAAATTGTATGATTGGCACAATTCATTAGCATCACTGTAGGCATCTTCAACAGTAACTCCGTTGGGTTCCCTACTATATAGGCACACTCACTGTTGGTGAATGACTTAATTCTATTTAATATATTGTTTTAAAGATATCTTTAAATATGTCATTTCTTAACTTGGATATTATTTTTAATGAATATAATTAAAGATAATTTGGAAATATATTTTCAAAATTTATAGAAAAAAATTAAATATAGTTAACTACCTCTTAATTCATATAAAGTTAGAAATTTTTATTTATATGAGTCTACGGAAAATATATGACAAATATTCCAGTAGTAATCTGTAGTAAATTATAAAACTTTAATGTAAATGTAAACATTAATTGTTTATAAACGATTACTTTGATATTGAACCTTTTAATATTTTTCTGCTTTGTGATATATTTCATTCATATCTAAATAGAAATAATAAACAATTTAACCTAAATATAAACATATATTAATTAAATTTATCTTATTTAATAATAATTTTCCTAGAATATTTTTCATTTAATTAAAATTTTATTTTCAATGACCAATTTTTTATCCCCAATACAGGTTTCAATACATAATAATTTTTTAAAAAATATTTACATTTAAAATCAGTAAAAATAAATAAAGTAAACTAATTATTTTAAGACCCTCTTAAATTGAATTTGGTTATATTTACCAACAAAATATTATGTTAATAACAAGCTATGCCAAAACTAAGATGAAATCAGCACCATTACTTTTTAGTAAAAAAAATTTAATAAAATTGGTTATATTTTATTTTTTCATTACTAAATGAGTTGAAAATACTTAAATAATTTGTGAAACTTATTTAATACTTTTTTTGAAGAAAAAAAATACATATCAATAAAGAAAGAGTTACTTAAATTGGAAAAAATAAAAGGAACAAATGAAATATGAGAATGATAATAATTTATAACAGAGTTTAAAGATTTTTAGATATCATCAAATACGTCAACACAGGAATGGAGATGCTGGTAACTTGTTAATGGAGATTTGACGTGACATGTCACATATTTTGTATTTTTGGACAATTCCAAAATTGATTGTATTTGATTAATGCCCTAAACGAGTCTAGTTTTCAAATTTTGTGAGGTATATTTGTTTAATTTCTTTTTTAGAAAAAAAATTGTATGTTGCAAATGTTGTTTTTACTATAATTATGAAATAATTTAAATGATAGAATAATTTTATATCACTAATTAATCATAAATTTTATATAACTTTTAAGAATTTTATTATTCAAATTAATAAAATTATTATAAGTATTGGGGGTTGTAATTAGTTTTACCATGAATATGTATAAAATAAAAAATCTTGAATTCTTGGGCTTTCCGTTGATGGTCCTTTGTGAGAACAAGACAGAAAATTCTCAGATAAATGATTAAGAACTAGTGGGGCTTTGAATTGAAAGATCGATGGCTATTATTTTGTACTATAATTATTCTTAAGGCAAAAATTATAGTAAGAATGGTAAAATTAGTTGATAAAATAGTTTTAAAAAATTTGTTAGTTGAAAGTTGATAAGTTAGTTTATGGTTAGAAATATTTTTACAAAGTAATTTGTTAAATTAAGTAATTAACTAAAAAATACTAAATGACATGAAAAATTATCTATATTGTTTTATTTGAATTTTATTTTTTAGACTAAATCACTTTATGGTAACTATAACTTTAATAGAGATAGACATGGTAAAAAATAATAACAAGTCATCAACTATGAGGTTTTTTTTTTATACTATCAATTATAAGCTAAAGGAAGAAGCTTATAAACTATGAGCCAGTTAAATGAGTAAAATTATTTATTAAACCTTTTAATTTGATCAAATAAATTTACAAATTAATTGAATAAATTATAAGCTGATATATTTAGGGGAAAAATTAAGTTCAATTCAAATTATAAGTAATATTTTATCCAGTAATAATAATTACATTTTCAGAAATAGATAATTATAATTAGTCTCTAAATTATTGGATTAGAGAAACATGTGGCAAAAAAAATTACAAATTTTTTTTAATATCATTTAGATCAAACATTTTTATTTTTCAAGCAAAGAAATTTTATGAAACAGTAACATATGGCAATTAATTCAGCACATGGTATGCCAGAGGGGAATTGAATAATTAGAAAATGTAGAAGAACAGTTAATAGTCAATTCACTGTACATTTCCCCTAAGCCTTTAAATAAGAACAAATATCATATTTTCTCAGGTCAAACATATGGCTAGAAGACCTATACACGTATTTATGTAGGTTGGGTTTGTGGTGTCAATTAAGTATATTATTCTTCTATTAAATATTATTTTTAGTTTTTCAAATTTTTTGTTTTAATTTTTATTTTTTAAAATGTATTATTTTAATTATTCAAGTATTTATCTATTACAAATATATTTTTATATTAATATTATTATGATTTAAATTTTAAAATCATTAGTTTAAATTATGATTTATACATTCAAAAGTGAAAAAATAGTATTGTGACACAGGTGTGTAAATTTTTTTTCTTATCTTTTAAATACATAATGATTTTTAAAAATTATTATTATTTTAAATTAATAATGATATCGATGTAAATCAATTCTTTTAACAGAAAAAAAAATTACACGATTAAATAACACATTTTAAAAAATAAAAGATAAAAATAATTTTTTTAATATTAAATTCCCAATATGAAAAATTGATCATTTTAAAGAGTAAAAAAGTGACATTTATTGACTATATTTAATGAATGTTTTCTCTTAAACTAATTTATAATGACAATTTCGTCTAACCTACTTTTTTTGAGTTTTTTTTTTTTCATACACAGATTCTTGACTAGTTAGTTATTATTGCTTAATTTCAATACAGAGGATTGATTCTAATTTATTTTTTATCTGGAAGATATATGTAATGTATATAATTTATATTACTTAATCAATTTCTAAGAAATAATATATGATATTATATATTTAATAAAAAACTGTATATGATATAAAGAGGAAAAATATATGTTAATTGAAGTTAGATATTTAAATAACTTTTGTATCTTAAAAAATCAATCCTTAAATTTTTTTATTAAGAAATCCTCTAATTAAAAGTAATGTTTATGGTTTTTTCGTATTCAATTTCGTAAAAAGAATACGTTGATGTGCTAGACATTGACACTGAAAAGAGAGAAAAACAAACATGTTCAAAAATGATTTGAAAAGGACAGAAACATTAATGGTGATACATCAAGATTCATATATTACATTTTAATATGTCACGATATTCCTGTAATTAATTAATATAGTTCCTAAATAGTAACAGTTTTTATGACAAAATCACTGTTATTATAGAAAAAAGTTTGTATGAGAAGTTGTTACTACCTACCATTCGCATTATTTTGTTTTTTTTTTTTTCAAATTCATAATTAATATCTTAATTTTGCATAAAATTTGAGGTGAGGAAAATGAGTTTCACATCAATTCTATGCGATATGATCCATAAGTATACTTTTGAATGAGTCAAAAAAAATATTTTTAATAAAAATATTTTTATAAAATTTATTTTAAAATAGTATAATTTATATTTAATGTTTTTATTTTAAAAGTAAGTTAGTGGGGAATTTAGGATAAAGTTTTTGTTCCAATAAAAAAAATACTTAAAAAAATCTTGGCTTGAAATTAATTCAAAATATAAAGAGTTTGTTTGTTTAAGATTATTTATTAAAAATGTGTATATTTTAATAAATAAACGATTATTTAAAAATGATTTATTTATAAGAAAAGCAGAAATCTGTTTTTTTTTTTTTAAAAAAAAAACAGAAATATGTTAAATTAAAAAATCTAAAATTGTTTTTTTTTAAAATTAATATATAAATTAGGGTTCATCTAAATGACATGGACTCAATGACAAAAATAATCAATTTTAGGATTATTCAACTCTCAATTTCTTTATTTACCAGCTGGAAGTTTTATCTGGATATAAAAAATTTTAGATGATCAAATATCTTTCTAATATAAACTCAAAATACATTCTAAAAGTGTGTATTGTTTCTTCTTTAAAGAACAATAATCATCACCTGTTTATAAAAAATCAAATTCCAAAAAAAAAATAGTTAACATCATTTAATTAAATTCATTAATCTCAATACTAAAACCA
The DNA here is from genome assembly GCA_026586105.1 of Hylodesmum podocarpum. Lineage (NCBI taxonomy): Eukaryota > Viridiplantae > Streptophyta > Magnoliopsida > Fabales > Fabaceae > Hylodesmum > Hylodesmum podocarpum. The sequence continues at coordinate 252,536 of JALJEV010000539.1, read as the reverse complement.
TTTATTCTAAATTATATTTTATTGGAACTTTATATCATTGAAAAAAAGAGATTCATTAAATATAGAGTAACAAGTAAAAAATGAAAGATATTTTAGAAATTGCATCTCTAAATATATAGAAATTAATTAAATTTCTTATATTTTAATTTATTATACAAGACAACCACATATTGACCTTATTATTTAGCTTTGTAAAACTTGTATATAAATTAGAGTACCCTACTCTTTTACTTAATAATACTTTAATGAATATTTGAAGATGAAAAACATATCGATCAAATAGGGAATCTAAGAAGCCGTTCCACCAATGAGTGAATGCCATATCATGGTATGGGCAGTTTTTGGATTCTGGTAAGGATCTAAACAGCTTAGGTCTATGATTATCAAGGATTTATATATATCACATTTTTGTGTATTTTCAGCATTAATAATTGATGGTTAAATTAAATCGTAAAGTCTTCTATCCTTTTCACAATTTTTAATTAGGTTCCTCAACGATTTTTTTCCTTTTAATTACTTCAGTAAAATTATATTTATTTTTTTAATAGTTTACTCTCTACTAAATGTTGTTGAGAAAAATTAGTAACTGTTTGAGTTTATCATGTGAATTTACAACAAAATTGTCGCAGAGTTAAATCTAGAAAAACTTGTAAAAAATATTTTGATTAACTCGAACCCAAAAAATGAATATACTAATTAAAAAAATTCATTTAAAATTCTAGGCTCAGATCACATGGAGATGTGAATATAGACATAAAAACATGAAAAATACTTATCATTAAAATATTATTTTAATCCTTAATTTTTTTTAATGATGTCAATTACTTATCATTAAAAATATAGACTTAAAAATATGAAAATGGTTATCAATAAAAATGAATAATAAATAAATAATCAAAGATTTTTAAAAATTCATGAATTTAATGGCATTAACTTAAATACTTACATACTTACAAATCCAAAGATTCAGTTAAAATAAATTAATTGAGAAACATAGTTAAAAAACAAAAAATAATTCAACAAGTGTGTGGGGATGTCTCAATAATTTAACCTAAACAGTTGAGAAAGGTTTATGTTTGGAGCAAGTGTGTGTTATCAATTGATGATATGAATTTGTCAATTTGAAGGACTAATATGTGGGGATGTCCCACAAATCACGTGAAGGGGCAGCTCTAATGGAAACTTTGTACAAGACAAATAATGGTCATTTACAATCTCCTCTAATCTTCTCCCAACCAATTATAATTTATCTCTCACGTGGGACTCTTGGTCCTACACTCCCCTCTCTACTTTATATTCTTTTCCTATTATTTCTTTTGTCTTCACACGGTCTCTTACATATATATATATATAATATTTATTTAATTTGCACCACTAATTCCATCATCCCATTGCATTTAATTAATACTTAGATCATATGGCAGATTCTTCTAATTCTTCTTCATCTTCAACTTCAACTTCATCTTCATCTTCTTCTCCAGCTTCTTACATTCATATGGTATATATATTTTTTCTTATATTAATTTGATGACCTTCATGGTGACTTATGTATATATGTATGATTGGTTTAGTTAAGACCATATATGTTAGTATATATATATATATATATATATGTATATGATATGGTGTTGACAAGTTTTGTATAAAATATATATAGGTGCAGCATCTGATCGAGAAGTGTTTGATCTTTCACATGACAAAGGAAGAATGCATGGAAGCTCTCTCTAAACATGCAAATATTAATCCTATTATAACATCCACTGGTATGATATATCTTTACCCTTTATAAAAGACCTTTAACCAAAGAGCATGCACACATGCAAGATCACACTTTTCTCTCGCGTGCACAACTCGTGACATGTATATGCGATTTGATCATCAACCTATATTTGAAATGATACCTAGTCATATATACATGTACAAGTATCATACTAGCTAGCTTTCTGATTTATAAACCCTATTTTAGTTTATGAATTTAATTAATTAATCAATTGGAATTGTATTAAGTTTCTATATGACTCACTTTGAAATATAAAAGACAGATCGACCATTTGGAAGATATAGCCAGTCTTTTGAATCTTTAATTTCCTATCCGGCTCTTGTTGGTAAAGTTGATTTTTCATATGAAATATTAGAGCCAAGGTTTTGATTCGAAAATCATTATTAATTTGAGTGATAATTTGTTTCATCGAACTTAAAATTTTCAATATTTTTCTCCAAATTCAAAGGAATTTTACTCCAAGACATTAAATTAGAATCATTTGACGGATTAAATAAGTTTAAGATTTTAAAAGAACTATAATGTTACCCAATACATACACACAGTTTTTTTCAAATGAAATTCTAAACGTCAAGTTACTTGCATGTTGTATTAAATTAATGAAATATACAGTGAATTCAAAATCCTTATGGCTTTGATATAAAGATCGAAATTTATCACATGTATCATACAGAAATTATATATATTGAATATTATATTTCTTTTCTTGTATTGGTTTTATATGACATTAAGAAGCATTAAGACTTGTGATTTTTTTTATGTTTCAAATTATAAATTGATAATGGGATGACGATTTACAGAACAATTTATTTCTTATATAAAACCGTTTTGTGGATACCTAGTTTTAAACTAGAATGTGATAAGAAAATCTTTCGATCCTTAACCTTAAGAAAAGTACTTACGTGGGCAATTCAATTATGGTCGAAATGCTAGCTTACATTACTACCTTAGATCATAACTCATTTATTTAATTTATTTGTGTGGATATGGAAAAAGAAGACAATAGAAGTAAGATATAGCTAATGTCTACCTTAATTCATTAATTACTTTAAGTTTTTTTTTTTTTTTAAAAAAAGAATTTTCCAACTTTCAATGTTTCCACTTTTGCATCCAAAACAAAACATGAATGCAGATGGCTGCTTCATATATGAGAAATAAACCTTCCACGAACCAACCAAAACACAGGCATGCACGTGCACATGTTGAGACCATACAATGATACAATGATTTTATATAACGTGTGATAAGTGCATCAATGAAAAAAAAAAACAGTGTGGAATGAGCTAGAGAAGGAAAACAAAGAATTCTTTGAACCTTACATGAAGTCGAAGGCTAAAGACGAAAGAATAATGTCTGAGGAGGAGACAACTCAAATAATACAGAAGATGATCTCAGACTCAGATTCCTCTAAAGATTGAAAACGACATGACCTTAGTGTGTTGCTATAATTATGAAGTGTATTGAATCGTGTTCGTTAACTATTCCTGCAAGGTCCCATGCAACAACACTCATAGGCACTCCCCACTCTATATGCTATCTCTAGTCATCTGTTCCCTATCGTATGATCACTGTACCATTAAGTACATGTTGTCTCTTGTCTCATGAATTCCTATGTTACAATTATAGTAGTTATTACCTATGTTATCTTCAATTCCTATGGCTAGGTTATCCTGATCTACTGTCAAATAACACCATGCCAAGTCAACTGTGTAATTTTATAGCATGTTTACAGTATTATTATTATGTAAGAATGGATGGTCTTATATATGTGTGGGATTTAAACCACACGTGTTCTTATTGTTTGTGCTTGTGAGATATATAGCTCGGTTTTATCTAAGAACATGAATATGAATTAGAAAAATATTTGATAGATATTAATTATAAAAATATAAAGAGAAAAAAATACGTATGTATATAAAATATGAAGAGAAATAAATACGTATATATTTTATGAGTGAATTGGCTAATTGTTTATAGTTATTAGCATAGTAAAATTATATGAATTAATTCATTTAAATTTAAATAAAAATTCTCAAGGTACATTCTTATTTTTATATCAATTTAGATCTCAACTTGATCTTAACTATTTAGTTATGTCATGATTCGTTAATTATTATTTTCTTCTGATCCCATTTAATATTTGTGTTTGTCATATTTTATATATAAACATGTTATTGATAGATGTATTCGTGTCCCTCGATCTCACATCTCTGTACATACTAACACTCATTTCTTCACTTTCTTCTTCTTGTTTTTTTTCTAAAGCACTTATTTCATTTTATTTATTTCCTCTAGATCATGTTAAGCAAAATATTAGAATGTGTTCGACATAACTACAAAAGTTAAATTATTTTATTAATTATTTACACATATAATTGATTATAATTAGAATTGAGTTTTACATGGATAAGTTTATTAAAAATTAATTTTTAAATAATTAATTTCATCTAGAAATAATGAAAAAAAATCAACTTTTACATAGTAAATTTTAATTTCTCTCAATATTTTTTAATCATAATTTGAGGACTAAAAATATTATTACATAATTAATGGACTTGTTTTACGAGTTACAAAGAAAAATTCAAACTCATACGAATCACGTGTTGAGAAGGGGAATTGAACTCTATGAAATTGAATTTTGTTTCTCAGTAACTCAGTGATGGAGGGGTGAGTTATTAAGTGATTGGTCATAAGTTCAAATCATACTATGAAATCTGTAATTCGGATTGAAAGGTTCCTATGTAAATGAATAGTTTAAAATGTAATTTAGACTTTAAATAATATTTAATATGAGTATTTCTTGAACTTAGATTATAAAATATATATTTTTTATATATTTAGTGTGATAATAATTTTTACATAAATTTATTAATGAAATATTAACCCTTTCCCATTTAAAATCTAACTCAGCCCGCTGAAGAAATGTCATTTAAAAAAAAAATAAGTTGTCTAACTTATCTCAAATGAAAATAGAGTTAAATAATTCCATCAAAGATCATTAGTGCAATAAATACGTGTAACTAGATTAGCCAACCAATAAAAAAATTTGGATAAAAAAATCAATATATTTTCAAGAGAAAAAAGTTGTTTTCAAAGTTCTAATTGTTCGTAGAATTTACCTTAAATTGTGATATAGATACTTAGTCTTTGTTATATGGTAGTTTTCTTATACTGTGAACCCTAAAGAGAGCCAACAAGGACGTGACATAGTGGGTCAATGGTTGAAGAACAAATTTGTCTTCAGCCATAATAGTGTCGATGAAGTGACGATGAAAATTAGTATTCAACAGTGACCATGAACAATGGCGATGAGTGATTGCACAAATAATTGTGATCGTGATGATGAACAGAAGCATTGGAGACGAATTGATAAATTACGAATTGATTCTTAGAAAAATTGTATCATTGAGATCACGTAGATGTTATGCCAAGAATCAATTCTTTTACAAAAAAATCCACGAAAATACACTAAGAACTATATAATTTACGATAAAAATAGTTGATTCTTCATAAATTATTTTAAATTTAATCAAAATGCGATAAAATTTCTTAAATCTTGTATAAACTTTACAATAAAAAAATTGTCGTTAAATTCTGATGTGTTTGTTCAGTAAAAAATTCTAATTGAGATTTAAATATGTGACTAACTCTTACTTCTTCACTTTTTTATTTTTTTAGAAAAGCACTACATTTTATTTCTCTTCTTCTATTAAATATTTTTCTCCTCTCATCATTAAGCAGTGTGTGTTAAGCGGATTAGAACATGTTTTGCATACTTAAAATACTTTTTATATAAAAAAATATATATGCATAAATATGAAAGAGAAAAAAAATGTTGAAATAGTTTTGATAGCTGGAGAATAATGTGTTCTAGAGAAAAATAAAATAGCTGTGAAACAATTCAGATGCTTCCAAATTTCAGATGCAAAATAATCACTCTATTTTTCCTTAGATAACACAGTTTATTTTGTACATAACCTTTTCACTCTCAAACGTGAGGTAAATTGTGTAGAAATTAGAAGAAAAAAAAAAGAAAAGAAAAAAAGAAGGTAAAACATGTTAACCACTCGCAATGTAGATATTGTCATCATATTATAATTATCACATATGAAAAATATTATTGACTTTCATTTATAATAACTATTTTAAAAAAATATATATGTAAATCATTTTTAATCAGTCAAAAATAAATATAAAAAATTATACTAATAATATGTAAAAATTATACAAATCATTCTTATTATAATGTACTAGTTCATCAATCATTCATTCATTCCACCGTAGGTAAGCCGCACAGTCAAATTAGAATATTCAAACATGTTTTTAATATATATAATTATGATTATTAAATTAACAAAAAATTATAAGATTTTGAGTTTTGTGGAACTTTAAACTAAAAATTTAATTGTTATAAGTTATCAATATAAAATTTAAACCTTTAGTCAATCACCATTTATAGGTTTTGTAACTTATAAAATAGTTAAATAAGAGTCAAAATTTTTCAAAAGATGTTATATTTTGCTATTAGTTTGTACTATAGATATTCTTGGCATTATCAATATGTAGCAATTAGGAATTGATAAAAAATATGATTGAGGTGGTTAGGTAGGTGTTACGTGAAGAATTGATTGTTTTATAAAAATTCATCTAAAATGAATTTTAAGGAAAAAAGAAACAAAAACAATGTGTGAAATTAGTAGATTTCATCGTTAAAATAAAATACGACAAAGGGTTCTTAAATTTATATAAACTTTGCAATAAAAATAAATTGTTATTAAATTCTATTATGGTTAATCAGTAAAAGAAGTCTTATTTAGATTTTAATATGTTTTTGGTCTAAAAAATACACTATTTTTTATTTATTATTTTGGCCTTTCTAAAATCATTTCTTTTAAATGGTCTTTTTAGTTGGCTAAATTAAGTCTGTTACTATTATAATTTAAATTTTTTAACCATTACAATAGTTATTATACATTTTTTAATAATTATAACAAATAAGAGTTTGAAAGTAAAATTATGTGTCACTATTTTCTAACAATTAGTAAATTTTATGTGGATCCTATTAAATAAGAATTGGGATTCAAATTATTTAGTGGCTCTAACTTATACAATAAAAAAAATGTATTTCAACATAATAATGATGAAAAGAAATCATGGCAAAGAAATTATTATATAAGAAAGAATATGATTCTCACCTTATCAAACAAAAAATTATGAACTTGTTGACTTAGATAAGAAAATTTCTAAAAATTATACCTAATTTAATTTATGATTAGTTAACAACTTAAAATTAAAATTAATTTATACTACGAGAATATAGACATTAAATTAAAGAGCAAAATCATATTTTCAGACCCATTCATATATTTCTCCATTTGTTTTCTCTTATATGATTCTCTGTAATGTAGAAATGGTAGGAAAGGAAATGCTAAGAAAGGAAATAGAATGCGATTTCAAAATTTTCTGTCAACACAAAAAATAATGATTAAAATTTATCGATTGGAAAAATAAAAAAGAGTATACATTTGATATGCATTGGTGTATGTCTATTGTCATTTTCTGTTTCATTGGCTTTCTTTTAACCATGCGAATTGCATAAATGTTACGATAGAAAACCATTAATAATATTGATTATGTAGGGCTTTGAACCACGCACTTCTCACTATGGAAAGCCACGACCATTTTTTACCATCTTTTGTAGGTAAAAGGATAAACCATTACTATTCTTGTTCCTGCTACACCATCTTTGAGGTTGCACTATCTCTTTTTGACATACAGGGTACATTTCCTGTTTCATAAATGTCAATCACTAAAGTCGTCAACTTTTAAGGTTTGCATGGACTTATGATGTTTCGGAGATATATGGAGAAGCTGGTTATGATGTTTCTTCAGGTCCTAGTTATGCTTCGTCTATGCATGGCCCAAAAGGCACATGGACACTTGAATTTACGACCCTGTGTGAAACTTACACTTGCTTAGTGATCGAACTTGCCATTATTTACAATATATTGTTTAGAAAGAAAACCTTAAATTCTAGCTAAAATGTTTGGAACTCTTCGAAACATCATGTACAGATCATTACCATTGTTGGAGCTGATCATGAAACCTCAAATGTCGAGACTATGGAACTCTTTTTCCATCTGCTAGGGAGTTTACTCAGAATTTCGGGATCTATGGAAACTAGACACCATATATGCTAAAGCCTGTGAATGCAATTTTAATTAACACACTTCCCACCTCAGTTTACCTAAAATCTCATTGAAAAAGCCAATTCTTATTTCTGGACCGATTATACATAAATGAATGACCAACATTTTTATGAAAAGCCAACTGTCTGATTGTTTTTTAATTTGATGTAACTGATGAATGGAAAATGCAGGTCTGTGTATCAAAAACAAATGAGTGACGCACATAGAAATGAACTTAACTTGACGCACATAGCCATGCAGGATACCATCTCCCTCAAACTCTGGGACTTGCCCATTGGATATTCAGCATATGTCTAGTCTTAGCTGATGCCATGGATGTTCGTTATATGAGGATCTAACTTATTTAATTAACAACAAACACTATTGAAAGCCTTGAGGCATATATAAACAAGTTGAAACAGAAATAACCGAGTTTTTTTCTTTTGTGTGCGTGTATTGTTAGTATCAAGGTTTGAAACTAAGACCACGAGAAAATTACCCAAACCTTTAACCACTAGACCGACCATAGTAGGTTTTAGAAATTATACTAAGCTAAAGCACAAGCAACAAGATACATAGACACCCAAAAACTAATACATCACTGTGAACCGAGTTTAAGGTGGGATCATAGATCAGTATCAAACTCAAACATATCAAAGATAAAGTTGTGAGGCCATAATTTTTCGTGCCTGTGACTCCTTCCCACACCTGTCAGTTCAACCATCAATTACCACCCACTTGCCTCTTCCAGGAGTCTTCCACAATCAGTTCATCAACTCCCCAATCCTCATAGCTGGAGAATTTCACCAAAAATGTTAACAGTCAGTATGACATAAAGGAAGGAAGAAACCTCAAGCCCCCAAGTGCAAAAAGAATAGAAGTCCCTAACTTGTATAAGGGACAGTATTTACCTTCCATCAGGCAAGTAACGCCGAATTGTAAAGGGTATCTTCCGCTCTCGCAGCTCCTTCATGGCAATCTGACAAGTTGGGAGAACAAGATATCAACAAACAATCAAAATTATAGAAGAGATAGGAAATAAAACTTAGGATAATAGGAATTAAAAGAAGTTCAACATGACACATAGGTAAACAAACTCGGGATGCAAGCCATAATAACACTGGTAATATTGGACATGGTTCTTGTCAGCATACAAAAACCAGATTATAAACACCTTTATCCTACAGTGGTGTGCACAGTGCATTATTCAGGAAACCAAAGAACTTGAGAATCAAATAACACCAAACAATAACAAATCACTTTGTCAATTCCAAAATAAATATATGACCAGGTTCAATATTGAAAGACTGCAGCAATTTGTAGAACTTATCAGTTGAGCTCAATAACAGTGACAGCCTTATCTTACACAAAAAATGTTTAACATGACATTGTTGGATAACTAAAATGACAGAATTCCATCTTTTATTCATGGATTTGGCTGCATATCTATACAATTGAAGAGTCATAAACCAAATTTCAAACCACACAAGCCTTACATCAGTAGTGTGCATGCCGACCCATGGCACACCATTCAATTAAGGAGTCAGTAAATCATTAAAGTGGTGAAGTGAAAGGTTCTTAATGAAATATTTTCGTTTTCTAGATTTACTGTTATAAATTATGTATATTGCTTCCTATACTTTGCAACACTGTCAACCTACTATCCACTATCCTGTTATAAACATTTTCCGAGTTATTGTTCAGTGCCACTAGTCGAGATTAACTGCTTAGATAGCATCATATATTTGGAATTTCATAACTGGCATAATATGTTTGGGAATGAAATACTCATAATGAGCTCAATTACAGTAACATTACAAGAAATTAAGTATCAATTTACAAAGAGAACAAACAAAAGGTTCCATTACCTCGAGTGGGTCCGTCTCCCCCTCCAACTCAACCATGACAGGCGCATTCATACTGCTCAGCACAAAAGGGAACATGTTACAAATAATCAAACTAAGCAGAATATCATGCTCAAGTTCACAAAGTTCCAAACAAAACCTGATTTGTAGAGCTCGGGTACCCAAAATCCTAGCACGCTCATACTTAGTCATATACTTAGATGTCTTCCGAGCCCTCTCTACCGGTTGTTCCTCTTCCTTTTCTTCAGTTTCAAGAGGGTCTACATTTACATCTTCATTTTTGTTGTTATCCACATCCTCCTCTGCACCTTCCTGCCATAAATCAATCCAAAAATAATTCCATTATTACATTCATAGCTAAGTTCTATAGCAAGCATTTGTGCAAATAAAAAGAAAACACACAACAGAAAGATTTTTGTACCTCAATCTCGGGCTCCGGTGGCTCCTCCTCATACCTGCATCACCATCCTTCATTACATGAGGATTCATTCAATGGAAATAGATAGATGATAAAACACATGGCTCTAACCCTAGCAATTGAAGGCACCGTGAAGCATAATTGTTAATGGACGTTTGAAATAAAAAGGGAAAAAAAAAACATGATCAAACCCAGTAGAGGAACATTTGAAAAGTTTTTACTTTGCTTTAATATTCACATACAGAATAAAGTACAAAAATTTCTCAGAAGACCCTCGTCATGATTTCCAGTTAGGGTTTTCAATAAGTAAATTGAATTGGGGAAAACCCTAAATTATGTATGAGTGCGTGGGTGTGTGTGTGAAACAGAGAGAGTGAGAGAGAGAAGAAGATAACCCCATGTCCATGTCATCATAGTCGTCGTCGGCCATCGCGAATCGCCGGAGAGTGAAAGTTCGAAGCGAGAGAAACTCAGAAACCCTAATAGGAAATCAGAATTCGAGAGACAGAGACGCAAATTTAAATTCAGAGGCTCCTTTGTTTCTCGGAATTTTCTATATTTGTTGAATATTTTTTTCTGGAAATTTTGAATATAGAAAAACGTGTTACACATTATTTTAATATTTTGTAAAATATATTTTGAATTTAAAATAAAATTTAATATAAAATAATTATAGTAGAATAAAAAATAATTTCTTATATTTTTGTCTATTACCCGTAAATAAATATTATCACCTTTATATTTGTAGAAATAAATAAATATAACTTAAACCAAAATATTTCAGAAGATTTTTTGTTTGGACATGCAACATTTTTATATTAAAAATTGAAAATATTGAAAAGAAAATTGATTTCACTACAATTTTAACCTATTTTAGTTGTGTGTATTTAATTTAGCCTTCCGGATTTTAATTCACTCTAATTAAGACTTTTAAATAATATAATTGCTTGATTTTGGTGGTTTTTTTTTCTATTATTGTTAAATATTTTAATGAATTTTATTGATACGACGTTAGATAAAGATGCAACAGTCAATGTATTAAGTGTGTTTTTATTTTTAAAAAATGTTTTTTATTTGAATATACTATTTTTTAAAAGAATAAAAAGATTTTTTTTTACTCTTTTTTTAAGCACCTTGAGATTAATTTTTTAAATAATATTCTGTGAAGAATTATTTTCTGAAAAAATTGACCAGACTAAATTTAATTTTTTCTTATAACTTAATACATTGGATAATAATTTTGAAAAAGAAAATCACTTTTTTAAAGTGACGATGTAAATAAAGCACGTCAAGAATATATTTTTTATCAATTTAAGATAATATATTCCATAAGAAGTTGAAACAAAACTCGAGTAATATTTAAATATAATTCTTACTAACTCACAGGGCTCATAAATAATTTTTAAACATTACTCGAGTTTAGGGTGTAATTAACTTGACCATAGATGAACATTGTGGATTGAATATGTTGTTAAAATGGTTGAAATTGTTTTTGTGACGAAATACGTTATGAAAAATTTAGAAAAAAATTCATACATTGTAAAACATTTTATTTAACTGATTATCATTCATCGTAAATTTATTAACTTTAATAATAAAATCTCTATAAATGTGAGCAAAGTAATTGCTTAAAATGTAAATAGAAAGAAACTTATTGGGCCTGAAAAATATCTTAACACAAAGACCCTGAAAAATTGAAAACTCAAACATTACAAAGTGACATGCACTTATTCAAACCCATGAAATATTGAATGTCAAGAAAAAAAAAATAGTACAAATAATATTTTAGGCTCTGAAATTTATATTTTTATTTTCAATTTTCTTCCCTCTATAAAATTAGAATAACTATTTCTTTATTTTTATTCAATTTTAAAAATATTTTCATAAGAATATTTTCAAAAGAAACATCCACACCCTCTATTTTCTATGAATTGCTCGAAATACATAACAATTCATTTGTTATGCGAATTTGAATTATCATCTTATTATATAAAGGATGTAAGGGTTTTAATTTCTTCGTTCTTTCTCGCTCTTCAATTATTAATATTTATTTTTATTCAATATTAAAAATTTAATTTTTAAATAAATATTTAAAAATGAAACACTACCATCACAGAACTGTTGTAGCATAACCATTAAACACACCAACACTACAAATTTATTATTAGATAGGGGAATGAGAGTCTTAAACATGATGAGTTCTCCATCCTATTCTTAATAAGGTTCCATTACAGTTCATATCTGATGTTCAGATACTTCATAATTTAGAAATACTTCATGGATTCACCTTAGGTAACCATCCAGCAATAACATATTCCTCTGCAGCCTTTGTTTTCTCAAATGATTCCCGGGCGAACAGCACCTGTAACACAATAAATTCTCCATCAACCAACTAAATAATTTACAGCTATACTATGCAGCCAGCAATCTTTTTCATTATCATTTGCAAAAGATTTCAGTTGTAGAAATTAAATTAAGCTAACTAAACACCAAAAATGAGTGTGATCATACACACAGCATTGGCGAAAAATGGACTGGATCAACTAGTTTGACATCAAAATTGGAGCTTCAATTCAACCAAATGGTTATCTAACTAGTCATAAGATATGTGCAGCAGCAGTATATGAATTTAGACAAAAGTGCACTTCAAATTTTAGATACAGGTTAGAATCACGAAAGGGTCATTAGAAACTAATCTTTCGACAACAACTACTTCATGACAGTTCTCAAGCAGACCCTCAATTTGAACTATTTAAGATTTTTTGCTAATTAATTTTGTTTCTTGAATGATTGGTGGCATCAAATTGATACTATAATTAAATTGTTGTCTTTATGTGACAATAGTTTAGTTTGAATAACAAGAAATATTTGGACTATTTTGATGTAAAAAATAATCATTCAATAATTAAATTGATGTTCCAAATACTATATTGAGAAGAAAATTAGCAATTTACTTTACTTGATGCATGATCAATGCACAAGAGAAAAATAGATTGCCTTTTATACACTGTAGGACTAGCTCAGTATTTATGTACATGGAAACCCTTTCAGCTTCAAATCACTATGCACAATCAGGAATAGACTTGTTTATAGGTAAACAAGTAAATTATTTTCTTAAACCAAAGACCAGTCTTTTGGAATTGCGTTTACTTCTTTACTTACAGACAAGACATATAAAAGCAGTATATACTAATTAATTGGTAATAGCAGTCATTTTGAAGGAATTTTAAGCGGATTAGCACACAAGTTTGACCATAGAAACCCTTATCATCAAATACCAATCAAAGTCACATTTCAATGGCAATGTAAATGACACAACTAAACAGTTCCAAGAGAGTACCATGCATCCTAGAAAACAAGTGTATCATACCTTGATGTAGTTATGGACATGAGTCAAACTTTCAGGAATACTCCAGCTCTTGAAGTGACCAAGTGCTACAACTAGATGGTACAGCTTTGGTGCCAAACTCAGATCAACAGCAGTGACTTTCTCCCCAGCAACAAATGGACCCTAACCATGCCTCAACTTATTAGCATCCAAATTTCCCATTAAGTAAAGATAAATAATTAATGAACAAACAAAAAATTATTTATCATAAATTCACATATATACATGGGCCTTAAGATGTTCTTCCAAAGCACTCAATTCAGCAAGCAACGCTTGTTCTGTTCCATCACTCGAATCCTTGCTCTTCAGAAAAGAGACAAAAGACCCAAATATCTTTGATCCCCTGCAAGTGTAACCATTTTGTGTAAAGTCAAATTCATGCATAAGAAAACTGTCAGTTCAAATAATAATATCTTCTAAAAAGTTAGAGCACAGCAAAAGCTAAGTGCCCTTTTTTTCTCACATAACTCCAAACCACAGTCCACCCCACACCTACCCCCAAAATTAGAACTTGGGCAAAAATTTCTTGAAAACCATTTCTCAAAGATGAATAGAGGGATATGACCAACAAGAGTCACAAAATTTTGACTTTTGAATGTTTGTTTCACAGAAAGAACCAAACATCAACATCAGTTCAATTTCACATCAAAACATAGAACAAAGTGAAACAAAGTCAACAACAGAAAAGAAACATGATCAAATATTCCCAGATAGAAAAACCTGAACTTTTTGAAATGAGGATAAGAAAGGGTGAAAGAGAAACATACACAGAGGCAAATTCAGGAGGAGTGACGAGAGAGGGTTCTGGGTACTTTTCCTCAAGTATACCCACAATTACATCAGAATCAGACACCCATTTTCCATCAAACTGAACAACTGGCACCTTCCCTTCAGGATTCACACCCAAAAACCTACCAAAAATACAAAATTGATATCACACCGAAAAAGACAACAAAAAATGGCACATTTAAAAACTCAACAATACACACCATTCAGGTTTGTTACTGAGATCTATGAGATGGAGTTTGTAAGAGATTTTCTTCTCCTCCAAAGTTAACAGTACCCTTTGAGAAAATGGACCTAAAAACAAAATCAAATCAAACCCAAAATCAATACTCAAATAATTAAAACCCACATAGAGAGAGAGAGAGAGACAGATAGAGAAACATACAGTCTCCAAGAACATTGGGAGCACCGACAGCAGCCTTAACAGCAACCTCAAGAGCCATTTCCGATGAATGATAAAACGAAACTGAGACACACAAAAACAGAGAACAACGTACAAGGTAGGTAGCAACGAGTTCTGTGTTTCTGATCTGCTTGTTCCCACTTTTATTACAAAATTTTGCACCATTGCATGTTATTTTCCAACATAATAATCATTTATGTTTATAATTACAAATTATTATCTTCCACTTGTTTTTCTTTGATATTTTTATTAAATAGTAGAACTTTTAAAAAAAAAAATTGAGAGATTACTATTATAAGAGTTATGTTTTTGTAATAATAAGAATAAAAAATAATTTTAGTAATATTTATTATTATTTATACAAAGTTGACTGGCATTATTTGTTTTATTTATTTTGGCTGAGGTAAAGACCGGATCAAATTATTAAATTATATATTATTTTATTTTATCTTATCTTATATTTGTTAATTTATATATAAATAAATATATAATCTAATATTATATTCTTGCGGTTAGCCTCGTGTTAATTAAGAAAAAAAATGTAAGAAAGAATTAAAAAACACAAAATTAACGTAGATGATTATGGCGCACGTTTTTTTTACGGATATCTTTAAATATACTTTTGATACCTATTTCCCTGTCTTTTTCTAGGTGTAAGGGACCACTTGATGGAGTCTCGAAAGTTCCCTTTTTTTTTTTCTTTTTTTTTCATGAATAAAAGTTTTGTATCTTTGATTTTTTATCAAACCATACTTTGATTAGAATATATTAAGTGCATTAAATAAGAAAAAGTTGTTTCTTTTTGTTCCATAATGCTATTGTCTTATACAATTCAATCATTTTTCATAAAGTAGTGTTTTCTCTCTGATTTCATGTTTTGGCATGAAATTACGGTAACAAAATTTGAAATAAAGCTCTTTCGTTAAGTGCTTTCACTTTCAAGGATTAGAACTATCTAATAGATTTTCTTTACATGTACATGTCTAAAATTAAACCCTTAATTGCAAAATAAAAATTAAGTTAATTTCTAATTTTAATTAAAAAAATAGTATAGATAACACCTGTAAAATTGTTCGTGAGTATTGTTTTTATTGTGATTGCCCAGGAAAAATGCTTTAATTTCTCATCTGTACTCCATATGTCTCTCTCTGGGATCACCACACAAGTTAATGTCCACGTAGCAATGAATTTGTGTGGAGTACTTAAAGAACACCATTAATGATGTTGTTCAATTCATCCCAAGTCCCAACAAACACGATGAATATGACCATAAATTTGGCCACATACACTATATTGGTCACATCTGCATTTATCACATTGATAAAATCAATAATACTGTTTAATTTATAAAAGAGAGTAAAATAAAGAAACTTAAAAATTTAATTAAGTACAAAAAAAAAACTCTACTCTAAAGATTAATTATTGGAAAAATTAATATTATATTTATAATTCTAAAAAAGTTTATCGAGAAAAATCATAAATATAATTACATCTTTAATAAGAATTTAAACTTCACCATGATGCAGGATACTAACTCATTCCACCCTAATGATGTAGAATTCAAGTAAATATATTGAAAAAAAGGTGAAAGTTAGAGGCATGGAAAAGTATTGAAAATGGAGGGACTTGATTGAGAGCGTAGAAAATGAGTCAAATGATAGAAAAATGTTCATTGAAATGTCGCCAATTTTCTATACTTATATTTCTCCATGCATTCCTCTTCTGAATAATATTTACTCTTTTTTTTTTGTTAAATTATTAGTGTCTTTAATTAATAATAAGTAGAAACGTCATAAATGATTTTATCATAATTCCATAAATTAGTGTTTATTTTGAAAGTATTACATAATATATAACCTTTATAGATTCTACGCACGAGAAGAGAAGACTAACGTGACATGATATTGTTAACTGTGGCGCCTTGTAATACGCAAATACGTGATGCCTTTTCTCTAAATAGCCACTTACAATTATTTTTTTAATTTGACCCATCATGGTCTTGTTGCCTAGAGTGTCTAATCCCATACAACACTGTCTTTTGGGTATTAAAGTCATCTTATGGGTTGATAATTTCAGTAAAATAAAGTCGTGAATGAGTGCAGTGATTTCACCAAAATTGACCCATTTAAGATTTTTTCTGAAAAAAAAAAACACACTAAACACATGAATGTTTTCATCCTTTTTGGGCAAAGGAGGTGCAGCTGGAAAGTGACTTCCTTTCTTTTTCCTATGGTTGGACGGTTAACACTTAAAATTGCACTAAAGCAGATCATAATAAAGTGATGACCCACACATTGCACTCAATATTCTACAACTTTGTTCTGAAACCGATATGGGCCCGAGTCCAACTTTTGATAATCCAAAAATGTTAATTTAAGCCCATTGGTCAGGCCCAATAAGCATTGTCGAATCCGATAAAAATCTAAACCCTGTATCTGTGACTATGGTTGCGTTCATAATCATCATCGTCTTCATCTTCATCTTAAACGATAAACCCTTTCAACTATATTCACCACCATGCCTTCTCTAACGTTAACAGCGGAAGTAGCATCCAACTTCTTCGGCCTCGCTTATCGAAACCCTAAATCCTTCACTCTTTCACTTCACACCACTCTTCTTCCTCTTCTACGCAGAACAACCTTCCATTCCCAATCGCTAACACACTCTCTCTCCGCAACATTCCCTCTCACACCTGCTCGCCGCTTCACCGTCGCCGCCACCACCACCGCGCCACCTCAATCCGAGGACTCCGACGTCTCCACCGTCATCCCTCCCGATAATCGCATTCCGGCCACCATCATCACCGGCTTTCTCGGCTCCGGCAAGGTACCTAACCTATTTCCGTCATTTTCTTATTCAACGAATATTCGCAGCGTCTGAATTGGATTTAACGTTGAATTATGTAATTAAGTTGTTAATTAACTGTGTAGACGACACTGCTGAATCATATTCTGACCGCGGAACATGGAAAGAAAATTGCGGTTATTGAGAATGAGGTATGTATCTGTGTAGTGGAGTGGAATTTGCGCAATTATACGTTGGTTATTTGAATTTGAATTTGAATTTGGTTAGTGTGTTTGCTTTGTGCTTACTCTATGCATTGTTTGTAGTTTGGTGAAATTGATATAGATGGTTCTTTGGTTGCGGCCAAAGCGGCTGGTGCTGAAGATATTATGATGTTGAACAATGGATGCCTTTGCTGCACTGTTAGGGGTGATCTTGTCCGAATGATTTCCGAGCTAGTTGCTAAGAAGAAAGGAAAATTTGACCATATTGTTATAGAGACTACAGGTAACTGAGTAACTTCATGTTTTTAATTGCGTGCGCGTGTGTGTGTTCATTGAATTGAAGTTTTGAACTGGTAGAGTTTATTCTTAATGATCATATAGATGTCATGGAGCGGTTTATTAGTTATTAATTAATTATGGTTGTACTTAGTGTGACGTGTGTTGCTGTTTGTAATTTCATAGGTTTGGCGAATCCTGCACCAATCATCCAGACCTTTTATGCAGAGGAAAATATTTTTAATGAAGTGAAATTAGATGGTGTTGTTACTCTGGTTGATGCCAAGCATGCTGGTTTTCATCTTGACGAGGTTAAGCCAGAAGGTGTTGTCAATGAGGCAGTGGAACAGATTGCGTATGCGGATCGTATAATTGTAAATAAGGTATTGTTGACCAATTTATTCTTATTGCAGAATGGATTTAGTTCTGTGTTAGTGAAACGTTTTGATTATTTAGAAAAGTGCCTATCAATTTTTATTTTGTTTTATCTAAGTATGGTCGACCTTGTCTTTCGGTGCATTCTATTTAGAATTTTTCTTTAATTTGTACTGCATTCCAGTTTAGGAAAAGAAATGAATGCTCTCTTTATGTCTGAAATAGTAGGCTGATGTTTTTATCTATCTTGCACCAGACTGACCTTGTTGGTGAATCAGATATTGCTTCTTTGGTTCAGCGGATAAAGGTTGGTGTCTTTCTCCTTCAATTGTATCTAAGAGTGTAGTTTTTATTTTAATTTTATTTCATTAATTTTGAGCCACAATTGAACATGGCTGCGTTTTTAATTCAGAAAATAAACGGCTTGGCCAACTTAAAGCGGACAGAGTATGGAAAAGTTAACTTGGATTATGTTCTTGGCATTGGGGGCTTTGATTTGGAGAGGTAGCCCTTTGTTCTTGTTTCCTATTTCCTGAATCTGAATTGTTTAAGGAAATCTGATTTTGGGCTTATTATCATTATCTTTCTGCTTCATTATTATCATTATCTTTCTGTTGCTCAAACCTTCATATATAATTTGTGTGTTTTCTTGATCTTTTACAAGGATTGAGAATGCCATTAATGATGAAGGTGCAAAAGAAGATCATCACCATAGCCATGACCACGAGCATGAGCACCATGACCATGATCATCACCACCATGACCATGATCACTCACATGACCACAAGCATGGTACGCATTAATTTGTCTTGAGTTGGCTGTGTACATGCCATTTTGTTCTTGTTTGTAGCACAAGTCACAATGCACTGGTGCCGCGTCTTATGAGTATCACTGGAGTTTAACTTATTTTTATTTCCTTTCACATTTTATTTGGATGCTTCTATATATATATATATATATATATATCATTATTTTCTGTAATTTTAGCATTTGGATGTCGATCTGTTCTTACCTAGGTGCTTCTCAAATCATAAGGACATAGCTTGTAGAATAATGTTATTTTTACTCTGTAGTTTGTAATAAAATTTATCTTATTTTGTGTAGAACACCATGACCACTCTCATGATCATACTCACGATCCTGGTGTTTCATCTGTCAGCATAGTCTGTGAAGGAAGCTTAGACCTTGAGAAGGTTAGACATTGACGTCTACTTGTGCTAATTATAGCAATTTCTCTTTTACATTTAGATGCTCGAGGAAAGCCTTTTATTCCAGATGTTTATGTACATTTTATAAGTCAGCGGTGGTATTCGTTATGTACTAAAATGCTATGATTTTCAGGCTAACATGTGGCTTGGTACCTTGTTACTGGATCATAGTGAAGACATTTATAGGATGAAGGGCCTTCTGTCTGTTCAAGGAATGAATGAGAGATTTGTCTTTCAGGTAAATCTAAATTTCTTTACAGTGATGGGGTTGCCATACCGATCTTGAATGATTCCTTTAAAGTTTTCACATGCTTGCTCTTTATTGTTATTATTATTAACACCATCAATCCGGGGAACATCCCTTTTCCACACTGACTCCCTTTCTCTATTATCATATATGCTGTTCAGTTTTGTAGAATTAACCATAGCTTTTTTCTGTAACAGGGAGTTCATGACATATTTCAAGGTTCACCTGAAAGGTTGTGGGGGCCGGATGAACCAAGGATAAACAAAATTGTATTCATAGGGAAAAACTTGGATGCTCTGGAATTGGAAAAGGGATTCAAGGCCTGTTTACTGTGATACTAAGAAGTTCAATACCAGTGCTTTAATTATCCCTCTTTCGGCTAATGATATACACGCTGAAGATATGAGTGTGCCTGTATACCATGTAGAACTGGACTGATGAACCACATTAAGTGAAAAATGTTCCATTTCTGGAATACCTTCAGTCTTTCATATGGCTTCAAATGTGATTGTATTAGTCGTAACAATTTTTCTCGGTTGTTTCACATAGTCAAATAACATGAATCTTGTGCACTCTAAAAGCCTCAGTCTCACTCCATTCTGATACTAACCCATTATACAATGAAATACGAAATTCAGAGAGTTTACGGATCCAACAGAGCCAGTGTTCTTTTTGTTTAACTCCCAAGTTGTCAAGTAAATTTGCAAATTTGATGATATCTCTTGCTTGATTTGGTTAGCTTGTGTAAAACTTAAATTTGTTTAATTCAAGCTCGTAGATAATACACTTCAGATTAATAACTTTACTCAATTATAAAATTTGACTACATTACACACTTTTATTTGTGCTTTTTTTTTTTTTTTTTCAATTGTGTGCTTTTTTTTTTATTATTTAGAAAAATTGAAAACAAGCGAGTTAACAATTAGTCACTCCTATTTTATTCTATCTACACAACTAGATCTTCTTGATAATAAGGTTGTAGGTTCAATTCTCAGTATTATCATTACATACAACGAATAAAACAACAAAATATACTAAATAAAATGTGAAATGTTTTTATTATCCTTTAAATTAGGATATTTTTATTTTAAATTTAAAATATATTTTTTTATTTTTCATGTTTCTTGAAAATATTATTTTACTTTTGTATTTTTTGTGTTAAAAAAATTAATTTTATCATTAATTTAAATTTTTGATAACTTTTACGTGTAAGAAACAAGAAAATAATGTAATAATAATGAAATCACACACGTATAAAACTCTTTCATTACGTTTTAAATATATATATTGATTTCTAGAAATTGTCATTTTTTAAAATTAATATTTTAAATATAAAATTGATAACTATATTAAAAGTGATTAATTTTTAACAAAAAAAAATATTTAAAGAGTCAAAGTAATATATTTTAAAAAATAAAAAATTGAAACAAATTTTTTTAATTTTAAAGAAATAAAATAAAAAAATATTGGTCATAAAAGAAATCAGAAATTTTTAAAAAGACTAAAAATAGATGATTAAGAATTGAATAGAAGAGAAACCAAAAGCAAACCCCAGGTAGGGTTTTTATTCCCGCTACTCTCTGACTCTCACACACACTCTCTTCTCTGTTTTTCTCTTCACTGTTATCCGCAACTCTGCGAAGTGAATGTTCCGTTGAAACCAAAACCCTAACCCTAACCCTAACGATGTATCTCTACAGTTTGACACTGCAGCGTCCCACCGGCATCATATGCGCCATCAACGGCAGCTTCTCCGGCGGCAAGACGCAGGAAATCGTCGTCGCGCGCGGCAAAGTTCTCGATCTTCTTCGCCCCGACGACAACGGTCGCATCCAAACCCTACTCTCGGTTGAAATCTTCGGCGCCATCCGCTCCCTCGCTCAGTTCCGCCTCATCGGCGCTCAAAAGGACTACATCGTCGTTGGCTCCGACTCCGGTCGCATCGTAATTCTCGAATACAACAAAGAGAAAAATGTTTTCGACAAAATCCACCAAGAAACGTTTGGTAAGTCCGGTTGCCGGAGAATCGTTCCTGGTCAGTACCTCGCCATTGATCCAAAAGGTAGAGCTGTTATGATTGGAGCTTGTGAGAAGCAGAAACTTGTTTATGTGTTGAATAGAGACACTGCTGCTAGGTTAACTATTTCTTCACCCTTAGAAGCTCATAAATCTCATACTTTAGTTTACTCAATTTGTGGGGTTGATTGTGGGTTTGAGAACCCTATTTTTGCTTCTATTGAATTGGATTACTCTGAGGCTGACCTTGATTCCACTGGTCAATCTGCTTCTGAGGCTCAGAAGCATTTGACATTTTATGAGCTTGATCTTGGTCTTAACCATGTTTCTAGGAAGTGGTCTGAGCAGGTTGATAATGGTGCCAATTTGCTTGTCACTGTTCCTGGTGGTGGTGATGGCCCCAGTGGGGTGCTTGTTTGTGCTGAGAATTTTGTTATTTATAAGAATCAGGGTCATCCTGATGTTAGGGCTGTGATTCCTCGCCGTGCTGACTTGCCGGCTGAGCGTGGCGTGCTTATTGTGTCGGCTGCTATGCATAAACTGAAGGGCATGTTCTTCTTCTTGCTGCAGACTGAGTATGGGGATATTTTTAAGGTTACCTTGGAACATAATAATGAGCGTGTGTCTGAGTTGAAGATTAAGTATTTTGATACCATTCCTGTTACTGCTTCCATGTGTGTGCTCAAGTCGGGGTTCTTGTTTGCGGCATCGGAGTTTGGGAATCATGCTTTGTATCAGTTTAAGTCTATTGGTGAAGAGGATGATGTGGAGGCTTCCTCGGCTACGTTGATGGAAACTGAGGAAGGTTTTCAGCCTGTGTTTTTCCAGCCCAGGAGACTGAAGAACCTTGTTAGGATTGATCAGGTTGAGAGTTTGATGCCGATAATGGATATGAAGGTCAGTAATATCTTTGAAGAGGAAACTCCTCAGATTTTTACGCTTTGTGGGCGTGGTCCTCGGTCATCTTTGAGGATCCTGAGAACTGGTTTAGCAGTTAGTGAGATGGCTGTGTCTAAACTTCCTGGTATACCCAGTGCTGTTTGGACGGTGAAGAAGAATGTTATTGATGAGTTTGATGCATACATTGTTGTGTCATTCACAAACGCTACCCTCGTGCTTTCCATTGGTGAGACTGTTGAAGAAGTCAGTGACAGTGGGTTTTTGGACACTACTCCCTCCCTTGCTGTTTCTTTGTTAGGAGATGATTCTCTCATGCAGGTTCACCCAAATGGTATTAGGCATATTAGGGAGAATGGGCGTATTAATGAATGGAGAACTCCTGGAAAGAGGACGATTTCAAAAGTTGGCTCAAATAGACTTCAAGTGGTTATTGCTCTGAGTGGAGGGGAACTTATATATTTTGAAGTTGATGTTACTGGTCAGTTGATGGAGGTGGAGAAGCATGAAATGTCTGGAGATGTTGCTTGTTTGGACATTGCTCCAGTGCCTGAAGGCAGACAAAGATCTCGTTTTCTTGCTGTTGGCTCCTATGACAAGACCATCCGCATCTTATCACTTGATCCTGATGATTGTATGCAGGCTCTGAGTGTACAGAGTGTTTCTTCAGCACCAGAATCACTTCTCTTTCTTGAAGTTCAAGCATCTGTTGGCGGTGAGGATGGTGCAGATCATCCTGCTAGCCTTTTCTTAAATGCTGGCTTACAGAACGGTGTCTTGTTCAGAACTGTGGTTGATATGGTTACAGGTCAGCTATCTGATTCTCGTTCCCGATTCTTAGGATTGAGAGCCCCAAAGCTGTTTCCTATCATTGTAAGAGGCAAGCGTGCTATGCTTTGCTTGTCAAGTCGACCTTGGCTTGGTTATATTCACCAAGGACATTTCCTGTTAACACCCCTTTCATATGAAACCCTTGAATATGCTGCCTCATTTTCATCTGACCAATGTGTGGAAGGTGTGGTTGCTGTTGCCGGTGAGGCCTTAAGGATTTTTACCATTGAAAGATTAGGAGAAACATTTAATGAAACTGTAATTCCATTAAGGTACACACCCAGGAAATTTGTGCTGCAACCTAAACGGAAACTTCTGGTGATGATTGAGAGTGACCAGGGGGCATTAAATGCAGAAGAGCGTGAAGCTGCAAGGAAAGAGTGCTTTGAGGCGGCTCAAGCTGGGGAAAATGGTACTGGAAGTGCGGACCAGATGGAGAATGGTGGCGATGATGAAGATAAAGATGATCCGCTTACAGATGAACACTATGGTTATCCAAAAACTGAGTCAGATAAATGGGTTTCCTGCATCAGAGTTCTTGATCCAAGGACAGGAAATACAACTTGTCTTTTGGAGCTTCAGGACAATGAGGCTGCTTTCAGCATATGCACTGTAAATTTCCATGATAAGGAATATGGAACACTTTTAGCTGTTGGCACAGCAAAGGGACTGCAATTTTTACCCAAAAGGAGTGTAACTGCTGGATATATTCACATTTATAGGTTTGTAGAGGATGGAAGATCTCTTGAACTTCTTCACAAAACCCAGGTTGAAGGTGTACCTCTTTCTCTGTGTCAGTTCCAAGGAAGATTACTGGCAGGGATAGGACCTGTGCTCAGGCTTTATGATTTGGGAAAAAGACGGTTGTTAAGAAAATGTGAGAATAAGCTTTTCCCCAACACAATTGTCTCTATTCATGCATATCGTGATCGGATTTATGTTGGTGATGTCCAAGAGGTATGTTTCTGTTCTGTATTTATACCTTTTGAATATCCAGCCATTTGAGTTGAGCATTCTGCCAACCATTTTTTTGCCATGACTATTGATTTATATTGGTAGCATTTGATTGATGTCATGACATTTTTTTGTTCGTGTCCTGCAAAATGTAATGTTCTATTTTTAATGATTTGGTTTTTATCACAAAACTTTAGTAAGAACTATTCTATCTTGGAACAACTTGACTATGGCTTTTCTGTGGTGAATTTATGTTCTCTTAATTTTGCGAATAGACAACATTCTTGTTCTCAGATTCAATGTGCTGCTGCTCTAGATGTTCCAATTCACTGAGTAAAATCTTAAGCTCACTTTTCTCTTTGCCTTCTGTCCAGTCTTTCCATTACTGCAAGTATAGGCGGGACGAAAACCAACTTTACATATTTGCTGATGATTGCGTTCCAAGGTGGCTTACTGCATCCTACCACATAGATTTTGACACCATGGCAGGTGCAGATAAGTTTGGAAATATCTACTTTGTGCGGTTGCCACAGGATGTTTCAGATGAGATAGAAGAAGATCCTACTGGTGGAAGGATCAAGTGGGAACAGGGAAAGCTGAATGGAGCTCCCAATAAGGTGGAAGAAATTGTACAGTTTCACGTTGGTGATGTTGTCACATGCTTACAAAAGGCTTCTCTTATACCCGGTGGTGGAGAGTGCATTATATTTGGTACAGCTATGGGAAGTGTCGGGGCATTACATGCCTTTACTTCACGAGATGATGTTGATTTCTTTTCTCATTTGGAGATGCATATGAGGCAAGATCACCCACCTTTGTGCGGAAGAGACCACATGGCCTATAGATCTGCCTATTTTCCTGTTAAGGTATGCCTAATCAATACTACTGTGCTATTAAGTTGTTTGAATGCATTATTCGCAATCTATGCTGGAAAGAGCATCACCCCTGTTATATTTTCATTGGTATCCAATCCTGACAAGGGCCTTTTATATTGTTTCTCTAATAAAAACATTGACTTATTAAAATATTCTATTTCTTGTGTGTTTTTAGCCATAGCATTAAATTGTGACAAATTGCTGAGACACTTGCATTATTCTGTAGGATGTTATTGATGGGGATCTATGCGAGCAATTCCCAACATTGCCAATGGATTTACAGAGAAAAATTGCCGATGAACTGGATAGAACTCCGGGAGAGATACTGAAGAAACTTGAGGAAGTGCGGAATAAGATTATTTAAGAAATGATCATCGGGAAGGTATGGTTCCCTATTTCTGTTTATTTGGGTCTAACTGTTTATGGTAGAGGACTATGAAGAATAATTCACTAATATAACATGCCAATGGATAAATAAGGGGAGAATTCCTGACTTGTCCAAATTTTTTTTGGTCTGATATTTTCAAATTAGTTGCAAAACAAGAAGTAATTCTAAAGGTCATTCACCTTCTTCTCCCCTTCAGAGGTTTGTGTTTTGGGGTACCTGAGGAGAAATAGAAACCCCACATGATGTAGGTCCTGCCGTGATGATGATGATTAATTTTGAATAAATTGTTGCTGTACTGTTATTGAGAATTTCTATTTGATGAATGCTTTATACTGTGTTTTGGTGTTGCGTGCAGGTCACAGAGGAAATGTGTTTTCGTGGTGGGTCGTTTACCTGCTCAGTTAGGTCACTACTAACAAAGTGTTACTACTGTGTTTCTCATTCACGCGGAAACAATGATTTCTTGTACTATTATTTCATGGGATGAGGACGGTGATTCTGTACTCGGTACTGTTGAAGTGAAACCCAGGAGCCTCAGTTGGAAATTTATGTTGTAATTAATCTTAATTAACTGTTATCACGCTTTGTGAATGTGATAACGTGCCCCATCTCTCTATCCACATCTCAGCACGCTGTTTAGAGTATTGTACTTAATTAGATATTTGATTTTAACATTGATTTTGAAATTCATAGTTCCGAATATTACCGCTTTACAATTTCAACGAAGACTAGATTCTCAGAGTAATAGAACTGTTTTTAAAAATTGAACCGAACATTTAGTGTACTTGTCAAGATACAAAGCTGAACAATAGACTAACTACGTTGTCACGTATCATCAATATAATGCATAAAAAAGATGTTTAAGGAGAAAAATTCATCTAATTGTTGTGCCAGGTAGTGGCCACCGATTAATTATTGGGGGTATTTGGTGTTCAATTTGTGGTACCTGCGTCTTATACGATTTGTTTTTGAGTGGGATTATTGTTAATGAGTCGCGATGTACACTTTCTAGTTCAGATTACCTTGTTTTTACATTTCGCAATAGCTTTTTTTTTAACTACCAATTTAGTTTAAGATCTGCAAATGTCTCTGAAAAAGTCTTGAAATGATTTCTTCCCGAATAGGGTTGCGAGAGTTCATATCGTGCTGCCCTGTTTGGTACAAACATGAAACGGTGGTGATACTACATATGCCTTTTTGTTACCTTTGATGTTGTACTTGAAATGTAACCACATTTGGTATAATTGCAAGTGAAATAAGGAATTGGTCCAAAAATATATCAAACCTTTATAAATTAATTTCAACTGCACACGGGAGGCCCTTCTCGGGCATAGAAAAAATACATTAAATTATTCTTCAGAACTTGGAGACTAAACCAAGTCAGAATTGGGGCATACATGCCTTCGATTGTTTTCCAATGTCTTTCCCAAACATGTAACCAAAAACAACTACTTAAGCTCCAAGGAAATCAAATCCTTAAAGTTGAGTTACCGAGAAAAACAATTGGTTAGTGACCCTTTTCAGGCTTTTTTACAAGATTTTCCTGTTCTTCTTTCTGCTCTCTCTCCAATCTTGTATTTCCATAGTGAGATTGCTTCTCTATCCAATCAATAATATCTGAGAATACAATGTCCAAATTTTCATTGGGCTCTCCATACAATAAACCATGCCACATTCCTGGGTACAATTTTATTGTCTTATCTGAGCTTGCAGCCACATCATATAGTTGTTTGCTAACTGCTTTATCAGTCACTTGATCTTCCTCACCATGTAAAACTAGAAAAGGTAGTGAAACCTAACCAAAACAAAGTGGAAATTTATTAGCATTAAGTTGAACAGGTGTAACAAACTGCAAGAAATTTGGCACTGAGGGGAGTATTAGAAATTGACAAACCTCATTTAGACTATTCTCAATTTGTGTACTGACCCTCAGAAGTTCATAGGCTGTTCTCAAACGAGGCTTTCCTTTGTAGCAAAATTTGTTGGCTCTAATCTGCAATACAACAATAATAGATTTATCTCCTACCACAATTCATCTTTTTTGGCACATTTGAATATGAATAACAATTGTGTAATCATTAACAGTTTTTAGTACTTTAGTGATCAATTGTTTCAAATAGTTGATGGTTAAATGGGATGACCATTGTCATTAGGATTTACCCTTGACTCCACTGAGGAAATGACTTGCATTCTCTCATTGTTGTCAACTGAATTAGTATAAAAAATATTAATCTGGGAATGTCAAATTTATTTACCCATTTGTGTCCTACAACATGACATGTTGAGAATAAGCTTCACTAATCTCTACCCTTGCTTCTGATAATATTTTGGTTTGAATGAATTGAACAAGTATGCATTTAAATGATTATTGGGTTTGGTTTATTTTACAGTGATCTAGAACTTCATTTAGGCATTATTATTAGTTTGTAGAGTAAAATGTGAGGAAATACCTCTTCTCTGACTTTAGGCACTTTAAAGGCTATGTCAATGACATCTGGGCCCGGAACTATTCTCCACGACGGAATAACATTGCTCAGTGCAGACAATACATTAATCACCATTGGGTTTGGTTTCATTTCTGTTGCAATCTGCAAAATATTTACAAAATACATCCCTAATTCAATCAAAATTATCATTTCATATGTATAATTAATTTCTCTAATAAAGACCTTAAGGATGAATTAAAGCATATATCTGATTAGTTCACCATGTAAGATAAATAATAACAATACTAAATTTTGGTAAAAGGAGAGAAAAAAATCAAAAGTGTTCATCACGACAGTTGTATGAGCACAAATAAATCAATTTAGCGTTGACAAAAATAAGATAAAGTTGGCTTGGTGTCTGGTGAGCTCATTTACAGTAATGAGTATTCTTGATAGGGTTTGAAAATTTCAATCTGGGTCTATATCAAATGTGAAAATGCCTTAAATTATCATACTTTTTTATACACACGTGTATATAAATAAAGCTTTCAAAAATCTAAGTTGACCTTTCGTGATTTTATTTTCTCGGGAAACAGAAAATAGAAGTGGAAAAGTGTTCGGCTGATATTTTGAAAATATCTTTATAAAAATACTTTTAAAATTGAGCGAAAATAAAAAAAATAATGTAGTTCAATCTTCACAATTTTCGACTGAAAACTGTGAAAATAAAGTGATAGGTTTAGTCATTATAAAGTGTCACCCTTCAAACTATATACAGAGTTCAAAGAGAAAAAAATAAAAAACTACAAATACACTAAATATATCAACGTTGATATACTAAAATTTATAAATTAAAATATAATATTATTTTTAAAAAATTTAATACTCCAAAAACAATCAAACCAAACATATTTTCATTCTTTTGAATCTAGAAAGCACAATCAAAGCAAACATATTTCTTAAAATATAAAAAATTGAAAACAAAAACTATTTTTAGAAAATAATTCCTTAAAATTAAGCATCCCCTAACTTAATCTATGCGATTCTAGTTTCAAACTAAAATAATTTCTATGATAGTTTTTGCATATCATTGGTTGAATTGATTGATTACCAGTTACATAGTTTATGGTTAATGATTTTTGCAAATGTCAGAAGGCAATATATTCTACATGTGACGCAATATGTGGGGATGACTATTACAACGGTTTAGCTTAGAAAATTCTTGAGTGATGCTTTGCTAAGGGATAATTCAACGAACCTAAGAGATCAAATATTAGTTTCGGTCAAACAAATCCATTGAATTATTTTGCTTTAACTAATCAACTAAAACATAATATATTAAACATATTTAAACATGACGTAGGATTACAGTTTAAGAAGATTCTTTTCCTAATATCTTTTATTAAATTTCAAATCTTCAGTTATGAAAATCAATTAAAAACTATATCTTTTTCTTTTTTGAGATTTGAGATATATTGTAGAGAAAGAAAACTAGTTGTTGATTATGAAATTTTTGTGCACACAATTCAAAGGATTTTGATGCTCCTTATCTAGATAACACATCCCATAAGCACTACATAAATCATGACCCACAATAATTTTCTATATTTCCGTATTTCACACGTGATTCCCTCACAAATAATTCTTCAAATCAAAGGGTTTGATGTATATAATTTTGTACCTTTCTGTATCTCTTACGTGATTATCTCGCAAACAATTTTGTATACAAAGGATTTTGATGCCTATAATAATTTTTTTCCTTTCTATACTTCTTACCAATTACGTGATTGACTCGCCAACAAGCAATAGAAAATATCTCCAAACTATTTCAAATAAACACTAAGATATGTTTAAATTAATCCAATTTTGAAGCTGAAAATGCACTTGTTGATATCTCTTACATGTGATGACATGGATATTGAAAATTTGCATAATATTCTTCTATGAAACCATGACAAGTAATAAACGTCAATATGCACTTAGTTTTATTGGGTCCAAATTTGTTGGGTACTCTGAATCACTGAACACAAAGATGACCAATCCTGTCTAGCTAACACATAGTAATGGCCCAGCACAAAAACAAACGTGCAGAGCAACAGTAAACAAGACAAGAACACCCAGAACAAGAAAAGGACACAAAGTACAATAATTTCATTTACTAACAAAAAATAATTAAAAAGATTGCATAAATAAATGGGTTAGTTAAATTTCCTTCTTTGATTATTTCATATTCTAATAGTGAGCAATAAAAAACTGTTTAATTTAAAATAAAGTAACTAAATTCTTAATTAACTAAAAGAAAAGTGTGTGAAAAGTATCAAAATAATTGCTGAAAATATTTTTATATAACAAGTAACAAACCTTGCACATGGGTGCGACCAAAATTGCCCCATCATAAAAGTGTGGCTTTTTTCTGTGCAAAAGTAGAACCACAGCTCCTCCCATGGATTCCCCCATCAAGTACCTCATCTTTTTCTTGTTCTCTGGTTTTTCTGTAATTTTGATTCATTGAAAAGAAAAAAGAAGAGACAAATTCATTAAAATTATAAATGATGTTGTGATACCAAACATAAAATATAACAGGCTACCACGTCATCATGTGTTGAGATATGTGCCAAATGGAAAAACCTTAATAACACGTAACAAAATAGAGAGAGAGAGAGAGAAAAATATGCTGACCAGAAATTGTGGTAAAATGTTGGGTACAATCATCAATGACTGAATCAAAATTCATAACAAGACCATCCAAACCGTCTGATTTTCCATGCCCTTCGTAATCAATCCCATACACAGCATAACCCGCTTTTGCTAGCCTTATTCCTGTGCCTGATTTCAATATCAGTGTTCAAAATCAATATGAATATTAACGTATTTGATTTCATCTTTTAGATGTAAGTTTTATAATCATAAACTTTGGGGGATTTTTTCTTAAATCTTGTTGAATTTTCATGTTAAAAATTATAAACTCAACTCAATCCTGTAAATTAATTTATAAGAATAACAGAACGAAAGATTGTTTCTCACTCGTTTACACAAAAGAATTTGTCATTAGTCGATGTGAGATCTGTGACCATTCCAACTCACTCGAATTGTATGAAATTTAAATAATTTTGATTGAGAATTGATAAAGAGAAGATGAAGAATTTAATTACTTTTCATGGTGATGCTGCATTCCATGGCATAGCCATGGCACATGAAGATTAACGCTTTTGGACTTCGATTCGCTGGAAGCCATTGGCATGCAAAAAGCCTCATGCCTCGTGAATTTTGTACGTACTCCTGCAAAAATTTGGATAAAAAATAAATTTTTTCATTAATGTTCTTGTTCTTCTTTTTTTTTCCTCTCTTCCTTTGAATTTTGATTTCGATGTTAATTGTTAATTACCTCGTCATATTTGATCTCGGTTTCACTCGTCTGCATAACAGAAAACAAAGAAAATCAGAAGAAAATTAGTTACAGATTAGAATATATAATAAACACACGCATTCATAGATAATAGATAAAACGAGACAGAGAAAGAGACCATTAAGATTTGTTAACGTTTAACGTTGGACTCTGAAGTTTGTTTTAAGAGGGTGTTTTGGTTTTTTTGTAGAGAAAGAGATTGTTACAGAGGAAAAACAGAGTGATTTGATGAGTGAAGTGAGAAACAGAGTACACAGTGCATGAAAATTAGGAAAACAGGTATATGTGAGGATAAGAATGCCATTTCTTTAAATATTTATAGAATACCAAAGAGAGGGGTGTAAATGTCATTTCATTAAAAAAATTTAAATAATAAAAAAAAAGAATTTTTCTCCCTCTAAGCTTGGTTCACTCAAATCAAATGCTTGTAAGATTGTTGACGTATTAAAAAATTAATTGTAGTTAATAAACAAGTAATTATGTTGATTATTATATGCTAATATTTTGTTCATATTGGGGTTAGAAGAGAATTAGATAAATTTTTAAATTCATTTGAGTAATAGAAGATTTGGTATATTAAAGAGGAGTGGTTGAATTGATGAACATAACAGGCAAAGAAGGTTGCAAAAAAATTTGAGATTATGATGTTAAATTAAATAGAAGTGCATTTTCTTTGACTTGAATCTTGGCATGAGCTCACGTTTTTGTGTTCATAAATCAAAAGCAACTTGCCATTAGTTTATTCATGGTGGCGTTTCTTTTGACTCCACTTTATGCTACTGTCGATTCATGACTTTTGAGAGTTCTTCATTTTGATTTTAATGGAAAATTATTTTCAAAGATTGTAATGTATTTTAAAGAAGATATATTGAAATAATTTTAAAATTTGTATGAAAATGATATATAAGAGGGTGAAAAATTCCTACAAATATCTCATGAAAGAGAAAATATCTTGAAAACATTCTTATTAAAATATAATCTCTACAAATTTTAAGATTATATTAATATTTACATTTTTTTAACTCTTAAATATTTATATACTTACCATTAAAATAGAAATAATTTTATTATAAATTATAATTTTGATTATATTTCTTAATTAATTTATATCGGTTTCCTTTTAAAGAGAACAAATAAAAATAAATGAATGAAAAAAATTCATTTTGTTTGATTCCATGTTTTTAATGTTGGGAAAATAAGAAGAAACGAATGAAAAAAAATTCAATGTATTCTTTTTTGGGAGCCATGATCTGATAGTTAGATTTTAAAATTAAAAGCGTGTGAATTGGATAAGAACGATGAATAGGTAAATAAGCATCGTGTTGAAATGTTCTGATAAGAATAGATCTAAAACCACAATCTAACCAGTGAGTTGAGAAGTTCAGAATCATTCTCATTTGTTTCATTTTATTTTCACATTAATTTCAACCAATTTTACACGAGTGTATTGTCACTAGTTCACTACCATCAACTAACCAGATGTTGATGTCAAATAAAAAATTTAATTATCATTTTTATTCTTGTGAATATATGAATTAAATATTTTTTTATATGATTATTTAATTATATAAATTAAAATACCTTTTTATGATTTGATGAATCAAAATATTAAAAATAAAAGAAATTATTTAAACTCAAAGAGAATAGTATAATCATAATAATGATTTAAATACAATAATATTTTTTGAAATTAACATAAATTAAGATTTAATATAAATTTAAAGATATTAGTGTATTTATAATTAGAATTTAAGTTTGTACATATTGAAATAAATTTTTTTTTTATAAATAAAATTTATAATATTTTGTTATTTTATTGAAAATGTTTTCAATAAAGAAAATATAAAGTCACCTGTTAAGTTGATAAACAAAATTATATCTGTAAAAGATATTTTAGTTAAATAATATCGATGTGTTAAAGATAAATATTAGAGAGAAATGTAAAATAACAAGCATGTGATGAAAAAAAAAAAAAAAGTATAAAAGAGGTATTCCACATAAGTTAGGTTGAATAAATAAGAGTTTTTTATGCTTTTAATAGGAAAACTCACGTATACATTACAGTAATAATAATATTTTAGTGATATTTATAAATATGTGTCATTGCTAAAAAAGAATTTGGTCAATGAAGATAAATTAACGTAGTCTTTCTTGACAAAATTTAATGTAACATTTAATATTATATTAAATGTGTTGTGTGATATAAAAGAATAATATAAAATGTTTTAATATTTAAATATTGATTTATTTTTATATAAACATCATTAAATATTTTATTGAAAATTATTTGGTTTGAGTTGAAAAACTGTGAATGAAAAGAATTCTCCCAAATATTTAATATAATTACCTAATTATGACTTTACACAAGATCAATATTAATGAATTACAACAACAATTGAGGAAGTAGACTGGAAATAACAAACGATTAATATGGTAAAAAAGAATACCAAAGATGGGACAAAATAAAACAATAAAGATAACGAAGGTATTATTATAATTTATTCTACTCTATCTTTTCTTTAAATAATGACATAAATTATTTGTTTTATTCTATTACAAAATTTTCAAACCACATGATATTTTTAATTCATTTCTTTGAATTATATTCCATTTTCACCTGATTATCCACCACACCAATGATATGATCCAAACATACACATTATTCTAGAAAAGGGACAATTTCTAGAAGTAGTCCTTAAAATATAGAGTATACACGGTTTGCAACAATGAAGCAAGGAACACTGTGACATTTGTAGTTCAAAATGAATCAGCCGCAGCCATATTAATTTTACACAGTAACTCTTTCATTTAATACTCATTCATGCACGTTAGAGTTAGGATAGTAAACACGTTGTTTATTTTTTATTTGGAAAATATGAGTAAGAAATGATTTAGTAGACAACTCGAATATGTAGACTAGATAAGCCGTTATAAAATATGAAGAAAAAAAATATATATGTGTATAAAATGTGAAGAGAGAGAAATACATATATATCTTATAAGTGTTGACTAGTTGATGAATATTGCCAGTTGTTAGCGAAATAAAGTTGATATGAATATGTAATGAATTATTCATTATCTTTTATTTAAAATGTTTGACTTAATCTGTAATTTAATAGATTAGTTTATTTTTCTATATCTATTTACAAAGATTATTTATTAAATTTGTTTGCTTTTAAGATTTCTTATACTTAATATAAAATATTTTTGTGATATTTATAATAAAAACTTATTTTAACGTAATGATTAATTATTTTGCATTTGAATCTTGATACGTAAATTTAAGTTTGATAGACTGATCAGATTATTCTAACCACTGTTTGGAGGGAAAGAAATTATAAAAATGATTTTTTTTTTCATGTTATTAACTAACATACTCTAAAGTGATTTTTTATTTTTTATGTTATTAATAAACATACCGAAAAATTGTAACCTATAGAAGAGAGTATATATTTTGATAAGTAATTTAATAAAAAAGTTACTCAGTAAACTTTGAATGTAGTAGTAATGCATTCTAAATTCTATATTATTGAGCATTGAGAATGTGTGTGGTATACAGTTGAACACAGGTGTTCATATTTTTCTTAAGTTTTTCTCCATTTGGCAAGGGACGGCTGTGTTGACTAATTAAGAGGAGCAACTTGA
Organism: Hylodesmum podocarpum; assembly: GCA_026586105.1. NCBI lineage: Eukaryota > Viridiplantae > Streptophyta > Magnoliopsida > Fabales > Fabaceae > Hylodesmum > Hylodesmum podocarpum. The sequence goes on along the minus strand of JALJEV010000539.1, from coordinate 217,156 downwards.
GGTAGTTGTTTTGTGTCTTTAGCTTTGAATTTGGATGATTTATTCATGTCTTTATGCTTTTGCAATTTGTGTTACTACTTGTTCCTTCTTCTCTTGACCCACCACAAGTGTCCCCTTCAATACACTCATTTTCCAGTTAAACTATTGGTCTAACAGACAAGTAAAGAGAGATTGGCAAATTGAAATGAAAGTTAGAGTTTCATAAATATTGTGACTAAGATGTGTACTTAAATTTTATGTTATAATTTATGATAAGAGAAATTTAAGATTTTTGTAATTTGTCAAAAGGCCAATTTATTTTTCTGTCCTATTTAGTTGTCTAATGCAATTTGATGCTGAAGAAGTTTGTAAACATTGTATTTATTACCCTAATAAAACATTTGTTTAATGTCAACTTTGAACTTGTGGAAACAAAAGAGGGGAAGGTTGGATGAAAATACTCTACTTTTGTTATTTTTTTAAGAAATAAGAAGGACATATATATATATATATTTTTCTCTAACATCCCCTTACTTTATTCTTAGTCCAAACAAAGCAAAAAAAGTTACACAATCTTAAGGTTTAAAAAAAGTTACACAATCTTAAGGTTTCCGGATATGTAAATTGTCTCATCTACTTTGTAGCATCATAGTATTATAGTAATTTGCATGTTTATATTTTATACTTTAGCCTCCAATCCAATCATAACATAACATAATGCAAAATAAAATCCATTTTCATGTCACAGCTAAAAAACATTTGAATCAGATATTGAAGAAAGACATTTAATTGCACCCAATTAGATCACTAAAATATATTATGTTAATGCTTACTTCTCAAGGCCGTCGATTAATTCGTTTTGTAGCTACTGTACTCTTGCTCCTAGTTTCATGTTCTACAACACAAACATACTTTTTGTTTTATTTAAATACAAGTTAAATTTTGTTTCTTTCAAGTGGAAGTTATTGAACAAGAGATAATAGCATTTGGTTAACTAAATTATTTTAGTTAATTTACTGTTTTCAGCCTTAATCTGTAACTACTCATATGAACTAAAAGATCTATATGAGAATGATAGTTAAGCTATATTATATAACAACAACAACGACAAAACTATATTTAATGTTTGCTAAACTTATAGGAAGGTAATACCATGTCTTATACGATGGAAATATATGTTAATAATACATTTCAAATCTTCTTCCAAATGTATTTTATTATTCACCTAAAATATTTTAAAAAAATACACAATTACCTAAATTTTACTCTTAATTTAACAACTCTACTTTGTAAATGATTTTATAGTTTTTAATAAATTTCAAACAATAATTGAAGAAGAATTAGTGTACGTGATGTTTCTCTAAAGAATATTGACTGGTGAAAATCATATAGGAAGAAAATAAGTTAGAAAATGCAATGGAAGAAAAAATAAACGTGTGTAACATTTTTCTAAAGAATAATAATTATTGAAAATCGTATCATATTTTATATTTTTCCATACATAATAAATATCGAACTTAATAATAGTTGTTAGATTAAGATATAAGAAATATGATAAGAAAAAATAACGTTATATTCTACTTTATATCATATAACGGTATTTTTTTGTTTAATTGGGAAAAAATAAAAATAAAACCAAGTTTATAGAAACCAAAATTTAAAACATTTTTTTTTTCTTTCGATTCTAAGTTTAATTTTTTTCCAAACATATAAGTTTTAGAAATGAAATTTTCAATCTATCAGTTAGAGGTTGGCTCGGTTTATTTAAGTGGGCCTTGTCACTCTCAGTAACTAAACCTGGCCCAAGAATAAAAGGTACAGATCAAACCCAATTGGGCCCAGCCCAAACCCAAAGCAACACTATATAATTTGAGAAAACCCAAAACGCAAAAAGCGAGCTTCGTCCCTCTCACATAAAACTAGGGTTTATAGCGGAAAGAGGCGCAGCCATAGCAAAAGCTCGCGAAATTCTCAACAATGGGTAATTTTCCAAAACCACTATTCTCTATTACTTTTCGTTAATTTGTGTGATTAAAAACCGTTTTTTTTGTGCAGCGAGGATCAAGGTTTATGAGCTGAGGCAGAAGACGAAGGCTGATCTGTTGAATCAACTGAAGGATCTCAAGGCTGAGCTTGCCTTGCTTCGTGTTGCTAAGGTCACCGGTGGTGCCCCTAACAAGCTCTCCAAGATGTAAAAATCGATGCTTTACTCTAATGGGTCGTTTCGTTTTTCAGTTTTGAGTTATGACTATGAGGTGTTTGAGTTTATGCCTTTTTGTTTTTTACTTGAAATTTGTGATGCAGTAAGGTGGTGAGGTTGAACATTGCCCAGGTTTTGACGGTGATTTCTCAGAAGCAGAAGGCTGCATTGAGGGAAGTTTATAAGAATAAGAAGTACTTGCCTCTTGATCTGCGCCCTAAGAAAACTAGGGCTATCCGCAGAAGGCTTACTAAGCATCAGGTATAATTGCCTTTTGTTCCTCATTCAGTGTTACTTGTGATTACTTGTCATCATATGTGTGTTTTCTAATGTGCTGGTCTTACAATTATTCGTTTTGAATAAAAAGGATTTCATTGATTTGGATGGCCTTAAATTTGTGTATTTTGTAGTCAGTTCGGTTGTTTTTTAGTTTGAATATCAGTTTTCGTGTAACACTGTGAATGTGTATGATTGAATATCAGAGCAATCTCTGTAGGTGTTTTAGATTATATTTTCAGCCAGGACTATTTATGTGTGTCCGTTTGCTTTTAACAATTATTTGTTCCTTGTATGAATTCCAGTTTGATACCCCTGCTCTTTTTGTGTACTGTTTAGTCATAGCGTAGAGGATGGAGCAAAAATATTTTGCCTCTTGTGTTCTGCCACCCCCCCGGTTTGTAACAGATTGTCTGCTGAAATAATTGGGATGTACATTGGCAGATTCTGATTTGAGATAGGCACTTGTATCTTCAGTCTTGTTACAGCTATACCACTTAGTTGACCTGTACCTGTTTGAACACCCTTTTAGTTAATAAGGATGAATATGATCTTTATAATAATTTTGTTTTGAATTGAATTACGTGGAAACTTGTCTTCATCCAATCCAAAAGGTTCTAAATACTTGGACCATTTGTGAGTTTGATTCTATTTTCAGTTCATACCAACAATAGTGTAGCTACAAATAGTCACGAATTATTTTTTTTATAATTCAATGCATAAGTTTTAAATTTAATCCGCAAATGTTTGTAATTTTGAGTTTTATCAAGTTTATTAGAAATTCCTTTTGAGATCAAAATGTGTAATAAATGCTCTAGTAGTTTAACATGACATCTGAGGTCTATTATTGGTTGCTCTTATAATTTAAAATGACTTCTGAGGTCAAAATGCCTGCTAATGAGTGAAGAGCAAAAGAAGTTCCTCATTTGCATCACCTCTAGTGTATGAAATTACTGGTTTCATATGGAAATAGATGTCTGTGGATACTATTAACTTTAAACATGAGGAAAAGTAAGCTAGATTTATTCAAACTCCTACTGTTAAACCATATTCATGAACTTTCACCTTTCTTGTTCTTGCAGGCATCATTGAAGACAGAGCGGGAGAAGAAGAAAGAGACATATTTCCCAATGAGGAAATATGCTATCAAGGTGTAAGATTAAGCAAAATCTTATCTGTTAATTGAACATTTATCTCCTTTATACTTGTCAAGTTTTGATAAATCTCGTTTTGTAGTTTTATGTTGGAGTTATTGCTTATTGGCTGTGTTAATTTATGAATATCTTTAGACCTGGGGTTTCTCGAAGCTACCAGGATTTATGCTTGTTCTTAGCTTCTATCGTTAGTTTCTATTCAAAATTGAAGAATGCCTTACATTTTTGCCATTTCCTTTAATTAATATTCGCATCTACATAATTTTTTATGCAATGGCCGCACGCATATTCTTTTTATCAGTAGTATTCAAGTAAAAATTTGATTTTAATGGAAATTCACGCATATGTCCAAAAACATGATGAAATTCTCCACTGTTCTTGTCGATAAACCCATTACCAAAAATCGAAATTTAACTTGTACTTCCCAGATAAATACTTGTTTGTGAAATGAAATACAAGTTAATCAATCAAGTATCTCACAAAATATATCTCACAAAATATGTATTTATATATATTTCGTTTATTAATGTTTTCTCTTTTTACTGTTTTTTTTAATATTTTAAGAAATAATTGGCTGTTCGACTTCTCTTGGTATTTCTCTTCTTCTAAACATCTCAAGAAGTATATAGGAAACAAAAGTACTGGAGATCATATATGTCATTTCTCAATCTATTTTAATATATATACATGGAAAAGATAATTTAAGGGATAATTTGAAAATTGGAAATGGCTTTAGCATGCAAACTTGTACTAAAATATAAACACGTATATGTCAAATTTTTGTGGAACTTGTGTCGGTAAAATAATTGAGTCATTAGCATGTTTTACAATAGATTATCATGAAAATTGTTACGTCTATTTCATGGGTCTTCCGACTTTATATCATGTGTCTGTTAGTATCGTTTTGCTAAGTTACCGATCCAAGTGGTTGCATTATAATTAAGTTTCCCCTAACCAAATACACTTAATAAAGTAATAAATATTGGTATTTTATAAAAATTGACGTATTTTATCTGAAAACTTCAATTTTTTTGGGTTCGTTTTATTTTTTTTTTGGGGCTGGCGGGTTCGCTGTTGGTGTGGGGAACATTTCACGTACTTCATATGTAAACTCGAGTTTGTAAACGGAAAGGTAGCCTATGTTCAGTGCAAAAACACGAAAATTTCCACTAGGAAATTTAATGCATTTTTTTTACCTGTGATCCAAGGTTGATGAGCAAAATAATCCAAATAAAAAAGTCTACCAGTGAACCCAAACCACACGAAAAACTTCACGGTGCTAGTCTTTTTCACTATGGTTCTTGGTCCTAAACCTTCGCATGTGAACTTGACGAAGATTGTTTCTCAAAGTTAGAGCGTGTTGGCTACATAAATAAGTAACGTGTAATTTATATGTTAAAAAATGAAGTAATGAGGGTTATTTTTCAAGCTTATTGCAATTTTGAAAATCTTAATTATTATAATATCTAAGACTATAACTTATTTAAATGTATGCACCCAAATTTCAAGTGAGCGCCCATCAATTAAATATTCTTTTATATCATTTTAGACTTGATAATCAGTTGACTAACTTAGCAATCAACTAATTAGTTTACCAGCTTTTTATTTCTAGCTAATTTTTAATTTTTCAATTAACCCACACACTAGTTTTGATCAACACAGTCATTCATCCTTTATAAATCATCATCTGAAAAAAAAAAGTGATCTTATTTTCACCTCTTGTTATATACTTCCTGTAATAGTCAAAATCAAGGAATTTGCCTATGTAAATTTATGCGAGGGATATATAATTCTCTTGCTTGATCACCACTTGTAGACACTCCAAAAATAAAACTATTTTCAACAAAAAAGGCTTGCCAGATCTCTAAAGTCAGCTAAATATTTCAAACTTGAATGACTTCTGACAATGAGAATTATGATTCGGGACAGATATAAATACCAAAATCAAGAAGTGTCAGAACCATGTTTGCTGAATACAATAAATATGCTAGTAGTACTACTAGAATTTATTACAAAAACGGAAAAAGTAAACCTTCTTTCTTAAATGTGCTTGGTTGAATGCCAATGGTAACACATAAACAGAAGGTGTATTCCTGCAATGCAATGAATCTTAATTAAAGACCACATTATCTACTGGCCTAGAAATGGATTGCCAACCTGTACAGAACTGGAGCACTTCTCTGAGAGAATGTGCTGCTGGTTCCATTGTCCATGTTGAGTAATATTGACTAGGATGAAACATAGGCTCTCCTCTGTTTTCAGTAACCGAGCATGGCTCAGCACCATTCAGAAACATGTCTCCGTCTGATATTATGAAACCAGTGTTATGCTCCTCTTTATCTGCCGCCTAGTGAAACATTTTTAATCACAACAATTAATAGCCATTGGGGTATAAAGTGCTGAAAATATGGCTGGATTAGAGAATCAAATTAATTGTTTATTGAAATAATTTAAGGTCTGGTCATACCGCATAACTTTGTATTTGCAAAAACAATATAATCAAATTGAATATTTCAAGAAGCATGTCCAATTATTAACATACCTGAACTTCAATCATAACTAAGAAAAATATTCATGACTCTGGTTGAGATACTACAACAATAACAACAATAGTATCCCACTAGCAGAGCTACATAAATCACGCAATGCTTAATTGGGTTCAGTTAAAAACTAAATTAGAGTTTCATCAGTTCATCTCTTATATGCTGACTATAAATGTCAGTCTTTATTGTATGAGTTACCGAGGTAAAACTCTAGTTTGAATCGAAGAACAACACTGAAAGTATCTACGGAATCACACTTAAGTATCGTCCTTAGAGTAGATATGAGAGTATGGCCATGAAAGGCCCTAATTAATTACAACAAAACAGTAAGTCTGGAGTGAAGAGAAAGTTATTCTACCTTCTCAGTATAAAATTCAAAAGTCCTTTTCCTTGCCCCTGCTTCGTATACATTACATTGAGAATATATCTGTAAAATGATTCTCGAGAAATCAATTACTCCCCTAAATCTTGCACATCACTTTGAAGATAAAGATAATATAAAGAAGCCAAAGCACACTCACCTGGGATTCCACACTAGCACAAACAGCATAAATGGCCCAGTTTCTGGTGTAGTTATTGTACAGATGAACTTTTCCAAATCTCACACGAGGTTGTCTTTGCCGTGTTCCATCAAAGACACAATGGTGAATGGTCACCCTGATGCATCTATCACCAACGTGAGTGGGGTCAGCTCCAATGAGCATGGTCTTGTCATGCTGAGCAAAATAACACCTGATGCCACAAAGCCAAGAAACCCATTACAATACTGCACATTTTGCCAACAGATTCAGCTCCTCCAAGTTGAACAAATCATGGATGTGTCGGAAAATCAAACATTAATTTTCTAATCAATGACCAAGACTACTTGAGAAACCACAAACATAATTCAATTAAAAATGGAGAAAATGATCACACCTAGAGACGGTAATATCAGTGCTTTGTCTAGTAATGTCAATAAGGCCATCATCATAATCACGAAGGCTGCATCGATCAATCCATATATGGCGTGAATTGGGTTTGATTTGAATGCCATCAACATCATGACCTCTACCACCCTCAAACTCAAGGTTGCATACAATTATATGCTCACATTCTTTGAGCCTCAAACCCTTGCCAGTTAATTTTACCCTCTGTCCTCTGCCATCAACTGTTTTATACGATGAGACACTTAGATACGATGAAAGATTAATGGTTCCAGAAACCTCAAAAACAATCCACAAAGGTTCCTGTCTACGACATCCTTCACGAAGGGACCCAGGTCCATCATCTGAAACCCAAGCCAAACCAAACCAATGGATCACAAAACACAACTCAATACATATATAAATAAATAATAATAATTCCTAGACAACTCCAATACATAGACAATCAGGTAGAGAACTCCAATACACAGACAATCAGACAGACAACTCCAGTACACACAATCAGATAGATAGACAACTCCAATACGACAATCAGACAGATAACTCCAATACATAGACAATCAGACACACAACTCTAATACACACAATCGACAACTTCAACACACAGACAATCAGGCAGACATCTCCAATGCACAGACAATCAGGTAGACAACTCCAAATCAGACAGACAAATCTAATACACATAATCGACAATTCTAATACATAGACAATCAGACAGACAACTCCAATACACAGACATTCAGACAGACAACTCCAATGCACCTCCAATGCACAGAGAACCAAATAAACAACTAATTATGAAATGTGAAAAAATGTGAGAAACACGTAGATGTATACATTTTAATTGGGCAGTTATCAGCTTATTGCAATTTTCTGCTCAACATTACTCATTCCATCATATTATATTACATTACAGCATTGTCATTAATATGTATTCAATTACCTGATTAAAGGGACATAAGATACATGCAATTGATTAAAATTGAGATTTCTAAAATTAAATTAATAAAATGCAGAAAAGAGAAGATGATGAGAGTGTGTACCTGCAAGGGAGGTGACGAAATACAGAGCACCGTGAAGGCCGCCGATGGCGTTCCGGCCGAAACCCTCGGCGCGGCCGGCCATCATCCTCAAGTTCGAATCAACGTCGCCGTATGGTAGCTTCCCCGCCATATTCTTCCCCCTTTCAATTCCCACTTTTTCTTCTTTAATCTTTTAACAAATTCACTCTTTTAACTATCAAATTGCACTCATCAATCTTACCAATCACAATTCTAAGAATTTCACCATATTAATCATAAAATTATAAATTTACCCTCCATTTGTATGGTAGTGGTTTAACTAATACACGATCAATGATCCGAAGATTGTTATACAGATTACAACTGATCCAGGAATAAATGCGATTAGTAGAAAATCTTAAATAATTTTAATCTGATAGGAGAAAATTCAGTATAATTTTGTTTGTGCTATTTTATTTTTTTTGATAATATGTATAATTATAATTATATTAAATTATAGGTGTACAAAAAATAATGGTTAGTATGTGAAGGAATGATAATGTTAAAGTTTTTAATTAAAGTATAATATAATTTAATTAAATTATATATATATATACATTTTTTAATCATTGTATACAATAATTAGTTTTTTTTTATAATAATTAGTATTTTATTCTCTAAAAGACTGTTTGAGAAATTAAACATCATCAATGGGAGAGGACATGTAAGTAAGATTTTGTGACTTTTTAACACTAAAAGATTGATTGAGTTTCTTCCAATTTACAATTTTAACTCACTATGCCAACTAAAGTCACATAACGAATTTACTATTAGTGTTAATCAACTTGTTCCTTAATTATTAATTATGTAATTATATAATACAATCTACTTATTAAAAATAAAAGTAACTTATTTTCATAATTTAATGTCTAAACAATACTAGAAAAGTTTGATACAGAAACAAAATTAAAAGAAAAAGAAAAAAAAAGTTTGTACCTTTGAGAAAAAGTTTAGAGATAGATCTTATTGAAAAATAAAGATAAATTATTTTGTTTTTGTCTCTGTGTAAAAACAAAATACAGTATTTCCTTGCAGAATAATCTGAAATGTCTTTAGTAACAATGAATTATGTTTGTTTGTTTCTAATTCCGTGTCTGAATGAAACAGAAAATAGAAAAAAAAAACAGTGACAAAACATGATCGTTTTAGTACAAGATTTTTCAAGTAACTAAAATACTAGTTTTTTTTTTATTAAATATCAATAACAAAAAATTGCACATTTATTTTTAGAAATTCGTTGGGTATGTCACAGGAAAATAAAATTTGTTGGGAGCAGCTCTATGATTTCACAAAAGTAATAACAAAAGTAGTATAGATATAATAAATATAAAAATTCAAATATAACTAATAAAATAAACAAGTACGTCTAAAGTTTTTATTTGATTAAATGCATGGGATCAAGTAGCTGTCTAATCCTTAGATCAGAAAACAAGCATTAAAATCATTAAATTTGGCAATTTAATAATCAAAAGATATTTTTGGGTAATAAAATCAATAGATATTTGTCTTAACATTAGTGGCCATATTTGCCAGCAATTAGATATATAGTTGAAAAGAACAATCCAATTGCATAAAATGGAAACTAAATAAATTGGTACTTGGTAAAAAGACCCACTCTACCTAATCTGGTTGGTTCAACAACTCAAATTTAATACCCGAATAAATTAGTATCCTTAAAACAAAGTAGTGAAGGTTTATATATTAGTATCCTTAAAATATTTTTTAATATATATATATATATATATATCCCAATGAATATATGAATGCCCTTTTTTCATTTGTTGTTTGTATTAAAACCTTTCTATATTTGCTTCTATCCTTATAATGATAGTATTAGAATATTTATGATTAAGTGATTTAGAATTAATCCTCATTTATACATTACTTACATTTATGTATGCCTACTCGAGTACTGAACCAAAAATTAATAAGCCAGAAATATTAAGATAATTGGTTTATAAACATATTCTATAAATATTATTATTGACTCTATGTATGCTATTTAAGTTGGAATTAGTTGTCATAGTAATTTTTTTTAATATTTTTTAACCAATTAAAAATCATCTTTAATATACATAAAACATGCAAACTTGTTAAATTGAGTTTAGTAACATTTTAATCAATATTGTATTTGAATTATATCGTAAATTATTTTAATAATATTTTTTTCAGATCTTTAGTAATAATATTTTTTTAATCCCTATAATATATTTTCTTTTATTTGATTTTAGTCTCTACTAATAGGTTTGACATACAAATTTAACAAAAATATCAAAATAAAAAAAAAGAGAAAATTATAAGAACTAAAAATTAAAAATATCAAAATAAAAATTATGAAAATTAAGAACATAAAATAAGAATAATTTTATATTATAGCTCTAAACAATTGTATAATCAAATTTATAAAAATTAAATATTTAATTATTTTCATATATATACATTACTTTTAATTGATTATGAAACTATTACATTCATTTTGTTTTTTATTTTTAAATATTTGTACAAGAAATGATGGAAAATTGTCACCTTATTTTTATTTTGTTTTCAGATTTCAAAAACTTCTGTATATGACGGAGAAAAAAAAATATTATTCTTGTATGATGTAAAAAAGTTGACTTTTTTATTCTTCTTATTATATATTGTAGGTAGGTTAACCCTATAGATTTTGTTCGGTAAGCCTTTGACATTGATTAATAGACTAATTAATTGTTTTAATGAATAGACGTACATAACTTGACTTAAAGTAGATAAACATGATCAGATAATTAAACGAACTTGTTAATAGTACTTGACAACTAATTAAGAAGCTTGTTGGACGTTGGCAGTTGATTTTTAAACTTGTGTCAAAGATTTAGAGTTATTTCTAAGTTAATTAAACAAGTTTTTAATTAATCCAATTTAAAGCAAGTCAGTCTATAAAGTTAAGAAATATACAAAAGATTAAACTAATATGCTTGTCTCAAATTGTAAGTAATTAATTAGCATAAAGAAAATTAAATTAACTTAACGATTACATTATATATATATATAGGAATTGAGTTCAGCTAGCAGAAGAAATTATAATTAATTTTTTAAAACATGATCAAGATCTAATAAAAAAATAAAATCCCTTATATTAGATAAACTTAAAAACTATTTAAATCATAAATAAATTATGTATATTACCAGTGATGAAAGATTATAAATTTACTCCTACTCATGCGTGGATAAGTCAAGGCATCAATTTCTTCAATATTTTTATAGTCATTTTAAAATCAAAATCAAGAAAAATATCAAATACTTTCTTTATACTTGTATAAGTAAAAATATATATTTTTACATAGATTAAGAAATATAATTAAATGTATTTAATTTTTTTATTATTCTTGCATAAAACTTAAATTACATTTCTTAAATTATTTTAGTCAATATTTATTGAAAATAATATCAACATTAAAAAGTTGAATTAATTCAAACATATTTTTACAATAAAATATCAAATAAAATTGAGTTAATTAATTAAAATTTTCTTTTAAAAAATATTTTTCTTTTATTTATACATGAGTTCAAAGTATCTATTTATATTCTAAGCATGTGTGCACACTTAAGTGCCTGTTTCTTCATTCTCAATAAATTGACAGTTGGGAAATCCATGCATACATGTATATGTATGTCCCCTTTTGGATCTATCATCCATGCCACTACGTGTCCCATTTTCACATGGCTCTTATCAACCTGAATTTTAAATATCACACACATCATTTATATATATGTCTATGACTCATACCTAAATTGCCACCCCAAATCATTATGGACAAGGATTAATTGCTTCATATATAATACAAAGATTGACATATTGATTGCATAATGTAATAATACCTCAAACGAAGACATCTCCTAGATAGCATAAGATACGACCTTTAATATTATATGTTGGTTTATGTATGCATATTTAAATAATTAACTAATTCAAATCTTGATATGTATAAAAGTTATGGCACTAGATCGATCTTTAAACGTTTTCTTGATATGTAATTGAAACTAAATTTAGGTCTTTTAAAGAAAATCGGATTTAAACCATTATGGATGTAAAATGGACCAATTAAACTTTATCATCGTGTTGCATTCACACGTAACATGGATGGGTTCATGAAAAAAAAAAAAGGTTATAATTAATGATCGACATGTTTTTATTTGATTTAATTCAGAGAAACCAACCTTAACGAAAACAACTAGTAAAAGAAACATCACCCATAAAGTGATTTACAGCACATGAACATGAAAGTTTCAACCGCAATTAATTAATGATTCATATGACATTACATGCAGAAACGCTAATAAGTGATTGTCAGCCGGAAAACACATTTTGCCACAATTTTTTACTGTCATTATATTGAAAATTTCACATTATCTTTTATAGTATATATAACTGTGAAACAATCCTCACTTTATAACTCAATTTTATCATAATTATGTTAAATTCATTCTTCATATTTTTAATTAAATATATAACTCGATACTATCTTATTTATCAGTACATAAAATAAATATATAATCTAATACTATCTTCATCTATCAATACATGAAAAAATATAACTCTGATATATATCTCACATAAGTGATTTATAATTTAATTCAAGAAAAATACAATACTATTCCTTCAACCTGTTTATAAAATTAAATCCACTAATTAATTAACAGAAGACCAATCCTAAAAGAATATAACAGCTACTACAATAAGTTTTAATTTATTGAATAAAAGTTAAAACAAGGAAACCATTTATACATGAATGCAATGTAGAAATTAGAGAATATAATTAGTCAAAAGGTGGCAACTAGAAATAGTGCGTGAGATCTTATATAGATTGAAAGCTAAGGTAAGTTCAACTAATGCAAATTCGCAATGAATTAATGATGGTGATCGATGGTGACGGAGATGTTGTATCAATATCTCAAAACCCAGTTTATGAGGGAAAAAATAAAATAAAGTTCATATGAACACAACCTCCATACATTTCTTGTCACTCTACTTGCTCAATAATGTGCAACACAATCTTAAATGCTGATGTATAATTTCAACGAATTAGCTTCAAGTTGTATACATGTATACATCCCCTTTTTAATTTCTTTGAATCAATCAAAAAAAAGAAAGATGGGTGGAGTAGTACTCTTCTTATTTCCCTCTACATAGATTTTAGTACACATACACGACATAATTCCCATGCAAATTTAACTAGCAATTTCAAAATTGTTGCTTATATATGTATATTTTATTACCAAATGCTTAATTTGTCTTGAATTGGATCACATACATGCACCATATTGTTAAAATTTCACTTTTAATTGGATCGCATATGCCCATTATTTTGCTAAAATTTGTAATATGGTTTGTTAGAATGTATATTACACATCTACTAAGTACCAAGATTATATAAGTGTTATATAATAGTGTTATATATAGATCCGTGTCAATAAATTCTTTGTATATCTGGAATAAAGTGGAACTTCATTTTCAATTGAAATTGATAAATATTGTTTGTATTGAATTTGCAAGCTCATAATTTCAACGAATTAGCTGCATGTTGCTATCCTCCTTGTTTGAATCTATCCGTTTCTGAGTAGATATGTTAACAGAGTCCACTCATTTTCCAATTTTTCCCTTAGATTTTGCACATTCTAACATTAATAATTTTCCCACGCAGTTCCTAATTATAGCATGTTCCAAATTATTGCTTACGTTATTCCAACGCTTAATTAATTTGTCACCAAATTGGATCATACATATGCACATCATTTTCTTTAAATTTCATTACTAAAAATTAACGAATCAATAATGATTAATGGCAAAAAAAAAAAAAAAAGATTTTTACGTAACTAATTGATTATTGAATACTATACGTACACTACACAGGATAATATTTATACAACTTTTTGTTAGAAAATATAATACACGCACACAATAATAATAATGATAATAAAAATACATGTTCCCACATACTTTCAAATAGTATCAATCGTAATAATATGTCATGATATATCTCTAGATTATGAAATAAATGTTTATGGAGAAAATTTGACTTCACTTAACAAAGTTTCCGATTGAGATTTTGATAACACAGCTTCTAATCATCAATGTCGGCTTAGACCTTAATTACTTTTCAAGTTTTAACTATTGCTCTTGTAGTGTTCTTTCTAGCAACTTGACAATTCAAATTCAACTTGATTATGTAGCAATTAACCTAACAAATAAGCCATCAATGTCCCAAACTACTTATAATTAATGTAGGTTTGCACAGGTGATTAAAGATCTTTTGGTACAATTTTTTTTTAAGGAAATCTATTGGTGTCTAAGAACTAGCTAGTTAAATAACTTCAATCGATGAGTAGAATTTTTTCTTCTTTTATTATTTGAGATCATTCAGTAATTTTCTAAGTGAATAATAAGTGGGTCCAACGTACGTTAATACTTAATATACTTGTTAATATTAGATTTCCTCGTATTCTAATACTTTTAGAATTGAAAAAATACTAATCACTTGACATTATTTAATTAATAATGAGTAGCTAGCAACATGTTTACCCTTTCTATATCATCCCCTCTCAGGCGAAAAGTTTGTTAAAATAATAAAAATGAGATGATTAGATAAATTAGAAAAGAGTCTGCATTTTTTTAAAAAATTGGAGTGGTTCACACAAAATATTTAGAAGTCAGAACAAAAAAAAATCACCATCTCTTTTACTTTTAAATAATTTATTTTAAGAACATCATAGTAATTAAATATTTTTTAAAAATTTAAAACTTATGTCCTAGTCTCCTAATCTCTCCCACGTTCCCTAAACCATGTCTCTAGTCTCCACTAATACTAGTTACTTGATTAATATGAGGAATTATTAATACCGTAAATATACATTATTACTCGTATTTAAATGGTTAATATTGAACAAAATGGTGAAATTTTTTTAAAATAATTATGTTACCATCACTTACATCCTCACGTAAATCTATCTATCTATTTAATTATCGGCACGTTTATTTAAAGTTATAAAAATATTTTTTTAAAAATGATTCTTTAAAAATTACTTTTAAGAGAAGTGGTTTTAGTTTGTTTATAAAATGTACACAAAAAATGATTTTTTCCCGCTTTTTCTTAGAAGCAATATATCTCAAAAATGTTTAATAACTATTTTTTTTTTAAATAAAACGATCTTTTCTTAGATTTTTTTCTTCAAAGAATTGGAATATACACGCACGGTGTTGTGTTGTGTTTTGTCCAAGGATATTGGCATTTATAAGCCATGATTTTGATAATTATTTTTAATAGATAAATTATCAATTAGTTTTATTCAATAGTTGTACTGAAAAATTTATATTAGCTATTGTTGTGATTTCCATTTTCTTGACTTCCTTATCATTATTTATATTATTATTATTACTACTGTCTATTAGTGATTAATAATGACAGTTGCATGAATAATAAAATATAGTGATAATCATAATATAATATTTATGTAATAGTGATCACAATAGTAATAATAATATAAAATTATTTTATTATATTATTATGGGTGAAACTTTTTAAAAAAATTTATTTAAAAAAATTAAATTTGAGGGATCAAATATTATTTCTAAAAAATTTACATCTAGTACATATAATACAATAATAATATAAAAAATATTTTATAAAAACTTACGAATATTTATTTAACACAATGCAATCCATATTTAATAATTTTTTAAGAAATTATAAGACTTTTTGTAAATGAGATTTAATTGCAGTTAATATATAGTTGAAAACTTTTAAACACTGATTTTAATATTAGTTGTTACCTCTCCTTAAGGGAAACATCAGAGTCAGGCTTATCATCAATTACTATTAATTAATTAAACCAATGATTCTATACTTACTATTAGGGTTTTCAGATCATGGCCCCCACTTTCACTCTCACAATCTCATTCTCAGCAATTAGCATCTTCACTCTCACCACGAATATTCTAATCTGAATACAATTTAAAAGCAAAAAATGATTGAAATTACAATCATTTTAAAACTCACTTTATTGAAAAATGAAAATATATTCAAATTATATAATTCAATTAGTTTCAACTTTAATTTAATTTTCATTGGCATTAAAAATAAACAATAGCTTTTAAAAGGAATAAAAATTAAATGCTATGTTGAGTCTGTTCCTCAATCTAAAAAGAAATCACTTGTGTGGTTTCCTTTACATAATACTGTGGAACAATTAGGAAGAAAATACTGTGTGCTTCAATTCTTTGGAGAAATAATTAACCAGTTTTGGACCACTCTGTGTAATTATGACTCTAATTAATTCCTATGTGATACACACTAAAAAAGTTAGTTCATAAAAAATTAACAATAATGTGTATATTATACAGAGATTAATTAAAACCACAATAATAACAACGTACTTAGTAGTAATTTCTCTCTTCGGTTGCTTTGGAGTGCAAGTTTACCATCTGTTTTTTTTCTTCTAATTTTTTAAAATTGTTCATTAATAAATACATATAATTTTTTATATTTTAAAAGGATTTAAAATTTTTAAACAATAAATACAAAATAAAACGGCCCGTTAAATAATCGACAACAAACATCCTATACTTACTAATACATATTCAAAAAAATCTAAAAAGGTCACATAATTCAATGCGAAAGAGTACTTCTAAATAATTAATATTATTAAATGATATGTCAAAAGAATATAATAAGATAATATCGTCTCGGAGTAACAATGCATCAAAATTCAATTCTAAAAATATTTTTACTTTTATCTTTTCTTTTTTATTTTTAAAGAAGGTATTAAAAAAACAACAATAAGGATAATCTTTCCATACAATACGTCAAGATTCAATTGGAAATCCGCAATATACATCATATTTCAATGAAAAATTAATTTAAGTTAACATTAAAATTAGGTAATAACATTTAAAAGGTATAAAAAGTTGGTATTAATTAAAGATATTATCTTTAGGACTAAAGGAGCGTACATATTGCACGGTGTAAGAGGGAGTGTCCTTCCCTTAAAAAGTAAAACAAAATATTAGGTAGATGATATTTTTTTTTAAATATGTTTTGATCATTTTTAATTTTATAATTTTATTTCGTCCACGATTAAATAACTCACTCATTGAATATATATATATATATATATATTTCTTTTTTTTTATATTTTATAATTTTATAATCAATTGTACGTAATTGTTTACCTATATTTTTCTATTTTGCTATCATATTATAATTATATACATATATTTTCTCTCACACAAGTTTATCCTTACGTATAAAATACCTTTATCAAATAAGAAAATTTACCTGAGCATCTTGAATGCATGCAAATTTAATTTACCCCCATATATCTATGGGAACTGAGGCTGAGGCTGAGGCTGAGGCTAGTTAACTTAGAGACAGTAACGGTGTTGTATAAAGAGAGAGAGAGAGAAAGAGAGACATTAACCGTGTAACTCGAGAGTCATTAAAGTTTCTCAACTCCTATGTGGGATGTTAGTTGAGTTCGATCTAAATCTAAACTAAAAAATGCTTGCAAAGATGAACAAGTTAGAAAAATTGAGATCTTGAGTTGCTCTCTCTAAGGTGGTTGGTCCACAAATATTTATTATCTTTGACCTACTCCAACGAGAATCCTGTTTATGCAGCATAATTCATTACTGGCTGAACAAGGGTTGGAAATTTCTCACTCTCAATTGATGTATCCAAACTAAATAGAAAAGACCACAGATCATGTCACACCAACTCACGCACTATAATATTTATTTTCCCAAAAGTAATGAACCACTTTCATTTCTTTTATTTATTCATTTTTCATGATGAAAAAAAACACAATACCACAGTCAATATCGTTTGGTTCAGATTTATCTATAGTCTACACATATACACACACTCACACTACCCCTCACGCAACTTGTTAATACCGGTGACGTACAACTTGCGCAATACATAACATTGTATGGCATAACTGATTCTATATATACACATGCATTTGCACTTGACACAATATCACAATTAGAAACATCATCCAATAATTCTTCTTCTTTTCTTGTTCTTTTCCTTTGATATCCATTCTTTTCCTAGTTATGGATCTTTTGTTCCTCTTCCTTCTTCCTTTCTTGTGCTACTCTTTCTTCACACTCTACAAGTTGATTCTTCAACGTAGAGGTCAACCATGTTACATGTTAGCCTACGAGTGCTTTAAGCCTCCAGAAGACACGAAACTCGATACAGATTCTGCAGCAAAAATAGTTCTGAGAAACACAAAACTGAGGTTAGAGGAGCTGCGGTTTCTTCTTAAAACCATAGTGAGTTCTGGTATTGGGGAGAACACTTACTGCCCCAGAACCGTTCTCGAAGGAAGAGAAGAATGTCCTTGTCTCAAAGACACGTACGAGGAAATAGACGAGATCATGTTCGACACACTCGACAACCTCTTCAATAAAACAGGAATCTCTCCCTCAGAGATAGACATCCTTGTGGTGAACGTGTCGTTGTTCGCCCCAGCACCTTCTCTCACATCACGCATCGTAAACAGGTACAAAATGAGACAAAACATAAAATCCTTCAACCTTGCAGGAATGGGGTGCAGTGCAAGTGTTGTTGCCATTGATGTGGTGCAACAACTTTTCAAGACATACAAAAACTCTATTGGTATTGTTGTGAGCACAGAAGATCTGGGTGCACATTGGTACTGTGGAAGAGACAAGAAAATGATGCTTTCTAATTGTCTCTTCCGCTCTGGAGGATGTTCCATGATGTTTACAAACAAATCTTCTCTGAAGAAACGTGCCATATTGAAGCTGAAACACATGGAGAGGACTCAGTATGGTGCAGATGATGAAGCTTACAACTGCTGCATACAAGTGGAAGATGAGTTGGGGTATTCAGGTTTTCGCCTCACTAAAAGTCTTGTCAAGAGTGCTGCTCAAGCTTTGACAGTGAACCTTCAAATCATGGCACCAAAGATTCTGCCGCTGTGGGAAATTGTGAGGTTCTTTGTTGCATCTATAAGGAATAGTGCAATGAAGAAGAGGGAGCTCGTACCCTTTTTAACTAAGTTGGTGCTTAGCAAAGGTAAGATGAAGAAGTTACCATTTAATGTGTTGGGAGGAGGGGGTTTGAATTTCAAATCTGGGATAGAGCACTTTTGTGTCCACCCTGGTGGGAGAGCAGTGATTGATGGTGTTGGTAAGGGTTTAAGGTTGAGTGAGTATGACCTTGAGCCTGCAAGAATGGCACTTCATCGTTGGGGTAACACTTCTGCTGGTGGACTTTGGTATGTTTTGGGGTACATGGAGGCTAAGAAGAGGCTCAAAAAAGGTGATAGGATCCTTATGATTAGTCTTGGAGCAGGGTTTAAGTGCAATAACTGTGTTTGGGAGGTGGTGAGAGACTTGTCAGATACTAATGTGTGGAAGGATTGCATAGAAAGTTACCCTCCAAACACACTAAACAATCCTTTCAAGGAAAAGTATGATTGGATCAATGATGAATATCTCAGCTTTGTGAGGTTGGATTTTAGCAGAATGGTCCTTTAGGTGGGGATACAGAGAAAGGGGTATAGCTCAGTAAAATAAGAAGAGAAAGCAAAAAAAAAAAAAAAAAAAAAATTAATATAAACAGCTCTAGCTCAATTGCTCAAACTATACAGGTGATTGTTTAGGAAGTTGTGTCATGTTAGTTAATTTCCAGCTTTCAGATATTATTTGTGCTCGTTCATGATGTTTAAACATATAGTTCTATATAGAATTCGGTCAGAGAAGGAAAATCAAGTGTAGAGTTAATTTGTTGAGAAATTAAAAATTTGAAAACCCTGTACTATTGTGCTGTTGATGAAATAAAGTTCATGCTATTAATGTGGCTGTAATATTGTTCTACACTCGGCTTGCTGACTTGCTGGTAACCTAAATTTCTGCATGGCTGTCGCTCAATTACTGTGCCACTTCCTACCTATCAGTTTTTTTTTTCTTTGGTTGGTCACTATGTGGTGTTCATTTGTTTATTCAGTAATCGGTGGTAATTAACCGTCAAAAATATTTAACAGTAGAAATAAAAATTAAGTACATTTATATTCTGTAAATGAAATAGCTAATTAAATTTATAAGTATTTTCTAATTTGGAATTCTAAAGCCGAAATTTTCAAATTAGTTATATCTTTATCTTTATTACAAGAGAGAATCAAAATGATGAAATAAGGAAATTAATCAGCTGGTTTACTGTGTCCTTCAGAAAGAAAAAGGGTAACAAAATTGTCAGTCTAGAATAAGTTACCATATATATACATAAATAATTTTCCTTTTTTGTTGTCATCTATGAACTAATTATTTACCATTCATATTATTATGAAATTATTCATTGAGAACCATGCAGATACCACGGAAGGTTAAAAGAAAAGAAATAAATGATTGATAAAATTGGTGATCTAATATAACAAAGAAAAAAAGCAAAAGAAGATTTTGCACCAGTTACAATGTGAACAAGTCAACACTTGATTATCATTTAGATGTATGTATATTATGATTTGACTGGCCTTGATTGGAAAATGACAGATATAAGATCGAGAGAGAATTAATAGTGAAACTATTGCATTTTGGACGTATTTGAGTTTTTGTTGGATTTGTTTGAAACAGAAAACACTGAGAGGTTGCATGGAAATGGAAATTATGGAAAGTCATTACTAGCACAAGGTGGTGCTGAGTGCTGATAGAGTGCATTTGAACTCCTTCATTACTACCTTACCGGAATATGGTAGAAGCATTAATTGGTTCAGTCCTTACCAACTAGATAGCCAGAAAGGAAATAATAGAAAATGTAATTAATTATACGTGTGGACACTGCCCAATGGTGGTAAAGTAAAACAAACCAAACTACCAAAGTCAAGGCTTGCAATTGCCATGACCTTCTGGCACATTTATTGCTCTGTGCCTTTCTTCCTTTTCATTTTATTTCTATCTGTAAACACATGTATGATATTCACATGGGATTTCGTAGCAGAATTCAATTTGTTTTTGAACTTTTTACATGCATGTGCAGTGATTTATGTATATTAAAGGAACAATGATACACAAATATAATGGCTACCAGGTGCTTCATGAATTTAGTGCATTGCCTAATCAAAAGAAAACACCTATATATGGGTAATAATTTGGTCATCGTGTTCACAACATTTATCTGGTTTATAATTTAGCCGTTGCGTTACTTTATTAAGTCAATAAAAGTTCTAACGTGCAAATCACAATGTTTCTTCGTAGAAAAATATTTGACACACAAGTGGAATACGAAATTAGTTATAAAATATAAAAAGAGAGAAATATATATTCTACGAATAGTTGGTTGTAATTGTGAAATAAAGTTGTTCTACATCTTTATCTTATGAAATAACACAATTCTTCTTGTAAAACACGTGTATGTGTAATAAAAGACAAATCAACTTTATTTACTTCGCAGTCAACTGCAATACACAATTAACCAACCAATTTTTTTTAGAATATATACTAGGACATATATTTATTTCTTTTTTCACATTTTATAATTAATTATTTAGTTGTTTGTATATTACAGTTGATTTACTAAATATTGAAAAAATAAAATAACAACATGAAAATGAAATATAAAATATTGAATACTATAACAACATATACTAATATAAAAACAGCCGTAACATAAACATAATAACAATAATGAGATAATAAGATGGAGGTTTTGTTACAGTGTCGTTAATTATTCGGTGGTACTACACTGTTCTGTTTGTTTTTATTATTCAATTTTTTAAAATGTAAAAATTTATTATTGAATAATTAATTTATATGATAATAAAATTGTCTTCTACTTAAAGAGAGCACGGTAGAGTTTACCCCACACTGCCATCATAATGTGCTGGGCCTACTAAAACTGAATAGAAAAAAATATTAAAGAATGTTTGTTTCTAAGTATAGTACTAATTACCCCACACAGATTTTTTTATTTTTTTAATTTTACAAAATTTAACATACAGATTCAATAAATTCATAAATATCCGCAGTTTAAAATAGGAAACATTTCGGATTTGCAAATACTAAAGTTAGGAATCATGCAACTCTCTTAATTAAGAATTATAATATTTTTTCTTATTTAAGAAAATTTAATCTACAAATTTATAAAAAAAAATATTTTCTTAAATAAGAAAAAAAAAATTATCTTACACAAAATTTGATGAACCTGTAAATTTGCAAAACGCGAAACGCAGCACACCCCATGAGCCCTAAACCTTATAAAAATTACAATGGAGGTGACCCTAGAGTAAGAGTATGACGAAGATTACAAAGATAAATAGGTTGCATGTAGAGAAAAGGGATGGTGCAGATAGAAAAATCGGAACTTAAAAGCCTCGTATTGGGCTTTCTGCTGTCTTGGGCCTTTTTTCTGCTTGATCTGTAAATCTGTGGGCCAAAACATTAAAAAAAAAGGCTAAAAAATTGCTGCGTACAAAGTAGAAGAATAGTTGAAGAGAGACAGAGAGAGATAAAAAAAAAAAACAAAAAGCGAGAGAAATGAGAAGTGTGAATATGGTCAAATGATTTCAAACGCGGATCCTGCAGAACCAGTCAAGGCGGCCACCGGCGCCGCCGAAACAACCGCCTCTTCTTCCGATGAAGTCCAGCCTGCACCGTCGGCGGCACCGAACATTGTGACGTCATCGAGGGATCACGATTCTCTCTTCAGCGGTGGCGGAATCAGGTGCTTATTTTTCGATTTGTAGTGAGGATTTTCATTTCTTATAGTCTTTCCTACCTGTTTATTCTGTTTTCTGTTGCTTTGGAGTTTGAATTGAAGCTTTTAATCGGTAATTTCTTGATCGAGATGAACGGTGTGGTAAAAAGTGTGCTTGTAAATTCGTCAGTTAACGTGATTAGGTTAATTGACCTTAATTTGGTGCGTTGATACTGATAATTTATTCATATGATGAAATATGTATCAAGTTTACTCTGTTTGTAAGTGTTTATGTGAAGAAAAAGATGGACCATGTACCAAGTATCTTTGGGAAATGTTTATTCAGGTTTGTGTTATTTGGGAAGATATATTGGGAAAGTGTGATGGATAACATAATTTGGTTGTTTAGTTACTTCCAATAGCAATTGTTTTTACTAAACTTCATTAGAAGAGAATCCCGGGTGTATATGAAATGTAGTTAAAATTTGTTTCAGCATCCTTTGCATGTTTCAAACTGTGTAGTATTCAAAATTTTGAAATGAATTGGTGCCCTTGTTTCTTTCTAGCTTTCTCTCTGGAAGTCGAAATGCAAGGTTCAGCTATGGATATTCCAGTTTCAAGGGTAAAAGGTCTTCGATGGAGGATTTCTTTGAGACCAGAATATCAGAAGTTGATGGTCAGACAGTCGCGTTTTTTGGTGTTTTTGATGGTATGTCTATGTTTTTTGAAGAGGAAGTTTTCCTTTTCTTTTCTTCAATTTCTTTTGTATTTGTCTTGTACCAAACAAACTAGGATTTGACTCACTTTCTCACTACTTTCTTTCTATCCATATTCTTTCCTTTTGTTTACTCTCTTTATATTTATTACTTAAACCAAACATGGGGTAAACATGTTTCTTATTCTTTTAGGTCATGGAGGCTCTCGGACTGCGGAATATCTGAAAAATAATCTCTTTAAGAATTTGAGTAGTCACCCTGACTTTATCAAAGACACAAAGACTGCTATAGGTATGAATTTCCTTTTTGTAAGTTATAGGGTGCAGCAAAATTTTCATACCACATTACAGTTGTTTGGTGTGTATCCTGGATGTGTAAATATGAACATGCTTTTTTTCATTTTTTGTTCTATTGCAGTTGAAGCATTTAAACAGACAGATGTTGACTACCTCAATGAGGAAAAGGGGCATCAAAGGGATGCTGGGTCAACTGCATCAACAGCAATGTTGTTGGGGGACCGCATTGTTGTTGCAAATGTTGGTGATTCCAGAGTAGTTGCCTGTAGAGCTGGCTCAGGTTGATACCATATCAGCTGTGTAGTGAGAATTAGGTTTACATTGGGCAGAATCTTCGTATTTTTAATATGGTGGTGAATGAAGGGATTATGCAGCATGTTTCCTTTCACTGTAGTACATCGTCAAACATTGGTTTTAGGTCACTTAGTTTTACTAAATTTTCAGTGTTTTGCTTCTGTAAAGTTTCACTGCAAATTGCTTATACTAGTTCAATTGGCAAAATAGGCTCAAGAAACAATATAATTTCTTATTGAGAAAAAGATACATGCATGTTCAGCGTAAAAGTATTTTACACTGACAATCAATCATAATCTACCATGTATGGTAAGTTTGTTAATTTTGATTATAAAATTTTGAAAAATCATACAAAATCTGATTTATGATAGGTTGACTGTGTAAAACCATTTTATGCTCTCAATGCCACTACCTTTAAATCTTTCTTATTTCTGTCTTTTTTTTCTTCTTTTCACTTATGTGGATTTTTATTTTAATGTAGCCGTTCCTTTATCTATCGATCACAAACCTGATAGGTCTGATGAACGTCAAAGGATTGAACAGGCTGGGGGATTCATAATTTGGACTGGTAAGTTTCTTCCTGTATGGGTGTAAACCAAGTCTATTTTTCTCTAGTGGGGTGGGGGGGAGGGGGGGGTTTATATTTCATAATAAGTTGATGATAAATAAATAGCTTGCACTGCTGCTGGTTGATCTAGGAACATGGAGGGTTGGTGGTGTTCTTGCTGTTTCCCGTGCATTTGGAGACAAACTTCTTAAGCCTTATGTTGTTGCTGACCCAGAAATTCAGGTTTCCTAAATCATAAGCTTGATCACCCATGTGCTATATCTGTGTCATTATATTTCTTATGCCTGCTAAATTGCCCCTTGTTTGGTACTGTTATGGCTCAGGAGGAAGAGATTAACGGTGTGGATTTTATTATAATTGCTAGCGATGGCCTTTGGAATGTCATATCAAACAAGGTGAGACTATCTTATTTGTTAAAGTCGGCCCTAGACAACATAGATTTACTTTTCTTTTTCTAGATCTTTAGAAGAACATGATCCTGTGAACTTTTATTTATTCATTTCAATCTTGTTTGAACATTCTCTGATAATTTTTATTCATTATTTTGCTAACCACTTTGTACCAAAAATTGGTAACTTTGCTGGAACGGATGGTTTTAAACCCCATACCTTTCTTGTTTTTCATCAACATATATTAACTTTACTTATTAATTTAATCGCTAGCTTTTTTCTTTATACATTTATAGATACATGTTTCATTTGTTTCCATATTTTCAGGGTACTAATCTAATGTATATGGATATTTATATTTGTAATTGATGTTCTTCATGCTGTGCAAATATACCCGTGATTTAAAAGCCTCAGTTTGATGGTCTTTTTCCTACATACCCATTCAGATCATTTATAGATTTGGCTGTTCGATTATTTAGTTATGTTTTAGCTCAATGAATTCTGACATTCTATGTCTACATGCAATGATGTTGGCAACAAATCTTTTGATGGAAACTTAACATCTGATAGTGCCGTCCCTGCATTTTCAGGATGCTGTATCTATAGTACAAAATATCACAGATGCAGAAGTGGCATGCAGAGAACTTATAAAAGAAGCTTATGCGCGAGGAAGCTCAGATAATATCACTTGTGTTGTTGTTCGATTTGATCAATCCTGATGTGGCTATATGCGTTAGATGTCTGTCATTTCTAACAACTGAAATGCAGAGCTTAGAAATCAAGAATGGTTTCTATTAATTACTTCCATCATTATATAGCACAAGCCAGAAAAGAAAAAAGGAAATACTTGTAGAGTTGTAGATGCATTTGATTTTGCCTATCGAGGTTCAATTGCTAGGATCTAGCTTCTTGTTGTAGTCCTGTGTAACAAAGATTGTTTGGTTTGAATTTTTTTTTTTTAAAGTTTATTTTCCGTCTCTTGTTTTTAAAAGTTTGTATAAGAAATAATGAAAACAAAACAATTTTTTTATTATAATATTTGAAACAAACTTTTGACATCAGGAAATAAATTGAAAATAAGATGATATTTTTGAAATTAAAAGTGAAAGCAGAAAATTAACATAGAAAACATGTTTCTCCCATTGATTTACATCATCTTTTATTTGTGTGGTTATGTTGTTACAGTCAACAAATCCTATCAGAATAGGGTTACATGTAAGTCTGACAACATACCCTATCAGAATATGTTAGCTAATAACTATGATACTCGTGGTCTTTCATGTTGTTGCCTCATAGGAGTTTCTTTTTAACAGTTTAGGGGTATTGGATTTTAGTGAACTTATTAAAATCATCTTGAATTCAAGTGTTTGTTAACTTCTTCGTTATCTTATTTTATAAAAGAAGGATTATTTTTTGTGGTTTCTTTATTTATTTCTTAAAAATTACTCTTTTTTCGTAATTCTTTTGGAATATTTGAAACTATTTGTAGAATAAACAATATACTGTTAATGGGTAAATATATACACACAGAGAAAATTAATATAAAAGTCATTGGGTTTTGGTGGAGAAATATTATTTAATACTTAATAAAATTCTTCTGAATGATTTATTCTACGTATAATTCCATTTGTCCGTTCTTATTTTTAGGTGAAACTAATAATGGGTTATTTTCTCATTGAAATAGTTGCAAAAAATAATGGGTTATTTTCTTAATAAAATATTCTTTACTAAAAAAATTTCAAACCGAAATTTTAGAAACATTTGATTTGATTTTCTAAAAAACCAAAAATATATTTTTTAAAAAGTAAATTTAAACTATTTCTCAAAAATAATCTTTTTAAAAATAATTTTTTAAAAGAGAGGGACGCAAATTTGCATTTTAGCCTTACATATTCAAACAAAAGGTCCTATGTTTCTTTAATATTGACTCATTTATGTTTGCTTCCTCTTGTTTTTTTTTTTTTTTTTGTTGACTACTTAGACTCGTGGGAAAAAGTTTGATTCCTTCGCGTGTTTGAGGGATCATTAGATTATAAGAAATCTAATAAAGATAGCAATAAAATTAAGATAAAGTAATTGTTTCTCTTATTGAATGCGAGAGAAATAAGCAAAAGAAACGTATTAAATTCAATAAAATTTATGTATTTATTTTTCTTTCTATACTACTGTATTTTCAATATTATTTTTATATTAAAAATAAATTAAAAAAGAAACAAATTATTAACTTGATATTATTTTAATAAATTTTTTTCTGTTTTACTCATATTTTTTATAATCAAACATTAACATCTTTCATTATTTATTTTACTTTCTTCACACTTTCCTTATTTTCCTCCCGTGGTAGGAAGAAAAGGTTAAACATCTTTTTTCTTCTACATAAAGTCGTGACTCGTGAGTATAGAATCGTCGTCAACTCTTTCAATCGAGCATGTGACAAAAGAATTTCCTCTCAACAAAAGAAAAGGACATTGAATTTATGCATACACACATACACTTTACCCAAACTTTATTTCAAAATACTAAGCCAATCAATCGTATAGTATATGTACGAATCTAATCAATCAATTCACATTTTATATTTTATAATTAATTATCTATTACAACAGTTAAGTTATCTACCCAATATTATTCCACTTCAACTTAAATTCATGTTTAAACGAACTTATTTCTATACATTCTCTAAAAAAATTACTACTCAATAGTATTTTGGGTAACATTAAGTGCTTCTTAACAAGTACAATAATAATAATAATATTATTATTATATATGTTAAAACTATCTAAAGATAAAGATATATTTGTCCGAAAGGCATAATTCAAGACCCATTATATTATAAGAAAATTAAGTGAAATCTTTGTAAGAAAATGCAGTAAATTACATTCATAATTGCATAAAAAGAAAACAAGAAAAAAAAAAGTACGAAGAAGAAAAAGAAAAGTCCAAAATGAGTTGCTCCTCCTCTCTGTTTCTATGAACTTTCCTCTTTCTTTATCTTTTTCCACTTTCCTTCCACCCATCTTCCTTTCCTTCTAATTCTCACCATCTCTCTTTTCAATTCTCATAATTATAATAATTTCATCGCTAAAAACAACTCTTCTTCTTACTCTCTTCACTTTCACTCTCTGTTCTGCTCTGCTCTGCTCTGTTCACTGTTCTTTCACCATCGCCATGGCTTCTCAAGGTTCATTTTTTTTCTCTCTTTCTTTTTCCTTCTTAATAAAGTTTTCATTTTTAGATGACCCTTTTACGTGTATCAGGAACGGGAGCTGAAATTCAAGTAGAAAAGGACCCACCACCACCACCATCACCGGCGACCCCAACAAACCGGCTTTCAGAGATATCGCCATCGCCGTCTCCGTCGTCCGCGACGGCGCCGGCGCTGGTGCTGTCGAACTCTGGAAAGCGAATCGACCAAGCGGGGAAGAAGAAATACGTGAAACAAGTAACGGGGCGGCACAACGACACAGAACTCCACCTGGCGGCGCAGAGGGGCGACGTGGCCGCCGTGAGACAGATCCTTCTCGACGTCGATTCTCAGATTATGGGAACTCTGGGTGGCGGCGGCGACGGCGACGAAGACGTTGATCTGAACGCTGAGATTGCAGAAGTGCGTGCTTGTCTTGTTAATGAAGAGAATGAGTTGGGTGAGACTCCTCTGTTCACAGCTGCTGAAAAAGGACACCTTGATGTTGTCAAAGAATTGCTTAACCATTCTACTGCTCAGACTGTTTCTAAGAAGAATCGATCTGGGTTTGATCCGTTGCATATTGCAGCTAGTCAAGGCCATCATCGTATGTATCTCTTTCTATTCTCTTAGTTATAGTATTCGTGTTGTTCATCTTCTGTGTCTTGTTTTGGTTAGTTATGAAAGAAACATATTTGGTGGACAACTACAATAAACAGACAATCAGACAACAGCAATAACAAGACAATCATATAGAAATACGTATACGTAACAACTTACATGTCCTATCTATGAGTATCTATGAGTGATTGCAGTTGGCTGCTGGTTATGAAAGGAGTTATGTCATGTTATGTTGTGTTGTGTTGTGTTGTGTTGTGTTGTGTTGCTTAAGCTGTATAGGAAAGGGATTCTGACTTTCTCTTTAGTGAGCAATTCAGTTTGAAGAGTAGAGCAAGTAGTTTTAGTTGTTGATAAGAAAATTAAGTTTTTGTTTTAAGTGGATATGTATACAAATTAAGAATGTGTTGGAATATTGACTATTAATACCATTGAATGGTTGGATTGATTCGCATGAGGTTGTCTCAGTTTAATCAATGGTCTTGGGTTCGGAACCTGGGTATGTAGTTGCGGTAAATATTCATGAGGAGAGTTTTGTTGGCCATAGTAGTTCTACCTAGTTTGTTCAAGATTGGCTGTTACGGAGGATACTTGAGGTTTCATAAAAAAAAAAAGAAAAAAGATTGATTGTTTCATTAGTATATAAGATTATTTACTTTAACTTTGCTTGTTTGAGAGGAGCTAAATTCATGGGGAAGTTGTGAAGTGAGAGAATGATCTTTGTTACTCTATTAATTGAATTGCTGGCTTGTTTGGGTTCTGATTGTTAGACCTTGATAGCTTTTGGGTAGTTCATTATGATGAGTGGTTTTGATTTGTTGGTATGTGATGTTTTAATTTGATGTAGTTTAATGTGAGTGTTTGGTGTTCTGTTTGCAGCCATTGTTCAGGTTTTGTTGGATTATGATCCGGGATTGAGCAAGACTATTGGTCCGTCCAATTCCACTCCACTTATAACTGCGGCAACGAGAGGGCACATTCAAGTGGTGAATGAGCTTCTGTCAAAAGATTGTAGCTTGTTGGAGATTGCTAGATCCAACGGCAAAAATGCGTTGCACTTAGCAGCTCGTCAGGGTCATGCGGAGATTGTGAAAGCCTTGCTCAGTAAAGATCCACAGTTGGCTCGGAGGACTGACAAGAAAGGGCAAACTGCGTTGCATATGGCAGTGAAGGGGCAGAGTTGTGATGTGGTGAAATTGCTTCTCGAGGCAGACGCTGCTATTGTTATGCTTCCTGACAAATTTGGTAACACGGCGTTACATGTGGCTACCAGGAAAAAGCGAGTAGAGGTATGTCAGCTTATATAGATGAGGCCATACAAATTAAGATACTTGAACTAATGGAGTTCAAGCTACATTAATCATGACTAAATATGCCGTATCCTTACCATAGTTGCAGGATACTCAGTCTTCCAATGTTGTACCTAGGGTACTAATAATGATATTATAGTTTTGTTAACATCAGTCCTAAAGACTGGTTTTAAGCATCTAAAGGTGGTAACTGCTTCAAAAAGAAAATATTTATTACACTTTCCGATGGAATATTGCTTTCTTTCCTCATAAAAGCTTGCCGTGTTTAGATGCATAAAATCAATTTTGTGTTTCTTAATATATATACATGCACACACCCCTATATATTTCTTAGTATCCATCATAGTTGCCTCAATCTAATTCTACAGTTTATTAACTTCCTGTACAGATAGTGAATGAGTTATTACATCTACCCGACACCAATGTTAATGCATTAACCAGAGACCACAAAACAGCTCTTGACATTGCTGAAAATCTTCCGCTCTCTGAAGAGGCATCGGATATAAAAGAGTGTCTTTCTCGATGTGGGGCGCTTAGGGCTAATGAGCTCAACCAACCAAGGGACGAATTGAGGAAAACTGTTACTCAAATCAAGAAAGATGTTCACATCCAACTTGAACAAACCAAGAGAACCAACAAAAATGTTCACAATATTTCCAAAGAGCTAAGGAAGCTCCACAGGGAAGGAATTAACAATGCCACAAACTCAGTGACAGTGGTGGCTGTGTTGTTTGCTACAGTTGCTTTTGCTGCTATATTCACCGTGCCTGGTGGGGATAACAATAATGGCTCAGCAGTCGTAGCAGCTTATTCTGCTTTTAAAATCTTCTTTGTCTTTAATGCCATTGCACTTTTTACATCTTTGGCTGTTGTGGTTGTTCAAATTACCTTGGTTAGAGGCGAAACTAAAGCCGAGAAAAGGGTGGTAGAGGTGATCAACAAGCTGATGTGGTTGGCTTCTGTCTGCACTTCAGTGGCATTTATTGCATCTTCTTACATAGTTGTGGGTAGAAAGAATGAGTGGGCTGCAATTCTGGTCACAGTAGTTGGAGGTGTGATAATATCTGGAGTTATTGGCACTATGACTTACTATGTAGTGAGATCTAAGAGAAGCAGATCAATGAGGAAAAAAGAGAAGCAGCTAGCCAGGAGGAGTGGATCTAATTCATGGCATCATTCTGAATTCTCTAATTCCGAGAATGAACACCGGATTTATGCACTTTGATTTTGAACTTACAACCTTTAAGGAATCATGAAGAAGAACAAATTGGTGTGAAAAAGATGACAGGTGTTTAGGTTACTCCATGTCACCACTTTGAGAGTTCACTAAGAACCTCTAATGCAACATATTTTGTACACTGTACAGGACATTATTCTCCCAGGCTTAGCTGCTGCTGCTGCAGCTGCAGCTGTTGTTGTAGAATTTTGACAAATTGGAATGATGCCTCCATCAACATTGTAATTGTTAAATGGTGCATTGCAAGGCCTAAGTGAGAGCACCTGTATCTTACTCCCGGGTTGTGGTTTGCAAGAATAATTCGAACATTGCTTTAATTATGAATTCATGTATTATCAAAATATATCTGTCATCCCTGTTTGTTACTTCCTTTTTTATTACTACAATTTCCTTGAGGGCCTAATCAACACAACTACCCTATACTACATACTCGACCCTTGATAGTGCTGAGTGCTGATGGAGAATGAAATAGTAATACGTGTTTATTATAATTTTTTTATTTGTTGATAAATTTGTGATGTGAAAAATAAGGTTTACAATTTAAATGATAAGGGTACAATTGAAATCCTAATGAAGGTTTTATTTGGTTCTCTAGCTGATCTGTTCGAAATTGTTCTGTTTAGTCTAATTAACTAATTAATTAATCCATAGCATAGTTATTCATCCTGAATAACTAGCCCCTCGAAGCAGCCAAATTTATGCTATAGCTATTGAGGATGGTTGATTTACTCTTAAGTAATAAATTGAAGTTAAACAACTTAATAAAAAAAATAGTGCAATAAACAAATGTAATTAATTATTTTAGAGTATATGAGAGAATTAGTTATTACATTAATCATCTTTCATTTGGGTTAATCCTATTTTTAGTTGGAGGAAGTTAGGAAATTCCATATCTAATAGTAGGGTAGTCTCTATTTTAAATATCATAATACGATTAAATAATTTCTATTATCTGTATAAATGCTCAAATAAAAAATCTAAAAATTAAAAAAAACTATGTTAAATAATAATTCAAAATTTACATGTACAATCATTATCAAGTTACCAGTAACACCAACATAGTAGTGAGATAAAAAAAATGAAAGATAATGGCAAAATTAATAGAAAAATTACTTAATAGATTAGAATAAAAAATAGCAGAATGTGAACTGAAAAGCTTCCTAATGGAAACACAAAATAAAATAAAATAAAATAAACAAGTAAAATCTTGTGAAGTGTGAAGAATCAAATGGTATAACATAAGAAATTTTTTGTGGAATGGTTAATATATTTTTTGAGGCATGAAAAGCTGTTATTTTGACTCTCTTGTTGCTCCGCCACTCAGCTACAGCGTGCTATAAACTACTATAAATCAATAGGATAGCCTTGGAGGATTGGTGCGTGTCATATATATATGAATTTAAAATCAAATAACAGTCTTTAAGGAATATACTTATGTTATTAATTGTAAATTTTTTTTTGCTGTAACTATGATCCATCTTGTTTTGACGTGTTTTTATACGCAACAAACATCACTGGATTAATTTAGTATAAAAATTATGAGGACCCTCTTTAAGGAAAAAAAACAAAGAAATTCAAAGCAGTTGTCTTGTTAAAATTCAAAATAATGCACTTTCTTGTGATTTGGAGAAGCCATCCATTTTAAATATCAAATATTTATTCATATTTTTTTCTTTTGCTCTCTTTGGCTACAAAGTTGTCAAACATCAGATAACTTAAAGAAATCAAAATAGAACCACCTGAAAAGCTGTTTGTCTCTTTGTCTGCACTGAAGGATTTCTTTATATTTCAAATGTGATTATTCTAACATACTCTCTTACGTATGAAGTTTATTTCCTCTTACTCCTAACTCTTCTTTTATCTCCTTTTTTCTTTTTTTCTCAGCTTTTCCCAATGTTATATAATAGGCTTACTTTTAAGGGTCAAGAAAATTTCTTCATAGGGGAATTAAAGGCATATAAATGTCTCATAGTAGTTGCCAAGGGACTAAAACATGTGGGCTTCTACAATCATCATGAATGTTACCCTCTATCTTTGATAATTAAAAGGGACCTTAAAGTATGTATTTTAAGGACATTTATTTTATTTAAATAATTTGGTGTATAGCAATCACATTTATTTATTCATTAAATAATGCTCATAAAATTAATGGCAAATTAGATGATCAAACTTGACAGGTACATTGGCACATGACATTAAAATATTGGTGTTCTTTATTTCTTGCCATCATTTGAACACAAACTGAAATTAGTATTCTTTGACAGTGAGAGCCAGGGATTGCATTAGTAGATAGCTCTAAATTTCTCATTTTTTTTTCCATTTTGAATTTTTTCCATTTCAGAAGATCTTGTAATGTGCCTGATCTCAATTTAATAGTTGTAGATATTATTGTGCTTTCCACTTCAACAATTGGGTTCTGATGTCCACATTACTCTTATACTCATTATGTTTGTACTGTGCCTGCACTAATAATTTCTATCTCATGATTGATAAAAGGAATTATACATAACAGAATCAAATTATTAGTATTAAGTATCAGACATTTATAGTGCATGCAGCATTGTCACCATTCTAGCTGACAACATTAGAAGCAATGAGATTTCTATAGAAGTTATACTTTTAATCTACTCTTCTCTTCACTGTTCCTTACATTTTAATTTCCTTATGAAAATGTTTGGTATATACGAATGCCTATCATAGTACCATAATTGATTGTTACTGTTGATTTACAAGCAGGAGAAAAAACAAATCACTTTTTAAGTTGACAGAATTCAAAATTTGAAAAAAATAAAAATTCAATGAGCTGATTCTTGAAATATTGATGGAGAAGGTGTTGGCATGCAAAGTGGATATAGTACAATGTTGAAATTTTATTTTCAGAAGAGTCTCATTTTCTACTGATCATAAACTGGTTAAGGACCAAAGGCTAACATCTTTTGTAGACAAAATTCCACCAGATTTTGATGCTTTGGTCTAAATACATATTTCAAGCATGAGTGTTTCTAAAATTAGTACTGGTGAATGAAGCTATTTTTCACCAAAGTTACTTTTGAAATGGAAAGAAAATGTGTGAAGAAACAACGTAAGAAAAGCTACTTTTCAATTCCCTATCAACCCCTCCAAAGCTCTGTCCTTTCATAATCATCACAAACTGAGGTTCTTGATGAAGACATTGAGTTGAGTCCTGCTTCACTTGCAGTCTTCTTTGAAGAGAACATTTGCTGAGACTTTTTGCAGTGTGCAATTGCTCCCTGGATTGAATTTTCTATCTCTGAATTTGTACTGCTGCACCTTTTCAGAAGCTGGCGCGCTTGACATCCATATGATTTGTTTGAAAATGAAAATGAAGTTGAGCCAGATGATGATTTGTTGTTCCCTGAAAGAAGTTTGATGCCAACTGAGAATGATCTTCTGTGATGGTTACTTCCATCCTCACTTGTCTTCTCTTTGTAGCCTCTCATGACAGGATTGGAGGACTGATATCTGTCCCTTTGAATTTGGCCATATGGATTTTTCTTTGCCACTTGCACATGCTTGTTTAAATTTTCCCTGGCTTTAGAAACCGATCCTTCGTCTGCAACTTTTGTTGAGGTTGCATAGTTTTCATACGAGCAACCAGATTTTCCAAACCAAGACTTGAGATAAGCCCTTGAAGCCTTCAACTTTGAACCTAGTGAAGAAGGCTTCAGTTTCTTGGTCCAGGACTTCTTGTGGTTTTCAACAACAAAACCACTTGTATCTGTTGGATAGTCAAAGTTGTAATACTCTTCAGGGTTTAGTTCTCTACTAACTTGGCAAGAATCAGATGGAGAGATGTTGCAGGATTCAAATGGAGTGCCTGAAATTGGTGTTGTGTATGTAGTGGCTAGTGGAGTGCTAAAGAACTCTTCAAAGGTATCATTTTCCTTGTCAAAAGGAGAGGTGGAGTTCTGAAGGAGTTTTTCAACCATTTGTAACCGCGGGGGAAGGTGAAGAGGGAGCAGCTTTCCTTTGTAGAAAAGCTCATCAGCTGGTGAGGTTGTTGTTTCTTTCTCTTGAACAATGGAAGACATTTGGAACTCAAATTCTCTAGGCTGTGTGTGAGAATGGCAGAAGAAGTTGGAGTATGAGTTGACTTCCATGTCAATGTAATCATCATCTACAGGGTCATATGCTGAGAATGTTGTAGCCATTTTAGCCTCTCAGATACACAATACTGGTGTTTTGGACTTCTTCCTATGAGGGGATATAAGCTAATGGTAGCTACTGAGCTTTTATTATGAAAAAATGAAGAGTAGTTAGTACTAGTAATACTTTTTAAAGTGCAGAAAATGATAATTTCAAAAAGCAGTATCCTGGAATTAGTGGTATTCTAATCCTATTGCTTTTTATTTTTTATTACATGTCTTGTCATTATTGAAGGAGTTTGTCTGCAAGCATCAAAGTGTAAAATTAAAACCTGGTTGATTTTTAATGGGGGAAAGCACTGACCCACCTGACATAAACTTTGTGGCTTATTCCTCATTGGGATTGCTGTTTTTATATTTCTTGCGCTGCTAATGGTAAACTAGCATGACATGATTTGCATTATTTTGTTTCCTCAAAGAATCAATAATGCAGAGAAATTGACCAAAAACTGCAATGTGTTTCACTGTGGCTCAGGTTAGTTACACACGCTCAGTGTTGTTGGCATGATGAAGTCTTGTACAATGGCTAGCTAGGATCAAGATAATGGTATTACATGATGATTGTAGCTATTGATTTGATTACTTTCTAACAGGACAAAGGCTAAGGTATAGAATCAATATTTGGTGAACGAACCTTAAAAGAAAGCAAATACCTTAATTTAAAAACCTCCATTTTATATTGAACTAACTATTTTCTGTTAGTGTTATTTTAAGCAGAAGGGAATGGTTGAATCATATTCATATTTGACTTAGCAAAATATTGGTGACTAAAACTAAAAGAGGAGGACAACACAGGAATCTCCTGGTAGTAACTACAGTACTTGTCCTTGAGTCTCATATTGTGACTCTAACATCAAGCTATACATCTTCAACTTTACTTCGCAGTAAACTGCAATATGCAGCCAACTAGCCAACTTTCTCGCAGAATATATATGTATTTCTCTCTTTTCATATTTTATAACTAGTTGTCTGGATATCTGCGTATTCCAGTTGTTTACCAAATACTTTTCATATAGAAAAGCTAGTGTATGAATTTAAGAACCTTTTTTGGAATCTTATGTAACACTCAACAATTTTCCATGCAAGAAAAATTGGGTTTGTGAACAATATTTGTCTCACAGCATGCATTTTAGCATTCATATTAGTACTTATCATATATCATTGTGCTGTGCACCAACATAAATATGATTAAGAAAAGTAGAAAACGTGGTACACTTGATTAAGCAACAACAGTTGAGGTCATGAACAAGTTCAACAGGGTTACATTGATCCACTTTTAACTGGATTCCTGCCTTTGTTTTAACGCACTTTAGCATAATTGCCACACGGGAAAAGCCTTGCCAAACCTTTTGGTGTACACGGATGCAAAACATGGACATCTTTTCATTCATTATAATTATTCCTGTCTTGTTTTGTTTGTGACTAAGTAATCCACTTTGGTGTATATTAATTTCACTTAGAAAAATGAAGTCTTAGTGTAAGTGAATAAAGTATAGTAAATGGAATACACTGAATAAGAATGGTTAGAGAAAGAAACAAGTCATGACCCGACAAGTAATGGTGGGAGAAGAGACTAAGGCCGGAATGCCTGCAAAGCTCGAGAGTTTGTTTGTCATAATCTTTTAACACAACACACACTTCTAAGTCCTACCTACTTTTGGGTTTACCATCTCTTTCTCTTTATCATTTTTTTAGTCACAAAACAAAACTATAAGGTCCTATCTTTTCCTCTTTTTTCCCACACTGTGCAATTTGTTTTACATTATGCTATGCTAATGCTGACCTTACTTTCACACCGAATTTGTCGCCAAGTTAGGTTGTCAAGCAATTTCTTTTATATTTAGTGTCAAGATTGATTAAATTGCACCCCTGTTGATCGAAACTTAAACTATTTTGACGACTTTTGTTAGCAGAAGGGGAAGGATTAAAAAAATACTGATGTTTCCTAGTTGCACCAATAGTCTTCTTTGTTGCCCAATCAAATATACAAACCAAATTAATACTAATAATAAACTTGATGCATTTGTCCGACGTGTGTATTAGATTCATGAATCGGGTTTAGGAATCTTTCACAGAATTTACATGATTGATCACAGGTAAAAGTTTCAGCACTAAATAAATTGATCCAATGATTATTCAAGTATAAATCGAGAGGAAAAAAAAATGGTAAGGTAAAACGAAATTTTCATCATTTATTTTGAAAGACAAGAAAAAACTTTTCTGTACGTCTCTAAACATAAACTGCTTAATGGTAGGAAATATTTTACATTTATTTTAGTTTTATACATAACTTTTTACAACAAAAAATAATAAGTAATTTTATGATAAAAAAAACTAATAGTAAAAACTGTTTGAACGTTTTAACTTTTTTAGCTAAATTTCTTAAATATAAAAGATGTGACAACTTATTTATTTCTTTTGATTTCTATCTTCTACCTAAACACGTTCTCGACTCTTTCTGTTTTACTTCTGTCCTTATTTATCTCTTTTATTCCTTTCATTTTTCTATTCACTCTGATCCAATCATTCGGCTTACGGTCTGATCTACACGCACCAAAATAATCTGAGTTCAAAATTTAAAACCATACAAATCATTTGATGACTGGTCTGCGATGTGTTACAAACTCATTAATTTACACAAGAATTAAGAAATTATGCTCTGTAAAGTTTACAAATCCAAAGGCATCTGATCCAAATTGGAGCTTCTTTAAGTCGACCTATGGCTTACAAATTTATATGATATGCACTTGCTTAATTATAAAAATACAACAGCAAGCATTAATTACTCAGAAATAAGTTGACCTAACTGCTTGTTGTTCAATTACCAGAAGCCAATTCCTTTTCAAGCTCGTCAAATTCCCAATCGCCAATTTCCTCTGTTGAATAATCCTGGCTAACATTCCCAAACTCAGATTCTAGCTTAGCTAATTCAGCTTCATGGTCCAATACCTGGTCTGCCTTATTTGAAGGTGATTTTGGCTGTTTATCCGTCTGTGGCTTTGAAACTTCAGCAGAATCAGCATCTTGAGCTGGAGCAGAAAGTGAAGGAGCACCATCGAACTTCTCCTCAGAAGGTGTTGTTTCAGCCTTTGAGGGACTCTCTATTTCAAGAACTGGTCTCTCAATAGACTCAAATTGAGTTCGTAACTTTTCAATGGCATCAAATAGCTCTTTAACTCTCTCTTCATCTTTCCTGTATTCATGGGCCCAATGAACAAAAGGAAAATGGGAAAAAAATTAGTAAGAGGTAAATGATGTGACGCTGATCTTCTATAAAAGAAAATGGAATTTACGACAACCTCTTGTATTTCAGTAAATTATAAAATGTTCTTCACAGGAAGCGAACAAAATGGTTTCTAACATTATATTTATTTTGAACTTGTGTCAACTAACAGTCCAATTCACAAGTCAATAGAGCAACCCCGTAAAGTTATCGAGACAGAAAATACAAAACCTGGAAATTTTCCCTTGTTGAGCGTAAAACTGCTGTTTCATGTTATCCACTACACTGAAGGTGGTAATAATCTGAACCAATGAAAGAAAACCATCAATAAGTCCAAGCAAATCATAGCACTTATCCATTACTTTGGTTCAAAGACACAGAACACTCTTATGATGGAGGAGAATCAATAACAAAACTGCTAGATGAACAAGCAATGATTTCAAATTACTCTGTTGCATATGTAGTTATATACCTTGGCTTCGTAGGACAAATATTCCTCCTCAAGATTTCTCCTTGGACTTAATACTTCTGTATCCTCAGTATCTGCACTGGATGTCTTCTCTAACCTGTATCCTCAACAAAATTGGAGAAATTAGCTAAACAATTAACCATATATACAAATCGCCGCACACACATGTATATTTTTAAAATTGAAGCCTGTGTACAAATGAAAATACCATCCATTTGATTACCAGCTCATTTTTAGGGGAAAAAGTCTAACTTTATTTATGTGCATGTATGTGTTAACATTGTGAAAATATTATATT
This sequence comes from Hylodesmum podocarpum, assembly GCA_026586105.1. Taxonomy (NCBI): domain Eukaryota; kingdom Viridiplantae; phylum Streptophyta; class Magnoliopsida; order Fabales; family Fabaceae; genus Hylodesmum; species Hylodesmum podocarpum. The sequence goes on along the minus strand of JALJEV010000539.1, from coordinate 177,556 downwards.
CTCGAAGAAATTTCCAAACAAATGCCCTTAAAAAGGTATTACCTTTGGCTTAAATTCTTGAGGTTCACAACAAATGTTCCAATGTGGTTAATACAAGGCTCTAACTCTTTCTGCACACAACACAGCAGGTCATATTACCAATGGGAAAAAATGGATGTCATACTGCCACTATACATCCATTATTTGACTGCAAAGGGCAATAAGTACCTGGTAAGAAGTAAGAAGTTGAATGGCCAAGTTCACAAAGTAGTCCTCATGTCTCTCCAATTCATCACTTTAAAAATGCAAGGATTAGTGAAAATACTAATTCATGAAAAGTAAAGAACAATGGCAGAATAAGTACAATTTCTAGATTTCTGGTTGAAGGATATTGTCAACTGAGTCTATGCGAAGTTGGAACACACTTGTAACCCTCAGTATATACACATCGGTGTCACACCATTCACATTAAACTCTTGTACAGGCATAAAAACATTTATGATTACTTTTAAGTTCAGTAAGTTCAATTACATACTTGACCTGCTTGTCGTTAATTTCTGCATTTGACCGTTGAAGAACCCAAGTATCTTCCAGAAAATTAATCCAGGTTTTGATAACATCAGCTTCAACCCTGCATGAGCTAATTGATTTTGAAAGTTCATCTTCCTGCCAATCAAGGTCAAATAAAATTTTCAGACAACTGGATGCTGAGAGTAAAACTTTTCAGGAACATTGGCTTAATGATACCCAGCCAGGAAAAATAGAAGCTCAAACCTTTATCTTTAGGTGCTCAACTATCTGGTTATTTGCTTCCTCAAACTGGTCTCTCTCTTCCCTCACATTCCATAGACGTGCTTGAGCAGCAGCCAAAGTAGTGTTAACCTACACCTCAGAAGCCAGGTATCGATTATTTATAAATTTAGTTATGGTCTCACCACACCAACAGCATCCCATATATTATTAAAGTGAGGAGTCATTTTCACAATAAAATAAGAAAAACTACCATTTATTTATATTAGCAGTTGACTTGAATAAATTTAACTTCTATCAGTTCATGTCTAGAAACTTGTATATGTTAAAAGTTAAAACCTACCAATACAAGGTTTCCTCAACAAATATAAATACACAATTCAAAAGGATATAAAAAAGAAGACAGACTAGATTGCAAGAAGTGGGCCATCACATGGGAGTAGCAATGAAGCAAATAATAAATAAACTTATTTTCTCAAGCAAATGTTATTACTATCACACAGGCTACTTAGGCAGATACCTTTTTTAATTCAGCTTCAAGATCTTCTTTTTTGCGTTGCAGTTCAGATATCTCAGCTACCAGTTCCTGAATAAAAAAGGAAAAAAGAAAAATCAATAGTCCCCCCACAACAGATGGAAGACTTGATACTAACAGACAGATATCTATTGTTTCGGTATGGTCTTTGCTCCTATGCACACAAAGAAAACATCTCACCACAAACCTTAATCAATCACACAGCCCCCAGATAACAGTGATCCAATTGAAGGGAATATATGTATCTTACACAGTGATGAAACCTTCTACATTAATATCTTACATAAAAGTATTAAAAAGAACAAATATGAGAAATAAAACCTGAGTGGTGACTGCAAATTATCAACATATTCTGAAAAGCCCTGTCTTGACTAAACTATTAAGATAGAACAAAAAAATAGAGATGATAAAGGAAGCTACATACCAACTTCTGATGGTAATAAACAAACATGCCTGTACTAAGGATCAATCATATTGTCCATAGAGTATTTTAATACATTAGCATATTCACAACAACAGCCTAGATAAGTACAACCATGAAATCCCATTTGAAATATAATAAATTTCTCATCTACTACAGACTAGTGATATTTGATGATAAATATAATGATTCGCCTCTGAACTCATTACCTTCTCCTTTTCACTAGCTTCACCATCCTTAGCCACTCGAACTTTTAATGCTTCCTCCTTTTGTAATCTGTCAAATTAGAGACATAATATATGGTTAAGTGCTCGGATCTGAAGCAAAGTATTAAATAACGAAAAACTAAACCAGTTAATCAGGGTTGGTTCCTGACATCATATACATAAACTAAGAAAAGAACTAGAAGTGTATGCAGAAGGTAGAACATTCATGAAATTGGCTCCTTTGCTTTCACTGTAGAATAAAAAATCAGCAGACATCTTTAGTATTGCCTACTGACAGACATAATTGAACAGAACAAAGTGTATGCAACAGTGCTGAATATAATGCTTTCAACAAAAACTGCTCTTCTGTAAGAATGACAATATGAATTCAGATGACAAAAATAGAAAGAATAGTACAACAGAAAAAGTTCATAATTTGACAGGCTACCTGTTATCTAAAATTCGCTTTTCAGCTTTTGCAGCAGAATTGGACAGAGAATCTGTTAAAACCTTCAGCTTATCAACCTACACAAAAACATTTCAATAAAACCAACAATTTTACCAAAACAGAATAACCCCAGATGTGAGTTCTACCAATCTTATTCCTTGGAGACCTGATAGGTTTATTGTTTTGCTATTTGCATGCAACTCAGTAACAAAATGTAGAGCAAACAAGTAAAATGAAAAATGATAAAGTAGAGACTAATGCTTGCCTTTTTGGAGAAATCAAGTTAATGGGAAGAATGAAATAAATAATAAATTTTAAAAAAAAACTGTGATTCAAATTTTATTTTGGTTGAGTTGAGGTAATCAATTTTGATTTTGATTGTTCCATAACATAAAATCAGTTTTCCAACAAGGAAATGTAATGTTCAGCTCTTGTTCTCCCTTCAACTAACCTTCCAAAAATAAACCCATAAAGGGAAAAATTGTACCTTTTGAGCATGAATTTCAGGAGAGTCTCCATTGCTTAAATTTTTTTTCTTAAGCAATAATGCTTCCAGTCTGGAACAGATTCTAATCTGAGCAAGAGCAATTTTCAAAGCCTGCAAAAATGATTGGTAAGTTTCAATCCATTCTTTAACATAGAAATGTCTATAAAATATAACTACAATAAATAATAAATAATTATGTATAAATCTGTATCAAATTGATCAAACACTAGCTGTAGTGCTTGGTTCTTTTCTAAACTTGGTCTCACAGCACAAAACTATGTTCTTGGAATTTAATTCTGAAATCTAAAACTCTATGATGATTGGTAGGTAAAATATTTAAAATGGATAGAGATGACATTTAATAAATGTTATCATTTTGCTAGGGGCGGGGACTGGGAGTGATGGAGAGAGGAGTTAAAATCTCCCATGGAATTCAAGGAAGAGCTAAGGGATTTACAGCCTAGTAACACAGTAACACCACTCAAAGAATAGTGGAAAATAAAATAGCAACTTTGACAAGTAAAACACCATGGCATAGTGGGAGGCAATCTCAAATAAGTGTTTCAAATAAGCTTGTTTCATTTATATATTATTATATGACCCACGTGGCAAAAATTCATCACTGACACAACAGAAAGCTTCAGAGAGAAAGTTATGACAGAAACAAACCTCCAGTGCTGCAATTGTTTCCTCGGCAGGTTTAAAATCAACTTTGCTGGCAGGCCCCTCTGGAGTTATCTCAGTGAGTTTTTTCTTAAGATTACAGGTTTCAGCATCTATTCTGCAATCAGAAAGCAAAACAAGATGTAAAGTGAGGTAGATTGTAACTCAGTTTTCTCACTATATTGTAGCAGCAAATATGGATCTGCTAATAAAAACTGAGGTCAATATCTAATGAATATATGACAAATGAAACATTTCAAAAGTATTTTAACAATTCACATGCAATGCAAGGTGAAATATTTCAACTTGATCCAGAAGCCACGACAAATCCTTCTGTCTAGACATCCAACTAGGCAATCAAAAAGATTATTTCAGATATTACCAATAGAATCAACATTAAAATGGGCCTTCATTTTATAACTAACATGAAATGAATGAATTATTGACTTATCAGTGTACAGACAGATATAATCAATTATTTGTATGTGAGACCATCCAAGAGTAGAACAAGAAAGTGAAAGGTTAAGCCAGAAAAAACAAAACTATTGCTTCACACTGACCTTGCAAGATCATAATTGATTTTCAATCCAGAGATTGCACCTTGTGCAAACTGAAGCAGTTCCTCTCGCTTCACCTAAAGAACAAGGTAAACATATAACAATCTCATTGAATGCATAAAAGAACAAGGGAAAGCCCACCATTGAGGGGCTTTATGGAGAGGGGGTAGGTCGAAGGGGGTGAAAATGGGGGCAAGGTGCATTCTCAAAATTGAAACTACAGTGTGAATATAAATATTGATTATGAACGGTCAACACATCAAACAACCTTCAAAGATTTTGTGAAGTCAACTAAACTCCAAAAATACAATTAATCAAAGAGAGTACAAAACATAGAAATTAGGAAGCATTACTATTGAAGAATATGTATATCTTAAGATATGTGTGAAGTCAAGAGCATCCTTACCAGCACTTCATCTTCATAGTTTGAAAAGGCTGTTGCTAAATCTTGCAGGCTGCTTACTATGGCATTATGAACTTCTTTTCCTCCAGTAAGACAGAGTCTACATAAATAAGGATGAGCAAAATATGATTAGACTTATCTTCAGATGAACTGCCGTATTAAAATTTTCCCACAAAGAAAGATGAAATTAAAATTTTAAGCGGCGAAGACATTATATTCACAATTATGAAACATCGATCATACGAGTCAAAAGCAAAATAAGCCCCAAAAGGTTTCATATCCCAGAGCAGCTGGACCCAGATGAGATATTCATAAACATAAAATCCAAGAGGAGACATGGCAGGAAAATGCCACATGCAAGTTGCCAATTGCATACCACGATGAGACATCCAAATATATGTATATAAAAATAGACTCACCCAAACATCTCCAGGAGAAGGGAAACCTCTTCCTCATTAGGAGCATGAATTATCTGAGGAATAGAAAAGAGTTAACCCTGCGGTTAACCTCCATTATCAGCAAAAACAAACAAATTGAATTATCCAGAATGATATTCTTTTACCAACATAATGATAATGGTAGAACATAAAGCTGCATACACCGAAAAAAAAAAAACCAAAGGAACAAGAAGGTATGTTTACTACACCAAAATATAATCCATTGAATAATATTCACAAGTTATTAACTCCTAGGAAAATAAAGTGATTATATTTATGACATACAAGGTGCACCTATGAATATTAAATCTTACTTCCACCCCACCCATAATCAAAAGGGAAGGTAGGTGGGGGTAGAAGAAAGCAATTACATATAAGAAAAAAGACTTAAACTGCATATGCGTACATACTTCACAGTATAAGAAAATGAATCCCAAGCTTGCATCTTGGGCTTTCACCAAGCTAATACCATGTCTTACTTCACAACTACACCTGGAATAAGCTTTTCTCTTGGCACCCATTTTTCTAGGACATTTTAAAACACTGCAGTTTTATGCTTAAGAATCTATCTTATAAACTTACGTACCAATATAATATGGGAAGTTAATCAAATTTAATTATTTATACATCATAATTAACATTAATTAAACATACCATGGATAATGTTATACCCTCCAATGCCTGACTTTGAAGAAAAACATCACGAAAATTTAATGGTTCACCCCCAACATCAGAATCGTAATAAAGAACCTGAAAAGAAACAATAGAATAACAAACACAAACAAATAAGGGAAACGGATGCCATAATGTTCAGTGTTTCAAGGACTACAAAAGCAACTTAAAAATTTAAGCATCAACCATCTGAAATCAAAGAAACATAAAATGCTAGCAACGAAAGATATCATGATACATTCTAACATATAACATAATGGCATCACAGAGTTGAGAGTGAAAGAAGGTCAGAGTGATGGACTTTTATTCAATACCAAACAAAGAGGAAAGCTCCTCCTGCAATCCAATTGGGAGAAAAAGACAAAAGCCAACAACCCAAGAATCCTATTATCATCCAAAACAGGAAAAGATAACAACAACTTCTGAAGTAAACTACACTTTGCTGGGGTAAAGTACTTCCAGTTCAATATACCAATTTTCAAAAACAAGCTAGTCATTAAAGGTGTAACAACAAAGACTATAAAATCATTCATAGGAAGGTTTATAATTCTAACCAGAGAGGGCCTCCTAGGGTTCTCCTTGGCTTCTTCAACTGCAAGGTGTTGCTCTAGAGTCCTCTCTTTACCTTCAGCAAACGCCGCTTCCGACAATTTCTGAATTTCTTGAAGCACAACCACCCATCTTCTAAGCAACTGCACTCTCTCAGGTCCCCTATACGTAACAGCAGCTTCTTCCAACCTCTTAATGGTCAACGCAACACTTCTATAATTCCTAGCATTCTGCATAGTGTAACATAGCACTTCGATTGAAACTAAATACGCAAATAGAATGATTATTGGTCTCAGCGAAGTGAATGCGTTTATTTAATTAAAAACGATAAGTGCTGTGAGAGAAGATGAAAGTGAAAAGGGGGAAATTAGAGATTATTACAATGCGATCTTGGAGTATTTTGGCGCCCTCGGCGACGGCTTGGCCGGCGTGTTGAACGACGGTGTCGGCGTAATTTTTGACGGTGCGAGTGAGGTTGTTTTTGTTGCCGACCTCAACGGCTTTGTTCACCGCAGATCTAAGCCACGACGACATGTTTGTTCTCTCACACACTACGACTCACAGTAGTGAAAAATTGGGAATGAATTGAAGAGCGACGCAACAAATTTACCAAATTAGGGTTTCGAATGAACACCACCGAACATCTCTTTCTCACTTCGTTTCCGATTACCAGAACAATACGTCAATCAGAATTTCGAGGCTCAACCGCTCAGAGAAACGACGCCGTTTCCTCCTTACTTGCCTCTTTATTTTTTACTTTATTTTATTTTTTTCTCAAAACTCAGGATTAGAATGTATTATGATAATTATTTTTATTGATATAATAAATAAAATACAATAATTATTTATTTAAAAAATTAAATGTAACATTATGACATGGTAATCACTGTAATTGTTAAGACTATTTCATTTATCATTTTATAAAAATTATAATAAAAGTGTTAAATATTTCATGAGTATACATGATTTTGTAAACATAACAAAGGTTTTATTTTGTTGTAAATATACATAGTTCAAAAACTATAAAAATGTAATAGTTGAATAGTCACTGGTAGCCCTGTGTCAAACAAATTATATAGTATTAAAAATATCTTTGAATTTTCAATGTACGTAATTCAAAGAAGACAAAAAATATATAATTTGAAATTGTGTACTATGACTTTATACAAGTGGTCTTTCTCGAAATCAACTATCAAAGTTTATGTTCAAAGAAAGTTTGAGACAATAAATTTGTCACTGCTTTTAGTCCATAAATTTTTTTCTCAGTCATATTTTCTTTTGACAAATTTTTTTTCTTAATAGGAGAAAATAGTTAGTTCAAGGACTTGTGTGGATTGATAACTTGCAAGTTGCAAATTTGGTGGAAAACTATAATTAATTTGCCTTTGTTAATTTCTTTGATAGTAACATGGTAATTTTTTACTCCGATAGTCATGCTTGAGTGTTTTGCATACCATATATTCTTCATAAATTATTTAATTGTTGATGTTTCCATTGACAATAGCAAAATATTGTTTAACTATTAATTCAATTTGTTTGTTTTGGTGCTTAGTGAGTAGGAATATATACCTTGAATCAATTTTTTTAATTATAATATATAGTAGGTAATTAGTTTGACTCAATGAACCATCTCTCTCATTTTATTATATATATTACAATTTTATTTTGCAATTAATTTTAATAAATAGTTACCCAATTCACTTAAAGAACATAACTTATTTTTATTCATATTTTATAACTAATTTTGTATTAAAAAAGTAAATATATAATAATTCTAACGACTATGGTAGGTGGATGCTGGTAAAGTAGAGTAGCACAACCCAGAAGCCATGGAAATAAAATAATAATAAAAAAAAAAGAATAATGATATTCATTATTTAAACGATCGAATTTCAAAAGTTATGATTTCACATTACCCATTTTCTCATAAAATAAAATAATGAAGCAAAATGGCCGTCGACGAGTCTAATGAATGATAACAAATAAATAATAACACGTGCTTGACGATTAAATCTCATTAGTATGAAATTAATTTTAAATACAATTTTTTCAAACTAGAGAGTGAGAAGAAAATCTTGCAAGTGTTAAAGAGAATAAAGAAAATTAATTAACATAATTGAAAGACTAAACTTTAGGTGATGAGAATAGACTAATGCAAGGTGGCATTGATCATATGGGAGGAGAAAATAATATATTTTAAATATTGTTCAAAGATGCAATTATTTAAAAAAAAAAAAAAAGAAGAAAAAGAATGCATTATTATAAAACACAGAAGATGGTACACTATCTCTCTATAAATGAATCCTTCTCCATTGGTAAGTAGAAAATAACTAAAACTGAAAAATTAAGTGATAGAAAATGGGTATAGCAGAAAACATCAATGGTGTTGAGGTGGAGAACCTTCAGTTTCCACCACTGCTTACGTCACCAGTTTCCGGCATAACCTATTTCCTCGGAGGCGCAGGTTCTGCTTAATTAATGTTATATGTCGTATATTTTTACCTCTCATTAAATAAATATTCTATGTAGAGATAAACTTAACAACTTAGGTATATATTTTTGTTTTTATTTTTTTAACTAAATATTGATCATGTTGTTATGCATGAATACTGATATTAATGATGTATGTTTAGGAGTGAGAGGATTGATGATTGAAGGGAATTTCGTAAAATTCACTGGGATTGGAGTATATTTGGAGGATAAAGCAGTGGCATCATTGGCCACTAAGTGGAAGGGTAAGACTTATCAAGAGTTGGTAGATACACTCGAATTCTTCAGAGATATTGTATCAGGTAAACTCATTATTCAATTCTCTCTCACACTTTAAATGTTATAATTAAAGTTTATAACAGAGTTATAAGTAAATTTGATGGTGTGATTAAATGTAAGTGTATGTAGTTATTTCGTAATGAAAAATTAGTGGTAAGTTGTTTATTATTTTGTCTAGGGTCGTTCGAAAAGTTTATAAGATCTTCAAAGATAAGAACATTGAGTGGACCAGAGTACTCAAGGAAGGTATCTGAAAATTGCGTGGCACACATGAAATCCGTTGGGACATATGGTGATGCTGAAGCTGCTGCTATTGAAAAATTTCGACAAGCATTTAAGGATGTCAATTTCCCACCTGGTGCCTGCCTTTTCTACAGACAATCACCTAATGGAACATTAGGGGTAAGTATCTGTGTACGTCAACAATGCATTTCTTTATAGATAAAAGACTCCATTTTTTTCTCTTTTTTAATGAAATATATTTCTCTAAATATAAAGTGTGAATAAATTTTATGTTTAAATTGAAATTGAGATACTGATGCAAGTTCTTCCCTTCTGAATCTGTATTAGATAGATTCATAAATGAAAGAAATTGATAATAAATTTTTTCAAAATGGATTATTTATCCTTCTAGTGTTCTAAAAATGTATAGTCTCTGGTATTTTAGAAATGTCTATGAGTAGATAATTTCATAAACGAATAAATCATATCGTATTGGAAAATTGAAAAATTTGTATTTAGTAAAGAGTTGAAATATGCATGTAACCAAATAATCAATTATAGAGAAATATGTGTATATTTGTATAAAAGGAGTGAGAAATATGTATATATAAAAGATACGAAGAGAAGAGTTAGTTAGCTGATTAGTTATTTATTGGAGTTAATTGTAAAGTAAAGTTAATTAACGTATATATTAACAAATTTTGTTAACAAACAAATTTTTTTTTTTGTTACAAACCATCTAATAAACATTGGAATGTGTTGTTTTATAAATAACAGCTTAGTTTCTCAGAAGATGAAAGAATACCAGGGAAGGAAGATGCAGTGATAGAGAACAAGGCTGTGTCAGAGGCTGTGTTGGAAACCATGATTGGTGAACCTGCTGTTTCCCCTGCTTTGAAACACAGTTTGGCTTCACGATTCCCTCCCCTGTTCAATCTAGGTACTGTTATAATATGATAATCATATCATAAAATTCACTCTCACATAAATGTTAAATACATAACTCTAATACCTAAATAAATCATGAAAAAGATAAGAAAAAAATTAATAAAAATACATAAATATATATATTTTAGAAATTAGTTGAGTGATTAATTATATATTGAAATTAAAATTGGTTGCGTGACATTATTTAATTACACCCACGTCAGTTTATTACGTTTTCAAATATTATTATGTTTATTTTTTCTTTTATGTCAGTGTTATGAAATAAAGTTTTGTTTGTTGAGATGACACCGATAAATGGTAAATAAATATTAATGATGCAGAGTTTTGCTATGAAGGATTTTAGTCAAGAGTTACGTCATATGTGAGAAAATTAAGTGCACGATTAGAATTTTCTACCACAATCTGCCAATTTAGAATCAAATGGGGTGAAATGCATGGACCATCTAGAAGGACTATTTTCGAGTTTTTAAAAAAAATTCAATTTTAAAATTCATCTTTTATTATTATTGACTTTATCGATTCGAATAAATTTCGCAAGCACCCCATTACGTATTTTCTTTTTTAAAAAAAGTATTGACATATTTATAATAACTTTTATGTTGGGTCAAGCTTTAGGTGATTTAGATTGAAACCCTTTTTAAGAGGGAGGGCCCCACTCAGCACCAAAAAAGACCAAAAGAAGAGAAAAAGATAAATGGGAGAGGAGAAAGAACGAGTTTTAATTATACTAATAAATAATAAATAACACAATATTTAAAAATGAAAATTTTCACAACTAAATTACATTTTGGTTGATTACACAATTTTAAGTTTTTTGTTTAATTTTTAACGTAATTTAAATTATTTAAACATTAAAATAATTTTTAATAATTTACATAAATAAATAAAATATTAAATTTAACACACTCGTATATATGTTAATTTATATGTATTTCAAAAATCAATATTTCAAATGGTTGGAAAATTCAGTATTAGTGTTCTTATTTAAATGAACAACTTTGGTAATATAAGATAAAAAAATAACAAAACAAATATCTGTTGACACAAAAAATATATTCAAATTAGACATTGATATATCTGATAAATAATTATAAAAGAGTTTTATAATATATCTTATAAATAAATCACAGCTATATATATATACACAAATGACAATATATTTATAAACTTAATGTTTTTTTAAAAGCACATATTACGTTAATATCATGTTGAAAATATAATTACACAACGTATATTATACAGCCTTTAGTAAATAAATAATATATATAAAATTATGGAAATAATATACACATGTTTTGAAATAGAAAAGTGATATATAACATATATTATGTAACATAAACACTTGATATAATAATCGGTAACTTTTAAAAAATATATAAATAAATAATTTCAATGTAGTGACACTTGTATATATTTAAATAATTTAATAGTTCACATGCATGAGACCCCTATATAAGTGCATACATTGTCAACAAAAGAGAGTTGAGACTTGAGAGTGTTTGATAATAATGGCAGCAGCAACACCAACCATCACCGCCGTCCACGTCGAGTTCCTCCACTTCCCACCGGTGGTTACGTCACCGTCCTCCGCCAAGACCTATTTCCTCGCCGGCGCAGGTTCTATACATTACTACACACATATTCTGCTTCCAATGAAATTTTCTATACGTTTTTATAAAAATTGTTAACAATTAATCTCTGTAGGGGAGAGAGGATTAACGATAGAAGGAAAGTTCATAAAGTTCACAGGCATAGGAGTATACATAGAAGATAAAGCAGTGGCATCATTGGCCCCTAAATGGAAGGGTAAGTCTTCACAAGAGTTGGTGGAAACCCTAGATTTCTTCAGAGATATCATTTCAGGTAAAACCATCTTTCACTCTTAATTTTTGTTCCATGTCATAATTTTTGTTCTATCTTTATTAATTAAGCACTTTACTTAAACTGAAAGAGTTTTTTTTCTTTGATTATTGGTAAAATTATGACTTAATTCTTGTTATTACTTGATTAAGTCGTTATTACTTGTGTCAAGAGCAAGTATTTTCTTTAATTGTTATTGTAAGAACTATAGCTAATTAACTTTTTATTTAATGAAAATCATTATTAGCTTTTTAATATTGTTTTTATATATTTTATAATAAATATATATAATATTTATGAATTGAATGCAGATAACAACTTTATTAGGAAAGATACTAATTAATTCTATTTTGACTATTGAAATAAGCTGATAAAAATTATTCAAAAGTTGAACTGATAAAGTATGTGGAAAATTATGGTCAACGAAAGAATTAATGAGTATTTTTTTTCTATTGTAAAAAGGACGAGTCAATAATTAGTGTAAGTAGATACAAAAGATGGAAAACATTGATAATTTGGTGTGTATTTAGTTAGAATTGGTTTCTGCGGTTAGAATTAATTATAGATAATTTTTCTTTACATGTTGTTTGGTTTCATTTTCATGTTTATAAATCATGTAGGATTCATTTTAAGTGAAAGATAATTTTGAATTAAAATATTTTTAATTAGGTAAAAAAATTTATATTAAATTTTATCATAAAAATGATTTTACAGTTAATTTTTTTTTTTAAGTATAAAGTATATCTCTTCAAAATTAATTTAAATAAAAAATAATTTGATTAATATTTGTCAAACACACAGTAGTATCAAACATGGCGGCTGCCGCGTGGTGCCAAAAACACTTTGTTCTTTGCTACGGACATAATTACACATAAACTAGTTGACCAAACACACTTCCAGTCAAATCAGCTTCTTTTCTAAGAGGATAGTCAAAATTAAATTATGTAATATTTTTAAATTTTTTAAAATATGATAGGTTTTGATTTTATTTTATTTTTTAAAAAAAGAATTTGTATTTGATTTCTTGTCTTATTTGCAAAAAAAAAATTATAATTTACACCTAAAAATTATTTTTTCAATTTTTTTATATTTTATAATTTATACATAAAAATTATCAACCGAACATTTTTAATAATTACAAATTTACTTTATAAATAATTGTAATACGTAATTAACTCATTCATAAAATATATACACTTCTTATTTTATATGTTTCATACATATACATTTGTTTCTTATTTTATATGTTTCATACATATACGATTGTTTCTTTATTTATATTTTATAACTGATTGTCTGAAATATCTATCTATTTATATTTTATAACTAATTCTCTATAGATACTATTTGGCAACCGTATATTTTTCTAATAATTAGATATGTGTTTAGGTCCCTTTGAGAAACTGATTAGAGGGTCGAAGATTCTGGAATTGAGTGGTCGAGAATACTCAAGGAAGGTGATTGAAAATTGCGTGGCACACATGAAATCTGTTGGGACTTATGGTGACGCTGAAGCTGCTGCCATTCTTAATGTCCAAGAAGCATTCAAAGATGTCAATTTTCCACCTGGTGCCTCTGTTTTCTACAGGCAATCACCCCTTGGAACTTTAGGGGTTAGTTTCACCAATTACCTTTCTTTTTTCTTTAGTTACTAGTAGAAAGACATAGCTAGCAAGCATTGTTCTTTATTTTTCGTAAATAATAATGTTAATTAGTTTATGTTGTTTTATAAACTACCATGCAGCTTAGTTTCACTGAAGAAGGGACAAGTCCACCAACAAATGAGAGTGCAGTTATAGAGAACAAAGCTGTTTCAGAGGCAGTGTTGGAGACTATGATTGGTGAACATGCTGTTTCTCCTGATTTGAAACGTAGTTTGGCTTCACGTTTGCCAGCCATATTAAACCATGGTATTATAGTATGAGATTTGGGAATCACTAGAGTTTATGAGTTTTCTCAAATACTGCTCTTTGTTTGGTTCTTGAAAAGAGATCGATCAAGTAATATATGATCAATAAAAATGGGACATTATTATATATGTACCATCATTTAGAAACGATGGAATAATCATGAAACTGTTTGTGGTTCATGAACATTGCTATATATAAATATATCTTCCAAAACAACACCTAATTTCTTATACTCTGTCTCCAATTAAATCTTTATTTGTTCAGCGATTAGACACATACACTTGCATGTTCACGACAATTTGTTTAACTTTAATTTACTAGACCATACGTAAAATTTTTTCAAATCAACAACTGTTAGAATTTCATAAGAGGGATTAATTTTAGGCAAACTTTATGCTCTATGCATGGATGATATCGTGTTATTGTTGTATAATTCAATTGATAAACATATATATAATTTTTATATTTAAAAAATCTTAAAATTTTAAAATTATAATTAAAGAAGATAAAATATGCAATACCATCAAAGATAATGTAACAAATATTTTAATTTTATTGAATCGGGAAATTGTGTTAGGTAACAAACTTCTATACCTAATTCATAAAATGACAATACCTAATTCATAAATTATTATTGTCATTTTATGACAATATGGTATTCTGTTTTGTTATTATTGGTCCCTTGGAGAAGCTAATTAGACTATTGAGTATGGATGATTATGGCACGCATGAAGTCTGTTGGACCTGTTGAGAATTTGAAGCTGCTACCATTCAAAGATTCCGAGAATTCTTCAAAGATGTGAATTTCCCACTGTGCCTCTTCTTTTTTTTTCTAAAGACAATACCTTTAATAAAGGTTATTGTAAAGAAATAGAAATATTAATCTCATGGAACTTCAACAGGATTGGTATAACGTATTTCTAGAATTTAGGGCATAAATAACTTTGCCCCTTAAAATATGTAGTTATGTATTTGAGTTTAGATCTGTATATGAAAAATATTGCTTAAATTCTTAAATGAGAAAGATTAGTATTTTGCTCTTGTTTAAAAGATACTTCAATTTAAAAAAAAAAATGTTTTTTGTATTCTTAAGACATTAATTTATTATTATTATTAGAAGAGAAGGTCGACAAAAGAACACAACAATAGTTTTTTGTTTTAACAGTGTTAATAGTTTTGGAGACTATGATTGGTGTCACAATAGTTTGAGATAATTAAGAAATTAATGCTATGCATTAAAAGTGATGCACATGGAACATGTTAGTCTATATATGTGAGATATATTGTCAAACTTTGGAGGAAAGATAAGACCAATGTTATTATAATATAGTAGAATATTAAAATTTCTGTGACAAAAATACAAAGAATTAACAACTTCATTTAACCGGAGCTAAGAAAATATTAAAACATGTGGTCCACTGTCATATTATTGTTGAAGTGCTTCTATATAAACCCATTTTGCTTAGCGAAAATTTTTAGTTCATTTAATACAAATGCAATCATTTAACTTGTCAATTCATTTATAGAATATATATCTATATATCTATTTTTTCTTTATTTTTTATAATTAATTATCTAATTATTCATATACAGTAATATATTAAATATCTTTTTTTTTTTTTTACAAATACATGATGGTGGCAGAGTGAAAGTGGGGATTCCCTGCGATGGTGACGCCTCTGGCCTCAACCTACTCCTATTAATTTCCTCAGTTACGACATAAAACATTCAATGCCCCATTGATAAGAATTGAAACTTGGAGGTTTTAAGACCGTTGTTAAAAGACACATTTGAATATAGAATAAAAACTATATAACTCAATGTAAAAGGATTCATAGATTTAATATCTTGTTTCTCCTTTTTACTTGAAGGGTAAAATGCAATTTATTTTTCCAAATTCGCAATAACATTTATGCAGAATTTGTAAAGGTGACTGGACTAGGCAAGAGTTCAAACGAGTCGATGGAATCCCATAACTATATCATGAAAAGGTATCTTATATATAAAACTAACAAGTTTTTACTCCTCAAATTAACACTTTTTTTTAAAACCAAAGTATGAACATTGAGTTTGAATAATCTCCTTGTACTGATTATTTCATTAAAAGATTCAACAGTAAAATGAAAACAATTGTGCATAAAAATGACCAAGATCCTGACCCACGTATTTATTATTTTATATTTTAATTCACACTCGATGGAGTGTGTCTGATTTTCCGCAAGCACAAATTCTCTGGTACACATACACTAAAGTAACAATTACTTGTTTCTCAACGAAAATTCAAATACACGAAGTTCAGTACTTTAAATAACAATGATAACAGCAGTAATGTAACCGGAAATTAGTACTTGAACAAAATTATAAAACCACAAATTTCTGCATTATTTATTAGTAGCACACTTAAAGTGACCAAGTGGTGAAGGATTTTGATCTTGGATGGGTGATATAATCACTTATCAGATTCAGGGGCAGCACCCTGTTTGAATAACTCAGATAACCTTGAGGCCAGACTCTGTTTTGCTGCAGGGGAGACACCATGTTTACCTATCATTGACTCCAACACAGCCTCTGAAAGTAGTTTATTCTCAATAACAGCAGTCCCAACTTCTGGAATGGATCCATCTTTAGAGAAACTTATCTGTTTGCAAAGCATATTCATAATTAAAAACTGAAACAAAATAGTAATAACATTTCTAGACACAATAGAATAAGAACAAATAGTTTATAGACTAACATAAACGTTTTAATACAATCATCAAATCATAAATCACTGTATAAATCACTAACCGTTAATGATCCATTGGGTGAGACAGTGAAAAGGATAGATGAGCCTGGTGGGAATGTTTCATCCTTGAAAACAGAAACAAATTTCTCAATTGCATTGGCTTCTGCATCAGTATAAATCCCAAGAGACTTCCAAATTGCCACACAATTTTCTGAAACTTTCTCTGAGTATTGCTGCCCCGTCAAGGGTAAAATCATTGTCACCCGCATAAATTTCTCAAATGGACCTACACACAATACCTTTTTAGTTTCTTCACATTCACATTCACATGCCAAAACTCTTCATTCTAACCTTCACTACCAGTCCTGGTACTACTTAGCCAACTCCATTACAAATTAACCAACCAAGTAACTCATAAAAAGATATACACGTGGTTAACTAGCCAATTAAACTTATCTCGTTAGTTACCAACTAACTTGTATATAGTTAATCAGCAATTAACTCGTAAAAAATATATAATTAACCAGCCAACTAACTCTTAAAAGATATACAATTAACTAGTTAACTAACTCGTATATAGTTAATCAGCCAACTAATTCGTAAAAAGTATAAGATTAACCAACCAACTAATTCATAAAAATTACAGAATTAACCAGTCAACTAATTCATAAAAATGTACCATTAACCAGCTAAGTAACTCATGAAAGTGTCTTATAAACCAGCCAACTAACTAACTCATAAAACTTATAAATTACATTCCCTTTATTTTATTTAATATTATTATTGTTTTCTTTTTCTTCATTTTTTTAACATTTTATAATTAGCGGCAAATATTTATGATGCATGTTACAATCATGATTTCAAAATACTACTTATAACATCCACTAAATCAACATTGATTTTCCCAATTTCAAATATTAATAATGAATATTTATGGATGAAAAAGTAAAAAAAAAAAAAAAAAAAAAAACAATAATTTGAAGGCGTGAACTATTAAGTGTAATAGAATGAAGTAAAAAGAAGTTAGTTAGTTAGTTAGTTACCAGTAACAATGTCTCTGAAGAATTCAACGGATTCCGTTAACTCGGGAGCAGATTTGGCGTTCCACTTAACGGCAAGAGACGGAACGGCGCTATCTTGGAGGTAAATCCCAATGGCAGTGAACTTAACGAAATTCTCTTGAATTTGGAGTCCCCTCACGCCGGCGCCGCCGAGGAAGAAGGCGTTGCTGTTGGACGGAGCCTTGACGGTCGGAGGGAATGTGACGTTGTCGACTTCAACGGCGGTTACGGAAAGAGGTGCCATGTTTTTTGATTGGTAGGTAGAGATTTTGATTATGATGAAATGAAATTCGTTAATTTCTGAAAGAAACGTTTCGAAATTTATAAAGCGTTGAGGCTGCTCACTGTGTTTGGTGCGGTGTTAGGTAGAGTTCTTGATTCGCTCACCCAGCCGTCAATGCAATATTAAATGTTGCAACTTACAACTCTAGAATCACTCACATTTTTTTTTTTTAAAAAATAATTTTTAAGAATATAATGTGTTTCTATTGTTATATTAATTTCTAAAATTATATATTTATTAATATTTTTATCTCTGAATTTAAGAGTTAAAATGTGAATGGATAAATAAATTTAGAAATTAATATTTTAATAAATAAATAATTAGATTTAATGATTAAAGTGATATTAAATAGTTTATAAATTATTTTGAACTTGTAAGTCAAAGAATCTTAAAGGAGACTGACGAGTTTGTCCATATTGGGAGAGAAAAAAAAAAAAAAACTAAATATTCTTGGATCTTGTTCCTCTTGTATTAATTTTTAGATTTAAATGGAGTAAATTTGTTATTTTGATAAGATAACGTGTGAGTTGAACAATTTAAATTTTAGAAATATAATATATTTATAAAAGAGGAACGTGAATAGATAGTTATATAAAAAAGAGTAGTGAAAGGTGGAGGATCTAGATTCATGAATACGTCAATTGAAGCGACGCACTATGCTTTTGGGATTCATGCTTTTACAAGTTTTCCATATTCAAACACACACTTGCAAGGTTCTTTCAAAATATGTGTTTCAAAATTAAGTCTTGTCAATCACTCCGTGTTATGTTTTTTGTTAGATATTTTTAAAAATTTGACAATCTATTTATAAATTCACAAATTTTTTAAATTAATCTAGTGTTTAATAAAAAAATTAGATATTTTTGTTAATAAAATATAATATTTGTTATTTATTAGTTCTATGAAGTTATCTTATTCATGACGAGTTGTATGAATTGAAATAGTTTTATATAATAAATTTTATAAATTTTATAAACTATCTTTTCTTTATAATCATTTTATTTAGTAGACAACTTATAGTTAATTGACTGATTAGTCAATTAATTCAAAATATATATATATATAAATTTCTCTTTTCATTATAATTAGTTATATAATAATTTATATATTGTAGTTATTTATTAATTATTTTTATTTTTAAATATATCTTTATTTCTGGGATTTATATTCTTAATAATTTACTATCAATTGTTATTAAAAATGAAATCATCATTATATTTTTTATATCACACAAAATTATGATTTCACGTAATATAATAATTATCTTATCAACTAATTGTCTATGTAGTATCGCAATTGTTTATTAAATATTTTTTCTTTTAAAATATGTTTTTATTTCTTATTTATTTCTTAATTTTATATTCTTACTAGATCTATTATTAATTGTTATTAAAATTAATTTTACTTTTTAATTAACTTAATATTTTTTTTTCTTTATATCTTATAACTGTTTGTCTTAATATTAAAATTATTTATCAAATAATTTTTTATTAAAAATGAATCCATCGTTATATCTTCACGTGATAGAGAATTATGATTTCACCCATTTCCAACTATTTTATTAGTTAATTTGTACGTCATCTTAATTCTTTTCACAGATTGGATGGTTACATTTTCAATGTAACAAAACATAAATCAAGTTCATTTTAACAAGTAATATTTTAACAAATTGCATTAGATTACACTTAACGATGAATTTTACATCTGATGAATACATAAATGAACATATAATTTTAAAAAACAAAGGCTTTATTGAAAGAATAGACACCATAGTAGTAGCCATTAAATACTAATCAGTAGCTATACATTGATTCAAGAGACAGTGGTAGATGTTGGTGTATTAACGACCCTGCAATTTTTCCTGATCTCACCATCCTCGCCAGTTAGTGGATCAAGCATGCTCATCTTAAACATTGCATCTGCAAAGTCCTTCTTGAAACTTCCCATGCTTCTGCTATATTTATTTACTTGACTGTTTGTGGGTCCAGTGAAGAGTTGTTGGTCTGAGTGTACCAGACCCTTTTGCTTGACCAAGTTCTTGTAGAATTCATTGTCAAATTTGAATGCAGTGCTTGAATCAAATGGAGACAATTTGTCATCGTCACTATCAAAGGGACATTGTTTTTGCATTTCTTGTGCAAACGTTGGATCTATGTTACTCTCGTTATAAATCCTTGTTCTGAAGAATCTGCACCTCACTAGTCCTATTGTGTGAGCACCTGAACAATAACAATAGCTAATTAGTTTTATTCTATATATGCTTTAATTTGCTTGCACAAAAGGTAACGTAATAATAATTTATGTGACCCCAGAATTAAGGAGGATAACTAAAACAAATTTTGGACACGGATAACACACAAATAATAATAAAATGTAAAGAGAAAGAAGTATATGTTTATGTGAGTAAGTTGGCTGGTATTGGTATTGTAATTGAAAGTTGGAGAATTAATTAGTTACCTGATAAAGTAACAAGTTCTTCGGTAGAGAATTTTTTGTTAGCGAAAGCAGTAATTAGTCCACTAAGATTCAAACTGGGACCTGGTAAGTCTGAATTAGATAAACTTAAGCTTGCATTTGTTGAATCTCTTCTGCCTAATCTCACTTCCCATTTTTGTCCACCAAGCTGAAACAATTAAAGTTTTGTCTTCCATCATATATGTTAATGCATTATATACATATATGAATTTGATTACGAGAAACTTAGATTATTTAATGTAAGTATACTAACAGCAACAACAGCATCTCTGGCAGCAACGGCTAAGATATCAGCACAAGAGACAACGCCAGGGCACATTTTGGGGGACTCCAACTTAGATTTGATGAGATCTATGACATCAAAACCCCTAAGGGAATTAGCATTTGGAAATGAATTCTTCTCCCCGGTGAAATTTGCTGTGTCATCTAACAACACTGATGCATCACATCCCTGTATACGTCCAAATAATACACACAATGTTACTTATTATTATCACCTACATAACACTCTACTAAAATATCAATGTGCATTTGTGTGACCAGACTTGGATTAATTGTAAACATGCAAACACATATTTGATATATTTATTTTTTATGTTCATTTATTCATCTTGAGACAAATGGGTCTAGCTAATTGATAAAAAAAAACTACAAAGAAAAAATATTTAATATAAAAAACAATGTAGAGCAGTGTAATTTTACTCATTCTAATGAAAATATTTCTTTTTAATGAATAAAAGAATGTGTTATGTAACATGATGTGTAGTGTAAATATAAGATGTTACGAGTGAAATGAGACTTGCTTGAACAAAGCAGTCATGAAAGTGGAGTCTGAGTAAGGATGCACCCATGCGACTCTCATTGTGGACAGCATCTTGGACTATTTTTCTAATGGTGGTTACAGCTTTAGGACAAGTAGTATCATAGAAATCAGTGGATAAATCAGCAGAAGTTATCCCAATAAGACATGCAATAAAAATGAAGCAAAGCTTTAGTTTCAAACTGGGAAAGGACAAACAAAAAGAACTTTTAGCCATTGCTATAAATTAAGAGGGTTCTACAAACAATTATAAGTGTAGTAGAATATTATGCAGAGAGGTGTTTAAAAGGTTGTTTGGTGGTTATGGCCATGAAATGTTGCACTTATATAGAAGGTTCAAATAGCTATTTATTTAGCAATTAACCATGTATTTTGTTCATATAGCTATTGTCCATACCTTCCGGGTCAACTGTGAGTAGATTCAAAGAAAAGAATATTTTGACTAACTAAAGCAATAATATATTATGAAAAATATTTGATGAACAAGTATAATATATATGTATAATTAGTTATGGAAAAAAATATGTATATATTGACTAATTAACTGCATATTAAATTGACTGTGAAATAAGTTGATATATTATTACACGTGTGGTCTCAGTTAATAAAATTAAAATTAGTTAAGAAATTAAATAGAGAAAATTATAAATAAATATAAAAAAAACATTAAGAAATGTAATTTTTTACATATTTTAATGAAAAATTTTCTAGTTTTAATTTTATAACATTACCATTAAGATTTTGATTAGCATTTGCATGTATATTACATGGAAGATATGGAAAAGTAGTGGACATGCATGCAAATGATTGCATTGAGATCATGAAAGCGTGTATAATGTCAAGTGTGCTAGCTGTATTGAGATAAACAATTTTGACTTAATCAAATTGTTTGAAACTTCATAACAGGACACTGCATCTGCACTCAAACTGCTACTAGGTCGGATCCAGCCAAATATAAGAAATATGGGTTGTGTGGTTTGAATGCTTTCGGTTCTGATTCTTTGTCTTTAAGTTGGTGGCAGAAAATAAAAAACTATAGATTCTGCATTTCAACGTCTCTGCTATAATAAAACTCAGAAATAAAATAGGAGAAAAGATTTGCCGTGAATAAAACTAGTTGAGATTGATTAGTAACTTGAGATCTCGGGGATTGCTTTTCCATAATTAAAGGCTACATTTACAATTACGCAGCTCCATCCATTGTCATTTCTTCACAGCAAATAAGCAGTTTCATATAAGGTTTCTCTAATCATTCATTAGTATCACCTCAAAAAATGTTTTATACTCTAAAAAAAAATATTATTAGGTATAGATTTATTGTATTATTTATTCTTGATTTTATTAAGAAAATTATTTAACGTAAAGATATGTATATAAGTGTTAAAAGGTGAAAGATTAAATAATTGATTCTGAAATTAAATCCTGACTAGCTAATACTAGTATGTATTATCAAAGTTAATTATTAATTAATTTATTATATTTTTTAAAAGTGATCCAATCCGGGACTTCTTCTTCTTTCTCGGTTTCTTCATTTAGCGACAAAGTAAACCTTAAATGTCAACTTAAATATAAAATATTATCATATGCCTAAAAAATTAAGAGATGAAAGTAAAATTTGATAACATAGATGAGTAATAAATTTAAAAAGTAGATAAAAGAAATTTACTAATTAATTGATTGATACGTATCAAATAATATAAAAGCACATATTGGTTTTTATATATAATAATTAAAATTTAAATTATTTCAAAAACTATTGTTATCATTAAGTAAACTATATTTCATAAAAGATAAAAAACAAAATGAAATAATTATAAATAAATTATTAGGGGGAAAATGGGAAAAAATAATAGTAAAAATAATGTGTTATAGTTTTGTTATAGTATAGAAGAATAATACTTTATTATAATATAAATATATATAAAGAGAAAAAATATATGTACAAAATATGAAGACAGAACTATAATTCACAGATTAGAAAAATACATATAAATGTACAGAGAGAAAAATACATATATATTTCATGTACGATGGTTACATATTATAATAACACCAATGACATCGTAGTAACTGTAATAGTTACGCTTTTATAATTAAATCTAAATAAATATCTACGCGGGTTATAACCCAAACTGTATTCCACCCCCACAAAATAAACAATCGCTATGATTGAGAACACATGCCTTAGCTCTTAGATTAAAAGCCTCTATCTTGTGTAGGTGACAGCGAACAGGGGAATAGGGATAGATACACCACAAGGGAGATCAATTACATGTTATCATATTAAACTCCGAGAGTTTACAGAGTCAGAGTCGGAAACATGGTAGTAAAATCCCCAAGGCTTTAGTTTTACGTAAATGTTGTGTATGCGTTTACAATAATTGCCATCTTTGAATGGACGCAATTCAAACCGATATGAAAATTTTACACCGGTAAATATTCTATCAAATTCATAATGATTGTAGATAGTTATCATTGGCCAAATGAAACATGGGAGCACTAGCAGCTATCGTATTTGCTATTTTGTTCAAGAAGCTGATTATTGCTAACTGTAAAACTGATCATTCACCAAGTCAAGGCAGGCCAATAAGGCAATAACGAAGATGAAAAAAAAAACAGTAGAAGACAAGTCAAAGTGCTTCATCTTGTACGTAGTTCACAGCTAGGTCCCAATAATGAGGAACGCCAGCATCCACAAAAACTTTACGTGCAGCTGCTTCACTGATGCAATCATGAACACTGAACTTATTGAAGCTGGGTTTGGCAACACTTCCTTGCCACACAAGAACACACTTATTGACAGGCTTCTCATCATCTGAATCTTCATTTTCTTTCTCTTTTGATACATCGCTCCAATTAATGCGTCTGAGCATAAGTTTTCCATACCTTCTAATTGACTTGCTTCCACCTTCAACTACAACAACACTAATACCATCGGATATCACATCACATCCTGTCAAACGGTTCTCTTGAGCATTAACATCAACTCTAAAGCGGGTCTTTGGATGTGAGAGATCATTTATTCTGTAAAGTGAGACAAGTGTCTCTCGTGCATTTGGATCATCAAAGAGTTTCCTCTCCTTCTTCTCACGCAGCTCCGCGGGAGTAAGCTTGCGTGCAATGTTCCTATCTACGTGAGCCTGTTCACGCTCGGCAGCTGCACTACGTATTTCCTTTTCAAGCCGAGTAGGATCTTGAGTTGCTTCAGAGCCGAGTACTTTCATTAAATTGCTAATCTTCACCTTTGGTTTTGGTGGTTCTATGACACCCTGTCTAATCATCTCCTGTCTATCTTTCTCCTTAGCTATACGTCTTTGTGTCCGGAGTTTCTTCTGCTCTTGCTTGGTTAGCTTGAGTGGTTGAGGTGGTGGAGGGGCAGGCTCTGCGGGTGGCTCAACTGGAAGAGGATGCTCCACTAAAAAAGTGATTCTTTCCATATTCAGCTTATCTTCACCTATGGTTCCATTATCAATGTCACCATAATTTCTGGAATTCAGAAGAGGCACATCCCTGATAAATTTCAAATAGTCAATTGAATAGATATATAAACAAATACAGACTACAAGAAAAAACAATTATTTTGATCATATCTTCTGCTTCTAATTTAGCAGAGTATTAAAGAACAATGCAAAAGTTTCCCCGAGACAGGCAATAATAGATTGAAAAATAGATACTTCTGTTAAATTGTTTCATTGTCAGGTAAGATTCACCAATTATCAACGGTGCTTTCACGTTTACTATTAAACTAGTACTCTAGCAGTCTTATTTACAAACAAACAGGCTGGTTTTTTTCAGTTCGTCGCTTTGTACTTCTAATGTGATTATAACAGAAACAAAAGAACAAAAGGTTGTAGCTCCTTAAACAAGAAGATAAAGCCTACTTGCTAAATCTGAATTGGTAAAATTTATGACATTTGAATAACATGCTTAAAGCAACCATTATGCTTATACAAACGCAACTTACATACAAAGCAGTAGTTCAAGTAGGTACAAACTTACCACCATTCAATTTCTGGAATTTGGTCCTGGGGTTTTTCTTTAATTACAACTCTCTCTGTTATTTCTATCAAGTTTGGATTTATATCAGGAGCAGCCTTTGCCTTTGCCAACTGTGCTTGTTTGGCCTTGTGCTCTTTTGCTTGAGCTTCTCCAAATTTACTCTGCATGAGCCAAAATAATAACAATGCACACACAATGCAATTGAAAAGAATTACTTAAAAGGGCAAGTCACTAGAGAGTGGGAGAAAGGGATATAGATAGATAGATAAAGATACCTTCAATTTTATTGTTTCAGCATCTCTTGACCATTTTCCTTCCTCCACAAACTGGAAATTCATCCTCTTGGGCCTCAGGAGCTTTGTTTTGTTGATACCCATCCTTGCATCAAAATGAGGATCAGCCTCAGGATCAACATCCAATACAGGTTTCAGCATTTCAAACGCATCTTTCTTCTGCTTGTTAATGTTGACCTGGAATGTTCAGACACAAATTCTAGAATTACAACAGGAATCCCAGATATGAAAAAAGAACTAATAAAAAGAAACAACCAAGAAAACAGCATACCTTTAATGTGCTAATGTTGCTGGGCTTAGTCACATTAACAACATTTCCGTGATCATCTATTTCCCGTCCCTGAGAATCAAGACGGAGAACAGGGGCCTTAGTGAGTTTCTGTGGGATAGCAACATCCGTAACCATCTGCACAGCAAGCTCCTGAGCACGCCTGGCTGCAATCTCCTGAGCACGTCTAACAACTTCATTGTTGGATAGAGTTGCAATACCAGAAACACTAGTACCATTAGGTGGAGGATTTGCATAAGCAACAGAAGCATTTGTGAGGAAATTTGACACTATGGATTCACTCTTTGAACCCCCCAAGTTTGAGCTTTCATGCAAATTTTGGGTAGAACTCTTATTCAACTGCACAACCAAAAGCACAGCAATTAAAGTGAAATATTCAGGTGATAACAGATACATGTTAATAGAAATGATGAGCAAGTTACCTGAGGAATTTTCTTAAGCTTTTCTGATAAGTCTTTCTGCATTTGTAAAGCTTTCTTAGCCTTAGCAAGGGCATCAATAGAGAGTCTTGCAGTTTTTCCAGCAGTTGAAGATGGCCCATCTGTACTAGATTTTCCAGCAACCTCATGAGACCTGGTAATACTAACACCCTTATTTTCATTTGTGGTAAAATTCAAAGATACCTTGATAGAAAAGGAAGAAGGAGGAGCCAACGACGTCTCAGGCACACTCATGGTGGGAGCTAAAGCAGGTGATTCCAATGCACCCTGAAACACCAAGGATAATAAAACGCCACTGAATCTTTGTCCCTTCTCAATGAATTACATATTAAAACTTAAATATTATAAAGAAACGCAGGAATCATCAAAATGGTAAAAGAAAAGATAGAAAGAGGGAAAGAAAGAAAGAAACAGACGTAGTGAAGAGATGCAGTGTGTTGTTCAATTTTAACTTTGTCCCCAAACTTGTCACGTTCAGTTTTCTCATTGGAAACCCTAATTTTCTGATCGTCCAAGTGTGTGTCGTGGCTGTAGTCCCTCTCCTTCCTCTTCCTATTCTCTCTTTCGTGAACCCTAATATCTCTGTCCCTGGGTTTGTCATCGTGCTTATGGTTTCTTTCGGATTCATGATTTCCTTCTCTGCTTCTCTTTGAGGATTTCTCTCTGTCATCCATTTCTCTCCTATCCTAATTTCAATTCATCTCAATTTCCGCTACCTTCTAACTTTCAAATATATTTAATTCAATTAAATACCGTACGCGCCAAAGGATTTTAATTTTTTGTCAATTTTATTTTCAAACTATTTTTTTCAACAATACTGTAATGCAATCACAAAATGGTGAATGATATTTTCATTGATTTTTTATGATAATTAATTTAAAATTACACTATTAATTAAATATAATGTAGTGAATAAAATAGCGTAATTTTTGTTTAGCAAGAAAAGGAGTTTGCAGAACATTAGACACTTTCTTTTCTGCCCCTTATAAATCTCAATATGCACAATTTATGTTATTTAGATTCATAGAATACAGAAAGAAACAAACATCATTGGATTGAGCCCAAGGAGGCCTCTTATGGCCAATCGACGAGTCTTGGTGTTAGTAGATCACTAGATTGTGGTGTTTCACACAACTTAATAGCAACCAAATTGACGCTCAAGTTGTTTACATATAACCAGCACAAGATACGCACGCTACAAAATCTAACAAAATAGACATAATAGAAATTCAATTAGCAAATCTAAGTTCATGCTGTTAAATTTATCATTATTTTCAAAGAATTTATATTTTGAATTCATTCTTTGTTAAACTCAAACTTCAACTAGAGGATTACCTACCATTCAAACAACGAGAAAACACACAATTATAATGTAAAGATTGATTTTGACTTAAAATCTACTTAATATTCACCAAAAAAAAAAAAAAAAAAAACTCAACTCACTCATCTTAGGTCACCAAATGTCAACCTAACCACAAGTAGATTTTGGTTTGATCAATTAGAATCTTTATAACTTCAATTATGAGATTTAAATTTAAAACTAATCAGATGAATTAGAGCAGACACAATCATGCTTGTAACCCCGCCTAATAAAAGATCATTAAACGTATATACAGCCCATAATCTAATGTATATTGTTTGTATAAGTATTCCTAATGTCAGCCTCAATACTGACTGCTAAGAAAACCTATAGTTGGCCATGAAAACCAATGGAAATACAAAGTCTTGATAAAACTTACCATATGGAAAAATGAAAATAAAATAAAAATGATCAAGATGACAATGTGTCTGATGACTGACTTCCAGTGTCGTAAGAGTGGTCATCAGTGTCCTCTGCAGAGGGTGGTGGACGAGGGGGTAGCACAAAAGGCTGAATTTGTAGGTGCTGTAATATGTACCGTATTGTCTCACCATGCAGCAGTGTAATCTGCTCCAGCTCCGCAATCTTGGCTGTCAATGATCTCTCCTTTGCTTTCAGCATGTCGAGTTTGCTATGCAAGCTTTCAATCCTCCCCTTCACCTCCTCTAACTGCTCTGGAGTGACAGTCATCAGTAGGGCCTCAGTAGGCAGACCGTGGATCGAAGTAGAAGAAGGGGACCTCAATGCAGAAGTACCTTCCTGTAAAGCAATTTTATCTACTTCAAATAGATTCTTTTCAACATTTATTTTCATTCCATTTCACATATAAGTAATAAAGAAATACCACTGAATCATTTATGGTTCTTAAGATAGTTCTTGGAGGTGCCACTTTTTATTTCAGTTCTTCACATACTAGATTTATCTGATCACCGAAATTTTAATGAGTTAAAATATCACCAACCTGTTATTACACAGGCTATATTGTTGTTTAATTTTGATTGATATCTTTAACCCACCTGTTAACAATGCACAGAGATTGATATCTTTAAGCACCTCTATATCAAAACCTCAGTGATGAGAGAAATGAAAACAGACAATTGTTAGTTTGTAACTGTTAGTTAGGAAAGGTGTTAGTTAGTTATGGAGTTTGTTCCAAAATATATAAAGGAATGTGTCAAGAGAAGTGATTGGAGCTGAAACCAAACTGTACAAGCCCAAGTCACTAATTGTCAAGATGCAAGCAAGAAAAATGAGGACACAGAAGTGCTTCGAGTGAAATAAAGGTTGATTTTGAATATCTAACAATGTAGATTCAAATAAAGGGTCAGAAAAAACGTTACAAGGGAGAACCATCTTTAATCAGATATGCAGCATCGGCTAAATCAGTTAAGGCTGTTACAGGAAGAGGGACAAGGGAAGTGCAGTGTATCTTGTGTTTGCAAATTAGTGATTACAAACACAAGATCTGCTACCAATCAATCGAGTGCCTATGTGTAATGCTGATCCAACTTAATGCCTCATTTTTTTATTCACCTCAATGCCTCACTCTAATTCAGTGGTTGGTGAAAACGTTGGGCTTTGAGTTCATGATAGTGTGAGGTTTAAGAAACACAAAACTTCAACTGGCCATGTCTGCTTGAGTTGAAAAATAATATTCTAAGTGTGTGTTTACCCGAGTTGGAAAATTTGATTTCGAATGAAATTGATTTCAACTAAAATTGATTCTGAAACAATGTGAACTATATTTGGATGTCTTTGTTATAAACGCAAGTCATTAGCAATGCAAAAACTATTGTTTCTACACATAATCAATTCAGAACCTGTAATCAACTCTTTAATTCAACAATAACCAAAAACTGTAAAAACAAATGCTATGTAAAATCAAAATTATAAACGAAAGAAACTCACATTGTTTTGGAAAGAAGTAATGTCTTGGAAAGAGGCAGAGGCATGGGTATCATCGGTGTGTTCCTCCTCGCCATTGGCCTCGTGAGTGCCTCTAACATTATCATCACTGTCTTCTTCTTCTACTTCGTTCTTCATTTCATCCCCAAACTTGGTCCGTTTCTTCTTCTTCTCATCGGAAACCCTAATTTTATTATTTTGCAAGCCTCTGTCCTCTGTGTTGTCCCTCTCATTTCGCTTGCGAATCCTGTCCGACCGCCGGAGATTTCGGCGTCCATCGGAATCACCGTGGCGTTCCGATTGACGAGCTCTGGTTTTCTTCACGGTTCTGTCTCCGTTCTCCATTTCACTGTTTCCATCATCCTTCATCTCCTCTCTTCTCTTCTCTTCTCTTCTATTGTAAGGAAACTGAATTTCAAATATTTATATGTGTCTGTGTTAATCATATGGATTATAGTGTAATTATAGTGTATATTACTGGGCTAACCCATGACTCTAATGGGCCTAACAATTTTTAATTAAAAAAACAAAAAGGCTTTAGAATAACATTGATGGTCTTGCGTTACTTAGTTTTTGTAAAGACTTGAAGAGTGAATAAAAAATTTGAAAAGTCTATTAATAAAGAAAAGACATCTATAACTAAAGAAAAATATTTACTAGACAACTTTAATAAATAGATAATCAGATAATTAATTATAAAATGTGAAGAGAGAAATATGTATATGTATGTACATGCATATATTATTACCTGTGAGAGAATTGATTAGTTGGCTGCATATTACAATTATCTAGTGAGATGCATATATCACTCTATCTTAATCCAAGATATATTAATTCAAGATATATATGTCATGCCGAAGTGATCTATTAATCTGTTAATAAGTTATTTAATGATAGTTCTACCAATTACTTTATTGTGAAAGACTAGATTGACCCGTTTTGCTATAGGTAACTCTATATTTTATTTGATGAAATTCAGTTCGACAATAAATTTGAGTCGATGATCGAAAAATTTCCTTTTAATATAAACATGTACATCTAATTTTTTATACACTTCTTGACCTTGTGTAGTGAATAGATTCAGTTGAGTAATTTCAAATCGGTTTTAAATTCATAATTTTTTAAAAAAGTATTAAAATCATACATTTACATAAAAGGAAAAAGACAATTATGAGCATAAAGAGGACTAATATGTGTTTCACATTATGGAAAAGGAAAATAAGTTGGGGAAGCAAGAACAATAAAAACACTGGTCAAAATCGAACCGAAATGATGCATTTGACAACCCTTGATATTAATTGACGGTGCTGGTGACAAGGACATGAGGCACAATCCAATAGAAGATTGTCTATAAAAGAAAACTTAATAATATGCAACAAAAGTCTTAACACATAAGACAAAGACAGTTACTAGATGACCAAACAAAACCTCGATTTTAGAAGACTATAGCATATCACACAAAGGTAATTTGAACAAAAGAAGGTTACACACTCATTCACACATAGTTGCGGAAATTGTGAATGAATGAAGTGCGTGCATATGCAGAATGATGCTAAAATTGGCAATTTCTGTTTTGACTCAATGTGGTTTACGTTAGGAGGCAACACAAGAATTAATGTATTGGTGAGAGTTAGCTTCTGAGTTGGTAAGTGTTACACGGTAGCCCATCTGCACTAACCACCATGTTTCTGCTTTCTATGTATAACTCACGTAAAGGTAACCAAACTTTTCTCAATTATTATACATAAACAAAATTTTACACGGTCAAATTGTGTAAAACAAAACATTATTTTTAATTATTTTTATTAATTTTTATTATCATTGATTATACATGCATATTTTGTATTAGTTGTAAGTTGTTACTCTTGCTTTTTAAATTAACTTACCATGGAAGTTGTTCATGATGTCAAATGAACCCAATTATTCCATTAATTTCTCCTCCCCTGTTATTATAAATGAAGTGATAATACAGTTTGGAAAGAGTTTTTTTATAAACGTGACCATGAATCAGTTTTATAATTTAATTATGACTTTTTTTTTTAATATAAATGTTACCGGTATAAATACCGTTAGAATGGTAGATTATGAAGCTTATATAATCTTATAAAATTGATTTATAAGATGAAAATTATATTTATGATGAGAATTATTTTTTATTTATATATATATAATAAACTTAGAGATAAATATTTTGTTTATATATATATAATAAATCATATTTTTAAATGATGTAAAATTTTTAATACATTCTCACATCAAACATAAAGATTATATAAAGAAATGGTTCAAATCGATTGTTAATTCTCTCTTATCATGTCCAACAAAAAAAAATTCAGAATAAAATAATTTAGTTTATATATCACATAATTTATATCATGTTTACCTCGTTATTTTATATTTAGATAGTAGTAAAATAAAACTAATATTATGTGAATATTTCATCTGGATTTGTTTTCTCTCAAACATGTGAAAAAAAAGTATTTATATGTATATCAATTTTGCAAACAGTCATAAAAGTTGACAAATGTTGAGAAGTTACTGGATATGATGGGGACAATATATGAAGGCTTGAATAGAAGAGCATGGAGGGAGAAAACAAAATTGGTAAAAAGGTTAGTTTACTTACAGCCATCATTGACCACTTTTTGAACCCATTATGCTTATTGACTTTGGCCGGCAATGTGTTTTTGGTTGCACTCGAAGGGGCAAAAATAATTACTATATACTTTCGTGTAAAAGTTATAAATGTAAAGTTTGTCTCTTTCTCTCTCTCTTTTAACATTGAGTTGCATACGATCATTTTAGGAGAAAAAGCGAAAGTTAAAATTAAATAGAATTTAGTTGTTTATATCTTAATGAAATACTACCAAACTTTAATAACTTTTTAAAAATATTACCATTGTCTTGTGTTTTAATAATTTTTAAAAAATTAAAATTATCTTAATTAAATATAAAATAATTTTACATATCATCTAAAATTTTTAATTAATACCACTAAATATTTTATTAAAAACAATCTTCTAAAATATCTTGAAATCTTAATCCAATATCACTCTTAGACTATTCTTCGTAGAGCGGGTTCCACTCTTGCAAGCTGTTAGCTAACTTAATTACATGTCGTGGTTTCTCTCTTCAGTCTTCTTCATCATAGACTACTCTCTCTTCTGTCCATTTCTCACTATTTTCTTGAGTTTTAATTAATTAAATTCAATTTGAAATTTTCAAAATTTGATGAACTGTTAAGCATCATCTATTGCATGGTAAGCATTAGAAGTTGCACAGAGATAGTTTCGTGAACAACTTAGTAATTTTATTAATACTTAATGAATTTTAATATATTTTTTTGCTTAATTAACAAGTAGAAGCAACCCAAAAATATATATGTTATGATTACACTTAAGATCACGTAAAATGTTTTCATCCAATTATAAATAATTTTTTAAACAATTACAAACCATTTTATATACAATAACATTGTTAATTTTTTCACGTCATTCATCACTCTCTGTTTTTATACAAGTTTTTGCTACAGTTACTATTCAGTGCAACTAGCGTATCATATTATTTTGTGATATTAGAAGTAGTTGATAAGGGAAAGCTACAGACATGCATGATCATTGATAATTAGTAGGTCAAGTTGTTCTCTGTGTAAAGTTGTCATTTTGTGAATAGTTGCTCTCATTGTTTTTTTTTAATTGTTTTTGTTTTGCCAAAGTTAATGGTGCAAAGATTCTGATGTATCCATTGGATGGAGAAGGCATAGCCATAACTATATACAATTGATGGATCACACTCCCTCAGTTACTATTAATAATGATGATAAAGATTGTTATGTTCATGCATTTAGGTATACATATACAAATATCACTGTACAATTACCTTCGTAGATAGAAGCAATAAATGAACGATGTGATATTAACCCAATTTAATTCCCAGCAGTCTGAGCCTTCCTATTTGTGAATTAGACAATGTAGTGATTGCGCAATTATTAACCCCTTCTCCATCAAAATTCTTTTGTTTGTTTTGGTGCTAATAGCTGCTCAATTTAATTCTGTTTCTTTATTGATTT
The DNA here is from genome assembly GCA_026586105.1 of Hylodesmum podocarpum. Classification (NCBI taxonomy): domain Eukaryota; kingdom Viridiplantae; phylum Streptophyta; class Magnoliopsida; order Fabales; family Fabaceae; genus Hylodesmum; species Hylodesmum podocarpum. The sequence goes on along the minus strand of JALJEV010000539.1, from coordinate 144,021 downwards.
GATTCACAGACAGTTCTATTTATTTAGTTAATGACCTCAACTTAATTTAAATTTATACTTATTAACATAAATTTATTTTTTATTTATTTTCTACAAAAGTATAAAACAAAAGAGACAGAACATATATATCTTTCTAGGTGTAAATGTTAAAAAGTCATCTCCTAAAGAAAATAGTTATGTAGTTTTTCAACGATAATGTTTTTAACATTTATTTTTTTTAAGATTTCTATCCCTTTTAATACATTATTTTCATCTTTATTTCTAAATTTTATTTTGATATCTTTTAAAAATAAATTAATAGTTAAGAATAATTTTATAACACAACATACATAATTTATTATAAATCTAAAAGAAACAGCTCATTTTCAAATGATACCCATGGTGTTAACAAATACCATTTTTTTTGTTTTACTTTTTTTAATTAAACCTATAACAATTTTTATGATAAAAATTATTTATTTATTATAAATTTTATTATATATATATATATATATATATATATATATATATATATATTTGGCAATATACATGCTAAAATCACGGTAATAATATCAAAATAGTTTGGACTCCACCTAAACTTTGCTACTTTTTGAAAAGTATAAAGGAGGTGTACAGGAAAGATGTTGATTGCAAAAACAGACCCTTATTTAAGAAGACTTCACGCGTTAATTTCGTATAAGATAGGTAACTAAATTGCATTGCTCATCCGGGTAACCCAATTAAGAGCAACTCCACTAGAACAAGACACTTCTATCATAAGTTTTTTTTATATAATAAACTCTTATATATATATATATATATTCTATTTCTTTTCATTTTATCACTTATTTTATCTCACATCTTCTCCCCTTATACGATTATGTAAAAGAAATATATAATAAATTGTGATAATAAAAATCTAATTTGAGATAACAAAAATTGAACTCCATGTATGAAGAAGTACAACTGAGATCACAGGGAGCTTTGTTTTCTTCCATTCCAAGAAAAAAAAACAATATATTAAATTTTCACAAATATTCACTTGAAATTCACAATATATTAAATATTAGAAATTGATTGATTTTCATAATAAAACTTGTAGAAACTCCAACCAATGAACTCTCTTTTTGCTTAATGTTAATTAATAGCAGTGTGAAGGTGGATCATTTATACATAAAGTTGAAATAATTTTAGTAATAAATAATGTTTCTAGAAATTGTAGAGTCTTTTTCCTTGACGAAATAAGTTAGAAGGAAAGAGAGGGAGAGGGAGAGTAAAAAAAGTAAGAGTAATGAAGTGTGTTAGAAATTAAAAAAGAATAGTTGAAGGTCATGAGTATAGTATTGGACCGAAATATATCCTATTGTAAGAACAACGCTCACGCCACAGTAGATGAACGCCCCACCTAACACCAATGAAATATGTAAAAATCGACCTACGCAGCCATGTGTCATGAATGTACAAATAACAATTCCTCACATGTTCTCACAGTCACCCTCCTTCCTTCTATTTATGAATTAGGAGTTGTAGGTCACCTCTATCTCTATCTCTATCTCTCTTTCACACGCATCAAAATCAAACTCAAATACTTGGATATTAGTCAAAACCCATAACCCATAACCCATAACCTATAACCTATACTCAATCACAATATATACCCCCCATTCTATAATTCACAATATGTATACTCACTCACTCACATACAATAAATATCAATCACTTACCAAACAAGAACCATTTCACTTCTTCTCCTTCTCCTTCTCCCAACAACAAGTTCATTATCATCATCTCCTATATATCTAACGCCGTTAACTCACGGAACTTCAACTGCATGAGAGCTAGTTAGTTATATCTTTTGTTCAATTCTTAATTTTTCTTGAATCCCAACGATAAAAGTAAACGCCGTTAAACTTACCTCGTCAGTTCGTTACGCTCCAAGAAACAAAGAATGTCATCTCGCATTATTGCGGAGAATGCTCTATCCGTCACGAATGCCACCACCACCACACCGTATTTTGATCTAATGGAACTCAATGACCTCACGCGCCGTCCTACCTCCGGTGACATGCCGACGCTCGGACAGCTTCTCAAACACGTCGGAGACGCGCAGAAGGAAGCCGCCGGCGATGGCAGCGCCACGCCGGTGCACCACGCGCTCGACATTTCCGACGCTGCCGGGATTGAGCCTCGCTCGCTGCCGTTCGTTCTGTCTTTCACCAACCTCACCTACAGCGTCAAGGTTCGCCGCAAAATAAGCCTCTCCAATATCCTCCCCCGCCGCCGCAACCGTCTCGGTGCGGCTGCGGTGACGGAGGCGCCTGCCGTCGGTGAGAGCATGTTCACGCGGACGAAAACTCTTCTGAACGACATCTCCGGCGAGGCACGCGACGGAGAGATCATGGCGGTGCTCGGAGCCAGCGGTTCGGGGAAGTCAACACTGATCGACGCGCTGGCGAACCGAATCGCGAAAGGAAGCTTAAAAGGAACGGTGGCGCTGAACGGCGAAGCGTTGGAATCACGTCTTCTGAAGGTGATTTCCGCGTACGTGATGCAAGACGATCTCCTCTTTCCAATGCTAACAGTGGAAGAGACTCTGATGTTCGCGGCGGAGTTCCGTTTACCGCGAACGCTCTCAAAGTCGAAGAAAAAAGCACGCGTACAGGCTTTAATAGACCAGCTAGGGCTACGCAGCGCGGCGAAAACAATCATCGGAGACGAAGGCCACCGCGGAGTCTCCGGCGGAGAGCGCCGGAGAGTGTCAATAGGAATCGACATAATCCACGATCCAATTCTCCTCTTCCTTGACGAGCCAACCTCTGGACTGGACTCAACAAGCGCGTTCATGGTGGTGAAGGTTTTGCAGAGAATCGCACAAAGCGGAAGCATAGTGATAATGTCGATTCATCAACCGAGTTATCGAATCCTAGGGCTTCTAGACCGCATGATATTCTTATCACGCGGCCAAACCGTGTACAGCGGTTCACCGATGCAGTTACCGTTATACTTCGCGGAGTTCGGTCATCCGATACCGGAAACCGATAACAGAACGGAGTTCGCGTTGGACCTGATTCGCGAACTGGAAGGTTCACCAGGAGGAACAAAGAGTTTAGTAGAGTTCAACAAGTCATGGCAGAGCATGACGAAGCATAACCAAACGACAATAGATTCAGCACAAAACGGCTTGTCGTTGAAGGAAGCAATAAGCGCGAGCATTTCGCGAGGGAAGTTAGTATCCGGCGCGACGAACACAAATCCAAACCCGTCGTCGATGGTTCCAACGTTCGCGAATCCGTTTTGGGTTGAAATGGCGACGCTATCGAAACGCTCGGTTTTGAATTCACGAAGAATGCCGGAGTTGTTTGGGATAAGATTGGGTGCGGTAATGGTGACAGGGTTTATACTCGCAACGGTGTTTTGGCAACTCGATAACTCACCGAAGGGAGTGCAAGAGAGGTTAGGGTTTTTCGCGTTTGCGATGTCAACGACTTTTTATACTACTGCGGACGCGCTTCCTGTGTTTCTTCAAGAGCGTTATATTTTCATGAGAGAAACGGCTTACAACGCATATAGAAGATTGTCGTATTTGGTTTCGCATGCGCTTGTGGCGTTGCCTTCATTGGCGTTTTTATCGCTGGCGTTTGCGGCAACGACGTTTTGGGCCGTGGGCCTGGATGGTGGATTTTCGGGCTTTGTGTTTTACTTTATGATAATATTCGCGGCGTTTTGGGCCGGGAATTCTTTCGTGACGTTTTTGTCGGGTGTGGTGCCGCACGTGATGTTGGGTTATACGATCGTGGTTGCGATTCTGGCGTATTTCTTGTTGTTCAGTGGGTTTTTCATAAACAGGGATAGGATACCGAGTTATTGGATATGGTTTCATTATTTGTCGTTGGTGAAGTATCCTTATGAAGCTGTGTTGCAGAACGAGTTTGATAACCCGGTTAAGTGTTTCGTGAGAGGGGTGCAAATATTCGATAATACCCCTCTGGATATGGTGCCGGAGGAGATGAAGGTGAAGCTTTTGGATAGTATGAGTGAGACATTGGGAATGAAACTGACGAGGTCGACGTGTTTGACAACAGGTGCGGATATATTGCAGCAGAATGGGATAACTGATTTGAGCAAGTGGAACTGTTTGTGGATTACTATTGCTTGGGGATTCTTCTTTAGGTTCCTCTTTTACCTTTCATTGTTGGTGGGTAGCAAGAACAAGAGGACCTGATCCACGACCAGATACCTATACCCTCTCTTTACTTTCAATTTGTGAATCCTTTTATTGTTTTTTTCTTTTTTTAATATTCTATTTGTTCTCTTTTTCTCCAGTCTATTGATGCTAAAAAGTAAGATAGAAATGTAATATTCAGTTTCGTTGTCACTTTAATATTTGGTGCTTACGACAGACATTCCACAACGCTCAACTCAACTGCTTGTTATCTTGAAAAGTAGTTTTAATTTAATATTGGATGCATATGCTAATCTTGTCCCTTTGGTACAGATCTCTTCGGGTCCCACGTACAATCGGAAGAGACTTAAAAAATGATAGGATATACACTTTTATTTTTCACACGTAGAGTTGTAAAATATAATAGTAAGTGTTGTTGTGTACTGATATCTTTTTACTTTTTAAATAACTATAGTCTTAAATATTTTTGTCGAAAATGTAACATTTTACTAAATTTAGAATAAAGTGTATTAATTAAATTAAATTGTGTTATACGAAAAATTAAATATATGATTAAGAAGTGAAATGTGTTAATATAGCGTAGATAAAATTGTAAAAAAAATAATTCAAATTATAAATTAATCAAATAAATCAAAATTAACCCGCGTGGCATGTCAAATATACTCACCGTAATATAATATCTTAAGAAAACAAGATTTAGTGTATTTGAATTATTTATAAAAACAATTAATTATATTTATTGTTCTGACCAATTATATAAATGTTTATATTTAAATATGCTAATAAAAAATAATTTTAGTTTAAATTACATGAAATATAAAATTTATTGTAAAATTGTAAAAACATGATATCATCTGTACTATGCTAAAATATGATATTTAAAATAAAAAAACTATTACTGAATATAAATAAAAAAAGTTAACTAAAAATAATATATTAAGTTTGGTAAACATATAGTAAATTAATATTATATGATATTTTGATGGATGTAAGAAATGAGGTGAGCGTGTAAGAAATTGAAATAGAAATTGAATGGACTTTTTTATTGTTGCTATTTTAGTGAACTAAATTACATTACAACTATAATCCTGTCGTTCCCCAGGAAAGAATGGTAAGCAAGCAATGTTTACAAGGCAGGCAGGCCATATATCCCACCATCTGAACCTTCCGTGTCTTCATCATTTCCTTCTCTTCCATATTCATATTCATATTCTATATTCATTCCTTTCAGTTACTGGACATCTCTCTCACTCACTCACTCACTCACTCTCTGCTTCATAAACAAACAATCAACTCGGCTGTAAAATTGCTCGTGCGAAAAAGTCATTAACATCAAGATTGGCATCTCCATGGGCCACAGCATCCTCTGGCTCTGGCACAAATAGATTTGATCCTGAAACCTGCAAATTCAACATTCCTCACATATCACCTTTTGATTTTCAAGTTGACTAGGGACTAGGAAATTCTAAATTTATACGGGTTATGCATGCAGTTCATAGAGCAACAAGTCTAAGAGTGATTCAAGGCAACACAACCACAAATGCTCCTTCAGATGAGTGATGATTGAGGATAAAAAATTGTTGACTAGATCATAGAAATTACGGGACAGTGAATATAAAGGATAGATAGATATCAAACATACTTTTGTATCAAGGAGCACATCTCCGTTATTATCAGTAACTATGCTGGCACCGTGGGCTTTCAACCATTCTGAACACTCTTCCAAAGCATCTGTCTCTCTCTCATTGCTTACACCACTTGAGAATCCAAGAACCCGAGAAATGTATGAAACAGGTAGATTTGGGCGATATGACCGGCACATGCAGTTTACGGCCTTATAACGCATCTTTTCAACATAGAGATCTGTAGAAATTAACAAAATTCATTTCAGTTTATCCCTCTAAACATGTTTAGATGTTACCCACAAGCTACGCATCAAAACAATTTAAATTACAAATACTCACCCATCAGGCAGGTGTTAAGGTTAGGAGCATCTTTGTACAATCTAAAGAATGCAATATAATTTCCTGACGTAACAGCAGCTCGAACTGCAAGGGCATGTTTGACGGCTTTATCCTTCTTTGCTTCGTGAGATAACCTGGTATTGGCAGCATTAGACATTCAAATAAAGGACACTCTATCATCCCAATAATGACACAAATTATTGAATTATGTCATGATTATACTATAATTACAATTTAATCAAGGGAAAAAAAATTTATGCATAGAGATTGAAAGACTTAAAATATATATTGATTCAATTATCTATCTTGTTCATCAAGAACCGAGAATCACTGTTTTCCACCCAAGGTCCCACCAAACAGCCACCAATTGGAGCCTTGATTATCATCCTATAGCTAGCAAACTAGCCTTGCCTTAACATAACTACAATAAATCTTCAAACCAATATCTTTTTTTTCTATCAATAATCTTATCAAGAAAACTAAACAATAACTAGCCGGTGTAATTATAATCATTCTGTTGTCCTTTGCCATGGACACAACTTATCGAAGTAGCCAGACTTCCCTGTATGCACAAAGTCACAAATAATACTTCTTCACTCTTCTTTTTTAAAGTGACAATACTCCAATGTAAGAATTTTAAAAAATCTTAGTTGTGCACAAGAGGACCAACAATGTTTAACATAGGCTAATGTCAAACACCATTATATTCTCAAATTAACATCTTGCAAAGAGCAAAATGGGAGTAACAAGAATTGTCAGAATCTGGGACCAATAAGCAACACCATTGTGATGCAATGCAAGTATTTGTGGCAATCTAGTAATATACTTTATCAGTTCAATAGACTAAAGATGAGAATAATATATTCAGCACTCTGACGGGTGGAACACACAGAGGACACAGACTAGTACATTTCAACAGCACAAATTATAATAATAATAGTAGCACAAAATTCTGATTGGTAAAACACACAATATAATTATGAAAGCATGTTTCTAGCAAGTTTCAACAATGAAGATTATAACAATAATAGCATGAACTTTTGATGGGTGAATCACATCACATAATCAAGTTCTACCAAATTTTTGGAAAAAGAATCAAGTATGGGGCTAACCTTTTCATTGATGATAGGAGATCCCTGTTATTATTTGAATGCAATACAACACAAAGCAAGCTGTAAGCAGCAAATTCCATATTGGACCCCTTAATCCCTTCAGTATAAAGTGTTTGTAACTGAGATTGGCACTGCAATCATACACATTGCATCAATGTATCTAAACTTCACAATTTGTCCACAGAGTTGAAATTCCTAATTCACTATTTCTGATTCAAATGTTTTTACATGTTGGAAACACAAACATCCACACTAAAACACTACTATAGAAATGGCTATTCGTACACATTGCCTAGGTGTTGTTATGGGGGCACTATTCAGAAAATTTCACCATATATAAAATGGCTCCATTCTAACTTGAAAAACATTGATTGCTTAGAATGAAATATAACAATGATTAATCCCCATTCTGAGAAGGCAAAAATGAAACAGATACATAACCAGTAAAAGCAACAAGCAAAAGAAAGTAATAACAGCCTAATATGAATCAAAGCGTTATAGTTTCTTCAAACACCATGCAGAACTGACCTGATTATACTCAGGCAGGTCGCCAAATTCCAGGGCTAATCGGGCATGTGTTTCATACACCTGAAACATTGTTTCAAAAAGTTAGCAAGTTCAGTGAAGTTGGAAAATATATTATATAATGTATACAATATATAAAGAAAGAGTACCTTGACTGTTAATTGATTGTGTATTCGTTGAACAGTTAGGTCCTGGCGAATAGACTTTAACTGGTCACATTTATAAAGGTAATTCTTCTGGGAATTTTGAACCATCAATAGTGCTTTCTCAAGAACGTCTTCAGGTCTTACCTGTAAGTTACAAACATTTTAGTAAGATTCATACCCAAGGAGAGGAGGCAAGAAGCAGCCCACAATTTAAATTCTGAAGAAGAGACATTACCGTGGCAGGATCAGGTGCAGAAGTTAGGCGCAGGTAACGTTTTTCAATTTCCTGGCAAGTCCCCTTAACAGTCAGAGCATCCCAGTCAATGTCCTCAACAGCTTTGCTGGCACCATCTTCAAAGCTTTTGCTCAGCACCATGGCACTAGCCCTTCTATTGTACAAGTTTCCAGCCCCAGCATTTTTTCTTCTCAAGTGATTATTTTCTGCTCGATGCCCTTGTCCTAAATCAAATCGCTTGGAACGACTTTCGCGTCTCTTCCTTTCCTCCGGTGAATCACTAAAAGCCATTGCAGAAGGATAATACGCTGTCAAACTTGTTTCCTTGTCACTATCACTAGAAGCATCACCATTTTCAGAAGCATCAGGAAGACGTTGCTTCTTAAATGGCCTATGGGGAGCCTTACTAGATAATCTCTGAAACATAGGAGAAAATTTAGTATTCCTCAAACCATCCTCCTTGCTTTCTTTATTTTCCACTGCCACCTGCAACTCAATCAATTAGGTAAATGAAACACATTCTGTGGATTATTGACGCACATAGTTCTCATTCTCAACATGTTTGTAATAGAAAAGCACTTCAGTAATGAAAAAGAAGACACTAGAGATAAAAAATCCTTCCAGACAGGATAAGACAGACAGACACGCACAAAAATAAATTCAGGTGTAGTTGTATGCGTTAGTAAACAAGGCTAACAAACTCCAGAGACCCAGCATGCAAAAGAAGTTTGTCAACAGTGACATCTTATAGAAGAATATCAGAGAAGTAAAGTAGCCAGTTTGGTTAAATATATAATGAACTGGAATTCTGAAAAAGCTTTCTACCAAGCAAAATAAATTGACATTACAGGAGTCAAGCAAATAACAGATGATACTAGCTCACTCACAGAAGCCACCACAAAAACTGATGGATATGAAATGTAGAATAATAAACAACATGCTAATATGTGGAATGGGACCCTCTAACTTGACGAAAGAAAAGCAGAGGATAACTAGGACTAAGATCCTGGCAATCCTACACAGATATTACACTGCAATCAAAACATTGATCCTATCACATCTACATTCCAATGACACTGTAAGAACACAGATAATTTGGTCATATGTGATCACAAATGCACTATTATCCAGATCATAAGGCTTAGCCTCAAACATAATTGATAATCCATAAGATAAAAATGGCATGAAATGATGTAAAACCAATAATAAAAAATTAGGGGGGAAACCGGAAAGAAGTAAACTAGTTATATTGCAATACCTTTCCATTCAAAGTTAATAACAAAAAACAAAAAGAACAACACCAGCTGAAACCTTGAAGAATCAACAAATTACTTGAATAAGTACACAAGTACCTTTCTGTCCTTTTCATTAGGTATCCAACCACTGTATTTTACAGTATCATTACTGATAAACACTGGATTGGCAACTAGCTTCTCCTCCGGCAATGGCTCCCACCTACTTTTAGACCGTCTAGGACTTTTTTTAGACTTTGGAAATAAAGAATCCTGGGCTGACAACAATGAACTACCACACGAAATGTTAAACAAATTATAACATTTGTCATATAATATTGCACGACTTGTTAAAATTCAAGGAATTGCATACATATGTCTTAAGGAAAAAAGTAAGACTCATATAAATCAGGGATATGGCTAAAATATAGCATGTTTTGCGAGATTTCACAAAAACTCCTTGCTTTTTTTTGCCCTTACATAAAACTCCCTAATAGTTTGAGAAAACAGTATAGTAGACCCCCTATAAGGAATACTAGTATTACGATAAAAAAAACAAGCAGGGGGGGTTTATGCTATCTCACAAAAAATTCGCAGGGTACCAATGTAAAATCATAATCGATGTGAAATCTCAATATTTAATGAACTTCTAATAACTTTTAAAAACAGGATCTTATTGGGTACTTATGTAGAGAGGAACTCCTCTCATATTAATGGGATAGTATTGAATATTGATCTCAACAAAACTATCATATTATATATAATTTTGGTTTTAATGATTGCAGTAATGAGTTACTGTCATTTTATTTGTAGTGTACCTTAAATCTGATCACTTTTCTTTTCAATTTTTACTTCTTTTAAATCCAATTGCTGTCATATTTACATTTTATGGCCCTCCCACAAAAGGAAAAATAAAAACCACTTTTGTCCCTGCATGTATATATTCCAGTTAAAAACATTGGAAGAAGAAATAGTAATTCACCAAACCTTGAAAATTAGCAAAAACAAGAAACGCCTGATGTCTACACACAGATACAAGAATGACACGTCAACATACAAAAACAAAGAGATACACAGGAGATAGCATACTCTTTATTGATCACATCTGTATCTGGCATCGGGAAAAGTGGTTCCATATCCCAATTTCGTGTGTTAAGAGTACCATCAGCTGTTGCCTTAGTTATCATCTGAAAAGGAGAGGTTTATGGAATCTGATAAGCTTATCGAACCAAACTGGCAGACAATGTGGCAAACAACTAACATGATGGATGGCGATAAAGATCAATAAGGACAAGCAAGACAGTCATAAAATCAAATATTTATTATTCACATAATGTAAACCACATGGATCTAACATGACAAACCAGAATTGTGAGCATGGAGACTGAAACATATGTCAATGGTTCTTCTCCAAGTTCAATTGTCATAAGTAAAAAACAAGTAAAAATATATTCCAATGTTCAGTGTATATATTTTTCAGAGACAATACCAGAAAATAATTGTCTGTTTACAGGCAAAAACTGCAGTAATTTCTTGCACTATTTTCCAAAACACTAATATATCCGCTTAAACTGAGAATAATTCAAACTTGGTTACAGTCACTAATCTGATTTTTCAGCAATTTGCATATAAACAGATTACGATACCAACCAAAGAAGTGATAGCAGAGCTTCAAACAACTATTTTAACAGCTTCATAATTCCATAATGCAACTTAAAAACTCAAAAGCAATGCACAATTGTTTGCTAGATGTTATCAACATTATCGAACCCAAGTACATTTAAGAAGTGAGGGGGAATAAGATTCAACAAAGGTTTGCAATATGAATAGATAATTGAAGCTAATATATTTAACAAACTTAGCATTGGTAATTAGAATATCCACATAAAAAATTTATGGCAATCTGCATTGATTACTTATTTCTTACTATTCAAGACTAAACCAGTAGTCAACCATGACAATAAATATATTAAAATAGAAGTTAGAGCTAATAAAAATACTATTTTTTTCCTAACTAAGAAATAACTTTTTTTCACATCCACCTAATTAATTTCCTCGCCAAATTATCTATATTTCATTCCCCAAATTCCCACCCCCATAAAACCACGTTCCTCACTTTCACTCACCTAATTAGTTTTCTCAGAATACATGTCCTAAAGGTCTTGACAAGTAAGATTGCGTAATTAATTCAAATTGTCATAATTTTTTTAGGTATTCACATTACCATAACATGACCACGACCACCTTTAAAGCCTTGGTTGAATCATATTCTCTCTCTCAGCACACACGTTGACATACCATAACATGACCACGACCACATTTAAAGCCTTGGTTGAATCATATTCTCTCTCTCAGCACACACGTTGACATAAGCTTATTCAGCCCAATTCCCACCCCGCCCTCCACAATCCCTTGACCCCACATGGACACACCCAAATCGCGTGCACACAATCAATTCATCACATCCCCCCCCCCCTACACAAAGAGAAGTCACATTAATTGCGGTAGAGCAGAGATTGGGAAGACAGATCGATGCTGGCCTGGTGGGTGAACAGTGGACTGTGCGCTTGTGAATATATATGGAGGGCAATGCTGCGGACTATAAAGATTTCCATAGAGGCAGAGAGCTTTTCAAGATCTGTCTGAGTGTCATAATCTTATAGGTTTCATTTCATCAGAAAAAAGCTTACGTTATTTTGTAATGTTCAATCTTTTCTCTCCATTACTGAGTTTGAAATAGATTTTGGGGGAAAGAAATTTCTAACACGGACAAAATGGAGTTTCCTAAACTGCATTGTGGCCACAACACCATTCCATAGTGGCCCAAAAATAAAAATTTCTCTTCACTCCAAGATATCGTTCTGTAACATCATTGCTGAGGACCGAAATTATGGGTCACCCATTTTTCCAGTATCAGAAACAATTTTAAAAACCTCAATTTCAACAGCTCCCTAGACATTTATCCAAGTACTCTGTGCTTTGGAGGGGTAAATAACAAATATAATAAAGAAAATAAAGATTTGGCAGCATATATATATTAAGAAGTTTATTTTTGACACTGTTATCATAAAGATTGTACATTATCAACCATCTAGAAATCATCCTAAATATGACTTTTAAAGCCATTATCAAAATAAGTCAAGAATCTTATCATACAAGTCAACTTATGATTCAATGACAATAGAAAAACATTTACAATTTCGGCTCATTCTAATTAAATTCACTATTGCAAAACTTGTTAGTTAGAAACAATGTGGATAGGAGTGTGGTGTGTCTTCTTATATGTATTTATCACTAGCTCTAGACAGTACACACAGATGTCAACTTTTTACCAATGTCTCAAATGTCAATTTAATAAAATAAAGGCAATTATACTATTACAAAAGCATATACTTTATGCTCAGAATAACTATGGCCAAGACTAATAGACTCTGTTCTGTATTGATAGGCATGCTTCAACTGTATCATTTACCATATACTGTAATAGGTGGAAAACTAGAAGGGAGGAGCAAACGATATCTAACCAATGCATGAAAAGCAGAATGTTGAGGACTGGTGACTATATGAAAGGAATAATATGTTAATACATTTTCTTCTTCCAATATAATTTTTTTTAAAAAAAAACTCACCTCCTTCATGACAGCCTGACATGCAGCCATTTGTTTTTCATCTTTACAGCAAGCCAAGGCTCTTTCAACGTAACCACGCAAAGACTTGGGAAACATACCAGGCTATGGACAAGAATAATTCAATAATTATTGAAAGTTAATGCATAAAGTCATTATCATTTGGTTTCAATACCAACTTCCTCTATGACACAAACATGCATTCAATCAATTTCTGGAATATCAATACTGGTGATTCAAAATTAGGTTTTTAGCTCTAACTCATACTCTTTCACTAGAGACAAACTTTTGTAAGGACATTTTCCAAAATAACTTGTGCTATTTCACTAAAGTCAAACCTTAACCCCCTACCCTTCGTAAATATATTCTCTTCAACTAATTTTTTTTTTTTATCAAAAAATCCTCCAAAACTTCAGCATGTTCAAAAACTCAGTTTCTATCAAATTATAGTCGATGATATGTTTTTCTAGATCTTTATTTTCCTTTCAAAGTGAAAAACGAAATAAAATAAATAAATTGTCAGGATGATAATAACCTAGTATACAATATATAATGTAAAAAAACATTGAATATTATGGTTGAAGTCTCACCTTAAGTATAGAATTAGCAGCATCATTAGATGATACTTTCTCAGTTGGCTTTGGTAACGAAACAGCAATATATGCAGGTTTTGGTACTGAACTGGTTGTAGAGCTATCTTTTTCGGCTTTGGGCTGTCCAAATGACAAATTTGAAGCAATTCGAGGATTTGTAGGAATTTGAAGTTTGCTTACCCGTTTTGCATCCTGAGATGGATCACTTTGTACAGGTGCCAGGTTCACCTGTGGAGAGGGAAGAGGTGGGGGAGGCGGCAGAGGGAGGTACACATTAGTTCCTTGAGAAGATACAGTCTTCTGTTGATCCTGAAATTTATCATAAGAAGATTTTAAATCCAAAGGACTTTGATAGTTTGGTTGAATAGGATTAGTTTGTTGAATCTGAGAAGTTTGGGCCGCATGTTTCCAGTAACCATCTTGATCACCACTATTTACTGCAGCAGGCTGACCATCAAAAGAAACAAAAATGAAATTAAGTTAACTAAGACATAATTAAAAAAACTAACCAACCAAATGTACCAATCTTATAAAACCAAAGCCAGACAGAAAAGCAAATATCCAATATACTAAAATTTGAATAGAGTTGGAATGCAATAGAAAGTCAAAAACCATAACCAAAGCCACTTGACATGCATGTACAAACAATTTTTCTGCTCTGTCGAATCAAATAAGTAGAATTCAATTTTCCACACTTTTTGTCTGAGAGTGAAAGTAAGCTTCAAACCTGAAAAGAAGGTATGGCAGAAGAGCTGGACTCTTGCCTCCAAAATTGTGGATATGATTGTGGTGGCTGGCTATTTGGAGTTGCATAACCACTAGTAACTGCAGGAATAGGACAACCCAAAGCAGATGAACTTGTAACAGATAAGTTCTCTGTCCCTGGTGCACAGCTTACTTCTGTTTGGTTGTAGTAGTCTGCCCACTGTTTGTATTGTTGCTGATACTGCACTGGAGTAGAGGCAGCACCAGAACTATAAGAACCACTGGAGTCTGGGGTGTAATTACTATATGGATGAGAAGAATAACTGCCATTATTCCACACAGTTGCTTGATTTCCATATCCGCTGCTGTTTTGGTAACCTCCAGTAGTCTGATAATCAGCAGGATTGTAATAAGTGCTTGAATAACTTGCGGATCCAGCATAAGACCCAGTATTCTGAAAGGATGAAATAGGCTGATAAGGAGCACCTGTATTTTGATATGCTCCTACAGGCTGTGAATAGGCATGATTAGGCTGCTGCTGATAGTTGTTATAGTATCCCGAGTATCCCGCACTGCCATAACCATACGGATTAGAAGAACTTGGGTATGATGCGTATGCATTGTAATCTTGGGTTACATTAGCTGTTCCCAAATTTGATGAATTACCAGCAACTGATGATGCATTTTGACTGTCTTGAACGCTTCTTCCAGGCTGCTGAGGATGCTGTTCATACTGGTACGTCGGATTAGAATAAGTTCCATTTGCTGTAGAGGTATGAACATTCCATGATACAGCTTCAGGTGCAGTTGTCGCAGTAGTGTACGAAGTTGGATGATGTTGGCTAGCATCAACGTGTCGATTCTATAAAAAGAAAGAAATTGAGTTATTCTTTACATAATCAAATTACACAAAATTGAATCACGAGTGCATCATATGATACAAGTATGAGATAGAATTCCGGTCAAAAAATTCAGGTGAAGAAACAATAAAATTTATATTAAATAGATATCCATTCACACCTACAGTCTGTGATAGTACAAAAGGGGACTCGTCATTTAGCAACATTTTTTTCCTAAATGATAAGAACATGCTCAAAAACTTCTCCAGAAAGCTTATGATTTACGAACCATTAAAAATACAAAATAATGATAGTAGCAGGTTCTCAGTAACAATTTTAAAGGATGCAAGATTCAGATGAAGATTGATTAGTTAACATTACTACATCACATTTTCAATTTCATATTCATAAACAACACTGCTTGATTCACAAACTTAACCATGAATTTAAGCACATAAACTATTTGTTAAAAGACAGAAAACCATGCTTCATGAATTATTACCTCGAACAGATGTGGCTCCACAGGAGCTAACGTCTCCGTATTACTTCCTTCGTTCGCCATCTCGCAAAACCCTGTTTAAGCAACAAAAACAAAATCACATATCAAACAAATCCAAGAAAAACCCTAATCAGTTTATGACAAATCGTAACGGCGCAAACCTCGGAAAATCTCAGAAAACGAATGGGGAAAAGCTCATCGCAGCGGAATCAAGGAAGCAGTTACCAATCGGATGAAGCAGAAAAGCAAATTGGGGAGAAGAACAAAAAAATTAACGAAAAGCAAAGAAAAAAAAAAAAAAAAAGGAAAAGAAAAACAAGTAGCAAGATATGCGCGAAATATTAAGATGGAGAAAAAAAAGATTGAGAAAGTAAGAGAGGGAAGGAGTTTGCACTTTGCAGTAAAACGTAAAAAGGGTTACAGGCGAAAACGCCGGAACACAGGAGAGAAAAGGAGGGACAGATTCGGAAAGGAAAATTTGTGTTGTGTTTGTTCGGTTTGTGAGGAAAATAAATTGTAGAATTGAGGGAACGAGTGTGTAGAGGTGGGGTCCCTCCTATGGCGGTACAAAATGCTAGATTTTGACGAATATTATATGCTGAATAACCATTTTTTAACTTTAAGCATTACTATTATATATCTAAAAAAAATAAAAATTTAAGCATCATAAAGAGAAATAATTAGTTTTACACCGTAATTTAATTATAATTTATCATATATATAAAATAAAATGATTAATTTTGGTAATAACCATCTTTAATTTTTTACCAGATAATCCTTAAACTCGTTATTGTTGATATATAAAAAAAATATTTAATTTATTTTTAGTATTTTACACCATTATAGACATGAATCACTGTTTATAAAATATTTGTTTATTTCTTATAGTAAATATCTTTAAAATTATATTATTTATTATTAGTTATTGGTTATAAAAACTAGTTTACATTGGTACAATTAAACTAAAAAAATCTTTGAGAATTATTATGAAAAGTATACCATTTTGGGGGGAAAAAACTAGTTTGCAAAAACAACAAGCATTATATGTTAACTCTTACTCCCTACACGATATATCAATTAGAACAATGAATATGAATATCCAATACAAAAAATATTTTCTAAAAAAAATTATATTTACATATCTATCCAATTTTTATGTCTTTTCTTTATTCTCTTGGTGGTATTGGTATTAAAATTAGTAAATTGTCATCATGCTGGGCTGGATCAATGTCATATTGACATTTGTTGCAATTTTCCTGGCCCAGCCAACATACATGTGCTTTATCGACACTAATTTATTCATCTATTTATTTCAAACCATAGAATGCAGTTAATTTATATACTTATACATCTAAAAAAAAGATCAAGTTACTCCAAAAATAATTCTTCCAATTTTAAAAAATATATTTTCCATACTCCTTTCTTACCTTTTATTTTCTTTTAATTAAAGATTTAAATATAATCTACTCGTTAAGACAGTCATAATGGAGCAAATGGCAAAGTTATTAACAGAAGTGTGGGTGAAAGACACATGCAAACAATGCCTTCTACTCCTACAACAACCATAGCATAAATGAAAGGCCAAGAATCATAGTTAAGCAGGCAAAAAATAATAGGGTACAGTAACCGTCTCTTTGTATTGTATTATAAACTACCTCTAGTCTGTCAGTAAGATCCCACAAGCTTGGAACGATGATCTCATGGCTTACAATAATTTATCCAACTCACGACTTATTCAATGTATTTGTCGTATACACTCAACCTTCAACCTTTTTCGTTTCCATCAAGTACTGCTGTTGTATTTCAAAGTTTCTGTTGAGTGTGAAATGTATGATAGTTGCCGAGAGACTAAATGCAGGCTGCAATTTTCAGCAAAAGCAAAAGACTAAATGCAGGCCGCAATTTTGAGCAAAAGCAAAATTAGTTCGACTACTGCATTTGTCCAGTTAATGTTGCTCCATCATCCTCAGCATCCAATTCTTGTTCCACACCTTTGACCTGTAAATCCAGAAGGCAGCAACAAAATAATGTTTTGAGTAAATATAGTATAAATGAATTACTCTTAGAAAATGGAACTCATTTCATTAATGCTGCTTGAATAACCATCCAATGATCAATACTATTTTCTACGGATTAGAAAATACAAGCTAAAAAGATAGAATAAGTAACATGCAATAAGGATGATGGAATAAGCTATACAAGTTTTTTGACTTTGGATTGGTTGATACTGTAAAGAAAAATAGATCATATCATTTGAACTCAAAAAGATACCACACTCAACGACACATTTGGTGAAATTTGGAATATGCATGGTATCTGTAATAGAGTAATCTATATTCCACGGCTTGGATGTAGTCGCATAAGACAATGGCAAATCTAATTCATGGTGGTTGACCCATCCCATTGTACAAAGCTCCTAGTTGATGGGATCCAAGGAAGGTTAGATGTATGACATCTTATTATCTTAACCCCGCAAGCACATAGGTTGTTTCCAAGTGTTGAATCCACTAACTCCAGGTTGCAAGGCAGCATTCTTATTGTTACACCAAGGCTTGTCCTCTGAAAAAGGGTGACCCAGTACATGAGGCTCCCACTCAGTAGGATCTATGGATGGTAGATGTACATAGCCTTACTTCCTCAAGCAGAAAGGCTATTTCTAGGAACTGAACCCATGACCTCTAGGTCACAAGGGAACAAACTTATCCTTGCACCAAGGTTGGCACTCTATCTAATTCAGAGGTGTACAATTCAATAAGCAAATTTTACAACTTAAGTTAATTGGTCCGCTAACTTTACCACACTAATATAGACTTAATTAACTTGAGATTTGAGATATGCATATAACATGCAAATCATTTCAATGCTAAAAGAGGATAATGTTCAAGATTCCAATCAATCCTTCTACCATCAAGTAGGATGAAAACAAGAAATACATTATACACATCACAAAAAGATATTTCAAAACTTGTTACCTCCGGAACATAATGCATCAACATATTTTCAATGCCTGATTTCAGAGTCACCGATGAACTTGGGCAGCCACTGCATGCCCCTTGCATTTTAAGTTTTACTATTCCGCTATCTCTGAGAAAACCACAATATAAAATATAACTCAGTAAAAATATCAGTTAGATAATTAACCCAAGTATTAACAATTAGATACAACAGTCCACAACAACTCTGTTGACGATTCAGTTGGATTGAGAATAGGTTAGTGGGTTAGTTATAACAGAGGACAGTGTATATACAGAATAGGAGGGAAATAATAGATGGATGTTTTAGTGGGAGGGAAAGCCATGACAAAAACAACAGAATTTCTTGGGACTTTAAGGGTATGCGATTCTGTACTACCAATTTCCTGCTCTTAGTCAAGATTAAAAAATTAAAGAAACTTACGGGTGAAAACCTCGATACTCGATGTCCCCACCATCATCTAGCACAGCTGGTCGAATTCGCGTCTCTAACAATTCCTTGATCATTGCAACTGTTTCAGAATCATCCTGTACAGACACATATACACTCACGATTTAGTTTTGGCCTTCTGAAAATCCCTACGTAATTCACGTGTAAGAAAAAAACAAATCACATACAACAGGGATACTTGGACACTTGGACCATTTTACAAAGTCTAAAAAACACTGTGAACATTTACTAAAATAATGTGATTAACTAAGCTTATCAGTATGCACTACATAGCACAAACGAAGCCTCAAAGTGGACAAAATTAGAAGCAGATTTCTAGGTACCATTGATATTAATCAAAGAGGATTAAAATCTCACTAATGTCAACTTTCAATAACTAAGCATATACAAAAGTGAAACTCTAATTCTGATCGGAAAATAGTAACAAAAGTACATAAAAAACTTCGTCTAAACTTTCTTCATACAAATGATAGGGAAATGCTTACTTGGTGAATAGCTGTATCCATGGCGGCAGCAGCTTGAGAATCTAGAAAGAGAGGCTGACCAGAGGAGTAGAAATCCATAACGGCTGCGAAGATTTCAGGCTTCAGAAACTCCCAGGCAGTCTCTTCCGATTTGGTAACGGTAACAAAATCGGATCCAAAGAAAACACGAGTAACACCTGCAAAATAATAAAATCGGAACGAAACCCTAAACAAAAAAAAAGAAAAGAAAAAGTGAAGTAAGAAAGAAAGAAAGGGACCGTCGATAGCAAAGAGCGATTTGGCGAGGGGAGAATTCATGGCAGAACGAGGGTTAGGGAAATCGGCGCTTCCAACTTCCATGACAGGTTTCCCGGGGTAGAACATCAAGGAGGAGGGATTCGGCGTTGCCTGCGTTTGGATGAACATGCTCCTGCGTTGCCCTGCGTTCAATTCAAATTCAAATTCAAAAACATTTTCAGTTCGAAACTTGAGAAAACGGAACACTAAGTGTTATACAAACCGGTGGAGAATCTAAACGGAGGTGTGCGGGTAGAGGAAGAGAATCCATTGCAGTGAAACGACGGCGTTGCGCGACGGAGGCGAGGGATTAACGCCAAAATGTTAATATTATTACTCTGCGTTGGTGGTTGGAATGGAACACGAGCTCGTCTTGCGAATCGCCACACACTATGAGCCCTCATACTTTGTTTTTGCTCTCTATTCTTTCTATCTATCTAACTATCTATCTCCTTCTTCCTATTATTGTTACACCATTTACCTTTGTCGTGCCTCAAAATTCCCACTGTTCCTTTATGGTTTTTGTTACATGACGACACGTGGAAGAAAATTAGGTCCTTTCTTAATTATAAAATTAATTAAGTAAAATTACTCATTTATTTATCGTCTTTTGTTAGTTTAACGGAATTAGGATTATATTATTACATATAATTTTAAATCATATGATACAAGTATGAGATAGAATTCCGGTCAAAAAATTCAGGTGAAGAAACAATAAAATTTATATTAAATAGATATCCATTCACACCTACAGTCTGTGATAGTACAAAAGGGGACTCGTCATTTAGCAACATTTTTTTCCTAAATGATAAGAACATGCTCAAAAACTTCTCCAGAAAGCTTATGATTTACGAACCATTAAAAATACAAAATAATGATAGTAGCAAGTTCTCAGTAACAATTTTAAAGGATGCAAGATTCAGATGAAGATTGATTAGTTAACATTACTTCATCACATTTTCAATTTCATATTCATAAACAACACTGCTTGATTCACAAACTTAACCATGAATTTAAGCACGTAAACTATTTGTTAAAAGACAGAAAATCATGCTTCATGAATTATTACCTCGAACACATGTGGCTCCACAGGAGCTAACGTCTCCGTATTACTTCCTTCGTTCGCCATATCGCAAAACCCTGTTTAAGCAACAAAAACAAAATCACATATCAAACAAATCCAAGAAAAACCCTAATCAGTTTATGACAAATCGTAACGGCGCAAACCTCGGAAAATCTCAGAAAACGAATGGGGAAAAGCTCATCGCAGCGGAATCAAGGAAGCAGTTACCAATCGGATGAAGCAGAAAAGCAAATTGGGGAGAAGAACAAAAAAATTAACGAAAAGCAAAGAAAAAAAAAAAAAAAAAGGAAAAGAAAAACAAGTAGCAAGATATGCGCGAAATATTAAGATGGAGAAAAAAAAGATTGAGAAAGTAAGAGAGGGAAGGAGTTTGCACTTTGCAGTAAAACGTAAAAAGGGTTACAGGCGAAAACGCCGGAACACAGGAGAGAAAAGGAGGGACAGATTCGGAAAGGAAAATTTGTGTTGTGTTTGTTCGGTTTGTGAGGAAAATAAATTGTAGAATTGAGGGAACGAGTGTGTAGAGGTGGGGTCCCTCCTATGGCGGTACAAAATGCTAGATTTTGACGAATATTATATGCTGAATAACCATTTTTTAACTTTAAGCATTACTATTATATATCTAAAAAAAATAAAAATTTAAGCATCATAAAGAGAAATAATTAGTTTTACACCGTAATTTAATTATAATTTATCATATATATAAAATAAAATGATTAATTTTGGTAATAACCATCTTTAATTTTTTACCAGATAATCCTTAAACTCGTTATTGTTGATATATAAAAAAAATATTTAATTTATTTTTAGTATTTTACACCATTATAGACATGAATCACTGTTTATAAAATATTTGTTTATTTCTTATAGTAAATATCTTTAAAATTATATTATTTATTATTAGTTATTGGTTATAAAAACTAGTTTACATTGGTACAATTAAACTAAAAAAATCTTTGAGAATTATTATGAAAAGTATACCATTTTGGGGGGAAAAAACTAGTTTGCAAAAACAACAAGCATTATATGTTAACTCTTACTCCCTACACGATATATCAATTAGAACAATGAATATGAATATCCAATACAAAAAATATTTTCTAAAAAAAATTATATTTACATATCTATCCAATTTTTATGTCTTTTCTTTATTCTCTTGGTGGTATTGGTATTAAAATTAGTAAATTGTCATCATGCTGGGCTGGATCAATGTCATATTGACATTTGTTGCAATTTTCCTGGCCCAGCCAACATACATGTGCTTTATCGACACTAATTTATTCATCTATTTATTTCAAACCATAGAATGCAGTTAATTTATATACTTATACATCTAAAAAAAAGATCAAGTTACTCCAAAAATAATTCTTCCAATTTTAAAAAATATATTTTCCATACTCCTTTCTTACCTTTTATTTTCTTTTAATTAAAGATTTAAATATAATCTACTCGTTAAGACAGTCATAATGGAGCAAATGGCAAAGTTATTAACAGAAGTGTGGGTGAAAGACACATGCAAACAATGCCTTCTACTCCTACAACAACCATAGCATAAATGAAAGGCCAAGAATCATAGTTAAGCAGGCAAAAATAATAGGGTACAGTAACCGTCTCTTTGTATTGTATTATAAACTACCTCTAGTCTGTCAGTAAGATCCCACAAGCTTGGAACGATGATCTCATGGCTTACAATAATTTATCCAACTCACGACTTATTCAATGTATTTGTCGTATACACTCAACCTTCAACCTTTTTCGTTTCCATCAAGTACTGCTGTTGTATTTCAAAGTTTCTGTTGAGTGTGAAATGTATGATAGTTGCCGAGAGACTAAATGCAGGCTGCAATTTTCAGCAAAAGCAAAAGACTAAATGCAGGCCGCAATTTTGAGCAAAAGCAAAATTAGTTCGACTACTGCATTTGTCCAGTTAATGTTGCTCCATCATCCTCAGCATCCAATTCTTGTTCCACACCTTTGACCTGTAAATCCAGAAGGCAGCAACAAAATAATGTTTTGAGTAAATATAGTATAAATGAATTACTCTTAGAAAATGGAACTCATTTCATTAATGCTGCTTGAATAACCATCCAATGATCAATACTATTTTCTACGGATTAGAAAATACAAGCTAAAAAGATAGAATAAGTAACATGCAATAAGGATGATGGAATAAGCTATACAAGTTTTTTGACTTTGGATTGGTTGATACTGTAAAGAAAAATAGATCATATCATTTGAACTCAAAAAGATACCACACTCAACGACACATTTGGTGAAATTTGGAATATGCATGGTATCTGTAATAGAGTAATCTATATTCCACGGCTTGGATGTAGTCGCATAAGACAATGGCAAATCTAATTCATGGTGGTTGACCCATCCCATTGTACAAAGCTCCTAGTTGATGGGATCCAAGGAAGGTTAGATGTATGACATCTTATTATCTTAACCCCGCAAGCACATAGGTTGTTTCCAAGTGTTGAATCCACTAACTCCAGGTTGCAAGGCAGCATTCTTATTGTTACACCAAGGCTTGTCCTCTGAAAAAGGGTGACCCAGTACATGAGGCTCCCACTCAGTAGGATCTATGGATGGTAGATGTACATAGCCTTACTTCCTCAAGCAGAAAGGCTATTTCTAGGAACTGAACCCATGACCTCTAGGTCACAAGGGAACAAACTTATCCTTGCACCAAGGTTGGCACTCTATCTAATTCAGAGGTGTACAATTCAATAAGCAAATTTTACAACTTAAGTTAATTGGTCCGCTAACTTTACCACACTAATATAGACTTAATTAACTTGAGATTTGAGATATGCATATAACATGCAAATCATTTCAATGCTAAAAGAGGATAATGTTCAAGATTCCAATCAATCCTTCTACCATCAAGTAGGATGAAAACAAGAAATACATTATACACATCACAAAAAGATATTTCAAAACTTGTTACCTCCGGAACATAATGCATCAACATATTTTCAATGCCTGATTTCAGAGTCACCGATGAACTTGGGCAGCCACTGCATGCCCCTTGCATTTTAAGTTTTACTATTCCGCTATCTCTGAGAAAACCACAATATAAAATATAACTCAGTAAAAATATCAGTTAGATAATTAACCCAAGTATTAACAATTAGATACAACAGTCCACAACAACTCTGTTGACGATTCAGTTGGATTGAGAATAGGTTAGTGGGTTAGTTATAACAGAGGACAGTGTATATACAGAATAGGAGGGAAATAATAGATGGATGTTTTAGTGGGAGGGAAAGCCATGACAAAAACAACAGAATTTCTTGGGACTTTAAGGGTATGCGATTCTGTACTACCAATTTCCTGCTCTTAGTCAAGATTAAAAAATTAAAGAAACTTACGGGTGAAAACCTCGATACTCGATGTCCCCACCATCATCTAGCACAGCTGGTCGAATTCGCGTCTCTAACAATTCCTTGATCATTGCAACTGTTTCAGAATCATCCTGTACAGACACATATACACTCACGATTTAGTTTTGGCCTTCTGAAAATCCCTACGTAATTCACGTGTAAGAAAAAACAAATCACATACAACAGGGATACTTGGACACTTGGACCATTTTACAAAGTCTAAAAAACACTGTGAACATTTACTAAAATAATGTGATTAACTAAGCTTATCAGTATGCACTACATAGCACAAACGAAGCCTCAAAGTGGACAAAATTAGAAGCAGATTTCTAGGTACCATTGATATTAATCAAAGAGGATTAAAATCTCACTAATGTCAACTTTCAATAACTAAGCATATACAAAAGTGAAACTCTAATTCTGATCGGAAAATAGTAACAAAAGTACATAAAAAACTTCGTCTAAACTTTCTTCATACAAATGATAGGGAAATGCTTACTTGGTGAATAGCTGTATCCATGGCGGCAGCAGCTTGAGAATCTAGAAAGAGAGGCTGACGGAGAGGAGTAGAAATCCATAACGGCTGCGAAGATTTCAGGGCTTCGAAACTCCCGAGTAGCTCTCTTCCGATTTGGTAACGGTAACAAAATCGGATCCAAAGAAAACACGAGTAACACCTGCAAAATAATAAAATCGGAACGAAACCCTAAACAAAAAAAAAGAAAAGAAAAAGTGAAGTAAGAAAGAAAGAAAGGGACCGTCGATAGCAAAGAGCGATTTGGCGAGGGGAGAATTCATGGCAGAACGAGGGTTAGGGAAATCGGCGCTTCCAACTTCCATGACAGGTTTCCCGGGTAGAACATCAAGGAGGAGGGATTCGGCGTTGCCTGCGTTTGGATGAACATGCTCCTGCGTTGCCCTGCGTTCAATTCAAATTCAAATTCAAAAACATTTTGAGTTCGAAACTTGAGAAAACGGAACACCAAGAGTTATACATACCGGTGGAGAATCTAAACGGAGGTGTGCGGGTAGAGGAAGAGAATCCATTGCAGTGAAACGACGGCGTTGCGCGACGGAGGCGAGGGATTAACGCCAAAATGTTAATATTATTACTCTGCGTTGGTGGTTGGAATGGAACACGCGCTCGTCTTGCGAATCGCCACACACTATGAACCCTCATACTTTGTTTTTGCTCTCTAATCTATCTCCTTCTTCCTGTTATTGTTACACCATTTACCTTTGTCGTGCCTCAAAATTCCCACTGTTCCTTTATGGTTTTTGTTACATGACGACACGTGGAAGAAAATTAGGTCCTTTCCTAATTATAAAATTAATTAAGATTACTCATTTATTTATCGTCTTTTGTTAGTTTAACGGAATTAGGATTATATTATTACATATAATTTTAAATTATACTACAATTATATATAACTAAGTAATATTAGTTTATATGTCTTTTTAAGCAATCCTTAATTTTGAAAAGTCTCAGCAGTGTGAATAATTGTAGTCTGAGCAGCGTAATAAAGCACATGTATAATCAATAAATTACATTGGTTGGTTAGAGAGAAGGGATGACTCTGATTATGAACAAGTCTTGGTGTGGAAGATGTGGCGTTGAACGATCGTTATCATGTTCACACGCCGCAACACATTAATAATCGATATTTTACTTGATCAAATAGGTTAAATATATAGATGCTTGTTTTAGTTCATCCATTTAATTTGAGTTAATGTGTATGCATCATTTTACTGTACCATCCCAGTAGTCCAAGGAAGCATCCCAGTAAATTACTAATTAAAACGAAATGTCTTTGCTTAATTTCCCTGGCGTGCAATTCGGTGCCACACTGATGAGGAGTCCCCTCCCAACTAAAATTTATTGGTTCAGCAGCAACCTTCATTTCACAATTCCTCTACACAATCTGAGCCACACTTGATGATGCACGCATGCATTTTTACAATCATTTGCTTCATTTGGATTCAATGGACTAAAAAAACTAAAACTAGGTAGTAGTAAAGAAAAGGAGCTTAATATTATTATAATCTAATCTAATTCTGTAGGTGAAAAACCTGCAAATGTAAATTCCATAACCTTCTCCAGCATTTAAGCAGGAGGCTTATATATAGATGATATGGATAGATAGATTATGGGGGGAATCAAAATCTTTTCCTCTTGACCCGTGAAATATCATCAAAACTGTCATCACTCCAAACCTGCCCACCACCACCATGCCTGAAATTTTCTTCCTGTTCATCCATATTTCTTGTTCTTCTGGGTGGCACATTTGTTGGCCGGCCCTTGATTCGTCTGTCAAAGTCCCTTTCCCTTATATTGTTGCCTCCTCTTTCATGAAAATCTGAATCATCTGAACAGAATCTATAATGTCTAGGTCCAGGTCCGTCTTCAGAATTAAGGTGAAAATTCTCACCAACATTGTTGTTATAGGGAGGCCTGAAAGATCGAACAGGTCCTCGTCTCTCACCAAACCTTCTCCTGTCCTCGCCACCATTTCCTTCACCATTAAGCTCAAGTAGCCTGCCAGAGTGCATAGGCCCACCAAAATAGTCATCATCGTTATCAGCACCTCGTTCACGGGGATCTACAACATCAAACCTCCTGTTCCTGATTAGAATTCGACCAGACCTTGGATGGCCATGGTCCCTTGCAGAATCAATGTCCCTCATATCATTAGCAGGTCGTGACATGAATGAGGGGGAGCCGTGCCTCCTCACTACTCTGTCATTAGGGAAAACAGGACGATCAGGGGACCTCATTCTGTCAACCCTGTAAAATGGTGATCTTCTATGGGTTAATTCTGGGTGTCCACCAAAACCACCGTCAGGGGATCTTCTTCTAGGAGACCTTCTTCTTGGAGATGACCATGGACCAGGTGAGCGACTCCTAGATCTGATGGGTGACTTGGAACGAATGCGAGGAAGACCCCTTCTCTGCATGGAAGAAAAATTCCTACCCCCTCTTGGAAACCGATTTTCCATTCCCTCAAATGGTTGGAGCCGTGTGAACATGGGAGGATCCAGCGTATCATCAGGCAAACCTCTCATAAATTTATCATTATGCCTCGTTCCAACTAAGTCTGAACCATCTCCAATACACCTACTATTTGGACTAATGTTTCTTGGATTTCTATGACCAATTTGGATGCCATCTCTTCCTCCTGGTGAACGCCTCCTTGGTGGAATATAAGAGCCATCGTTCATCGGCTTTCTGCCGCCTAATCGACCATTACCCACATATGAGCCATCAGGTGCAGCATTATTGTACTCCATATCAGAGTCGGCAAAAGCAGAGGAATATTTAGGCCTGGGCCCACGAAACTGATTTGGACCATTATAAAACTCACCAGAAAACTCACGGTCAGATTCCCATTCACCACGAACTGAGTCTAATCGACTATTAAGTCTTCCTCTACCTCGCACAAAATTCATTCTAGAATTTCTAGGGGACATGTCTTGATGTCTTTCTCTTGAAAATTTGTGAGGGCCATCAATGTAAACTTCATCTCTGGAAATCAAAACAAGAAGAAAAAACTTGAGGAAAAGAAAACTCAGACAACAAATGAGAAATAAACCTTACATATGGGACTAAGTCGTATACCTTCCTCTCTGTACTTTATCCCCATCAAATGTGTCAGACAACACATCCCTTCCAGCTCGAGTTGACAGTGACCTGCCTGAAATGGGCCTAGTTTTACCAGGGGATGAAGAGCTAGCAGCTCGAGAGAGATCTATAATTCTCCCTTGATTACCACCATTACTAACATCTCTGGTTGCATCATCAGCATTTGCAGACACTTCAATCTTTGGCAAATCTAGGTCAGTTTGTTTAACAGTGTCAGTTGCTTTGACAACCTCATCAGCACACGGGACATCTAACCCATGGCTTCCAGGAGTAGTTTGATTGGAAGGTGATTCTGTCTCCGGAGCTTGAGAGAGATTATTTCCTTCTGAAAGATCTAATGATCTCTTTTGCAAAACAATAACTGGTTTCTTCCCATGAGCAGCAGTGTTAGAATTCTCATCATCCAATGACTCTTGCACACACACATTTTTATCGATAACCTTGCCAGCCCTCTCATGCATTTCAATGTCCATATCATCTTCAGTATTTATTTCACTTTGGATT
The DNA here is from genome assembly GCA_026586105.1 of Hylodesmum podocarpum. Classification (NCBI taxonomy): domain Eukaryota; kingdom Viridiplantae; phylum Streptophyta; class Magnoliopsida; order Fabales; family Fabaceae; genus Hylodesmum; species Hylodesmum podocarpum. The sequence goes on along the minus strand of JALJEV010000539.1, from coordinate 115,582 downwards.
GCAGTTTTATGGTCATTTTCAACTACCTGATATGTTGTTGGACAATCACCACTCACCATTCCTTTCTCCATCTGTTTATTTACAAAGTTACTACTGTCCGGATGCTCTACTTCTCTTACCTCACATATGGTATCTTCTGTTGTGGAAGGATCCAGTGGTTCTCGAACCTCACCATCTTCATAATCATCATCTTCAACATATCGCTCAGTATCCACAGGAATAGTAACAGCATGATTCTCATCTGAATCGTAATCAGAACCATAACAATCATCCTCCATCAAATCAGTTGAAAGGGTTATCTTTTCTTCATCACTTACACAGCCTTCACCATTGCCCCGTGGAGCAGGTTGAGGCTCATTCATGAGTTTCAATCTGCAAGCATCACGATCAACCACATGTTCTTCCTCAGTACTAACAGAAGAAATTGTCAAACCAGGATTATTCAACTCTGAACCGCTATCAACCGTAGGTGGAACTGTTTCTTTGACCACCTGCTCAGCATTCAAACAAGATTCATGACAAACTTTCTCAACATTGATTCCATCCGTAGTACCACAATTTTCAGTCTGGCTAACTATATTTTCACTGGTAGATAACTCTACCGTACACACAGATTTCACTGGAGGACAAGCTACCTCAGCAGAAATTTGTTTGGTCTCTGGCATAACTGGCATCACCGTGGAAGGAGAACAATTATCTGATCCTTGTCGCAAATTTTTATCCAACTGATTCATTTTACTTGGTGCAGAATTGGATATTTCCTGATTACCCTCATGATCTGGTTCAGATTTAATGAATGCAGCATCAACTTTCATCAGATTGCTAACATTTGACAACATGGAAGAGTTGACAGAAGAATGCTGAACAAGTTCCTTTTTAACAGCAACACTATCTAAAGAACCCACAGGGGATACATTAGCTTCCTTCAAATCCTTTTTTGAGTTCTCATCAAATGGTTCTGGTTTTACCAACCTAAGACTAGAAGTATTTGCATCACTTGTGATTGATGCCACACTTGACAAACTCACATTGGGAATAGCACTACCAGAATTCAGCTTAACAGGTAATCTAGCGGGAACTTCAGTATATTTCTGAAGAAAAGGTGCAAGAGATAGATTATTAGGGCCAACAATTTTATACCGCTGTCCATACAGTCCAGATGGCACAGTGAAAGCTTTGTTCTGACTCTCTTCACACATTGGCTTTACAGACACAACACCTGTGGGTGGTGCCATCCCTGAAGAGCAGATTAACTGCTTTTCATCAAGTGAACTATCACTAATTTTTGGCTCTTCAATACATGTTTTAACCAAGCCAGCTTCAGTCCCAGATTCCTCCCATGCATCCATTGTAGTATTCAGATCCCAGTTTGCCCTGTTAGAATGAACATGAGTTGTGCCACTATCACTTTTAGCATCAGTATTTAAACTTTGAGTACTGCAGCCTTCCTTGCTTAAAGATAATTCCAATGAGACAGGATCCACTTCCTTTGATTTTCGGCTATCTGTTTTTTGGTGACTCTCGTCAATCTTCACACTAGCAACAGCTGGAAAGTGGTGCTCCTTTAAGCTTAAAGATAAACTGGTACTTTCTGAAACTAAAGGAATCTCTTGTTTACAAATATCTTGGACGTTTTGTTTGCTTACATCTGCTCTAATGCTAAGAGCAAGACCTTCCTTTGCAGCCAATAAGAGTTCAGGATTCCCCTTGATAATTTGGGGTTCCGATTTTCTATTGCTACCTTCGCTGAGTAACACCTTCTCTTTGCTACCGATGACATCCAAAGTACATGATTGAGTTCCAATACTTGGTTCCTCAAGTTTGGGTATAAGGAAACCAGAGTTTCTTTGCAACATGTTAGAATTGGTAACATCAGTACTTGCTTTCTTTTCTTCAAGCGCAGGGATTCCATTAGCATCAGATAAACTAGAAGAACTAGTAGAAAGAGCTGAACCCGGTGATGTGCTTGAATGTTCCTTTCGCAAGGCATCACCACTTTCTTCTGAACGTGAAGTCTCTTCCAAAGATGATGAAGAAGGCTGCAGAAAAGGGAACCTTCTTTTCTTGATTGGTGCACCTGCAATACTAGCATTTGATAAAGTTGATCCTTGAGAAGTGCTTGAATTTTCTTTACGTTGTAACTCAGTTTCTTCATTGAGAGAAGAACATTGTTCCTCAGACACAGTAGGCTGAAACGAAGGGAATCTCCTTTTCTTGATAGGCACACCTGCAATTAAACCACTAAATTGCCCAGCAAAGGATTTTACCCCGGTCTGTCAATAGAAGATCAAGTAATCAATATCCAAAAAAGAACAAATTCGCATGGATCTCTAATCGTAGTTAGCTGTAGTAGTAAATCAGAAAGGAAATAAACACCTCTTCATGTCCGGATACAGGCATGTTTCCAAAGTAGTCTTCTAAAACGCTCACAAGTCAAAACCCTTCTATTAAACTTCAGTTATTAGAATTCAATAGCAAATCCTCAATAAAATATTGAAGTAGGTTAAACAAATCTGCACTTGATTAACCATAGGTAACCATATTTATCTTCTAAAACGCTTCTCCTGAGTAAAATCAATCCTAGCCTTACTCTCACTTCCCAGATACAGACAAAGTACCATAGACCTGCAAAACATAACATAAAGACACAACATCATGAACTCGATTAAACAGATAATCAAAGTCAAAATCAAACATACTCAAGTACATTTAATTAAGCCTAGGTCAATTAAAACCCCTTTTACAGTTAATAAAATCCAAAACTAACTAACCCCAACGTAATCACAACAAACTCCTAGATCAGTCCTCACATATAATACTTCCAAATCATCTCAATCGCAGATACTAAGCACAAACCAAACATCCAAGTAGATTACCAAGAACAAGAACAAATCCACCGTACAATCAACAAAACCAGAATTCACAAAACCAGTAAACCAGAAGAAAAACAAAAACACGAAGGAAAAGGGTTTCAGAATCTCAAATCTCATCAAATCTCAAAAAGACGTTAGAAGGAAAACCTTGAACTTGAGAGAACCCAAACACGAAGAAAAGGGTTTCAGAATCGAGTGGCTAACCCAAGAAAAAAACCATGAAAGAAGAATCAGATCTAAACCTAAAACCAAGGCTAAAGTATAGGGCACGGCATCGTGAAAAATATTAAATACCCAGAATCGCAGGCGGCGGAAAAACCAATCCTTGTAATTAAAAACTTGGAGAAAACCAGATCTTGACGAAGAAAAAAACGAGATACCTGATTGGTTGTGAGAAAAAACCGAAAGGGAAAGAAAAGAAAAGAAAGAGAGAAAGAAAAAGTTTTAGGGTCAAGCTCTGCAACTTCCACGAAACAACAACTAAAGTGGGAAACAACAATGAAGGTGGTGGAGCGAGAAAGAGATAAAAAGGAATCTCTTTCTCTCTCTCTCTCTCTCTCTATATCTCTATCTTTCTTCTCTCTCTGTATCTAGAGAGAAAAAACTAGGGTTTGCGTTTTATGCTGATTTTATTGACTTTGTGATAAAAGAAGCTTATCTTCCATTTCTTTATATTCTATTCCACCGACGTGACTCATCAACTAATACACTGCCACGTGTCCTTTTCGTTGACGTGGATTCTTATCCTCCGTTGATTTCTTATCCTTTGATCTGGTCCGTTTGATGTAAAGTTGTGACTTTTTATTATTCTCGTTCACACTGGACCTTGTTGTCACTTTCATCTTTTTCATACCTAATTTGTTTATCACTTTGTTTCTTTGTTGAATCATTGAATGGAATGTGAATAAAATATTGAGCTGAATTGCAAGTTGGCCAAAGAACAACAATAATGTTAATTAATGCAATCATGGAAATGAAGATATTTTTTTTTATGAAATAAGCTCTCAATTTGGTTTCAATTTTTGTAACTAGTCACACAATGATAAATATTTTTCTAATGTTAATATATAGGGTTGCACAATTACTTTGAATCTTAGGTTTCAGAGTTAGGATGAGCTGGCGTTAGCAACACGTTTTTTTTTTATTATTATTTGTAAGCTGTCAATACATTAAATTTATTATATTAAAGATGGACTATTATATGTAATTGCTTACAACTTCCTATTTATTATTGTCAACGGAATACATTTTATTCAAATTTAAAACAGTTGATAATTATTTTGCATTGACTAAAACTTATAAATATTTTTTTTACAGCAAATATATATATATATATACATATTTTTCTTAAATGAGTTAGTTAATTGAAAAATATGTATATATATATATATTTCTTTTTTTACATTTTATATTTTATTATAATTTAAGTATTCGAAGTTTTTAATTATTAGACAGTATTTTAAGATATATCTCGTAGAAAAATAGCTCAAAATTAGTTTGTGAAAATAATACATAATTTTATTATAAATCAAAATTTATGAAGAATTATTAAAGTATGTCAATATTCATTAAATAAAATTTAATATCTGTGAAACTCTAAATTTTAGTAAACTAGAGTAAGTGAGAGTATATACTTAAATAAAAAAATATATAATACATCATGATTATTTTTTTTTTGTCACGTTTACAACTTAAAATAGGTAGAAAATAGAAAGGAAAAATATTTATAACAAGATTTGGTGAAAGACAAAAGATATAGGATAAAAAAATAGTGGAAGAAAAAATTCGTTGAAGATAAAAGATAGAAAAAGTTTGATAATGAAAAAGATTATGGAAGATAGAATAGAGAGGAACAAAACTAACATAATAGAATAAAATTACATGAAAGATAAAATATAGAAGAAAGAGATAAAATGACAAATTTAATAGTTAATAGAAGATAAAAAGAAAGAGAGAAAAAATTAATGAAAATGGTGAAGTAAAAGAAAAAACAGACATATAATTTTTGAAAATAGAAACATATAGTAGAAAAGAAATTTAAAAAATGTAAATAATGTTGAAATTAGATTATATAAGCCAATTTTATAATTAAAAAATTCCATTTCATTATACATATAGAAAAACTAAAAAAAATAATGGAATAAAATAGATTTTGTTCAATCTTTTTACAATTTCTCAACATTTTCTCATCTATAAATCTAAATAATATAATTATTATCTTGTCTGTTTTATTTATTTCCATCATCTCTCTCACATATATTTATAAATCATCTTACTCATTTATTTTATATATTTTCTTATCATTCAAACATTAAATATTTTATATTTTTATCTCCTGGGCGATTCAAGAGAACTAAAATTTGATGAACTTTAAAATTGAAGTTATCTTTTGAAATTAAAAAAACCAATAATGTTTAATTCAATATATTTTTTTATTTAAAATTTTCTTAATTTATTGAATTAAAAAATTAATAAATAATAATTAGAGATAATAGCAAAAATAGGTTAGACCATTTATTCACCGTACTGCTGTAACCAACCCTAATAATATATAGATGTTTATTAATATAAGAAGAAAAAGAAAAAAAATATATAAGAAAATAAAAAAATATATTTAATTTTATAAAAATAGTTATTGTTATAAACAAATGAATATTTATCCAAAACAAATTAACAGATAAATAAACTTTAATCAAATAAATTCAATCAATAAACAATTATCTGATCCATATTTTACTACCTTTAATCAATATTAGAGGGAATAGTTAGATATTGTGATTGTCATTTTCATTTGCCTCCAAAGAAGACAACGAATCATTAGCTGGAAGACACTGTAATTAAGAATTATTATTATTATTTACTTTGCGTGAACAAGTGGTTCATAATTGAAATCTTTCACAGGAAAAGAAAAGAATGTTTAGATGGAACATGTAAAATATATAATATTTAAATGTTATTAGGTTTATCAAATTGGAAGCAGTGAGTAAACGACGTAGTATCCAAAAACCCACAGTAGTGCAATGCCATTCCGAGCTCGCATTGCAACTTCAATACTCTGTTACTCTCAGCACACCGTTTTCAACACTCATTATTGTCTTCACCGTTATCTCATTCACCTTAACTTCCATTCTCTGCCTTTCTCAAAACCTCAGGTTCAAACCCTCTTTACTCTTTCTTTTTTCTCTCTCTCAAATAAATAAATATAAATTCGTATCCTCAATTAACATACACATTGTTCTAGTTTTCTAGCAATTGCAGTGAATTTTTGCCATGGTTGGAGCAGAAAGCTGGTTCTAAAATTTCATCCTCACTTTCCATTGGGAAATCTTCATATGGAAGGTTTGTCTCTGTCTTATTTCAAAGAAAAGCTTTAATTTGACTGTGCAAGTGCGTAATGATTAATGTAGCTCAATGTTGTTGGAATGTTATTGCTGCAACTGCAACTGTAACTGACCCTTTTGTTGTTTTATTTTCTTTTGAATAAAAAACTTTGGTATATATATATTCAAGAAATATTGGCAATTAATTCGGGGTTTGTTGTTTGAGGGTAAGGTTCTTCATAAAACAAAATGGAACGTTGAAGCATCTTTTTATATTAATGTTATATGAGTTTAATTTCTCTGCATTGTCTATGTAAAAAGTTACACAGTCAACAAACTTAACATATGATGATTTGTTACTGGATGATGGTGTAAATACTCTCTACACTGTCAATGCATTATTTTCTTATATACTGTTTATATTTGACTTTTCTGTCTTCCCCTCGTGGTATGTGGCTGGCTGCATTCAGGTCTCTGTTTGCCTCTAAGAAAATACAAACTGGAGATTGCATTTTACAGGTTCCTTACAGAGTGGTATGCTTCATATTTTCAGTTCAGTCATTCTTGAACTTTATGTTGTGGCACTACTTTTACATGATGCAATGACTAGTTGCTCTTGATGGTATTCATAATTGGTTTTGCAGCAAATAACTGAGGATAATCTCCTTCCTGAAATAAGATCTTTGATTGGCGAGGAAGTTGGAAATATTGCGAAACTTGCTGTTATTATTCTGATTGAGAAGCAACTGGGTCAGGTATCCTTGTTCTTACGTTCCTGACACGATTTTCATCTGAATTTTAGGAGCTTTTGAGCTCTTAAAATTTTTATAAAACATATAATTCTTCATAGCTGTATTTGGCTCAGAGTTTTTTTTTTTTAATTAAATAAGAAATTTATCAAGACAAAGGGGCTGGATAAGAAATTCTCCTTAACAAAAGTGCGAAACAAATAACAATATAATAAAGAGAAAAATCTATAAAACACAGCTTCCCAATCCCTCAACATATTTTCTATTGAGACTTGTGACACATATTTAGCAGAGCTTTTCACTTGGTTGAAAATTGAAGATGCTCAAGAGTATTTATACATCTATAACATCTTTGTCTGAATGATAGGGCTCTGGTTGGTATCCTTATATCAGCTGCCTTCCACAGCTAGGGAAGCTGCATAATACGGCAAGTTCTTGTTGCTAAAAGCTATTTCTCTTTTCTGTAATAAATGATCAGTTTGCTCGTGTACATTATGCAATTTTAATCTTTGAAAAATTAATCTATGACTAGTCTTTTGCTTTTGATGATAAATTTCTATTTGAAGGATTGAATATTTTTCATAGATTTGGAGAATAATAATCATAAAGACCTTTACAGTAGGTTAATTTTTTAACTGTCTTTTAGGTATTTTGGAATGAAAGTGAGTTGGAGATGATTCGTCCAAGCTCAGTTTATCAGGAAACTATTGACCAAAAATGTCAAATTGAAAAGGACTTTTTGGCACTCAAGCCCGTAAGTACTTTGCATAGTTATCTACTTTTGAATGTATAAGTTGTTTTGCAATCAATTTATGTTTCATCTTATATTCTGTTGTATAATAGTATAATACACAACATAAAGTTTCCTCCACTTGTAGGGTTAGGATATATTTTTCTCCAGGTTAGCATGTAATTGCATCTGTAATTTTAGTTATTCCATTGACTCCAATGTTTTATTATCAATCTTGGGATAAGGCATGTCACCTTTTGCTTTAGGTGAAATACAATAGAATGAGAAACCTTAGTACAAAGTAGAGGGGGATTGAAATCTTGTAAACTCCACATAACAATGCTAGCTTCTATTTGTTGGAAAGCAACCGTAGTTGTGGTCACCCCTGGGTTGCAGTGTCCTGGAAAGTGCTATCTAGTAAGATGCTATCTAGAAAGATGCTAACTAGAAAGGCATAGTGTAGAGTCATCAAGATGTAGACTCTTGGCAGGTTGAGATTTACATCTCTAGGAATATGACTTAATGACTTAAATAGAACTTATAAAGTTTGGCAATTGTCAATTTACAAGTTGAGTTTATGGGGTTGTGTTATGCACTAAGAGTCCAAATTTGAAGACGGTATTAGTGTCTATCCATAGTCTTGGCCTCAATTCTAAGACTGATGGAGTATGGGAAGTCATGGCAAAGTGATTACTTCTATAAATAGAAAGTCAGAGGATTTTATTTTTCAGAATGAAGAAATTAAATGTTTTAGTCCCATATGTGTAACTAAATAAATTAAGCTGACTGTTTTGTAGACTGGTTATGATCAAATTTCTCTTTCTAATTTAGGTTTTTGAATGTTTCCATCAAAGCTTTGGAGATTTTACTTACAAGGACTTCATGCATGCATGTGCACTAGGTAAAGCAAGCACTTTTGTACTTCCATAGACTGCTCACTTTATAAGATACAATTATTTTGATTGATCTTCACGAGTGAAAAGATGAAGGAACTGCCTGTAAGTTTGGCATTGGTGAATTTTGAGGGTTTTTAATTATACTTTGTTGCTGATAATCTCATATAGTAAGTTTCACATTGGTGAATCTTGATTATTATCATACACACGAATAAAATTATATTTGAAGGTAGCTGTGTATGATTGTTTCCTGTTTAGCTGTATTTTTTTTTGTTATAAATTGTTTTGTAGAAAACTCTCAATTATTGATATCTTTGGCGCCAACAATATAGCCAACTATATCCTGACAATTCTGTATGTGTCTGTTTTTATCACCATTTCTTTAACCTCTGAAACAGCTTTGGAATTTGTTATCATTTTAACTTATTATTGATAAATCGCTTGTTTATTGTTTATTTATATCCTCTTAGTCTCTTTGACTACCTCCTTCTGTGTCTTGCCTCTGTCACTTCCTAAGTTATCTGATTGTTCAATCCATAAAATGAGAAAATGACCCAATACTTTCCTTGCTTAATTTAGTGAATTATTGTTCCAAAAGACAAACAAGGCTAAATAAATTGATAGATTATGCACTTTAGTAGTTCTGAATCACAGTTATCTACTTTTCTACTGTATAGTTGCTGGTGCCTAGTGGTACATTATGTTGGCTGTTGAGAATTTTTGGTGGGCATTGGACTTTTACAATGCAAACATAGGATAGGAGGGGTTTCCAGAGTATGCTTGCTTGGCGAGTAAGTGTTGTTTGGCAATAACTAGGATTGTCAATGGATAATGTGTGTAATATTTAGTCTATATGGCTTCTGTTTGGGGCTTTGCTTTTGTGATTCCTTGAGAGAATTCCTATAATACATGCACACACTGGGGATTTTGAGTCTTTGTAGTTAATGGTTTTTGATGTTTTACGACCTGCCTTCGTGTGAAGGATATTGACCATCTTGATAATGCTATTTCCTTATGTTTTGGTCTGTACTCTGGTGTATCTTTACTCGACTGAATTTTTGAAGGTGCTGATAAACCTCATTTGTAATTATGTTGCATTGAATTTGAAAACTCATTCTAGTTCTATTTTGATCACTTCAATGTTGAATTACCAGTTGGTTCTCGAGCATGGGGAAGCACAAAGGGTTTAGCTCTGGTATTGGCAAATTGCTACTGTATGGAGACTTCTCTTAATATTTTATGCTTTGTCCATAGTTAATTCTCTAAGATACTTTTATAGATTCCATTTGCAGATTTCATAAATCATGATGGAGTTTCAGAAGCAATTATAATGAGTGATGATGACAAGCAACTGTCAGAAGTTCGATCTCTTTCTCTCATATGTCTTCCTAGAATCTGATCTATCAAAGTACATGAAACTCAAATTTCAATTTTTTGGTCCAGGCCATCATATAATTCTATAAAAGCAAAGACTTACTCCTCAGATACAAGGAAACTACACCTAACACACACACAAACAAACAAACAAACAAACATACACTCTTAATTTTTAATTTAGTTTTTGCAATTATGTGCAGATTATAGCTGATCGTGACTATGCCCCAAGTGAACAGGTCATTTACTATTTTTTTTTTTTGTTTTTGAAATCTATGTATTGTATTGTCTCCTTTGTGCCAATAATTTAGATGGTGAAGTTGTGATCAATTTTCTGTATTTTGTGAGCTCATTTTTGTGTGTGGAAAGTTTAGCTTCGGAAACAGCTTCACAGTTTTGTCTTTTCCCTTTTTTTACCAAATGGAGTTAACAGTGACATTATTTCATAAAAGTTCACCTTTGATTCCTTTTGTTCCTTGATTGATTAAATAGCTAGCCTGTGTTGAATTTTGAGCTTTATCATTTGTGAAAAGAGAGAGAAAATCTTCTGAAAATTTATTTTATATCTTAGTAAAAGGAATATGATTACAAAGATACATCCACACACACACAAATAGATTGATAGGCAGAGAGGTTTACAAAATGGGCTTATTGGCCCAATACCCACTAATACTTCTATACATTAACATTCCTCCTCAAGCTAGAGCACATAGATTGTATGCACCAAGCTTATTACAAATAAACTCAATTTGCCCTCTCCCCCTAAGAGACTTACTGCTGGAGATCTCACAATCCTTTGAATAACTATCTGATACTTCAATTACTTGTCATAGCTTTGGTTCTCAACTTGTAAATTTTTTCATGTTCATTTAGTTGTTTTCTTTTTGGTTTTAGGTGCTAATAAGATATGGAAAGTTTTCAAATGCTACATTAATGCTGGACTTTGGTTTTACAATTCCATACAACATTTATGATCAGGTATATCCTTGCAATTGAGTTTCAAGTCCCATACAATATGGGCTGATGTGTTCTTTTGGTTCCTCTGGCTTGTTGCTTTATTGTTCTTATGATTGCACGAGCTACCCTTGATTGATTATGGCAACCGTTCCCAGGTTCAGATCCTGTTTGACATACCTAAGCATGATCCTCTGCATGATATGAAGTTGAAACTCTTGCATCAATACTTTGTACCTCCACCTGAACATATGAAAGGCTTGACATATCCTTTGAATTCCTTCAGTATCAAGTTTGTACTTTGTTATTAGTCTTGCTGAATTTTTTAGATAATACAGTCCAATTTTTGTACTCTGATTCTTGGTATTGGGTTCTTTTACCAACATAACAGGAATATAGAATGCTGCTTTGTGGGTTCAAATTGCCCTTATTGCTCATGAATGCATAGCTTACTTTCAGCAAAGTAATGGATATCATTGGCTTCTCCCTTCCCCTTTTAGCTCACATTGGGCACTTGAATATCCTCATTTCCAATGGTTGATTTGCAATATTACTTTTGATTTGTTTTCCATTTTTCTCTTGATGACACTGTTCACTTTTGGCCTACTTTTTGCATGTGATTTGCTTTACTAAATATTTTTGGCAACACTACTTTTGATCTGCTTTCCATGTTTCCCTTCTAGAGTCATGACACTGTTCACCTATAATATATTTGTGCTCCGAGTTTTATGTGTGTTGCATGAAATGTGCATGTTAAATAATTGTAACCCTTTACCATATTTTTTATATTTGGCAATATATGATGGAAGGGAAACAAGGAAAAATGTTGCTGAAGCTGTGACGTGGTGTTACTCTAAAATGTTGCTTATATACGTGCCTGTATTTGTCTATCTGATGGAAGCTGTGATCACATAGGGAGGTGAGGTCTGATAGAGGAAAAGGGAAGGGTCTTCCACAATCACTTCGGGCGCTTGCTCGTATTCTTTCTTGTACCACATCTCAAGGTGGGCCTAAAATCTTGTTTATTTAGTTTTAGTAATGGAATAATGGTTACAGTTCTCACCACAAAAAGAAAATCGGTACACTTGTTAAATAAGCTATACACTTATACCTAACAGTATCCTCGTTCGGAATTTTTATTGATAAAAAAAAAAAACAGAACTTGAGGAATTGGTTGTAGAAGCTGCACAAACGGATGGTAGGCTGGCTAGACGCCCTTTACAGGATGTCAACAAAGAGATACAAGCACACACGATGTTGTTATCATTATTCACCCAATTAATCGAGGAGCGCAAGGAAACTATTATGGTAAATATTTGAGGACTTTATCTCAGTACATAATTGTATGATTGGTTCGAATGGTTGAACATCCTTCCAACCAAGATGGTTACTGAATCAGGAGCAAGTTCAGAAAAAAGTGTTTTAGGATGGGCCATTTTATCACTGATCTTTTCAGATTGCTTAATCTGATCAAAATATAAGGACTATTAAATTATAGTGTATGCTTCATTCCATATGTTATTTTAGTTTGGTCAAAGACCTCACTGTTCTTGCAGTTGATATAAAATATGCTTTTCCACACTTGTGTGCAGTCACTGGATTCTTCCTATTCTCCCTCTTTGTGTGAAAGACTTTCTGTTAGAAGACTAATGGCTCAACATCTGCTACAGGGTGAGCTTCGCATTCTTAAATCTGCTTCTGCATGGTTGGAGAACTACTGTTTTTCCTTGAAATGATGGTCACTGCCTGCAGCTACACCACTATCAAAAGAGATTATGCTAGAACTAGGCTGAGATTAATGCAAATGTATTATATTTTGATTTTGAAAAACTATTTTGACGTAATTTTTTTCTATAGATTTTAAAAAATTATTGTCGAATGACTTATAATTTTTTTTTTACTTCTATGATTAAAATTTTATAGTTTAAATTTTAATAATCTTTTCTCTATTTTGTTTTTGGAAGGGCCAAAACAAAAACAAACTTCCAAGTGTATAAAACAGCTGCAGAATCAGCTAGGAAGTGCAAATGTAAGAAATCAGAAATAATACAAAAAAATCTAAAATCTTATGCCTAAATTCAAGGACCTGCCAAATTTGGCTCGAGCATCTGCTGGTGCATTGGCTTATCTGAACTCGTGATATTTCTGTAAATTAGGATAATTATGTTAATAATGTTTCATTTTCTTTATACTCATGTTGATTTTCATTGAAATATATTTTTATAGTGAAGTGAAGAATTGAATTACATTTTCTTGTAGTTCAATTAGAAATTCTCATTTTCTTATATTAAAAATTGTTTCTATCATGGATCGATTTTATATTTTTCTTTTTTATTTTTTTGGTATAATATTCTGTTTTATTTGAAATGGATGGTAAAAAAATTTAATAAATATTTTAGGGATAAAAGAAGAATCAAATATAAATAATTAGAAGCTAACATTCTTAAAACATGTCAAAAATTATTAGAAAGAGTTTGTTCGAAACTGGTTTGTAAAACAGTTAAAAACTAGTTACAAAACCAAATTTAACCTAATATAATATATTAAAAAAATTGAAAATGTTGAATAATAACTGGTGAAGTGTGCTTTAATTATAAAAATCTCGTATAATTGGCAATACTTCTTAGTATCTTCATCACTGAAATTATTACTATCGATATCAACATTATTTTGTTTAAATATAAATTATTTATCATAAATTTTAAAATAGAATTCATATATTAAAATATTTATTTATTAGGAATTTAATTATAATCTAATTTATAATAGACATTAAAGCTAAATAATAATATAGAGATTTAAAAGTACAAATTAAGGATTGTTTTCCAGCAAAAAAAAAAAATAAAAATAAATATATATATATATATATATATATATATATATATATATATATATATATATATATATATATATATATATAAAAGCTGTATTAATTGTTATAGAAAAAGACTAATATGCTATATATTAATTAATTATTAATAATATCGCTATATTTTGTATTAATTAATTAATATATAGCATATTAGTCTTTTTCTATAACAATTAATACAGCTTATATATATATATATTAAATGCTGAAAATGTTATATATATTAAATTAATTAATATATATCTATAACGTTTATTTATTATCATAATGAATATAATATTAACTTACATGATATGTATCTGCCTGGCATTGACTACGGTTGCAAACAGAAATACGATGTCAAGTGGAAAGAAATACAAACAAAATAATAATAATACTCAAATTCAATGCATTTATGGATGGCAGGTGAATGAATTATCTTTATCTTTTTGTACATAAAGATAAATAATTTTATATCATCTTAGAAATATAATAAAAAATTTAATTTAATAAAATTATTTTATGAAATGAGGATTGTCCCTCATAAATAAATAATCTGATAAAAAAAGTAAATAATAAATGCAAAGCCAACTTGGTTTTATATATTAAAAGGCTAATTGGGTGAGAATAGAAAAAATCACAAACAAAATGTCAACTTCAATGAAAATATCACTCTTGTTTTCTCTCATAGTGTTTTTCAATTGCTCAATTTTTGTTCATTCTCTTCCACCAGTTCTTCACCATAATGAACCAAACTCAAATTATCACATAGACATCAACATCCTTTTCCTTTCTTTGGTTAATAACTTGCCCCCAGGTTCAGAAAAATTGTTTTTCATTAGTAACTTCCAATCAACTCAGTATGAATTGGTGCCTGGGAAACCTTACACAAAATTGACAAATTTTGATGTCAAAACTTGTATAATGATATGGGGATCAAACTGTGCTCAATTCAATGCGTATGATCCCAAAAGTGAAGGTGATCATAATGATATCTATTGGTCAGTGAGAACAGATGGTATATATCATAGATGGTATATATCATAGTTGGGATAATACAAATTGGGATAAAAGGACAGGTTGGGGACCATGTTAATCAAGTTTAGAAAATCTGTATCCAATTTAGTATTCAAATAAATCATGGATGTATTCACTATTTCTTTTGTAGTTTATATTGGAACATAAATATTATATTGTTATGTCGTGAGATTGTTAATATACTCTTATATTATATTGTTATGTCATTACTATCAACACATGAATTTGTGTTATCGTTTAAGAATTAACGTCAATGGTAGAAGACTCACATTGCTGACTGATACATTGAATAATGCAGATTCATTGTTTTTTCATTCTAACAACCATTTCATAATGCAATATCAAATTATGTATACATGGCGGCGGCATGCCGAGCACTAGGGGCTGTGGTTCCCAAAACTTTTTTTTTTATAATAATAATAATAATAATAATAATAATAATAAATAAATAAATAAATAAATAAATAAATAAATTTTTAATAATAATAATAAATATTTTAATTGTAAGACTCTTCCACGTGAGATTGAACTTGTTTTTCATAATGATAAATGTTTGAAATTAAGAGAGAATTTCTGCCTAGGAAATCCATGTTCTTATGCATACCATCTCCTTGTTTTCTAAATTCTAATTTTGTGGGAGATCAAGTAAGCATAGATCTTTTATTGGATGAATTTAAGGATGTGTTTCCTAGTGAGATACCTCACGGCCTACCTCCTTTGAGAGGCATAGAGCACCAAATTAATTTGATACCCGGTGTTCCTCTACCTAATAGGCCAACTTATAGGACTACTCCCCAAGAAACCCATGAGATTGAGAAGCAAGTCCAAGAGTTAGTGAGCAAAGGGTGGGTGAAAGAGAGCCTATCACCATGTGCATCACCGGTTATCTTAGTCCCTAAGAAGGAGGGCACATGGAGGATGTGCACCGATTGTAGGGCTATCAATAACATAACCATTAGATATAGACACCCCATTCCTAGATTGGATGACTTGCTTGATGAACTTCATGGCTCAACCATATTCACTAAAATTGATCTTAAAAGTGGTTACCACCAAATAAGAATGAAACATGGAGATGAGTGGAAAACCGCATTTAAGACCAAATTTGGTTTGTATGAATGGTTAGTCATGCCCTTTAATATTTTATTGGAATTACTTATTGTTGTATAATAAAATGTGACTTTTTAAAAGTTAAAAATAATATTATATGAATAAGTAATACATATGTTTAATAGTGTAAATATTTTATAGGAGTATTATTATTCAATTATAAATGATTATCTATGATAAACTTATTATTTTGATAATAATTATCTCTATAATATTATAGGTTTCTTTTTCTTGACTGATATTAGCATATTCATTCATTATAAAATAATAACTTTATTCATTAGACTTGAAAATTCCTACGTAATTCACGTGTAAGAAAAAAACAAATCACATACAACAGGGATACTTGGACACTTGGACCATTTTACAAAGTCTAAAAAACACTGTGAACATTTACTAAAGTAATGTGATTAACTAAGCTTATCAGTATGCACTACATAGCACAAACGAAGCCTCAAAGTGGACAAAATTAGAAGCAGATTTCTAGGTACCATTGATATTAATCAAAGAGGATTAAAATCTCACTAATGTCAACTTTCAATAACTAAGCATATACAAAAGTGAAACTCTAATTCTGATCGGAAAATAGTAATAAAAGTACATAAAAAACTTCGTTTAAACTTTCTTCATACAAATGATAGGGAAATGCTTACTTGGTGAATAATCGATCCATGGCGGCGGCGCTTGAGAATCTAGAAAGAGAGGCTGACCAGAGGAGTAGAAATCCATAACGGCTGCGAAGATTTCAGGTTTCAGAAACTCCCAGGCAGTCTCTTCCGATTTGGTAACGGTAACAAAATCGGATCCAAAGAAAACACGAGTAACACCTGCAAAATAATAAAATCAGAACGAAACCCTAAACAAAAAAAAGAAAAGAAAAAGTGAAGTAAGAAAGAAAGAAAGGGACCGTCGATAGCAAAGAGCGATTTGGCGAGGGGAGAATTCATGGCAGAACGAGGGTTAGGGAAATCGGCGCTTCCAACTTCCATGACAGGTTTCCTGGGGTAAAACATCAAGGAGGAGGGATTCGGCGTTGCCTGAGTTTGGATGAACATGCTCCTGCGTTGCCCTGCGTTCAATTCAAATTCAAATTCAAAAACATTTTCAGTTCGAAACTTGAGAAAACGGAACACTAAGAGTTATACAAACAGGTGGAGAATCTAAACGGAGGTGTGCGGGTAGAGGAAGAGAATTCATTGCAGTGAAACGACGGCGTTGCGCGACGGAGGCGAGGGATTAACGCCAGAATGTTAATATTATTACTCTGCGTTGGTGGTTGGAATGGAACACGCGCTCGTCTTGCGAATCGCCACACATTATGAACCCTCATACTTTGTTTTTGCTCTCTATTCTTTCTATCTATCTATTTATCTCCTTCTTCCTGTTATTGTTACACCATTTACCTTTGTCGTGCCTCAAAATTCCCACTGTTCCTTTATGGTTTTTGTTACATGACGACACGTGGAAGAAAATTAGGTCCTTTCTTAATTATAAAATTAATTAAGTAAAATTACTCATTTATTTATCGTCTTTTGTTAGTTTAACGGAATTAGGATTATATTATTACATATAATTTTAAATTATACTACAATTATATATAACTAAGTAATATTAGTTTATATGTCTTTTTAAGCAATCTTTAATTTTGAAAAGTCTCAGCAGTGTGAATAATTGTAGTATGAGCAGCGTAATAAGTCACAGGTATAATCAATAAAGTACATTGGTTGGTTAGAGAGAGGGGATGACTCTGATTATGAACAAGTCTTGGTGTGGAAGATGTGGCGTTGAACGATCGTTATCATGTTCACACGCCGCAACACATTAATAATCGATATTTTACTTGATCAAATAGGTTAAATATATAGATGCTTGTTTTAGTTCATCCATTTAATTTGAGTTAATGTGTATGCATCATTTTACTGTACCATCCCAGTAGTCCAAGGAAGCATCCCAGTAAATTACTAATTAAAACGAAATGTCTTTGCTTAATTTCCCTGGCGTGCAATTCGGTGCCACACTGATGAGGAGTCCCCTCCCAACTAAAATTTATTGGTTCAGCAGCAACCTTCATTTCACAATTCCTCTACACAATCTGAGCCACACTTGATGATGCACGCATGCATTTTTACAATCATTTGCTTCATTTGGATTCAATGGACTAAAAAAACTAAAACTAGGTAGTAGTAAAGAAAAGGAGCTTAATATTATTATAATCTAATCTAATTCTGTAGGTGAAAAACCTGCAAATGTAAATTCCATAACCTTCTCCAGCATTTAAGCAGGAGGCTTATATATAGATGATATGGATAGATAGATTATGGGGGGAATCAAAATCTTTTCCTCTTGACCCGTGAAATATCATCAAAACTGTCATCACTCCAAACCTGCCCACCACCACCATGCCTGAAATTTTCTTCCTGTTCATCCATATTTCTTGTTCTTCTGGGTGGCACATTTGTTGGCCGGCCCTTGATTCGTCTGTCAAAGTCCCTTTCCCTTATATTGTTGCCTCCTCTTTCATGAAAATCTGAATCATCTGAACAGAATCTATAATGTCTAGGTCCAGGTCCGTCTTCAGAATTAAGGTGAAAATTCTCACCAACATTGTTGTTATAGGGAGGCCTGAAAGATCGAACAGGTCCTCGTCTCTCACCAAACCTTCTCCTGTCCTCGCCACCATTTCCTTCACCATTAAGCTCAAGTAGCCTGCCAGAGTGCATAGGCCCACCAAAATAGTCATCATCGTTATCAGCACCTCGTTCACGGGGATCTACAACATCAAACCTCCTGTTCCTGATTAGAATTCGACCAGACCTTGGATGGCCATGGTCCCTTGCAGAATCAATGTCCCTCATATCATTAGAAGGTCGTGACATGAATGAGGGGGCGCCGTGCCTCCTCACTACTCTGTCATTAGGGAAAACAGGACGATCAGGGGACCTCATTCTGTCAACCCTGTAAAATGGTGATCTTCTATTTTTTTTAGTTATATATTAATTAACATAGTAATTTTTTTTATTGTTTTTAATTTTTTTTCTGTAAGTAATTAAAAAAATTTATTTGTTCAGCAAATAATAACTACTTTTTTAATTTCATGTTTTTCAAATTATTATTCTAAACTAGCAAAAAATTATTGAATTTTATTATCAACGAATAAATTTCTCTATGCTAAATAATAAATCAGATGATATAGATAAATTCATTAACTATTAAAAAAAAATAAAGATATTAAAACCATAAGAATTGTCTTAAAATCGTAGCAATGGTCAAATTTGAATCAGCTGATGTAATGAAATAAATGTGTTCACACCTTTGTATTTATTAGGCTTGACTTTGCATCCATCCACCCACAGTCTTATGGTCATATACAATTTACATTTAATACAGAATATATAAATCAAA
Source organism: Hylodesmum podocarpum (assembly GCA_026586105.1). Classification (NCBI taxonomy): domain Eukaryota; kingdom Viridiplantae; phylum Streptophyta; class Magnoliopsida; order Fabales; family Fabaceae; genus Hylodesmum; species Hylodesmum podocarpum. The sequence goes on along the minus strand of JALJEV010000539.1, from coordinate 96,288 downwards.
AATAATATTTTATTTGAATGATTTTATTTTATACAATAAAATATAACTTTCTAGAAACTAAATAATATTTTATTGTCTACATTTCTTAGAATCTTGACTTTTCATTCAGAAGTTGTTCAGATAAACTATTTCAAACAATTTTGTGTGATGACTGTTGAAGAAAAAAACTAAATTTATTATATCTCATTTAATATTTCAATTCATTTTTAATTTTTTTTTTTTATAATTTCAGCTGCTTATATATACAAGGTTCCAAGTGAGAGGAAAAACACACAGAAACATAGCTAGTAAAATCACTTGTGGAAATTTTTTTAAAAAAATGAGTAAATCAGTTAATGTTGTTCTCTTAGTTGTTGTTATGTGTTTGATTAATGGGTCGAGTTTTGCAATTCGAACCATTGAATCAAACATAAACATACTTGTAGTTTCATTTACTAATGGTATGGCCCCAAACCCACATAATGTGAATTTGTTTTTCGATCATGCACAAGATGGTGTTTATATACCACCTGGACAATCTTATACTAAGTTGGGGAATCTTGATCCAAAGTCTGCTGTAATGTATTGGAATGGAAATTGTGCTTCTTTCATGGCATATGATCCAAACCAAGAACAAGGCCATCAAAAGATCTTTTGGTTAATCAAAGAAGATGGTATTTATCATAGTTGGGATGACAGCTCCTGGCAGAAAAGGGTCAACTGGAAATTCAATGTGTGTTGAAAATAAAGTTGTGGTTGTGGTTGTAGTTTTTTTTTTTTTTTTTTGAATTGTCAATAAATGGTAACTATTTATGTAGTTTTCTTATTGATGTGTAATCTTTGTATTACATTACTATGTAATGCCATTGTATGAAATAAATCTTTTGTTAGAACTTATAAAATCTGCGTGAAGGGTGTGTTAGAAATCATGTATCATATAGAGATATAACCTGTCACATGCATATATAAATAGGGAGTAATTTTCACATTATAAACAAGCTGGTTTTATAAGGTTGAATTAGACTTATAATTCACATTTAACTCGGGAAACAATCCTCACCTTACATACTAATCAAATTTTTCATCAATAGCATACAAAAATTACAAAAATTAAGGTTTGTTAAAATTTTTAAGTAGAAAATAATTTTTGGTGCTTTGTCCTGAGATAGGTGCTTTATCTTGAGATAAGATATCATCATTCATCAATTTCAATTTGAACAATACCCCAACCCTTAAAAAGTCTTTTGATAGATCATGTACATTAATTTTTTCTTTTTGTTTTCTTTCTAGAGAAGTACACCGACTTCTTTGGAGATACCAATAAAATCGACACAAGTTCATACATAATTGAGTTTTTTTTTTTCAGTTGTATTGAAAGATAATGTAAATATAAAGTTTTTAATTTTTAAATGGTAATAACGGTGATCAGATTTAAGACCTTATGTATATCATTATTATTATGATATGATTCCTTGTTAACAAATTGATCCTGATGGTTCTTCATACAAATATAAAATGTTAAAGAAAAAATGGATGACATAATTATAACGTTGAAATGCATTGTAGAATATAAAGATATCAATAAAATATGACAAATTTTGTAAATAATTGAGTTTTTTTTTTTTTTTTTTTTAAATAAGTGGTCAGGGAGTTTAATCTCTAGTCATAGTATGAAAATAATTTTTTGAGACAAAAATTATTTCAATAAATTTTGCATCTCAAAAATATAATTTTTTTATTTGATCCCTAAAAATAAAAAAGAATCTAATAAATGAATCTACACTTCTCTCCATACATAGTTACTTGAGCTTGACTTTGCTCCATACTTTATGGCTTTACCATTAAGAGAGACAATAAATAATTTTATAGTGTGAAAGAATGTGAACATCAAAATAAATGTCAAACGATGATGACAGCATATTTAATTCTAATTTCTAGAAAATAGGGGCTTCGATGTTCATAACTTATACATTTGATATAAGATGAATAAAAAGTTGTTCAAAATAATATTTTATTGCAATTACTTATTGTTGTCTAATAAAATGTGACTTTTTAAAAGTTAAAAATAATATTATATGAATAAGTAATACATATGTTTAATAGTGTAAAAATATTTTATAGGAGTATTATTATTAAATTATAAATGATTATCTATGATAAACTTATTATTTTGATAATAATTATCTCTATAATATTATAGGTTTCTTTTTCTTGACTGATATTAGCATATTCATTCATTATAAAATAATAACTTTATTCATTAGACTTGATCCCTACGTAATTCACGTGTAAGAAAAAAACAAATCACATACAACATGGATACTTGGACACTTGGACCATTTTACAAAGTCTAAAAAACACTGTGAACATTTACTAAAGTAATGTGATTAACTAAGCTTATCAGTATGCACTACATAGCACAAATGAAGCCTCAAAGTGGACAAAATTAGAAGCAGATTTCTAGGTACCATTGATATTAATCAAAGAGGATTATAATCTCACTAATGTCAACTTTCAATAACTAAGCATATACAAAAGTGAAAAATAGTAATAAAAGTACATAAAAAACTTCGTCTAAACTTTCTTCATACAAATGATAAGGAAATGCTTACTTGGTGAATAGCTGTATCCATGGCGGCAGCAGCTTGAGAATCTAGAAAGAGAGGCTGACCAGAGGAGTAGAAATCCATAACGGCTGCGAAGATTTTAGGCTTCAGAAACTCCCAGGCAGTCTCTTTCGATTTGGTAACGGTAACAAAATCGGATCCAAAGAAAACACTAGTAACACCTGCAAAATAATAAAATCAGAACGAAACCCTATACAAAAAAAAGAAAAGAAAAAGTGAAGTAAGAAAGAAAGAAAGGGACCGTCGATAGCAAAGAGCGATTTGGCGAGGGGAGAATTCATGGCAGAACGAGGGTTAGGGAAATCGGCGCTTCCAACTTCCATGACAGGTTTCCCGGGGTAGAACATCAAGGAGGAGGGATTCGGCGTTGCCTGAGTTTGGATGAACATGCTCCTGCGTTGCCCTGCGTTCAATTCGAATTCAACTTCAAAAACATTTTCAGTTCGAAACTTAAGAAAACGGAACACTAAGAGTTATACAAACAAGTGGAGAATCTAAACGGAGGTGTGCGGGTAGAGGAAGAGAATCCATTGCAGTGAAACGACGGCGTTGCGCGACGGAGGCGAGGGATTAACGCCAGAATGTTAATATTATTACTCTGCGTTGGTGGTTGGAATGGAACACGCGCTCGTCTTGCGAACCCTCCTTCTTGATGGCAACTTGTCCTCAAGTTGATACCGAAACCTACTTAGATTGGGTGATGAAGGTAGACCAAGTCTACTCTTGTTATCCTAGCTTGAGTGAGGAGAAGAGGCTTAACATGGCCATTCTAGAGTTTGAAGGCTATGCATTGGTTTGGTGGAACCAAGTGTTAGTGGATGCCGAGAAGAGGAGGAGGCCACATATAACATCTTGGACCCAACTCAAGGATGCAATGAAGGGAAGGTTTGTGCCTAGTTCCTACACCAGAGATCTACATGTGAGACTCCAAAGACTAACTCAAGGAGGGAGAAGTGTACAAGAATACTACAAGGACTTGGAGCTCACACTCTTGAGGGCGGATTACCAAGAGGACAAAGAGGCCACCATAGCTAGGTTCACCAATGGGCTAAATAGGGAGATTCAAGATGTCTTAGAGCTCCAAAACTATAGGACCTTGGAGGATGTCATACATAAGGCCGAGAGAATTGAAGGCCAACTCAAGAGAAAAGGCACCTTCAAGAAGCCTTACACATATGGTTCTTCAAGTTGGAAGGACAAGCAAAAGAAGGAGGGAACCTCCAAGCCTTTTTACAAGTCCAACCGAGATGAGTCTAAGGGTAAGGAAGTTGCTAAACCTATCTCTAAACCTTCTAACATTAAGTGTTTTAAGTGTTTAGGTCATGGGCACATAGCCTCCCAATGTCCCAACAAGAAGGCCATGATAATGAGAGTGGATGGAGAAGTAACAAGTGAGGAGTCCACTCACTCTTCTAGTGAAGAAGAGGTAGCTAGTGCTAGTGAACATTCAAGCATGGAGCAACCGGAAGATGGAGATGGTTAGAAGGATGCTAGGAAGTGCTTGTGTGGACCTTGATGACACCCAAAGAGAAAACATATTCCACACAAGGTGCACCATCCAAAGCAAGGTATGTTCCCTAATCATTGATAGTGGTAGTTGCACAAATGTTGTTAGCACTAGGCTTGTTGATAAGCTTGGTCTCAAGACCACTCCACACACTAAACCTTATAAATTGCAATGGCTAAGTGAAAAGGGAGAATTAGTGGTTAATAAATAAGTTTTGATTACTTTCACAATAGGTAGATATAATGATGAAGTCTTATGTGATATAGTACCTATGGAAGCATCTCATATCTTGTTAGGAAGGCCATGGCAATTTGATAAGCATGCTATACATGATGGAGTGTCTAACACTTATGTATTTTCTCATGGTGGTAGGAAAATTACTCTTAAACCTTTAACACCTAGAGAAGTATGTGAGGACCAAATTAGGATGAGGGTCAAAAGAGAGGGTGAAAGAAAGGTCATGGAGGGCCAAAATCTGAAAAAATCACCCAAAACCAAGAATTTGAGTGCTTTGGCCGAGACTTCAAAGTTATTTACCAAAACTGCCACTGCACAAAAACAAGTGAAACTTAGGCTAGGCAAGTCCGATTTGAGTGATCTCAAAGGGGTTGGAAAGCTAAGACAAAGGGCTACCAAGTCTAGGGAAGGGTTGCTTGTGAGTAGGAGTGAAATTAAGAGGGAATTTCTGGCTAGGAAATCCATGTTCTTATGCATACCATCTCCTTGTTTTCTAAATTCTAATTTTGTGGGAGATCAAGTAAGCATAGATCTTTTATTGGATGAATTTAAGGATGTGTTTCCTAGTGAGATACCTCACGGCCTACCTCCTTTGAGAGGCATAGAGCACCAAATTGATTTGATACCCGGTGTTCCTCTACCTAATAGGCCAACTTATAGGACTACTCCCCAAGAAACCCATAAGATTGAGAAGCAAGTCCAAGAGTTAGTGAGCAAAGGGTGGGTGAAAGAGAGCCTATCACCATGTGCATCACCGGTTATCTTAGTCCCTAAGAAGGAGGGCACATGGAGGATGTGCATCGATTGTAGGGCTATCAATAACATAACCATTAGATATAGACACCCCATTCCTAGATTGGATGACTTGCTTGATGAACTTCATGGCTCAACCATATTCACTAAAATTGATCTTAAAAGTGGTTACCACCAAATAAGAATGAAACATGGAGATGAGTGGAAAATCGCATTTAAGACCAAATTTGGTTTGTATGAATGGTTAGTCATGCCCTTTAATATTTTATTGGAATTACTTATTGTTGTGTAATAAAATGTGACTTTTTAAAAGTTAAAAATAATATTATATGAATAAGTAATACATATGTTTAATAGTGTAAAAATATTTTATAGGAGTATTATTATTCAATTATAAATGATTATCTATGATAAACTTATTATTTTGATAATAATTATCTCTATAATATTATAGGTTTCTTTTTCTTGACTGATATTAGCATATTCATTCATTATAAAATAATAACTTTATTCATTAGACTTGATCCGTACGTAATTCACGTGTAAGAAAAAAACAAATCACATACAACATGGATACTTGGACACTTGGACCATTTTACAAAGTCTAAAAAACACTGTGAACATTTACTAAAGTAATGTGATTAACTAAGCTTATCAGTATGCACTACATAGCACAAACGAAGCCTCAAAGTGGACAAAATTAGAAGCAGATTTCTAGGTACCATTGATATTAATCAAAGAGGATTAAAATCTCACTAATGTCAACTTTCAATAACGAAGCATATACAAAAGTGAAACTCTAGTTCTGATCGGAAAATAGTAATAAAAGTACATAAAAAACTTCGTCTAAACTTTCTTCATACAAATGATAGGAAAATGCTTACTTGGTGAATAGTTGTATCCATGGCGGCAGCAGCTTGAGAATCTAGAATGAGAGGCTGACCAGAGGAGTAGAAATCCATAACGGCTACGAAGATTTCAGGCTTCAGAAACTCCCAGGCAGTCTCTTCCGAATTGGTAACGGTAAGAAAATCGGATCCAAAGAAAACACGAGTAACACCTGCAAAATAATAAAATCAGAACGAAACCCTAAACAATAAAAAAGAAAAGAAAAAGTGAAGTAAGAAAGAAAGAAAGGGACCGTCGATAGCAATGAGCGATTTGGCGAGGGGAGAATTCATGGCAGAACGAGGGTTAGGGAAATCGGCGCTTCCAACTTCCATGACAGGTTTCCCGGGGTAGAACATCAAGGAGTAGGGATTCGGCGTTGCCTGAGTTTGGATGAACATGCTCCTGCGTTGCCCTGCGTTCAATTCAAATTCAAATTCAAAAACATTTTCAGTTCGAAACTTGAGAAAACGGAACACTAAGAGTTATACAAACAGGTGGAGAATCTAAACGGAGGTGTGCAGGTAGAGGAAGAGAATCCATTGCAGTGAAACGACGGCGTTGCGTGACGGAGGCGAGGGATTAACGCCAGAATGTTAATATTATTACTCTGCGTTGGTGGTTGGAATGGAACACGCGCTCGTCTTGCGAACCCTCCTTCTTGATGGCAACTTGTCCTCAAGTTGATACCGAAACCTACTTAGATTGGGTGATGAAGGTAGACCAAGTCTACTCTTGTTATCCTAGCTTGAGTGAGGAGAAGAGGCTTAACATGGCCATTCTAGAGTTTGAAGGCTATGCATTAGTTTGGTGGAACCAAGTGTTAGTGGATGCCGAGAAGAGGAGGAGGCCACATATAACATCTTGGACCCAACTCAAGGATGCAATGAAGGGAAGGTTTGTGCCTAGTTCCTACACCAGAGATCTACATGTGAGACTCCAAAGACTAACTCAAGGAGGGAGAAGTGTACAAGAATACTACAAGGACTTGGAGCTCACACTCTTGAGGGCGGATTACTAAGAGGACAAAGAGGCCACCATAGCTAGGTTCACCAATGGGCTAAATAGGGAGATTCAAGATGTCTTAGACCTCAAAAACTATAGGACCTTGGAGGATGCCATACATAAGGCCGAGAGAATTGAAGGCCAACTCAAGAGAAAAGGCACCTTCAAGAAGCCTTACACATATGGTTCTTCAAGTTGGAAGGACAAGCAAAAGAAGGAGGGAACCTCCAAGCCTTTTTACAAGTCCAACCGAGATGAGTCTAAGGGTAAGGAAGTTGCTAAACTATCTCTAAACCTTCTAACATTAAGTGTTTTAAGTGTTTAGGTCATGGGCACATAGCCTCCCAATGTCCCAACAAGAAGGCCATGATAATGAGAGTGGATGGAGAAGTAACAAGTGAGGAGTCCACGAGGTAGCTAGTGCTAGTGAACATTCAAGCATGGAGCAACCGGAAGATGGAGATCTATTGATGGTTAGAAGGATGCTAGGAAGTGCTTGTGTGGACCTTGATGACACCCAAAGAGAAAACATATTCCACACAAGGTGCACCATCCAAAGCAAGGTATGTTCCCTAATCATTGATAGTGGTAGTTGCACCAATGTTGTTAGCACTAGGCTTGTTGATAAGCTTGGTCTCAAGACCACTCCACACACTAAACCTTATAAATTGCAATGGCTAAGTGAAAAGGGAGAATTAGTGGTTAATAAACAAGTTTTGATTACTTTCACAATAGGTAGATATAATGATGAAGTCTTATGTGATATAGTACCTATGGAAGCATCTCATATCTTGTTAGGAAGGCCATGGCAATTTGATAAGCATGCTATACATGATGGAGTGTCTAACACTTATGTATTTTCTCATGGTGGTAGGAAAATTACTCTTAAACCTTTGACACCTAGAGAAGTATGTGAGGACCAAATTAGGATGAGGGACAAAAGAGAGGGTGAAAGAAAGGTCATGGAGGGCGAAAATCTGAAAAAATCACCCAAAACCAAAATTTTAGTGCTTTGGCCGAGACTTCAAAGTTATTTACCAAAACTGCCACTGCACAAAAACAAGTGAACTTAGGCTAGGCAAGTCCGATTTGAGTGATCTCAAAGGGGTTGGAAAGCTAAGACAAAGGGATACCAAGTCTAGGGAAGGGTTGCTTGTGAGTAGGAGTGAAATTAAGAGGGAATTTCTGGCTAGGAAATCCATGTTCTTATGCATACCATCTCCTTGTTTTGTAAATTCTAATTTTGTGGGAGATCAAGTAAGCATAGATCTTTTATTGGATGAATTTAAGGATGTGTTTCCTAGTGAGATACCTCACGGCCTACCTCCTTTGAGAGGCATAGAGCACCAAATTGATTTGATACCCGGTGTTCCTCTACCTAATAGGCCAACTTATAGGACTACTCCCCAAGAAACCCATGAGATTGAGAAGCAAGTCCAAGAGTTAGTGAGCAAAGGGTGGGTGAAAGAGAGCCTATCACCATGTGCATCACCGGTTATCTTAGTCCCTAAGAAGGAGGGCACATGGAGGATGTGCACCGATTGTAGGGCTATCAATAACATAACCATTAGATATAGACACCCCATTCCTAGATTGGATGACTTGCTTGATGAACTTCATGGCTCAACCATATTCACTAAAATTGATCTTAAAAGTGGTTACCACCAAATAAGAATGAAACATGGAGATGAGTGGAAAACCGCATTTAAGACCAAATTTGGTTTGTATGAATGGTTAGTCATGCCCTTTAATATTTTATTGGAATTACTTATTTTTGTATAATAAAATGTGACTTTTTAAAAGTTAAAAATAATATTATATGAATAAGTAATACATATGTTTAATAGTGTAAAAATATTTTATAGGAGTATTATTATTCAATTATAAATGATTATCTATGATAAACTTATTATTTTGATAATAATTATCTCTATAATATTATAGGTTTATTTTTCTTGACTGATATTAGCATATTCATTCATTATAAAATAATAACTTTATTCATTAGACTTGAAAATCCCTACGTAATTCACGTGTAAGAAAAAAACAAATCACATACAACAGGGATACTTGGACACTTGGACCATTTTACAAAGTCTAAAAAACACTGTGAACATTTACTAAAGTAATGTGATTAACTAAGCTTATCAGTATGCACTACATAGCACAAACGAAGCCTCAAAGTGGACAAAATTAGAAGCAGATTTCTAGGTACCATTGATATTAATCAAAGAGGATTAAAATCTCACTAATGTCAACTTTCAATAACTAAGCATATACAAAAGTGAAACTCTAATTCTGATCGGAAAATAGTAATAAAAGTACATAAAAAACTTCGTTTAAACTTTCTTCATACAAATGATAGGGAAATTCTTACTTGGTGAATAACTGTATCCATGGCGGCAGCAGCTTGAGAATCTAGAAAGAGAGGCTGACCAGAGGAGTAGAAATCCATAACGGCTGCGAAGATTTCAGGCTTCAGAAACTCCCAGGCAGTCTCTTCCGATTTGGTAACGGTAACAAAATCGGATCCAAAGAAAACACGAGTAACACCTGCAAAATAATAAAATCAGAACGAAACCCTAAACAAAAAAAAGAAAAGAAAAAGTGAAGTAAGAAAGAAAGAAAGGGACCGTCGATAGCAAAGAGCGATTTGGCGAGGGGAGAATTCATGGCAGAACGAGGGTTAGGGAAATCGGCGCTTCCAACTTCCATGACAGGTTTCCCGGGGTAGAACATCAAGGAGGAGGGATTCGGCGTTGCCTGAGTTTGGATGAACATGCTCCTGCGTTGCCCTGCGTTCAATTCAAATTCAAATTCAAAAACATTTTCAGTTCGAAACTTGAGAAAACGGAACACTAAGAGTTATACAAACAGGTGGAGAATCTAAACGGAGGTGTGCGGGTAGAGGAAGAGAATCCATTGCAGTGAAACGACGGCGTTGCGCGACGGAGGCGAGGGATTAACACCAGCATGTTAATATTATTACTCTGCGTTGGTGGTTGGAATGGAACACGCGCTCGTCTTGCGAACCTCCTTCTTGATGGCAACTTGTCCTCAAGTTGATACCGAAACCTACTTAGATTGGGTGATGAAGGTAGACCAAGTCTACTCTTGTTATCCTAGCTTGAGTGAGGAGAAGAGGCTTAACATGGCCATTCTAGAGTTTGAAGGCTACGCATTGGTTTGGTGGAACCAAGTGTTAGTGGATGCCGAGAAGAGGAGGAGGCCACATATAACATCTTGGACCCAACTCAAGGATGCAATGAAGGGAAGGTTTGTGCCTAGTTCCTACACCAGAGATCTACATGTGAGACTCCAAAGACTAACTCAAGGAGGGAGAAGTGTACAAGAATACTACAAGGACTTGGAGCTCACACTCTTGAGGGCGGATTACCAAGAGGACAAAGAGGCCACCATAGCTAGGTTCACCAATGGGCTAAATAGGGAGATTCAAGATGTCTTAGAGCTCCAAAACTATAGGACCTTGGAGGATGCCATACATAAGGCCGAGAGAATTGAAGGCCAACTCAAGAGAAAAGGCACCTTCAAGAAGCCTTACACATATGGTTCTTCAAGTTGGAAGGACAAGCAAAAGAAGGAGGGAACCTCCAAGCCTTTTTACAAGTCCAACCGAGATGAGTCTAAGGGTAAGGAAGTTGCTAAACCTATCTCTAAACCTTCTAACATTAAGTGTTTTAAGTGTTTAGGTCATGGGCACATAGCCTCCCAATGTCCCAACAAGAAGGCCATGATAATGAGAGTGGATGGAGAAGTAACAAGTGAGGAGTCCACTCACTCTTCTAGTGAAGAAGAGGTAGCTAGTGCTAGTGAACATTCAAGCATGGAGCAACCGGAAGATGGAGATCTATTGATGGTTAGAAGGATGCTAGGAAGTGCTTGTGTGGACCTTGATGACACCCAAAGAGAAAACATATTCCACACAAGGTGCACCATCCAAAGCAAGGTATGTTCCCTAATCATTGATAGTGGTAGTTGCACCAATGTTGTTAGCACTAGGCTTGTTGATAAGCTTGGTCTCAAGACCACTCCACACACTAAACCTTATAAATTGCAATGGCTAAGTGAAAAGGGAGAATTAGTGGTTAATAAACAAGTTTTGATTACTTTCACAATAGGTAGATATAATGATGAAGTCTTATGTGATATAGTACCTATGGAAGCATCTCATATCTTGTTAGGAAGGCCATGGCAATTTGATAAGCATGCTATACATGATGGAGTGTCTAACACTTATGTATTTTCTCATGGTGGTAGGAAAATTACTCTTAAACCTTTGACACCTAGAGAAGTATGTGAGGACCAAATTAGGATGAGGGTCAAAAGAGAGGGTGAAAGAAAGGTCATGGAGGGCCAAAATCTGAAAAAATCACCCAAAACCAAGAATTTGAGTGCTTTGGCCGAGACTTTAAAGTTATTTACCAAAACTGCCACTGCACAAAAACAAGTGAAACTTAGGCTAGGCAAGTCCGATTTGAGTGATCTCGAAGTGGTTGGAAAGCTAAGACAAAGGGCTACCAAGTCTTGGGAAGGGTTGCTTGTGAGTGGGAGTGAAATTAAGAGGGAATTTCTGGCTAGGAAATCCATGTTCTTATGCATACCATCTCCTTGTTTTCTAAATTCTAATTTTGTGGGAGATCAAGTAAGCATAGATCTTTTATTGGATGAATTTAAGGATGTGTTTCCTAGTGAGATACCTCACGGCCTACCTCCTTTGAGAGGCATAGAGCACCAAATTGATTTGATACCCGGTGTTCCTCTACCTAATAGGCCAACTTATAGGACTACTCCCCAAGAAACCCATGAGATTGAGAAGCAAGTCCAAGAGTTAGTGAGCAAAGGGTGGGTGAAAGAGAGCCTATCACCATGTGCATCACCGGTTATCTTAGTCCCTAAGAAGGAGGGCACATGGAGGATGTGCACCGATTGTAGGGCTATCAATAACATAACCATTAGATATAGACACCCCATTCCTAGATTGGATGACTTGCTTGATGAACTTCATGGCTCAACCATATTCACTAAAATTGATCTTAAAAGTGGTTACCACCAAATAAGAATGAAACATGGAGATGAGTGGAAAACCGCATTTAAGACCAAATTTGGTTTGTATGAATGGTTAGTCATGCCCTTTAATATTTTATTGGAATTACTTATTGTTGTATAATAAAATGTGACTTTTTAAAAGTTAAAAATAATATTATATGAATAAGTAATACATATGTTTAATAGTGTAAAAATATTTTATAGGAGTATTATTATTCAATTACAAATGATTATCTATGATAAACTTATTATTTTGATAATAATTATCTCTATAATATTATAGGTTTCTTTTTCTTGACTGATATTAGCATATTCATTCACTATAAAATAATAACTTTATTCATTAGACTTGAAAATCCCTACGTAATTCACGTGTAAGAAAAAAACAAATCACATACAACAGGGATACTTGGACACTTGGACCATTTTACAAAGTCTAAAAAACACTGTGAACATTTACTAAAGTAATGTGATTAACTAAGCTTATCAGTATGCACTACATAGCACAAACGAAGCCTCAAAGTGGACAAAATTAGAAGCAGATTTCTAGGTACCATTGATATTAATCAAAGAGGATTAAAATCTCACTAATGTCAACTTTCAATAACTAAGCATATACAAAAGTGAAACTCTAATTCTGATTGGAAAATAGTAATAAAAATACATAAAAAACTTTGTCTAAACTTTCTTCATACAAATGATAGGGAAATGCTTACTTGGTGAATAGCTGTATCCATGGCGAAACTTGAGAATCTAGAAAGAGAGGCTGACCAGAGGAGTAGAAATCCATAACGGCTGCGAAGATTTCAGGCTTCAGAAACTCCCAGGCAGTCTCTTCCGATTTGGTAACGGTAACAAAATCGGATCCAAAGAAAACACGAGTAACACCTGCAAAATAATAAAATCAGAACGAAACCCTAAACAAAAAAAAGAAAAGAAAAAGTGAAGTAAGAAAGAAAGAAAGGGACCGTCGATAGCAAAGAGCGATTTGGCGAGGGGAGAATTCATGGCAGAACGAGGGTTAGGGAAATCGGCGCTTCCAACTCCCATGACAGGTTTCCCGGGGTAGAACATCAAGGAGGAGGGATTCGGCGTTGCCTGAGTTTGGATGAACATGCTCCTGCGTTGCCCTGCGTTCAATTCAAATTCAAATTCAAAAACATTTTCAGTTCGAAACTTGAGAAAACGGAACACTAAGAGTTATACAAACAGGTGGATAATCTAAACGGAGGTGTGCGGGTAGAGGAAGAGAATCCATTGCAGTGAAACGACGGCGTTGCGTGACGGAGGCGAGGGATTAACGCCAGAATGTTAATATTATTACTCTGCGTTGGTGGTTGGAATGGAACACGCGCTCGTCTTGCGAACCCTCCTTCTTGATGGCAACTTGTCCTCAAGTTGATACCGAAACCTACTTAGATTGGGTGATGAAGGTAGACCAAGTCTACTCTTGTTATCCTAGCTTGAGTGAGGAGAAGAGGCTTAACATGGCCATTCTAGAGTTTGAAGGCTACGCATTGGTTTGGTGGAACCAAGTGTTAGTGGATGCCGAGAAGAGGAGGAGGCCACATATAACATCTTGGACCCAACTCAAGGATGCAATGAAGGGAAGGTTTGTGCCTAGTTCCTACACCAGAGATCTACATGTGAGACTCCAAAGACTAACTCAAGGAGGGAGAAGTGTACAAGAATACTACAAGGACTTGGAGCTCACACTCTTGAGGGCGGATTACCAGAGGACAAAGAGGCCACCATAGCTAGGTTCACCAATGGGCTAAATAGGGAGATTCAAGATGTCTTAGAGCTCCAAAACTATAGGACCTTGGAGGATGCCATACATAAGGCCGAGAGAATTGAAGGCCAACTCAAGAGAAAAGGCACCTTCAAGAAGCCTTACACATATGGTTCTTCAAGTTGGAAGGACAAGCAAAAGAAGGAGGGAACCTCCAAGCCTTTTTACAAGTCCAACCGAGATGAGTCTAAGGGTAAGGAAGTTGCTAAACCTATCTCTAAACCTTCTAACATTAAGTGTTTTAAGTGTTTAGGTCATGGGCACATAGCCTCCCAATGTCCCAACAAGAAGGCCATGATAATGAGAGTGGATGGAGAAGTAACAAGTGAGGAGTCCACTCACTCTTCTAGTGAAGAAGAGGTAGCTAGTGCTAGTGAACATTCAAGCATGGAGCAACCGGAAGATGGAGATCTATTGATGGTTAGAAGGATGCTAGGAAGTGCTTGTGTGGACCTTGATGACACCCAAAGAGAAAACATATTCCACACAAGGTGCACCATCCAAAGCAAGGTATGTTCCCTAATCATTGATAGTGGTAGTTGCACCAATGTTGTTAGCACTAGGCTTGTTGATAAGCTTGGTCTCAAGACCACTCCACACACTAAACCTTATAAATTGCAATGGCTAAGTGAAAAGGGAGAATTAGTGGTTAATAAACAAGTTTTGATTACTTTCACAATAGGTAGATATAATGATGAAGTCTTATGTGATATAGTACCTATGGAAGCATCTCATATCTTGTTAGGAAGGCCATGGCAATTTGATAAGCATGCTATACATGATGGAGTGTCTAACACTTATGTATTTTCTCATGGTGGTAGGAAAATTACTCTTAAACCTTTGACACCTAGAGAAGTATGTGAGGACCAAATTAGGATGAGGGTCAAAAGAGAGGGTGAAAGAAAGGTCATGGAGGGCCAAAATCTGAAAAAATCACCCAAAACCAAGAATTTGAGTGCTTTGGCCGAGACTTCAAAGTTATTTACCAAAACTGCCACTGCACAAAAACAAGTGAAACTTAGGCTAGGCAAGTCCGATTTGAGTGATCTCGAAGGGGTTGGAAAGCTAAGACAAAGGGCTACCAAGTCTTGGGAAGGGTTGCTTGTGAGTGGGAGTGAAATTAAGAGGGCTAGGAAATCCATGTTCTTATGCATACCATCTCCTTGTTTTGTAAATTCTAATTTTGTGGGAGATCAAGTAAGCATAGATCTTTTATTGGATGAATTTAAGGATGTGTTTCCTAGTGAGATACCTCACGGCCTACCTCCTTTGAGAGGCATAGAGCACCAAATTGATTTGATACCCGGTGTTCCTCTACCTAATAGGCCAACTTATAGGACTACTCCCCAAGAAACCCATGAGATTGAGAAGCAAGTCCAAGAGTTAGTGAGCAAAGGGTGGGTGAAAGAGAGCCTATCACCATGTGCATCACCGGTTATCTTAGTCCCTAAGAAGGAGGGCACATGGAGGATGTGCACCGATTGTAGGGCTATCAATAACATAACCATTAGATATAGACACCCCATTCCTAGATTGGATGACTTGCTTGATGAACTTCATGGCTCAACCATATTCACTAAAATTGATCTTAAAAGTGGTTACCACCAAATAAGAATGAAACATGGAGATGAGTGGAAAACCGCATTTAAGACCAAATTTGGTTTGTATGAATGGTTAGTCATGCCCTTTAATATTTTATTGGAATTACTTATTGTTGTATAATAAAATGTGACTTTTTAAAAGTTAAAAATAATATTATATGAATAAGTAATACATATGTTTAATAGTGTAAAAATATTTTATAGGAGTATTATTATTCAATTACAAATGATTATCTATGATAAACTTATTATTTTGATAATAATTATCTCTATAATATTATAGGTTTCTTTTTCTTGATCGATATTAGCATATTCATTCACTATAAAATAATAACTTTATTCATTAGACTTGAAAATCCCTACGTAATTCACGTGTAAGAAAAAACAAATCACATACAACAGGGATACTTGGACACTTGGACCATTTTACAAAGTCTAAAAAACACTGTGAACATTTACTAAAGTAATGTGATTAACTAAGCTTATCAGTATGCACTACATAGCACAAACGAAGCCTCAAAGTGGACAAAATTAGAAGCAGATTTCTAGGTACCATTGATATTAATCAAAGAGGATTAAAATCTCACTAATGTCAACTTTCAATAACTAAGCATATACAAAAGTGAAACTCTAATTCTGATTGGAAAATAGTAATAAAAATACATAAAAAACTTTGTCTAAACTTTCTTCATACAAATGATAGGGAAATGCTTACTTGGTGAATAGCTGTATCCATGGCGGCAGCAGCTTGAGAATCTAGAAAGAGAGGCTGACCAGAGGAGTAGAAATCCATAACGGCTGCGAAGATTTCAGGCTTCAGAAACTCCCAGGCAGTCTCTTCCGATTTGGTAACGGTAACAAAATCGGATCCAAAGAAAACACGAGTAACACCTGCAAAATAATAAAATCAGAACGAAACCCTAAACAAAAAAAAGAAAAGAAAAAGTGAAGTAAGAAAGAAAGAAAGGGACCGTCGATAGCAAAGAGCGATTTGGCGAGGGGAGAATTCATGGCAGAACGAGGGTTAGGGAAATCGGCGCTTCCAACTCCCATGACAGGTTTCCCGGGGTAGAACATCAAGGAGGAGGGATTCGGCGTTGCCTGAGTTTGGATGAACATGCTCCTGCGTTGCCCTGCGTTCAATTCAAATTCAAATTCAAAAACATTTTCAGTTCGAAACTTGAGAAAACGGAACACTAAGAGTTATACAAACAGGTGGAGAATCTAAACGGAGGTGTGCGGGTAGAGGAAGAGAATCCATTGCAGTGAAACGACGGCGTTGCGTGACGGAGGCGAGGGATTAACGCCAGAATGTTAATATTATTACTCTGCGTTGGTGGTTGGAATGGAACACGCGCTCGTCTTGCGAACCCTCCTTCTTGATGGCAACTTGTCCTCAAGTTGATACCGAAACCTACTTAGATTGGGTGATGAAGGTAGACCAAGTCTACTCTTGTTATCCTAGCTTGAGTGAGGAGAAGAGGCTTAACATGGCCATTCTAGAGTTTGAAGGCTACGCATTGGTTTGGTGGAACCAAGTGTTAGTGGATGCCGAGAAGAGGAGGAGGCCACATATAACATCTTGGACCCAACTCAAGGATGCAATGAAGGGAAGGTTTGTGCCTAGTTCCTACACCCGAGATCTACATGTGAGACTCCAAAGACTAACTCAAGGAGGGAGAAGTGTACAAGAATACTACAAGGACTTGGAGCTCACACTCTTGAGGGCGGATTACCAAGAGGACAAAGAGGCCACCATAGCTAGGTTCACCAATGGGCTAAATAGGGAGATTCAAGATGTCTTAGAGCTCCAAAACTATAGGACCTTGGAGGATGCCATACATAAGGCCGAGAGAATTGAAGGCCAACTCAAGAGAAAAGGCACCTTCAAGAAGCCTTACACATATGGTTCTTCAAGTTGGAAGGACAAGCAAAAGAAGGAGGGAACCTCCAAGCCTTTTTACAAGTCCAACCGAGATGAGTCTAAGGGTAAGGAAGTTGCTAAACCTATCTCTAAACCTTCTAACATTAAGTGTTTTAAGTGTTTAGGTCATGGGCACATAGCCTCCCAATGTCCCAACAAGAAGGCCATGATAATGAGAGTGGATGGAGAAGTAACAAGTGAGGAGTCCACTCACTCTTCTAGTGAAGAAGAGGTAGCTAGTGCTAGTGAACATTCAAGCATGGAGCAACCGGAAGATGGAGATCTATTGATGGTTAGAAGGATGCTAGGAAGTGCTTGTGTGGACCTTGATGACACCCAAAGAGAAAACATATTCCACACAAGGTGCACCATCCAAAGCAAGGTATGTTCCCTAATCATTGATAGTGGTAGTTGCACCAATGTTGTTAGCACTAGGCTTGTTGATAAGCTTGGTCTCAAGACCACTCCACACACTAAACCTTATAAATTGCAATGGCTAAGTGAAAAGGGAGAATTAGTGGTTAATAAACAAGTTTTGATTACTTTCACAATAGGTAGATATAATGATGAAGTCTTATGTGATATAGTACCTATGGAAGCATCTCATATCTTGTTAGGAAGGCCATGGCAATTTGATAAGCATGCTATACATGATGGAGTGTCTAACACTTATGTATTTTCTCATGGTGGTAGGAAAATTACTCTTAAACCTTTGACACCTAGAGAAGTATGTGAGGACCAAATTAGGATGAGGGTCAAAAGAGAGGGTGAAAGAAAGGTCATGGAGGGCCAAAATCTGAAAAAATCACCCAAAACCAAGAATTTGAGTGCTTTGGCCGAGACTTCAAAGTTATTTACCAAAACTGCCACTGCGCAAAAAACAAGTGAAACTTAGGCTAGGCAAGTCCGATTTGAGTGATCTCAAAGGGGTTGGAAAGCTAAGACAAAGGGCTACCAAGTCTTGGGAAGGGTTGCTTGTGAGTGGGAGTGAAATTAAGAGGGCTTCTGGCTAGGAAATCCATGTTCTTATGCATACCATCTCCTTGTTTTGTAAATTCTAATTTTGTGGGAGATCAAGTAAGCATAGATCTTTTATTGGATGAATTTAAGGATGTGTTTCCTAGTGAGATACCTCACGGCCTACCTCCTTTGAGAGGCATAGAGCACCAAATTGATTTGATACCCGGTGTTCCTCTACCTAATAGGCCAACTTATAGGACTACTCCCCAAGAAACCCATGAGATTGAGAAGCAAGTCCAAGAGTTAGTGAGCAAAGGGTGGGTGAAAGAGAGCCTATCACCATGTGCATCACCGGTTATCTTAGTCCCTAAGAAGGAGGGCACATGGAGGATGTGCACCGATTGTAGGGCTATCAATAACATAACCATTAGATATAGACACCCCATTCCTAGATTGGATGACTTGCTTGATGAACTTCATGGCTCAACCATATTCACTAAAATTGATCTTAAAAGTGGTTACCACCAAATAAGAATGAAACATGGAGATGAGTGGAAAACCGCATTTAAGACCAAATTTGGTTTGTATGAATGGTTAGTCATGCCCTTTAATATTTTATTGGAATTACTTATTGTTGTATAATAAAATGTGACTTTTTAAAAGTTAAAAATAATATTATATGAATAAGTAATACATATGTTTAATAGTGTAAAAATATTTTATAGGAGTATTATTATTCAATTACAAATGATTATCTATGATAAACTTATTATTTTGATAATAATTATCTCTATAATATTATAGGTTTCTTTTTCTTGACTGATATTAGCATATTCATTCACTATAAAATAATAACTTTATTCATTAGACTTGAAAATCCCTACGTAATTCACGTGTAAGAAAAAAACAAATCACATACAACAGGGATACTTGGACACTTGGACCATTTTACAAAGTCTAAAAAACACACGTGAACATTTACTAAAGTAATGTGATTAACTAAGCTTATCGGTATGCACTACATAGCACAAACGAAGCCTCAAAGTGGACAAAATTAGAAGCATTTCTAGGTACCATTGATATTAATCAAAGAGGATTAAAATCTCACTAATGTCAACTTTCAATAACTAAGCATATACAAAAGTGAAACTCTAATTCTGATTGGAAAATAGTAATAAAAATACATAAAAAACTTCGTCTAAACTTTCTTCATACAAATGATAGGGAAATGCTTACTTGGTGAATAGCTGTATCCATGGCGGCAGCAGCTTGAGAATCTAGAAAGAGAGGCTGACCAGAGGAGTAGAAATCCATAACGGCCGCGAAGATTTCAGGCTTCGAAACTCCCAGTAGCCTCTTCCGATTTGGTAACGGTAACAAAATCGGATCCAAAGAAAACACGAGTAACACCCGCAAAATAATAAAATCGAACGAAACCCTAAACAAAAAAAAAAGAAAAGAAAGAAAAGTGAAGTAAGAAAGAAAGAAAGGGACCGTCGATAGCAAAGAGCGATTTGGCGAGGGGAGAATTCATGGCGAAACGAGGGTTAGGGAAATCGGCGCTTCCAACTCCCATGACAAAGGGTTTCCGGGGTAGAACATCAAGGAGGAGGGATTCGGCGTTGCACGAGTTTGGATGAACATGCTCTGCGTTGCCCTGCGTTCAATTCAAATTCAAATTCAAAAACATTTTCAGTTCGAAACTTGAGAAAACGGAACACTAAGAGTTATACAAACAGTGGAGAATCTAAACGGAGGTGTGCGGGTAGAGGAAGAGAATCCATTGCAAGGTGAAACGACGGCGTTGCGTGACGGAGGCGAGGGATTAACGCCGAATGTTAATATTATTACTCGCGTTGGTGGTTGGAATGGAACACGCGCTCGTCTTGCGAACCCTCCTTCTTGATGGCAACTTGTCCTCAAGTTGATACCGAAACCTACTTAGATTGGGTGATGAAGGTAGACCAAGTCTACTCTTGTTATCCTAGCTTGAGTGAGGAGAAGAGGCTTAACATGGCCATTCTAGAGTTTGAAGGCTACGCATTGGTTTGGTGGAACCAAGTGTTAGTGGATGCCGAGAAGAGGAGGAGGCCACATATAACATCTTGGACCCAACTCAAGGATGCAATGAAGGGAAGGTTTGTGCCTAGTTCCTACACCAGAGATCTACATGTGAGACTCCAAAGACTAACTCAAGGAGGGAGAAGTGTACAAGAATACTACAAGGACTTGGAGCTCACACTCTTGAGGGCGGATTACCAAGAGGACAAAGAGGCCACCATAGCTAGGTTCACCAATGGGCTAAATAGGGAGATTCAAGATGTCTTAGAGCTCCAAAACTATAGGACCTTGGAGGATGCCATACATAAGGCCGAGAGAATTGAAGGCCAACTCAAGAGAAAAGGCACCTTCAAGAAGCCTTACACATATGGTTCTTCAAGTTGGAAGGACAAGCAAAAGAAGGAGGGAACCTCCAAGCCTTTTTACAAGTCCAACCGAGATGAGTCTAAGGGTAAGGAAGTTGCTAAACCTATCTCTAAACCTTCTAACATTAAGTGTTTTAAGTGTTTAGGTCATGGGCACATAGCCTCCCAATGTCCCAACAAGAAGGCCATGATAATGAGAGTGGATGGAGAAGTAACAAGTGAGGAGTCCACTCACTCTTCTAGTGAAGAAGAGGTAGCTAGTGCTAGTGAACATTCAAGCATGGAGCAACCGGAAGATGGAGATCTATTGATGGTTAGAAGGATGCTAGGAAGTGCTTGTGTGGACCTTGATGACACCCAAAGAGAAAACATATTCCACACAAGGTGCACCATCCAAAGCAAGGTATGTTCCCTAATCATTGATAGTGGTAGTTGCACCAATGTTGTTAGCACTAGGCTTGTTGATAAGCTTGGTCTCAAGACCACTCCACACACTAAACCTTATAAATTGCAATGGCTAAGTGAAAAGGGAGAATTAGTGGTTAATAAACAAGTTTTGATTACTTTCACAATAGGTAGATATAATGATGAAGTCTTATGTGATATAGTACCTATGGAAGCATCTCATATCTTGTTAGGAAGGCCATGACAATTTGATAAGCATGCTATACATGATGGAGTGTCTAACACTTATGTATTTTCTCATGGTGGTAGGAAAATTACTCTTAAACCTTTGACACCTAGAGAAGTATGTGAGGACCAAATTAGGATGAGGGTCAAAAGAGAGGGTGAAAGAAAGGTCATAGAGGGCCAAAATCTGAAAAAATCACCCAAAACCAAAATTTTAGTGCTTTGGCCGAGACTTCAAAGTTATTTACCAAAACTGCCACTGCACAAAAACAAGTGAAACTTAGGCTAGACAAGTCCGATTTGAGTGATCTCGAAGGGGTTGGAAAGCTAAGACAAAGGGCTACCAAGTCTTGGGAAGGGTTGCTTGTGAGTGGGAGTGAAATTAAGAGGGCTAGGAAATCCATGTTCTTATGCATACCATCTCCTTGTTTTGTAAATTCTAATTTTATGGGAGATCAAGTAAGCATAGATCTTTTATTGGATGAATTTAAGGATGTGTTTCCTAGTGAGATACCTCACGGCCTACCTCCTTTGAGAGGCATAGAGCACCAAATTGATTTGATACCCGGTGTTCCTCTACCTAATAGGCCAACTTATAGGACTACTCCCCAAGAAACCCATGAGATTGAGAAGCAAGTCCAAGAGTTAGTGAGCAAATGGTGGGTGAAACAGAGCCTATCACCATGTGCATCACCGGTTATCTTAGTCCCTAAGAAGGAGGGCACATGGAGGATGTGCACCGATTGTAGGGCTATCAATAACATAACCATTAGATATAAACACCCCATTCCTAGATTGGATGACTTGCTTGATGAACTTCATGGCTCAACCATATTCACTAAAATTGATCTTAAAAGTGGTTACCACCAAATAAGAATGAAACATGGAGATGAGTGGAAAACCGCATTTAAGACCAAATTTGGTTTGTATGAATGGTTAGTCATGCCCTTTAATATTTTATTGGAATTACTTATTGTTGTGTAATAAAATGTGACTTTTTAAAAGTTAAAAATAATATTATATGAATAAGTAATACATATGTTTAATAGTGTAAAAATATTTTATAGGAGTATTATTATTCAATTATAAATGATTATCTATGATAAACTTATTATTTTGATAATAATTATCTCTATAATATTATAGGTTTCTTTTTCTTGACTGATATTAGCATATTCATTCATTATAAAATAATAACTTTATTCATTAGACTTGAAAATCCCTACGTAATTCACGTGTAAGAAAAAAACAAATCACATACAACAAGGATACTTGGACACTTGGACCATTTTACAAAGTCTAAAAAACACTGTGAACATTTACTAAAGTAATGTGATTAACTAAGCTTATCAGTATGCACTACATAGCACAAACGAAGCCTCAAAGTGGACAAAATTAGAAGCAGATTTCTAGGTACCATTGATATTAATCAAAGAGGATTAAAATCTCACTAATGTCAACTTTCAATAACTAAGCATATACAAAAGTGAAACTCTAATTCTGATCGGAAAATAGTAATAAAAGTACATAAAAAACTTCGTCTAAACTTTCTTCATACAAATGATAGGGAAATGCTTACTTGGTGAATAGCTGTATCCATGGCGGCAGCAGCTTGAGAATCTAGAAAGAGAGGCTTACCAGAGGAGTAGAAATCCATAACGGCTGCGAAGATTTCAGGCTTCAGAAACTCCCAGGCAGTTGTTGACTT
This sequence comes from Hylodesmum podocarpum, assembly GCA_026586105.1. Classification (NCBI taxonomy): domain Eukaryota; kingdom Viridiplantae; phylum Streptophyta; class Magnoliopsida; order Fabales; family Fabaceae; genus Hylodesmum; species Hylodesmum podocarpum. The sequence goes on along the minus strand of JALJEV010000539.1, from coordinate 73,184 downwards.
AAAAAAGTATATGTGTCAATCCTTCAGCAAGTGTACCGGTCGTTACAAGTTTAGAAAAGATGAGAACAGGTTGTCGAACCACAGAGACTGATTGTGAATTACCAAATGCTCAACATGCTTAGCTATTAGGACGAATCAGGGAATGCATGATGTATGTAAAACTAAGCTGCTATGTAAAATTAAACTATGTTGTAAACAATTAAAGAAAGCAAGTATATGTTTAAGTTCCGAAGATGATGAAATACAGTTAGGGAATTGATTCAATTGATTCCTTCCTCAAGTAACTACTTCTTATGTTAATCCAGCAAATCTCACTCAATTGGAGACTAGAATTCGTGATACCGTAGACTAATCCTATTTCTAGGTCTTAATCCCTTTGAATGCCTACTATCATCCCTAATCTCTTAGGCGAAAACAGAGATTCATTCAAGAAGCGAACAGATGAATTCGTTACAACATCTCATAATATGCAAGTTCTATCTCTAGACTCATGCACTACTATAGTGATACATTTCCTCTCCTTCTTCAACTATTCATCTCTCGATCTCATAGTTGACACGAGATACAAATTCTCAAGACAGAGTTCAATTCAATCAAACATCAATATCTCTATTTCTATTTGAATTTCATGAATTAAATCTCAAGAATAAGCATTAAGCAGGGAAGAGATCAATCAATTCGGTGGAATTATACTTGAATTAACCGAAGAGATTCATTACAAGAATTCTGAAATCAACATCCCCATTCCTAACTGCAGAATTTAGCCTAACATGGAAATGAGAAAAGAAAGAAACAAAACAAAATCAAACACCGAGAAAGCTCTATAATTGCTTGATTATGCGTTCGCAACTCACAAACTCAGGAATCTCGAGGTTTGATGGAGAGAGAAGGAAAACGGAAGTGGAGAAGAGAAAAACGAGAGAAACTCGCAAGAGAAGAAAAAAAACAGAGTAACTGAAAATTAAATTCTGGATCTAAAATTCTCCCCCTTTTTTTTTCGCGCCCAATACTTCCTTTTATAGGTGAGGAAGTGTTCCCCCATTTACTGGAATTACGTCCAGGTGCATTGTGACATTTGAATATATTGACTTGCTTGCTTGTAATAGAATGGTAATTGCAACGGCTAAGTGTTCTTCCGTCTGTCAAGTCTTTCGTCTGATGCGGCTCTTTCGTCTGTTGTAGCTCGGTTTCGTCTGATGAGCTCGCTTTCGTCTGATGAAACCTTCAATTGATTCCTTCAGACAATACTTTAGTTACTACCCTCAGACGATACAGATGACTACGACTTTCATTTACTTTACTGCAAGTCTCGAGAAGTGCACAAATTGAACAATCTTTCATGCTAAGTGTTCTTCCGTCTGTGAAATCTTTCGTCTGATGAAGCTCGGTTTCGTCTGATGCAGTTGCGTCCGAGGCTTGATGCTTGCTTCGTCTGTTGACGCAACATACGATACTCACGGGTGCCTTTCACAGATGATACAGACGATTCCCCTGGATGATTCTTACAGACGATTCCTCCACAGACGATACAGATGATTACCACTTGCACTTCATTTGATGCAAGCCTCGAGGGACTTTGCACGAATTGGACGGACTTTCTTGCTTCAATGGGATTTATTCGTCTTATGTCCGTGGGCTTTCCTTCCAAGCTTCTATCTTCTCTTCAATCAATCTACAATTAACAAGAAAAAGGATAAAATGACTTAAAAATACACGAAAATCCTATAAAACTAATAAAACACTAAATCAAAGACTAACATTAGACAAATATGATATTTTTACTGTTTTCTTGCCTAAACTATGACTAAACATACTGAAAATAGATGGAAATGGACTGAAAACACCTTGGAAAACATGTATAATTTAGCACTTATCACAACCCCAAACTTAAAGCTTTGCTTGTCCTCAAGCAAACATAGATTCCATCATTACAGGGGTCAATAAGCATGGTATAACACTGAACTCAACAGCCACTGAAAATTCATTATGCAATTCTTGACTCCCTAAGTCATCTCAATTTATCTATGAAAGTTGAACATGAACTCAACATCCTCAAGAATTGTACAGTTCATCACACATAAGCAATCAACCGTAGATTGGCATGAAAATATGTAATTTAGTCAACATCAAACAATCCCTCTCCAGTTAAGTGTTTGCCCTCAAGCTCTCAAGTGTTTTGGGTTTGTGTTTCTCTCAATATTACCAATCAGAGGGTCAGTTACCATAAGCTTGCAATGACTCTCAAAATCTCCACTGCCTTCAAGTAGAAATTGGACAATCAAAAGGTCTTTTCAGGGTTGTATGGGGCTTATGTAAAGGTGGGTTAAAAGAAAAGGTACTAGTTAAAAATCAAAGGAACTTAAAGAGTACAAGTTAGAACCTACATGATATGTATGGGCTAACACTGGACAGACGAAACAAAATTGATGGACAGACGAAAGAAAAATGATGGACAGACGAAAGGAAAATGATGGACAGACGAAAGAAAAACAACTCATGAAACCACTTTGTTTTCTTTTCTTGCTTTATTTCTTTCGTTCTTTAACTGCATTTTCTTCTGTTTCCTTTTCTTCCTTTCTTTTGTTTTTCTTTATTTTTCACTATATCCCATCTCGTGCAAGATCGTATCGAGCCTTTAGTTCGATGATTTCGTCTCGTAGGCTTACAGATGATACCCACAGACGATACTTCACAGACGATACCTACAAGGACCAATGAGAACACTATGTTCTCTTTTCTTCCTTTGTTTCTTTTCTTTCTTTTTCTTTCTTTTCAATTTTTCTTGTTTTTCTCTTTATTTTTCTTGAGTGGTATCACTAATTGCCAGCACAAGACGAAAAATAAACTTTTTGTATGGTATGCATGAAAAGTCAGAGAATGCAATTATACTACAACTATATGTTAGTCACAAAAATTTCACCAATATCTAGACCCAACAACCCCAAACTTAGAAATTTGACTTGTCCTCAAGTCAACATCTTCACATGCACCCCAAAATTTCAACCCCAAACTTAATCTTGAATCCTATCGTCTAAGCAAAGAAACCAACACTCTTAAAGTTCCAGTGATAGGACCATTGGTTTTTTCACTTATATAGGCTTGTAATGAGCTTAAGTATCCAAGAAAGAAAGGGTTTATTCAGGCTCAAAGGGGCTAGCAATGGATAATTTGTAGGTTAAGGCTTATTTGGCTCGAGGCTACAAGAAAGAAAATTGCCTTTATCATTTGTGTCCAATTCTAATTGTATGCAATTTTGACCAAGAGCTAAAGCAAGTTCTAGAACAGGACACTTCAGATGGTATAACACTCAAGAATAGAACATGTTGGAGGCCCAAATTCTTATCCAGGATTAATCATGCTTTAACATTGCTAAATTCATCACTCATGTCAATTTTGAAAATTGTCATGCTAGAATTCTCATACAGTATCTCTTTAAACATTTAAGAAGCATGCAACTTTGTCATAGAACCTCAAGCTGATCCTAAGTGCCAGAATATGCATAATTTATTCTACTGAACTACAGAGTCAATATTATACCAATGAAATCAACCTCCGTACTGTGGTGTACAAAGGAGGAGTGTACTCTAAATAATCATCAATCAACATTTAAAAACGATAGAGTATAGGAACACTCCCTGTTGAAAACCAGCCACGATATTCACAGAGTTTGCAGCAAGTGCTATCTTTCCATGTTCTTTCCAACAGTGGTCAGATGCTAAAAATATCAACAATGGTCAAAATGAACTAAAACAGTGAAATATCAGTGAAACAAAATTGAAGGAAATGGAGAAATCAACTCAAAATTACTTGCAATGTGAGGTGGTGAAGATGGGAATTGATAGAAAGTGGAATTGCTCTCTTTAGAATGTACAAGTATTAGGCTTCCGTCTGTGAGTAAGCATCAGACGAAACCTCAGTATCGTCTGTGCCAGTATTGTGAACACAATAGCCATCAGACGCAACCTTAGTATCGTCTGTGAACAGGGTATCAGACGAAACCTCAAAATCTCCCACTAACGGTATAACACCTCACCTCTTCTCTTATTTCTTATCAACTCAAGAACACTGTAATTTCAAGTGTTTATTCCTATAACTACTGTTTATTAACAACTCAAAAGTCAAATTTATTATACTGTATTATGTATTTACATTTCTAATCTAATATTCAAATTCTATTTTGTTTTTGCTTTTCTAACTTTTAAACTATTCACAAGTATATCACAATGAGAAGTTACAGCAAACTTCTTTTGATTGGGTGGGTTGCCTCCCACCAAGCGCTTCTTTTGGATGTCATTAGCTTGACATGTGACTTGGCCCTGTCACAGAGGGTCTTGAAGTTTTATAGAGACCTTGTCCTTTTCACAGTTATCTCCCAGATATGGTTTAACTCTTTGGCAGTTTACCTTGAATTCACTGGAATTCTCGAGGTTTTTTAAAGTAATTGCCCCATGTGGAAATACTTCTTTTACAGCAAATGGACCAGACCATCTAGACTTAAGTTTTCCCGGAAACAACCTTAATCTAGAGTTATAAAGTAAAACTAGTTGTCCAGGGTAAAACTCTCTTTGTCTAGGCTTACGATCATGCCATAACTTTGTTCTCTCTTTGTAAATCTTGGCATTTTCGTATGCTTGAAGCCTAAGCTCTTCCAACTCATGGAGTTGGTATCGTCTGTTCTCACTGCCTGCATGAGAGTCAGAATTGAGGTATTTTAAGGCCCAGTATGCCTTATGCTCTTGTTCCACAGGCAAGTGGCATGTCTTTCCATAAACCATTTGAAATGGTGTCATGCCAATGGGAGTCTTATACGCTGTCCTATATGCCCAAAGAGCATCATTTAGTCTTTTAGACCAATCTTTTCTGGACAGATTAACAGTTCTTTCTAGAATCCGTTTGATCTCCCTATTCACTACCTCTGCTTGCCCACTGGTTTGGGGGTGATATGGTGTAGCAATTTTGTGCTTCACCCCTAACCTCTTCAGGACTCTCTCTAAGTGTTTATTGCAGAAATGGCTTCCACCATCAGTAATGAAAGCTCTAGGGACCCCAAATCTAGCAAAGATATTTCGATGGATAAAAGCGTCTACTATCCTAGAGTCATTCGTCTGAGCAGAAATAGCTTCCACCCACTTAGACACATAATCAACAGCTACTAGGACGTATGTGTGGGAAAATGATGGAGGAAATGGTCCCATGAAATCCATTCCCCTCACGTCAAAGACCTCTATCTCTAAGATGTTGTTTAGTGGTCCCTCATCTCTTCTTGAAATATTTCCAGTCCTTTGGCATCTGTCACAGCTCTGCACAAAGGCTTTTGCATCTTTAAAAATAGATGGCCAATACAATCCACTCTGCAAAACCTTTTTGGCTGTCCTTTCCCCATTAAAATGACCTCCACTAGGGGAATTATGACAGTGCCACAGAACATAAGTGACCTCTTCCTCAGGGATGCATCTCCTAAGGGGTCCATCTATACCCCACTTAAACAGAAATGGCTCATCCCAAACATAATATTTAGCATCAGAAAACAGTTTCTTTCTTTGTTGATGAGACAAGCCAGGTGGAATATAATTGGAAACCTTAAAGTTCGCGATATCGCTGAACCAAGGAGCATTAGAAATGGCAAAGAGTGTTTCGTCTGGGAAGGTTTCAGAAATAGGGATATCAGTACCTTCTATTTCAGCATGAGGTAACCTTGAGAGGTGATCTGCCACTAGGTTATCTCTTCCCTTTTTATCTCTAATTTCAATATCAAATTCTTGTAGAAGGAGAACCCAGCGAATTAATCTTGGTTTACTCTCATGCTTCATTAGAAGGTACTTCAAGGCTGCATGGTCTGTATACACTATTATTTTTGAGCCAATGAGGTACGGACGGAACTTGTTAAGAGCAAATACTATGGCTAGCAGTTCTTTTTCTGTAGTTGAGTAATTAACTTGAGCACTGTCAAGCACTCTGCTAGCATAGTAAATAACTCTTACAAGTTTTTCCTTCCTTTGTCCTAGTACAGCTCCTATCGCATAATCACTAGCATCACACATAATTTCAAAAGGTAAACTCCAGTCTGGAGCAGTGATGATAGGAGCTGTTATCAACTTTTCTTTTAAAGTCTCAAAGGCTCTTAGACAGTTTTCATCAAAATTGAAGCTCACTTCCTTCACCAACAATTCACACAATGGTTTCGAGATTTTTGAAAAATCCTGGATGAATCGTCTGTAAAAACCGGCGTGACCCAAGAAACTTCTCACTCCTTTCACATTCACTGGAGGAGGCAGCTTCTCTATCACTTCGATTTTTGCTTTGTCCACTTCTATACCTTTAACAGATATTTTGTGTCCTAAGACGATACCTTCTTTTACCATAAAATGGCATTTTTCCCAGTTCAAAACGAGATTAGTTTCTTGGCATCGTCTGAGTACACAAGTCAGATTTTCTAAACAGCTTTCGAAAGTGGACCCAAAGACTGAAAAATCATCCATAAAAATTTCAATAAACTTTTCAACCATATCCCCAAATATAGTCATCATGCATCTTTGAAAGGTAGCTGGTGCATTACATAATCCGAATGGCATTCGTCTGTACGCAAAGACCCCATAAGGACAAGTGAAAGCAGTTTTTTCTTGGTCCTTAGGGTCTACCACAATCTGGTTATACCCCGAATATCCATCCAGAAAGCAATAATAAGCATGACCAGCTAGCCTTTCTAACATTTGGTCCATAAAAGGTAAAGGAAAATGATCTTTCCTTGTTGATTCATTCAACCGTCTGTAATCTATACACATCCTCCACCCAGTTACTGTTCTGGTGGGGATTAATTCATTCCTCTCATTTGTAATTACTGTCATGCCCCCTTTTTTGGGAACTACTTGTACTGGACTCACCCATGAGCTATCCGAAATAGGATAAATAATTCCAGCATCAAGTAGTTTGAGGACTTCTTTGTGTACAACCTCCGTCATGATAGGATTTAAACGCCTTTGAGGTTGTATCACAGGTTTGAAATCGTCCTCAAGCAGGATTTTGTGCATGCAAAATGAGGGACTTATACCTTTCAAATCAGAAATCTGCCACCCAATAGCAGATTTATATTCTTTCAGAACTTTAAGCAACTTATCCTCTTCCTTTTTATTCAAAGAATTGCTAATGATCACCGGGAAGGTGTCATTCTTTTCAAGAAAAGCATACCTAAGATGAGAAGGAAGTTGCTTAAGTTCACTCTTGGGTTCGGTTTCTGTTTAAATCCGCCATAGTAGATGTTCCGTCGATGTTTCGTCTGATGGCCCAATGCATGATGGTGTTGATGTGTTGGTCTCTAGTGCAGCTATGAAATTCTCAACTTCTTGGTTTTCATTTTCAAAACTGGAGGAATCAAAATTTTCCTCCTCTGTTGCGAAGTTAAAAACCTCACTTTCATAAGCATTTTCTATTATTGGTTCCAACGCATCAACACTCATACACTGTGACTTATCAGACGGAAATTTCATGGCATCAAATATGTTAAAAGATACCTTTTCTTCATCTACTCTCAAGATGAGTTCACCTTGTGCTACATCTATCAAGACTCTGCCAGTTGCTAAGAATGGTCTTCCCAAGATGATTGGAACTTCCTTATCAGCTTCCATGTCCAGCACTACAAAGTCAGCAGGGAACACGAACTTGTCCACCTTTACCAAAAGATCCTCCACTATTCCATATGGACGTTTGGTGGAGCGGTCTGCCAGTTGCAGCGTCATCATGGTAGGTTGGATGTCCATGTCCTGTATATTCAACTGCTGCAACACAGAAAGAGGCATTAAATTTATACTGGCTCCTAGATCTATTAAAGCTTTACCTACTGAAACTTCTCCTATGGAGCAAGGAATAGTGAAGGGGCCTCTGTCTCTCAATTTCTGAGGTAGCTTCCTCTGGATGATGGCACTACACTCCTCTGTCATGGCTATCGTCTCATCATCCAGCAGCATCCTCTTATTGGACAGAATCTCCTTCATGAATTTAGCATAAGAGGGCATCTTTTGCAGCGCTTCAGAAAATGGAATGTTAATTCTCAAGCTCTTCAAGATGTCGAAGAACTTAGCAAACTGCTTGTCATCATTGGCCTTCTTTAACCTTTGCGGATAGGGGAGTTTGCAGTAGGGTGAAATATGTTCCGTCTGACCAGCTTCTGTTAGGATCTGTCTCTTTGTTCTTCTAGGTGATTCTTTCGTTTCATTGAGAGTTATAGGCACAGACGATTGCCTATCATTTTTCGCAGTATTGTCTTCTTCTTCCACCATATCTCCTTTCTGTTCTTCTTCAACTTCCTTTCCCAGTACCTTGCCACTCCTTGTGGTAATGGATTTACACTGCTCCTTTGGATTTATCACAGTGTCACTTGGCAACTTTCCTTGAGTCCTTTCAGATAGTTGCTGGGAGAGCTGGCCAATCTGTGATTCCAAGTTTCTTATAGAAGCTTCTTGATTTGAAAACATTGATTCAGTCCTTTGCATAAAGGACATGAACATGTTCTCTAAGTTTGAGGAACTTTCTCTAGGAGCAGGATTCATGCTAGAGCTTGGTGGAGCGTTTTTAGGCTGGTTAGGTTGGAATTTAGATTGATTTGTATTGAAAGGTAGATTTTGTGGTGCATTATGGTTATAATACTGGTTAGATGAAGATGAATGGTTTTGATGCTGGTTGAAGTTTTGGTTGTATGGCATGTTTGGATTGAAAGGTGGTCTCGGGTTGAAGGATTGTTTATGATTCTCGTCATAAGAGGCAGAAGTGGGTTGTAGATAATTATTGTTCCTATATGACAGATTTGGATGGTTTCTATTGTGGGGGTTGAAGTTGTTTGTATTAGCATAAGAGTTACCTTGAGGATTTCCCATATAGTTCACTTGAGCATGTTCCTCAGCAGTGGCTCCTAAACTTTCACAAAACTCTACTTGATGTCCTTCACCACAATACTCACGACGATAGAGGTGCTCGAATTGCATTCACTGACCACTTGAAGTTGCTTCATTATTTGGTCCATCTTTTGATTCATCAGCTTGTTTTGAGCTAACAAAGCATCATTAGCTCCAAGCTCGATCATACCTCTTCTTTCACCATAGAAATCACTGGGCGCATCATAGCGGTTTGACGCCATGGTCTCAATGATCATTCTTGCTTCTTGCGCATTCTTCTTTCTTAATGAACCTCCAGCAGACGCATCCACTAGAAGTCTTGTATGCGTCCGTAGTCCATTATAGAAGATATGGACTTGTTGCAAATCAGAAAATCCATGGTGAGGGCATCTTCTTAATAAGGACTTAAATCTCCTCCATGCCTCACTGATAGACTCTCCATCTTTTTGTTTGAAGCAAGAAATCTCTGCTCTGAAATAGTTGTATTTCTCTGGTGGAAAGTATTGAGCCAGAAATGTGTTTACTAAGTCCTCCCAAGTGGTAAAATAACCGTAAGGAAAACTCTGTAGCCACATTTTAGCTTCTCCTTTCAATGAGAACTCAAACAGTCTTAGCCTAATTGCATCGTCTGGCACTCCATTCATTTTTATTGTACCACAAATCTGAAGGAAGTTATGTACATGTTGGTTTGGGTCTTCCTCCTCTAACCCTCCAAATTGCTCTTGCCTTATCAGTTGTGTAAGAGCAGGTTTTATCTCAAAGTTGTTGGCTGCAATAATAGGTGGTGCAATGCTGGATCCGCAGCCCATAGCATTAGGAGTGTACAACTCCTCCAATGTCATGCGCCTTGTGTTGTTATCCATATTTTCTAGTATAGTCTCTGGAACAGGCTCTTTATTTTCTTTATTTGCTTTTCGATTTCTCCTGCAAAATCTCTCAATTTCTGGTTCAAACAAGAGATCAGTTTCCTTAGCTCTTCGCATAAACCACAAATCAAAAGAGACAGGGGAAACTGAAAACAAATTCAAAGAATGAAAGAAATTAATGAAAACAAGACAAAACAACCAACTATGTAAAACAGAACAAAACAAAATGAACAGACGATACAAAATGAACAGATAATACCAGTATTCACAGACGGACACTATACTACAGACGAAACAACTATGAACAAACTAATTATGAATACAAGCACTATAGAAAAACAAAACAAAAGTAGAAACAAAACAAAGAGATCAATGATAACAAAGAAAAATAGGAATTCAATGACAGACGAAACAACACAATTTTTTTTTTACAGACGAAACAAAAAAGGGTATAAAAGGAAATAGGTATAAACAAAACAAGTAAGCTGTAGTATGATCAGATGCAACAAGTAAGAACATAAAGAAATCAATAAGAAACAGAACGACTATAGAAAACAAAACAAAACAAATATAGAAAACAAAACGAAACAAGTCTGCCACAGACGAAACAATATTAACAGACGAAAGCTCAAATGGACAGACGAAACAATTATTAACAGCAAAGAAAAGAAAAGACACTTATTCTAAGTAAAAATCAAAACCGATTCAAAGAATAAAAACAAAACAAAACAAAATAAAACAGATTCAAAGAATAAAAGAAATTACTGAAAACAGAACGAAACACTTATAGAAACGAAACAGAACAAATCTGCTACAGACGGAACAAATCTGCCACAGAAGAAACAAGTATAATTATTAACACTAATCAAAGAAGGTAAAAAAAAAAAAAAATGTCCTAAGTAGCAAGCTCGTTAAGACTATCGATATTCATCAATAGTCCCCGGCAACGGCGCCATAAACTTGTTGACTTAAAAAAGTATATGTGTCAATCCTTCGGCAAGTGTACCGGTCGTTACAAGTTTAGAAAAGATGAGAACAGGTTGTCGAACCACAGAGACTGATTGTGAATTACCAAATGCTCAACATGCTTTGCTATTAGGACGAATCAGGGAATGCATGATGTATGTAAAACTAAGCTGCTATGTAAAATTAAACTATGTTGTAAACAATTAAAGAAAGCAAGTATATGTTTAAGTTCCGAAGATGATGAAATACAGTTAGGGAATTGATTCAATTGATTCCTTCCTCAAGTAACTACTTCTTATGTTAATCCAGCAAATCTCACTCAATTGGAGACTAGAATTCGTGATACCGTAGACTAATCCTATTTCTAGGTCTTAATCCCTTTGAATGCCTACTATCATCCCTAATCTCTTAGGCGAAAACAGAGATTCATTCAAGAAGCGAACAGATGAATTCGTTACAACATCTCATAATATGCAAGTTCTATCTCTAGACTCATGCACTACTATAGTGATACATTTCCTCTCCTTCTTCAACTATTCATCTCTCGATCTCATAGTTGACACGAGATACAAATTCTCAAGACAGAGTTCAATTCAATCAAACATTAATATCTCTATTTCTATTTGAATTTCATGAATTAAATCTCAAGAATAAGCATTAAGCAGGGAAGAGATCAATCAATTCGGTGGAATTATACTTGAATTAACCGAAGAGATTCATTACAAGAATTCTGAAATCAACATCCCCATTCCTAACTGCAGAATTTAGCCTAACATGGAAATGAGAAAAGAAAGAAACAAAACAGAAATCAAACACCAGAGAAGCTCTATAATTGCTTGATTATGCGTTCGCAACTCACAAACTCAGGAATCTCGAGGTTTGATGGAGAGAGAAGGAAAACGGAAGTGGAGAAGAGAAAAACGAGAGAAACTCGCAAGAGAAGAAAAAAAACAGAGTAACTTAAAATTAAATTCTGGATCTAAAATTCTCCCCCCTTTCTTTTCGCGCCCAATACTTCCTTTTATAGGTGAGGAAGTGTTCCCCCATTTACTGGAATTACGTCCAGGTGCATTGTGACATTTGAATATATTGACTTGCTTGCTTGTAATAGAATGGTAATTGCAACGGCTAAGTGTTCTTCCGTCTGTCAAGTCTTTCGTCTGATGCGGCTCTTTCGTCTGTTGTAGCTCGGTTTAAATCGATGAGCTCGCTTTCCGATGAAACCTTCAATTGATTCCTTCAGACAATACTTTAGTTACTACCCTCAGACGATACAGATGACTACGACTTTCATTTACTTTACTGCAAGTCTCGAGAAGTGCACAAATTGAACAATCTTTCATGCTAAGTGTTCTTCCGTCTGTGAAATCTTTCGTCTGATGAAGCTCGGTTTCGTCTGATGCAGTTGCGTCCGAGGCTTGATGCTTGCTTCGTCTGTTGACGCAACAGACGATACTCACGGGTGCCTTTCACAGATGATACAGACGATTCCCCTGGATGATTCTTACAGACGATTCCTCCACAGACGATACAGATGATTACCACTTGCACTTCATTTGATGCAAGCCTCGAGGGACTTTGCACGAATTGGACGGACTTTCTTGCTTCAATGGGATTTATTCGTCTTATGACCGTGGGCTTTCCTTCCAAGCTTCTATCTTCTCTTCAATCAATCTACAATTAACAAGAAAAAGGATAAAATGACTTAAAAATACACGAAAATCCTATAAAACTAACAAAACACTAAATCAAAGACTAACATTAGACAAATATGATATTTTTACTGTTTTCTTGCCTAAACTATGACTAAACATACTGAAAATAGATGGAAATGGACTGAAAACACCTTGGAAAACATGTATAATTTAGCACTTATCAGCAGTCTCTTCCGATTTGGTAACGGTAACAAAATCGGATCCAAAGAAAACACGAGTAACACCTGCAAAATAATAAAATCAGAACGAAACCCTAAACAAAAAAAAGAAAAGAAAAAGTGAAGTAAGAAAGAAAGAAAGGGACCGTCGATAGCAAAGAGCGATTTGGCGAGGGGAGAATTCATGGCAGAACGAGGGTTAGGGAAATCGGCGCTTCCAACTTCCATGACAGGTTTCCCGGGGTAGAACATCAAGGAGGAGGGATTCGGCGTTGCCTGAGTTTGGATGAACATGCTCCTGCGTTGCCCTGCGTTCAATTCAAATTCAAATTCAAAAACATTTTCAGTTCGAAACTTGAGAAAACGGAACACTAAGAGTTATACAAACAGGTGGAGAATCTAAACGGAGGTGTGCGGTAGAGGAAGAGAATCCATTGCAGTGAAACGACGGCGTTGCGTGACGGAGGCGAGGGATTAACGCCAGAATGTTAATATTATTACTCTGCGTTGGTGGTTGGAATGGAACACGCGCTCGTCTTGCGAACCCACATATAACATCTTGGACCCAACTCAAGGATGCAATGAAGGGAAGGTTTGTGCCTAGTTCCTACACCAGAGATCTACATGTGAGACTCCAAAGACTAACTCAAGGAGGGAGAAGTGTACAAGAATACTACAAGGACTTGGAGCTCACACTCTTGAGGGCGGATTACCAAGAGGACAAAGAGGCCACCATAGCTAGGTTCACCAATGGGCTAAATAGGGAGATTCAAGATGTCTTAGAGCTCCAAAACTATAGGACCTTGGAGGATGCCATACATAAGGCCGAGAGAATTGAAGGCCAACTCAAGAGAAAAGGCACCTTCAAGAAGCCTTACACATATGGTTCTTCAAGTTGGAAGGACAAGCAAAAGAAGGAGGGAACCTCCAAGCCTTTTTACAAGTCCAACCGAGATGAGTCTAAGGGTAAGGAAGTTGCTAAACCTATCTCTAAACCTTCTAACATTAAGTGTTTTAAGTGTTTAGGTCATGGGCACATAGCCTCCCAATGTCCCAACAAGAAGGCCATGATAATGAGAGTGGATGGAGAAGTAACAAGTGAGGAGTCCACTCACTCTTCTAGTGAAGAAGAGGTAGCTAGTGCTAGTGAACATTCAAGCATGGAGCAACCGGAAGATGGAGATCTATTGATGGTTAGAAGGATGCTAGGAAGTGCTTGTGTGGACCTTGATGACACCCAAAGAGAAAACATATTCCACACAAGGTGCACCATCCAAAGCAAGGTATGTTCCCTAATCATTGATAGTGGTAGTTGCACAAATGTTGTTAGCACTAGGCTTGTTGATAAGCTTGGTCTCAAGACCACTCCAAACACTAAACCTTATAAATTGCAATGGCTAAGTGAAAAGGGAGAATTAGTGGTTAATAAACAAGTTTTGATTACTTTCACAATAGGTAGATATAATGATGAAGTCTTATGTGATATAGTACCTATGGAAGCATCTCATATCTTGTTAGGAAGGCCATGGCAATTTGATAAGCATGCTATACATGATGGAGTGTCTAACACTTATGTATTTTCTCATGGTGGTAGGAAAATTACTCTTAAACCTTTGACACCTAGAGAAGTATGTGAGGACCAAATTAGGATGAGAGTCAAAAGAGAGGGTGAAAGAAAGGTCATGGAGGGCCAAAATCTGAAAAAATCACCCAAAACCAAGAATTTGAGTGCTTTGGCCGAGACTTCAAAGTTATTTACCAAAACTGCCACTGCACAAAAACAAGTGAAACTTAGGCTAGGCAAGTCCGATTTGAGTGATCTCAAAGGGGTTGGAAAGCTAAGACAAAGGGCTACCAAGTCTAGGGAAGGGTTGCTTGTGAGTAGGAGTGAAATTAAGAGGGAATTTCTGGCTAGGAAATCCATGTTCTTATGCATACCATCTCCTTGTTTTCTAAATTCTAATTTTGTGGGAGATCAAGTAAGCATAGATCTTTTATTGGATGAATTTAAGGATGTGTTTCCTAGTGAGATACCTTACGGCCTACCTCCTTTGAGAGGCATAGAGCACCAAATTGATTTGATACCCGGTGTTCCTCTACCTAATAGGCCAACTTATAGGACTACTCCCCAAGAAACCCTTGAGATTGAGAAGCAAGTCCAAGAGTTAATGAGCAAAGGGTGGGTGAAAGAGAGCCTATCACCATGTGCATCACCGGTTATCTTAGTCCCTAAGAAGGAGGGCACATCGAGGATGTGCACCGATTGTAGGGCTATCAATAACATAACCATTAGATATAGACACCCCATTCCTAGATTGGATGACTTGCTTGATGAACTTCATGGCTCAACCATATTCACTAAAATTGATCTTAAAAGTGGTTACCACCAAATAAGAATGAAACATGGAGATGAGTGGAAAACCGCATTTAAGACCAAATTTGGTTTGTATGAATGGTTAGTCATGCCCTTTAATATTTTATTGGAATTACTTATTGTTGTATAATAAAATGTGACTTTTTAAAAGTTAAAAATAATATTATATGAATAAGTAATACATATGTTTAATAGTGTAAAAATATTTTATAGGAGTATTATTATTCAATTATAAATGATTATCTATGATAAACTTATTATTTTGATAATAATTATCTCTATAATATTATAGGTTTCTTTTTCTTGACTGATATTAGCATATTCATTCATTATAAAATAATAACTTTATTCATTAGACTTGAAAATCCCTACGTAATTCACGTGTAAGAAAAAAACAAATCACATACAACATGGATACTTGGACACTTGGACCATTTTACAAAGTCTAAAAAACACTGTGAACATTTACTAATGTAATGTGATTAACTAAGCTTATCAGTATGCACTACATAGCACAAACGAAGCCTCAAAGTGGACAAAATTAGAAGCAGATTTCTAGGTACCATTGATATTAATCAAAGAGGATTAAAATCTCACTAATGTCAACTTTCAATAACTAAGCATATACAAAAGTGAAATTCTAATTCTGATCGGAAAATAGTAATAAAAGTACATAAAAAACTTCGTCTAAACTTTCTTCATACAAATGATAGGGAAATGCTTACTTGGTGAATAGTTGTATCCATGGCGGCAGCAGCTTGAGAATCTAGAAAGAGAGGCTGACCAGAGGAGTAGAAATCCATAACGGCTGCGAAGATTTCAGGCTTCAGAAACTCCCAGGCAGTCTCTTCCGATTTGGTAACGGTAACAAGTATCTGATCCAAAGAAAACACGAGTAACACCTGCAAAATAATAAAATCAGAACGAAACCCTAAACAAAAAAAAGAAAAGAAAAAGTGAAGTAAGAAAGAAAGAAAGGGACCGTCGATAGCAAAGAGCGATTTGGCGAGGGGAGAATTCATGGCAGAACGAGGGTTAGGGAAATCGGCGCTTCCAACTTCCATGACAGGTTTCCCGGGGTAGAACATCAAGGAGGAGGGATTCGGCGTTGCCTGAGTTTGGATGAACATGCTCCTGCGTTCAATTCAAATTCAAATTCAAAAACATTTTCAGTTCGAAACTTGAGAAAACGGAACACTAAGAGTTATACAAACAGGTGGAGAATCTAAACGGTGGTGTGCGGGTAGAGGAAGAGAATCCATTGCAGTGAAACGACGGCGTTGCGCGACGGAGGCTAGGGATTAACGCCAGAATGTTAATATTATTACTCTGCGTTGGTGGTTGGAATGGAACACGCGCTCGTCTTGCTAACCCTCCTTCTTGATGGCAACTTGTCCTCAAGTTGATACCGAAACCTACTTAGATTGGGTGATGAAGGTAGACCAAGTCTACTCTTGTTATCCTAGCTTGAGTGAGGAGAAGAGGCTTAACATGGCCATTCTAGAGTTTGAAGGCTATGCATTGGTTTGGTGGAACCAAGTGTTAGTGGATGCCGAGAAGAGGAGGAGGCCACATATAACATCTTGGACCCAACTCAAGGATGCAATGAAGGGAAGGTTTGTGCCTAGTTCCTACACCAGAGATCTACATGTGAGACTCCAAAGACTAACTCAAGGAGGGAGAAGTGTACAAGAATACTACAAGGACTTGGAGCTCACACTCTTGAGGGCGGATTACCAAGAGGACAAAGAGGCCACCATAGCTAGGTTCACCAATGGGCTAAATAGGGAGATTCAAGATGTCTTAGAGCTCCAAAACTATAGGACCTTGGAGGATGCCATACATAAGGCCGAGAGAATTGAAGGCCAACTCAAGAGAAAAGGCACCTTCAAGAAGCCTTACACATATGGTTCTTCAAGTTGGAAGGACAAGCAAAAGAAGGAGGGAACCTCCAAGCCTTTTTACAAGTCCAACCGAGATGAGTCTAAGGGTAAGAAAGTTGCTAAAACTATCTCTAAACCTTCTAACATTAAGTGTTTAGGTCATGGGCACATAGCCTCCCAATGTGCCAACAAGAAGGCCATGATAATGAGAGTGGATGGAGAAGTAACAAGTGAGGAGTCCACTCACTCTTCTAGTGAAGAATAGGTAGCTAGTGCTAGTGAACATTCAAGCATGGAGCAACCGGAAGATGAAGATCTATTGATGGTTAGAAGGATGCTAGGAAGTGCTTGTGTGGACCTTGATGATACCCAAAGAGAAAACATATTCCACACAAGGTGCACCATCCAAAGCAAGGTATGTTCCCTAATCATTGATAGTGGTAGTTGCACAAATGTTGTTAGCACTAGGCTTGTTGATAAGCTTGGTCTCAAGACCACTCCACACACTAAACCTTATAAATTGCAATGGCTAAGTGAAAAGGGAGAATTAGTGGTTAATAAACAAGTTTTGATTACTTTCACAATAGGTAGATATAATGATGAAGTCTTATGTGATATAGTACCTATGGAAGCATCTCATATCTTGTTAGGAAGGCCATGGCAATTTGATAAGCATGCTATACATGATGGAGTGTCTAACACTTATGTATTTTCTCATGGTGGTAGGAAAATTACTCTTAAACCTTTGACACCTAGAGAAGTATGTGAGGACCAAATTAGGATGAGGGTCAAAAGAGAGGGTGAAAGAAAGGTCATAGAGGGCCAAAATCTGAAAAAATCACCCAAAACCAAAATTTTAGTGCTTTGGCCGAGACTTCAAAGTTATTTACCAAAACTGCCACTGCACAAAAACAAGTGAAACTTAGGCTAGGCAAGTCCGATTTGAGTGATCTCAAAGGGGTTGGAAAGCTAAGACAAAGGGCTACCAAGTCTAGGGAAGGGTTGCTTGTGAGTAGGAGTGAAATTAAGAGGGAATTTCTGGCTAGGAAATCCATGTTCTTATGCATACCATCTCCTTGTTTTCTAAATTCTAATTTTGTGGGAGATCAAGTAAGCATAGATCTTTTATTGGATGAATTTAAGGATGTGTTTCCTAGTGAGATACCTCACGGCCTACCTCCTTTGAGAGGCATAGAGCACCAAATTGATTTGATACCCGGTGTTCCTCTACCTAATAGGCCAACTTATAGGACTACTCCCCAAGAAACCCATGAGATTGAGAAGCAAGTCCAAGAGTTAGTGAGCAAAAGGTGGGTGAAAGAGAGCCTATCACCATGTGCATCACCGGTTATCTTAGTCCCTAAGAAGGAGGGCACATCGAGGATGTGCACCGATTGTAGGGCTATCAATAACATAACCATTAGATATAGACACCCCATTCCTAGATTGGATGACTTGCTTGATGAACTTCATGGCTCAACCATATTCACTAAAATTGATCTTAAAAGTGGTTACCACCAAATAAGAATGAAACATGGAGATGAGTGGAAAACCGCATTTAAGACCAAATTTGGTTTGTATGAATGGTTAGTCATGCCCTTTAATATTTTATTGGAATTACTTATTGTTGTATAATAAAATGTGACTTTTTAAAAGTTAAAAATAATATTATATGAATAAGTAATACATATGTTTAATAGTGTAAAAATATTTTATAGGAGTATTATTATTCAATTATAAATGATTATCTATGATAAACTTATTATTTTGATAATAATTATCTCTATAATATTATAGGTTTCTTTTTCTTGACTGATATTAGCATATTCATTCATTATAAAATAATAACTTTATTCATTAGACTTGAAAATCCCTACGTAATTCACGTGTAAGAAAAAAACAAATCACATACAACAGGGATACTTGGACACTTGGACCATTTTACAAAGTCTAAGAAACACTGTGAACATTTACTAAAGTAATGTGATTAACTAAACTTATCAGTATGCACTACATAGCACAAACGAAGCCTCAAAGTGGACAAAATTAGAAGCAGATTTCTAGGTACCATTGATATTAATCAAAGAGGATTAAAATCTCACTAATGTCAACTTTCAATAACTAAGCATATACAAAAGTGAAACTCTAATTCTGATCGGAAAATAGTAATAAAAGTACATAAAAAACTTCGTTTAAACTTTCTTCATACAAATGATAGGGAAATGCTTACTTGGTGAATAACATTCTCCATGGCGGCAGCAGCTTGAGAATCTAGAAAGAGAGGCTGACCAGAGGAGTAGAAATCCATAACGGCTGCGAAGATTTCAGGCTTCAGAAACTCCCAGGCAATCTCTTCCGATTTGGTAACGGTAACAAAATCGGATCCAAGGAAAACACGAGTAACACCTGCAAAATAATAAAATCAGAACGAAACCCTAAACAAAAAAAAAAAAAGAAAAAGTGAAGTAAGAAAGAAAGAAAGGGACCGTCGATAGCAAAGAGCGATTTGGCGAGGGGAGAATTCATGGCAGAACGAGGGTTAGGGAAATCGGCGCTTCCAACTTCCATGACAGGTTTCCCGGGGTAGAACATCAAGGAGGAGGGATTCGGCATTGCCTGAGTTTGGATGAACATGCTCCTGCGTTCAATTCAAATTCAAATTCAAAAACATTTTCAGTTCGAAACTTGAGAAAACGGAACACTAAGAGTTATACAAACAGGTGGAGAATCTAAACGGAGGTGTGCGGGTAGAGGAAGAGAATCCATTGCAGTGAAACGACGGCGTTGCGTGACGGAGGCGAGGGATTAACGCCAGAATGTTAATATTATTACTCTGCGTTGGTGGTTGGAATGGAACACGCGCTCGTCTTGCGAACCCTCCTTCTTGATGGCAACTTGTCCTCAAGTTGATACCGAAACCTACTTAGATTGGGTGATGAAGGTAGACCAAGTCTACTCTTGTTATCCTAGCTTGAGTGAGGAGAAGAGGCTTAACATGGCCATTCTAGAGTTTGAAGGCTATGCATTGGTTTGGTGGAACCAAGTGTTAGTGGATGCCGAGAAGAGGAGGAGGCCACATATAACATCTTGGACCCAACTCAAGGATGCAATGAAGGGAAGGTTTGTGCCTAGTTCCTACACCAGAGATCTACATGTGAGACTCCAAAGACTAACTCAAGGAGGGAGAAGTGTACAAGAATACTACAAGGACTTGGAGCTCACACTCTTGAGGGCGGATTACCAAGAGGACAAAGAGGCCACCATAGCTAGGTTCACCAATGGGCTAAATAGGGAGATTCAAGATGTCTTAGAGCTCCAAAACTATAGGACCTTGGAGGATGCCATACATAAGGCCGAGAGAATTGAAGGCCAACTCAAGAGAAAGGCACCTTCAAGAAGCCTTACACATATGGTTCTTCAAGTTGGAAGGACAAGCAAAAGAAGGAGGGAACCTCCAAGCCTTTTTACAAGTCCAACCGAGATGAGTCTAAGGGTAAGAAAGTTGCTAAAACTATCTCTAAACCTTCTAACATTAAGTGTTTAGGTCATGGGCACATAGCCTCCCAATGTGCCAACAAGAAGGCCATGATAATGAGAGTGGATGGAGAAGTAACAAGTGAGGAGTCCACTCACTCTTCTAGTGAAGAATAGGTAGCTAGTGCTAGTGAACATTCAAGCATGGAGCAACCGGAAGATGAAGATCTATTGATGGTTAGAAGGATGCTAGGAAGTGCTTGTGTGGACCTTGATGATACCCAAAGAGAAAACATATTCCACACAAGGTGCACCATCCAAAGCAAGGTATGTTCCCTAATCATTGATAGTGGTAGTTGCACAAATGTTGTTAGCACTAGGCTTGTTGATAAGCTTGGTCTCAAGACCACTCCACACACTAAACCTTATAAATTGCAATGGCTAAGTGAAAAGGGAGAATTAGTGGTTAATAAACAAGTTTTGATTACTTTCACAATAGGTAGATATAATGATGAAGTCTTATGTGATATAGTACCTATGGAAGCATCTCATATCTTGTTAGGAAGGCCATGGCAATTTGATAAGCATGCTATACATGATGGAGTGTCTAACACTTATGTATTTTCTCATGGTGGTAGGAAAATTACTCTTAAACCTTTGACACCTAGAGAAGTATGTGAGGACCAAATTAGGATGAGGGTCAAAAGAGAGGGTGAAAGAAAGGTCATGGAGGGCCAAAATCTGAAAAAATCACCCAAAACCAAAATTTTAGTGCTTTGGCCGAGACTTCAAAGTTATTTACCAAAACTGCCACTGCACAAAAACAAGTGAAACTTAGGCTAGGCAAGTCCGATTTGAGTGATCTCAAAGGGGTTGGAAAGCTAAGACAAAGGGCTACCAAGTCTAGGGAAGGGTTGCTTGTGAGTAGGAGTGAAATTAAGAGGGAATTTATGGCTAGGAAATCCATGTTCTTATGCATACCATCTCCTTGTTTTCTAAATTCTAATTTTGTGGGAGATCAAGTAAGCATAGATCTTTTATTGGATGAATTTAAGGATGTGTTTCCTAGTGAGATACCTCACGGCCTACCTCCTTTGAGAGGCATAGAGCACCAAATTGATTTGATACCCGGTGTTCCTCTACCTAATAGGCCAACTTATAGGACTACTCCCCAAGAAACCCTTGAGATTGAGAAGCAAGTCCAAGAGTTAATGAGCAAAGGGTGGGTGAAAGAGAGCCTATCACCATGTGCATCACCGGTTATCTTAGTCCCTAAGAAGGAGGGCACATGGAGGATGTGCACCGATTGTAGGGCTATCAATAACATAACCATTAGATATAGACACCCCATTCCTAGATTGGATGACTTGCTTGATGAACTTCATGGCTCAACCATATTCACTAAAATTGATCTTAAAAGTGGTTACCACCAAATAAGAATGAAACATGGAGATGAGTGGAAAACCGCATTTAAGACCAAATTTGGTTTGTATGAATGGTTAGTCATGCCCTTTAATATTTTATTGGAATTACTTATTGTTGTATAATAAAATGTGACTTTTTAAAAGTTAAAAATAATATTATATGAATAAGTAATACATATGTTTAATAGTGTAAAAATATTTTATAGGAGTATTATTATTCAATTATAAATGATTATCTATGATAAACTTATTATTTTGATAATAATTATCTCTATAATATTATAGGTTTCTTTTTCTTGACTGATATTAGCATATTCATTCATTATAAAATAATAACTTTATTCATTAGACTTGAAAATCCGTACGTAATTCACGTGTAAGAAAAAAACAAATCACATACAACATGGATACTTGGACACTTGGACCATTTTACAAAGTCTAAAAAACACTGTGAACATTTACTAAAGTAATGTGATTAACTAAGCTTATCAGTATGCACTACATAGCACAAACGAAGCCTCAAAGTGGACAAAATTAGAAGCAGATTTCTAGGTACCATTGATATTAATCAAAGAGGATTAAAATCTCACTAATGTCAACTTTCAATAACTAAGCATATACAAAAGTGAAACTCTAATTCTGATCGGAAAATAGTAATAAAAGTACATAAAAAACTTCGTCTAAACTTTCTTCATACAAATGATAGGGAAATGCTTACTTGGTAAATAGCTGTATCCATGGCGGCAGCAGCTTGAGAATCTAGAAAGAGAGGCTGACCAAAGGAGTAGAAATCCATAACGGCTGCGAAGATTTCAGGCTTCAGAAACTCCCAGGCAGTCTCTTCCGATTTGGTAACGGTAACAAGTATCGGATCCAAAGAAAACACGAGTAACACCTGCAAAATAATAAAATCAGAACGAAACCCTAAACAAAAAAAAGAAAAGAAAAAGTGAAGTAAGAAAGAAAGAAAGGGACCGTCGATAGCAAAGAGCGATTTGGCGAGGGAGAATTCATGGCAGAACGAGGGTTAGGGAAATCGGCGCTTCCAACTTCCATGACAGGTTTCCCGGGGTAGAACATCAAGGAGGAGGGATTCGGCGTTGTCTGAGTTTGGATGAACATGCTCCTGCGTTGCCCTGCGTTCAATTCAAATTCAAATTCAAAACAATTTTCAGTTCGAAACTTGAGAAAACGGAACACTAAGAGTTATACAAACAGGTGGAGAATCTAAACGGAGGTGTGCGGGTAGAGGAAGAGAATCCATTGCAGTGAAACGACGGCGTTGCGCGACGGAGGCGAGGGATTAACGCCAGATGTTAATATTATTACTCTGCGTTGGTGGTTGGAATGGAACACGCGCTCGTCTTGCGAACCCTCCTTCTTGATGGCAACTTGTCCTCAAGTTGATACCGAAACCTACTTAGATTGGGTGATGAAGGTAGACCAAGTCTACTCTTGTTATCCTAGCTTGAGTGAGGAGAAGAGGCTTAACATGGCCATTCTAGAGTTTGAAGGCTATGCATTGGTTTGGTGGAACCAAGTGTTAGTGGATGCCGAGAAGAGGAGGAGGCCACATATAACATCTTGGACCCAACTCAAGGATGCAATGAAGGGAAGGTTTGTGCCTAGTTCCTACACCAGAGATCTACATGTGAGACTCCAAAGACTAACTCAAGGAGGGAGAAGTGTACAAGAATACTACAAGGACTTGGAGCTCACACTCTTGAGGGCGGATTACCAAGAGGACAAAGAGGCCACCATAGCTAGGTTCACCAATGGGCTAAATAGGGAGATTCAAGATGTCTTAGAGCTCCAAAACTATAGGACCTTGGAGGATGCCATACATAAGGCCGAGAGAATTGAAGGCCAACTCAAGAGAAAAGGCACCTTCAAGAAGCCTTACACATATGGTTCTTCAAGTTGGAAGGACAAGCAAAAGAAGGAGGGAACCTCCAAGCCTTTTTACAAGTCCAACCGAGATGAGTCTAAGGGTAAGGAAGTTGCTAAACCTATCTCTAAACCTTCTAACATTAAGTGTTTTAAGTGTTTAGGTCATGGGCACATAGCCTCCCAATGTCCCAACAAGAAGGCCATGATAATGAGAGTGGATGGAGAAGTAACAAGTGAGGAGTCCACTCACTCTTCTAGTGAAGAAGAGGTAGCTAGTGCTAGTGAACATTCAAGCATGGAGCAACCGGAAGATGGAGATCTATTGATGGTTAGAAGGATGCTAGGAAGTGCTTGTGTGGACCTTGATGACACCCAAAGAGAAAACATATTCCACACAAGGTGCACCATCCAAAGCAAGGTATGTTCCCTAATCATTGATAGTGGTAGTTGCACCAATGTTGTTAGCACTAGGCTTGTTGATAAGCTTGGTCTCAAGACCACTCCACACACTAAACCTTATAAATTGCAATGGCTAAGTGAAAAGGGAGAATTAGTGGTTAATAAACAAGTTTTGATTACTTTCACAATAGGTAGATATAATGATGAAGTCTTATGTGATATAGTACCTATGGAAGCATCTCATATCTTGTTAGGAAGGCCATGGCAATTTGATAAGCATGCTATACATGATGGAGTGTCTAACACTTATGTATTTTCTCATGGTGGTAGGAAAATTACTCTTAAACCTTTGACACCTAGAGAAGTATGTGAGGACCAAATTAGGATGAGGGTCAAAAGAGAGGGTGAAAGAAAGGTCATGGAGGGCCAAAATCTGAAAAAATCACCCAAAACCAAGAATTTGAGTGCTTTGGCCGAGACTTCAAAGTTATTTACCAAAACTGCCACTGCACAAAAACAAGTGAAACTTAGGCTAGGCAAGTCCGATTTGAGTGATCTCAAAGGGGTTGGAAAGCTAAGACAAAGGGCTACCAAGTCTAGGGAAGGGTTGCTTGTGAGTAGGAGTGAAATTAAGAGGGAATTTCTGGCTAGGAAATCCATGTTCTTATGCATACCATCTCCTTGTTTTCTAAATTCTAATTTTGTGGGAGATCAAGTAAGCATAGATCTTTTATTGGATGAATTTAAGGATGTGTTTCCTAGTGAGATACCTCACGGCCTACCTCCTTTGAGAGGCATAGAGCACCAAATTGATTTGATACCCGATGTTCCTCTACCTAATAGGCCAACTTATAGGACTACTCCCCAAAAAACCCATGAGATTGAGAAGCAAGTCCAAGAGTTAGTGAGCAAAGGGTGGGTGAAAGAGAGCCTATCACCATGTGCATCACCGGTTATCTTAGTCCCTAAGAAGGAGGGCACATGGAGGATGTGCACCGATTGTAGGGCTATCAATAACATAACCATTAGATATAGACACCCCATTCCTAGATTGGATGACTTGCTTGATGAACTTCATGGCTCAACCATATTCACTAAAATTGATCTTAAAAGTGGTTACCACCAAATAAGAATGAAACATGGAGATGAGTGGAAAACCGCATTTAAGACCAAATTTGGTTTGTATGAATGGTTAGTCATGCCCTTTAATATTTTATTGGAATTACTTATTGTTGTATAATAAAATGTGACTTTTTAAAAGTTAAAAATAATATTATATGAATAAGTAATACATATGTTTAATAGTGTAAAAATATTTTATAGGAGTATTATTATTCAATTATAAATGATTATCTATGATAAACTTATTATTTTGATAATAATTATCTCTATAATATTATAGGTTTCTTTTTCTTGACTGATATTAGCATATTCATTCATTATAAAATAATAACTTTATTCATTAGACTTGAAAATCCCTACGTAATTCACGTGTAAGAAAAAAACAAATCACATACAACATGGATACTTGGACACTTGGACCATTTTACAAAGTCTAAAAAACACTGTGAACATTTACTAAAGTAATGTGATTAACTAAGCTTATCAGTATGCACTACATAGCACAAACGAAGCCTCAAAGTGGACAAAATTAGAAGCAGATTTCTAGGTACCATTGATATTAATCAAAGAGGATTAAAATCTCACTAATGTCAACTTTCAATAACTAAGCATATACAAAAGTGAAACTCTAATTCTGATCGGAAAATAGTAATAAAAGTACATAAAAAACTTCGTCTAAACTTTCTTCATACAAATGATAGGGAAATGCTTACTTGGTGAATAGATGTATCCATGGCGGCAGCAGCTTGAGAATCTAGAAAGAGAGGCTGACCAGAGGAGTAGAAATCCATAACGGCCGCGAAGATTTCAAAGCTTCGAAACTCCCAGTAGCGATCTCTTCCGATTTGGTAACGGTAACAAAATCGGATCCAAAGAAAACACGAGTAACACCTGCAAAATAATAAAATCAGAACGAAACCCTAAACAAAAAAAAGAAAAGAAAAAGTGAAGTAAGAAAGAAAGAAAGGGACCGTCGATAGCAAAGAGCGATTTGGCGAGGGGAGAATTCATGGCAGAACGAGGGTTAGGGAAATCGGCGCTTCCAACTTCCATGACAGGTTTCCCGGGGTAGAACATCAAGGAGGAGGGATTCGGCGTTGCCTGAGTTTGGATGAACATGCTCCTGCGTTGCCCTGCGTTCAATTCAAATTCAAATTCAAAAACATTTTCAGTTCGAAACTTGAGAAAACGGAACACTAAGAGTTATACAAACAGGTGGAGAATCTAAACGGAGGTGTGCGGGTAGAGGAAGAGAATCCATTGCAGTGAAACGACGGCGTTGCGCGACGGAGGCGAGGGATTAACGCCAGGATGTTAATATTATTACTCTGCGTTGGTGGTTGGAATGGAACACGCGCTCGTCTTGCGAACCCTCCTTCTTGATGGCAACTTGTCCTCAAGTTGATACCGAAACCTACTTAGATTGGGTGATGAAGGTAGACCAAGTCTACTCTTGTTATCCTAGCTTGAGTGAGGAGAAGAGGCTTAACATGGCCATTCTAGAGTTTGAAGGCTATGCATTGGTTTGGTGGAACCAAGTGTTAGTGGATGCCGAGAAGAGGAGGAGGCCACATATAACATCTTGGACCCAACTCAAGGATGCAATGAAGAGAAGGTTTGTGCCTAGTTCCTACACCAGAGATCTACATGTGAGACTCCAAAGACTAACTCAAGGAGGGAGAAGTGTACAAGAATACTACAAGGACTTGGAGCTCACACTCTTGAGGGCGGATTACCAAGAGGACAAAGAGGCCACCATAGCTAGGTTCACCAATGGGCTAAATAGGGAGATTCAAGATGTCTTAGAGCTCCAAAACTATAGGACCTTGGAGGATGCCATACATAAGGCCGAGAGAATTGAAGGCCAACTCAAGAGAAAAGGCACCTTCAAGAAGCCTTACACATATGGTTCTTCAAGTTGGAAGGACAAGCAAAAGAAGGAGGGAACCTCCAAGCCTTTTTACAAGTCCAACCGAGATGAGTCTAAGGGTAAGGAAGTTGCTAAACCTATCTCTAAACCTTCTAACATTAAGTGTTTTAAGTGTTTAGGTCATGGGCACATAGCCTCCCAATGTCCCAACAAGAAGGCCATGATAATGAGAGTGGATGGAGAAGTAACAAGTGAGGAGTCCACGAGGTAGCTAGTGCTAGTGAACATTCAAGCATGGAGCAACCGGAAGATGGAGATCTATTGATGGTTAGAAGGATGCTAGGAAGTGCTTGTGTGGACCTTGATGACACCCAAAGAGAAAACATATTCCACACAAGGTGCACCATCCAAAGCAAGGTATGTTCCCTAATCATTGATAGTGGTAGTTGCACCAATGTTGTTAGCACTAGGCTTGTTGATAAGCTTGGTCTCAAGACCACTCCACACACTAAACCTTATAAATTGCAATGGCTAAGTGAAAAGGGAGAATTAGTGGTTAATAAACAAGTTTTGATTACTTTCACAATAGGTAGATATAATGATGAAGTCTTATGTGATATAGTACCTATGGAAGCATCTCATATCTTGTTAGGAAGGGCATGGCAATTTGATAAGCATGCTATACATGATGGAGTGTCTAACACTTATGTATTTTCTCATGGTGGTAGGAAAATTACTCTTAAACCTTTGACACCTAGAGAAGTATGTGAGGACCAAATTAGGATGAGGGTCAAAAGAGAGGGTGAAAGAAAGGTCATGGAGGGCCAAAATCTGAAAAAATCACCCAAAACCAAGAATTTGAGTGCTTTGGCCGAGACTTCAAAGTTATTTACCAAAACTGCCACTGCACAAAAACAAGTGAAACTTAGGCTAGGCAAGTCCGATTTGAGTGATCTCAAAGGGGTTGGAAAGCTAAGACAAAGGGCTACCAAGTCTAGGGAAGGGTTGCTTGTGAGTAGGAGCGAAATTAAGAGGGAATTTCTGGCTAGGAAATCCATGTTCTTATGCATACCATCTCCTTGTTTTCTAAATTCTAATTTTGTGGGAGATCAAGTAAGCATAGATCTTTTATTGGATAAATTTAAGGATGTGTTTCCTAGTGAGATACCTCACGGCCTACCTCCTTTGAGAGGCATAGAGCACCAAATTGATTTGATACCCGGTGTTCCTCTACCTAATAGGCCAACTTATAGGACTACTCCCCAAGAAACCCATGAGATTGAGAAGCAAGTCCAAGAGTTAGTGAGCAAAGGGTGGGTGAAAGAGAGCCTATTACCATGTGCATCACCGGTTATCTTAGTCCCTAAGAAGAAGGGTGTTGGTCCCTATGTATGAATCTAGAGGGGGGGTGAATAGATTCTTGTTAAACTTTTTTCACTAACTTTCCAAATTTTATCTCCACAAAACAGAGTTTCTAATTCCCTTTTAATGGATCAAATTCTAGAGCAACTTACTAGAAGTAGCTCGATACCAATTGTTGGTCCCTATGTATGAATCTAATCTTGATTTCCTATCAATTACCTTTCAATTTCAGATTCAAATACAAGTTCAATTACTGATTCTATTTCTAAACCAATTAATGAGTTGATTATCAATACAGTTTCCCAAAACAGAACAAAATATAATCAATATCAATATAGTGAAAAACTGTAAAGAGAGTAAGGAAGAGAATGAGTGCACAGCGATGTATACTGGTTCGGCCAACTGCCTACGTCCAGTCCCAACCCAACAACTGTTGCGATTGGCTTTCCACTATCAAATGATTTCTTTCGTATCCTTTTACATTCACTCTGCAACAAGCAATACAAACAGAAATCAAAACACCCAAAACTGTTCTTCAACCTCAAGAACAACTTCCAAGACCTCTGGCACCTCCAAGATCAAACTTTGAGAATCACTTCTCAAATACAATGCTCTATCTAGAGAGACCTCTCTCCTAGAGCAACAACCCAAAATTGGAAATACAAAAGATCAGTAAAGAATACACCTTAAGTGCGAGAATCGATCACAAACAAGCTTTATGAAATTCACCCAACAAGGATATGGATCAAGTTTCCCCTTGTCTTTGAAAACCTTGATGAACTCTAAGTTTAGAGCATATGAAAGTGTAGGAATGGATTCAAGAAGTTAGGTTTTTCAGCCCTCTCATATGCTTCATCAAGGATATACTTATAGAATCAATTTTGGAGGGAGGAAACGTGCAAATCTGAGCTATAACGGTCCATGTAATTGATCCAAAATGCATGTAATCGATTACTCTAGCCGTTAGAACCCTCTAATTTGATTTTTCCAGGCATGTAATCGATTACCACGAGCATGTAATCGATTACATTGAAGAGGGAAACCTAAAATAGGTGATTTTCAAACCATGTAATCGATTACATAGGGGATGTAATCGATTACACCAGAGAGCTCTCAGCATGTAATCGATTACATCATCCATGTAATCGATTACACCAGAGAGCATGATCAATGTAATCGATTACACCAGGGCTGTAATCGATTACATCAGTGAAAAATGGATTTCCAAGGTTTTTCAAACTGTTTTTCTCAAATGGAAATCAATCATTCTTCACATGTTCAATCATACACAAGTTATGCACATCTCTGGGGTTTTAAACAAAGAATTCAACACACAATACATAGTTATATCCTAGTTACATTCATCTATGGAAAACCGAAAATACATTCATCAAAACCAAAACACATAAGAGAGACACAAACTGCATTCTTGAAGCTTCAAGTCCAACAATCTCCCCCTTTTTGGTTTTGATGTACCAAATCACATAAGAGGTTTTCCTAGAGCTTTTTAGGATATGTGTTGTTCTTTGAAATACCTGCATATGTTAGTATTTCCAGAAAATACAATATGCATATGCACTAATAATTAACCATTCATTCAAGTATGTATGACACCATACAATTACAAATATAGATCAAGACCAATGAATCATAATAGAATTTCAAAACAAATTTTATTAACATAGTTCAAAAAAACATAGTTCAATAAAATATTAGAAACCTAACAAAGCTAATAACAAAGCTAATTTCAACTCTCAACTCCCCCCTATCTAGTTACTCTTTCTATCTAGGATAACCTAACAATTCTCCCCCTATTTGGTATATCAAACCAAAAAGAGAGATCACTGATCATCGCCATCATCATCATCATCTTGATTTAGGCGCTCCATGATAGTCTCCATCAAAGACCTCATGTCAAGGAAGTGCGGTTCCCGATTCCTTTCCAAGTCTTTGATTTGCTTTCCTAGATCCTCTTGTCGCTTATCCATCTTCTCTAGCCTATCTAGCACAATGGACTCAAAGCGAGACTTAGGAGTGTACTCCCCAGCCGCTGAATCTCCATCATCATCAGAAGGAGGATGTTGTGGTTGTTCTTGCTGTTGTGGTTGGTCTTGTTGCTGTTGTTGTTGTATTTCATCTCTTGATACCCAGCCCTCAGATGTCTTGGTCAATCTCATCTTCTTCAGCATCATATCACCAAGCACATGAATATCCCTAGCCAATTCTCTGTGCTCATTGGAGACATCCACTTGACATCTCTCAAGAACACGTGATATGAACAGACCATAAGGGCATTTGAAGTCATGGAATTTCCTTACTTTGGTCATGTTGTCCATGATAACTTGACCCCAATCAACCTGAATTCCATTCTTCAGGGCAGACATCAAAAGCATGTCTTCTTCCATGAGTTGAGCATGATTCGTTCCTCTAGCAGCCAATACCCAGCAAATAACATAATGAAGAAGACGGTCATCAGTGTTGAGACCACCTATACCAAAGGTCTTCCTCATACCTCTTTCTCTTCTTGTTGTCATTTCACCTCCCCAAGACTCAGGATTTTCAACATGCTCATGTAAAAGGCATCCTTTTGAAGTTCAAATCCTTCCTCACCAAATTTTCCAAAGTAGGAACTATCCCCTCATTCGTTATTCCACCCGGTTCGAAAAAAATAAATCGTGAGTCGAACAATACTCACTCCTTTAACTTCGATAAAATTTTTCCAGTTGATATTTCAGATTAGAATAAAATACCCTTACCAAATCAGGGTAAATATGACCCTTTAGCCCAACGAATTTCTCCAAGTTCTGATCTCGGAGCATCGATTGAAAGGTAAATCCTTCATGGTCTAACCATCTGAAGTTGACAATCTTTGGGGCTACGAGTTCCCGATTTGCAAAATCAGTGAAGAAACGGATTTCTTGTTCCTTCGAAGTGAACCAAGGATTGTGACGAGCAGATTCTTCAGGAGTCTTCCTTTTGGAAGAGGTTTCCTGTCTCTTCTTGGTACGTCTTTCTTCTTGGATATCACGGTTAGCCCTTGCTTTCATCCTTTTGATGCTTCCTTGTCCGTCCATGGTTTGAAGATGAAGAACGGTGGTGAGACGAGAGAGAAAGGTGATTTCAAAGGTGGCTCTTGGTATTCTTAGGGTTTAGAGAATGTGAATGGGAATGTGAGAGCTAAAACCCTAATACAGCACTAATATAGATCATAAAAGACTAGGTTCAATAAATGTGTGCAATGGGCTTTCAAAACATGGAACACAAAGCCCAGAAAACGAAGAACAAAGCTCTGAAAAACACTTCCAGAGCTCATGTAATCGATTACACCGTGATGTAATCGATTACATCAGAGCGAAAACACACTGTAATCGATTACATTGGGCCTGTAATCGATTACACCAGAGCCTCTCACACATGTAATCGATTACATTGGTACTGTAATCGATTACACCAGAGCCAAAATCTATTGTAATCGATTACATACATGTTTATAATCGATTACACCCTATAGCAAATCAAAAATCAAGTTGAAATAAATCTATGAACTGCAATGTTAATGATTTTCACATATAGGATGATTGAAAAGCTTTTGATTCATCATATAAAAGGTCAAGATCATATAATGTAATGAATTCATACCAAACTTAATCATAAATGAATGATTAAACTCTCATACTTACATTACTTATGTGAGATGTTCTTCACTTAGTATACCAAGATTGGTTCTAAGTTTGAAGAACCTCTCCTTGAAGCGCGAGGTTTGGTGAAGATATCCGCGAGTTGATTTTCTGTGTCAATGAATTCTATCTCAACATCTCCCTTCTCAACATGATCTCTAATGAAGTGATGACGCACCTCGATGTGCTTTGTCCTTGAGTGTAAAACTGGATTCTTCGTGATACTAATGGCACTTGTGTTGTCACACTTGATTGGAATATGATCAAGCTTAAGTCCAAAATCCTCCAGTTGTTGCTTCAACCAAATGGTCTCGAGCACAACAACTACCTCGCTGACTATATATACTCGCCTCTGCGCAGTTGAAAGAGCTACACAGGCTTGTTTCTTGCTATACCATGAGACCAAGCTTCCTCCAAACAAATGACACACACCACTTGTGCTTTTCCTATCAGTCTTACAACCAAAGAAAGTCAAGCATCACTAAAACCAACCAATGTGGGATACGTACCTTTTGGATACCACAAACCACAGTTCGTAGTTCCTTTGAGATACTTCAAGATTTTCTTCACAGCTGTCATGTGTGATTCCTTTGGTGCAGATTGGAATCTTGCACAAACACACACACTAAACATGATATCTGGCCTACTTGCTGTGAGATACAAGAGTGATCCAATGATCCCTCTATATCTTGATTGGTCTACACTTTGTCCAGCTGCATCACTATCCAAGTAGAGATTAGTTGACATAGGAATGTTTGAGACCTTACAACTCTCCATGTCGAATTTCTTCAACAATTCCTTGGTGTACTTTGCTTGATGAATAAAGATTCCATCTTTCAGTTGTTTGACTTACAGTCCTAGGAAGAATTTGAGTTCTCCCATCATAGACATGTCAAACTCCCCTTGCATGCTATTCACAAACTCTTCACACAGAGATTTATTAGTTGATCCAAAAATAATATCATCAACATAAACTTGAACCAACAAAATACAGTTTGACTTCCTCCTTATGAAAAGAGTTTTGTCAACATTACCTCTGCAGAACCCTTTTGACAAAGAAATTTACTTAGTCTTTCATACCATTGTCTAGGGGCTTGTTTAAGACCATATAAGGCCTTCTTGAGTTTGTACACATGTTCAGAAATCAAATCGGTGAATCCAGAGGTTGTGAAACAAAAACTTCTTCATTGATATAACCATTCAAGAAAGCACTTTTAACATCCATTTGAAACAACTTGAAATCATGTATGCGAAAAAGCAAGTAAAACTCTAACAGCTTCTAGTCTAGCAACAGGGGCATATGTTTCACCAAAATCTATTCCTTCTTGTTGATTATATCCCTTAGCTACTAGTCTAGCCTTATTTCTAACCACAACTCCATTCTCATCTAACTTATTCTTAAACACCCATTTTGTTCCAATTACATTCATATCTCTTTTAAAAGGTACTAACTCCCATACGTTATTCCTTTTAAACCGATTTAATTCTTCTTGCATAGCATTCATCCAATATTCATCATTTATAGCATCATCAACACAAGAAGGTTCAAATTGAGACACAAATGCATAATCATCACAAAACATGTTATGGTAGATCTAGTAGATACTCCCTTATGGATGTCACCAATGATGTTATCAAGAGATAAATCTCTTGGTTTCCTCCATTCTTTTGGAAGCTCATGAGAAGTAGTTGGTGGTTCTTGCTTTCTTCTTTGCTTATGCTTTCTTCACCTACATGCTCATCATCATCAACAAATACACTTCCCTTTTGGGGATTGTTAGTTTCATCAAACTTAACATGCACAGATTCCTCAATGCACATTCTCCTTTTATTAAAGACTCTATATGCTTTACTTGATGATGAATACCCAATAAACACACCCTCATCACTTTGGCATCAAACTTACCAATAGGCTCTTTGCTATTATTCAAGACAAAACACTTACACCCAAATACCCGAAAATGAGAGATATTGGGTTTCTTGCCTTTATAGAGTTTATAGGGGTTTTCTTTAAAATAGGTCGAATCACAATTCTATTTAGAACATAGCATGCAAGGAAAAACCGCATCACCCAAAAATATTTAGGCAAATCACTTTCATTCAACATAGTTCTTGCTAGTTCTACTAAAGATCTGTTTTTCCTCTCAACAACCCCATTTTGTTGTGGAGTTCTTGGAGCGGAAAAGTTGTGATCGATTCCATATTTTTCACAAAACTTTTCAAAATGTTCATTTTCAAATTCCCCTTCATGATCACTTCTAATGGACTTAATTTTCAAATCTTTTTCGTTTTGAATCTTTTTAGCAAGTATTTTGAAGACTTTGAAAGTGGTGTCTTTACTTGGTATAAAAGTAACCCAAGCAAAACGAGAGTAGTCATCTACAACAACTAATCCATATAGATTTCCACCTAAACTAGCAGTTCTAGATGGACCAAAGAGATCCATGTGCAGCAATTCAAGCGGTCTAGAAGTTGAAACAACATTTTTAGATTTGAAAGAGTTTCTAGATTGCTTGCCTTTCTCGACATGCATCACATAGGCCTTCTCTTTTGAACTTTAATTCAGGTAGTCCTTCTACTAAGCTCTTAGATGACAGTTTATTAAGTTGATGAACATCAATATGTGCTATACGTCTATGCCAAAGCCAAGATAGATCATCATTAGACGTAAGACATGCATGATATGATGATGAATGATCAAGTTCAAGTGTATAGATGTTACCTCTTCTCTTACCTACCATCAATACCTCATTCGATTCGTTGTTATTGATCTTGCAGCGATCTTTGTCGAATGAAACTTGATAGCCTTTGTCGCATAATTGGCTAATACTCGAAGATTAAACTTCAAACCTTCTACAAGCAAGACATCTTCAATCACGGAGTTGGATTTGTCTCCAACATCACCAATACCCAAATTTTGCCTTTGTTATTATCTCCATATACTACTAAACCAGATTCTTTGGATTTGAAGGAGATAAAATTACTCTTGTCACCCGTCATATGTCTTGAGCAGACCACTATCCAAATACCATGTTGAGTGTTTGGCTCTCAAGCACACCTACACAAAGAAAGATATCATTTGGTTTTTGGTACCCAAATCTTGTTGGTCCTTTCATGTTAGAACTGTGACTATCTTTCTTTATCCATTTAAACAATCCATTATCTAAGCCTTTCTTTCTAATCATGCAGCTTATAATGATTATGTCCGTTATTGCATACAATAACTACATGAGAAGTTTCTATACTTGCTGGTTTGTTTAAATGTATGGAACTTCTTTTTATTATTCTTTAAAGGGGCAGTAAAAGATTTACACTTTGAACAGGGCAATTTCAATTTATCATTTTCATCTTTTAATTCTTGATTATTGGTTTTCAAAACAGAAATTTCTTTTTCTAAATCAAGAACTCGTTTTTCAAAACCTTACTCAGTTTTTCAAATTTTTTTCGCTTCTTTAAATAACTCACAAAAAGCAAAGATATAATTCATCATAATCATTATCATTTTTGGAGGAGTCAGAATCACTTACCTCATCATCCGATTCTGGTTTAGCCATAAGACATAAGTTGGCTTCCTCATTTTCGCTTTCACTAGATGATGAGCAGTCATTTTCTTCCCAAGCAATGTAGGCCTTTTTCTTCCGATATCGGTCCTTCTTGGGTTTTTCTTCTTGCTCCACTCTTCTAGGCTCACTGCTGCTTGATTTCTTCAAGTTTGGACACTCCGATCTATAGTGTCCAGCCTTGCCACATTCATAGCATGTGACCTTCGAAGATGATCCTTTTCTAGCATTGTTGAATCTCTTCTTGTTGTTGTTCTTCCTCATGAACCTTTTGAACTTTCTGACCATGAGATTCATTTCTTGCTCAGATTCGTTTTCACAGCTTGATGATACATCACTATCACTAGCTGTGTCCTCCATTTTAAGTGCTAAACTTTTAGCCTTCTTGTCTTTTTGCTCTTCATCACCATACGTGACATATCCATCTCATATTCTCTCGCACTTACCAAACAACTCAAGACTTGTCATTAAGGCCAAGTTCTTTGATTCTCGTAATGGTCATTGACTGTTGGTTGCCATTTTCTCGCTTAGAGACTTCAAAGACCTTTATATTTACCTCTTCCTCAACAAAGACCTTACCGAGTCCTTTGAGGTGATTCACAATGTGTGTGAATCGTTTCGCATGTCCATGATAGACTCACCTTGTGCCATTCGAACATTTCATACTCTTGGATGAGTGTGTTCTTTCTAACTCTTCTCACCTCAGAGTACCTTCATGAGTCACCATGATGAGATCCCATGCTTCCTTTGTGTTGTTGTATAAGCTGAAATTCTAAAGAATTCATCAGAGTTTAATGCTGAATGTATAATATTTAAAGCTTTAGCATCATTTTCTGCTCTCCTAATTTCTTCTGGTTCCCACTTATCAAAAGGTTTTTCTAATTCATTTCCATCAACTATATATGTGGGGATTTTAAAATCAGTTACAACAGCTTGCCAAATGTTTCTATTTATAGACTCCATAAAGATTTTCATTCTAACTTTCCAAAATGGATAATTATCTCCACAAAACAGAGGAGGTCTATTAATAGAGGCACCTTCAGCAAAAGGTAATTGATTACTTGCCATTATGGATCAAATTCTAGAGCAACTTACTAGAAGTAGCTCTGATACCAATTGTTGGTCCCTATGTATGAATCTAGAGGGGGGTGAATAGATTCTTGTTAAACTTTACCCCAAATTTTCGTGTTTCTAATTCCCTTTTAATTCAACAGTATGCTAATCTTGATTTCCTATCAATTACCTTTCAATTTCAGATTCAAATACAAGTTCAATTACTGATTCTATTTCTAAACCAATTAATGAGTTGATTATCAATACAGTTTCCCAAAACAGAACAAAATATAATCAATATCAATATAGTGAAAAACTGTAAAGAGAGTAAGGAAGAGAATGAGTGCACAGCGATGTATACTGGTTCGGCCAACTGCCTACGTCCAGTCCCAACCCAACAACTGTTGCGATTGGCTTTCCACTATCTAATGATTTCTTTCGTATCCTTTTACATTCACTCGCAACAAGCAATACAAACAAAATCAAAACACCTAAAACTGTTCTTCAACCTCGAAGAACAACTTCCAAGACCTTGGCACCTCCAAGATCAAACTTTGAGAATCACTTCTCAAATACAATGCTCTATCTAGAGAGACCTCTCTCCTAGAGCAACAACCCAAAATTGGAAATACAAAAGATCAAGAAAGAATACACCTTAAGTGCGAGAATCGATCACAAACAAGCTTTATGAAATTCACCCAACAAGGATATGGATCAAGTTTCCCCTTGTCTTTGAAAACCTTGATGAACTCTAAGTTTAGAGCATATGAAAGTGTAGGAGTGGATTCAAGAAGTTAGGTTTTTCAGCCCTCTCATATGCTTCATCAAGGATATACTTATAGAATCAATTTTGGAGGGAGGAAACGTGCAAATCTGAGCTATAACGGTCCATGTAATTGATCCAAAATGCATGTAATCGATTACTCTAGCCGTTAGAACCCTCCAATTTGATTTTTCCAGGCATGTAATCGATTACCACGAGCATGTAATCGATTACATTGAAGAGGGAAACCCAAAATAGGTGATTTTCAAACCATGTAATCGATTACATAGGGGATGTAATCGATTACACCAGAGAGCTCTCAGCATGTAATCGATTACATCATCCATGTAATCGATTACACCAGAGAGCATGATCAATGTAATCGATTACACCAGGGCTGTAATCGATTACATCAGTGAAAAATGGATTTCCAAGGTTTTTCAAACTGTTTTTCTCAAATGGAAATCAATCATTCTTCACATGTTCAATCATACACAAGTTATGCACATCTCTGGGGTTTTAAACAAAGAATTCAACACACAATACATAGTTATATCCTAGTTACATTCATCTATGGAAAATCGAAAATACATTCATCAAAACCAAAACACATAAGAGAGACACAAACTGCATTCTTCAAGCTTCAAGTCCAACAATCTCCCCCTTTTTGGTTTTGATGTACCAAATCACATAAGAGGTTTTCCTAGAGCTTTTTTTAGGATATGTGTTGTTCTTTGAAATACCTGCATATGTTAGTATTTCCAGAAAATACAATATGCATATGCACTAATAATTAACCATTCATTCAAGTATGTATGACACCATACAATTACAAATATAGATCAAGACCAATGAATCATAATAGAATTTCAAAACAAATTTTATTAACATAGTTCAATAAAACAAGAGAAAAATATTAGAAACCTAACAAAGCTAATAACAAAGCTAATTTCAACTCTCAACTCCCCTATCTAGTCTGTTAACTCTTTCTATCTAGGATAAACTAACAATTCTCCCCCTATTTGGTATATCAAACCAAAAAGAGAGATCACTGATCATCGCCATCATCATCATCATCTTGGTTTAGGCGCTCCATGATAGTCTCCATCAAAGACCTCATGTCAAGGAAGTGCAGATTCTGATTCCTTTCCAAGTCTTTGATTTGCTTTCCTAGAAGCTCTTGGCGCTTATCCATCTTCTCTAGCCTATCTAGCACAATGGACTCAAAGCGAGACTTAGGAGTGTACTCCCCCATTGAATCTCCATCATCATCGAAGGGAGGATGTTGTGGTTGTTCTTCTTCATTGTTGTGGTTGGTCTTGTTGTTGCTGTTGTTGTATTTCATCTCTTGATACCCAAATTTCGAGATGTCTTGGTCAATCTCATCTTCTTCAAGATCATATCACCAAGCACATGAATATCCCTAGCCAATTCTCTCGTGCTCATTGGAGACATCCACTTGACATCTCTCAAGAACACGTGATATGAACAGACCATAAGGGCATTTGAAGTCATGGAATTTCCTTACTTTGGTCATGTTGTCCATGATAACTTGACCCCAATCAACCTGAATTCCATTCTTCAGGGCAGACATCAAAAGCATGTCTTCTTCCATGAGTTGAGCATGATTCGTTCCTCTAGCAGCCAATACCCAGCAAATAACATAATGAAGAAGACGGTCATCAGTGTTGAGACCACCTATACCAAAGGTCTTCCTCATACCTCTTTCTCTTCTTGTTGTCATTTCACCTCTCCCAAGACTCAGGATTTTTCAACATGCTCATGTAAAAGGCATCCTTTTGAAGTTCAAATCCTTCCTCGTTCAGATTTTCCAAAGTAGGAACTATCCCCTCATTCGTTATTCCACCCAAGCTTCGAAAAATAAATCGTGAGTCGAGCAATACTCACTCCTTTAACTTCGGATAAAATTTTTCCAGTTGATATTTCGATTAGAATAAAATACCCTTACCAAATCGGGGTAAATATGACCCTTTAGCCCAACGAATTTCTCCAAGTTCGATCTCGAGCATCGATTGAAAGGTAAATCCTTCATGGTCTAACCATCTGAAGTTGACAATCTTTGGGGCTACGAGTTCCCGATTTGCAAAATCAGTGAAGAAACGGATTTCTTGTTCCTTCGAAGTGAACCAAGGATTGTGACGAGCAGATTCTTCAGGAGTCTTCCTTTTGGAAGAGGTTTCCTGTCTCTTCTTGGTACGTCTTTCTTCTTGGATATCACGGTTAGCCCTTGCTTTCATCCTTTTGCTGCTTCCTTGTCCGTCCATGGTTTGAAGATGAAGAACGGTGGTGAGACGAGAGAGAAAGGTGATTTCAAAGGTGGCTCTTGGTATTCTTAGGGTTTAGAGAATGTGAATGGGAATGTGAGAGCTAAAACCCTAATACAACACTAATATAGATCATAAAAGACTAGGTTCAATAAATGTGTGCAATGGGCTTTCAAAACATGGAACACAAAGCCCAAAAAACGAAGAACAAAGCTCTGAAAAACACTTCCAGAGCTCATGTAATCGATTACACCGTGATGTAATCGATTACATCGTAGCGAAAAATCGATTACATTGTAATCGATTACATTGGGCTCGTAATCGATTACACCGAGCCTCACACATAATCGATTACATTGGTACTGTAATCGATTACACCAGAGCCAAAATCTATTGTAATCGATTACATACATGCTGTAATCGATTACACCCTATAGCAAATCAAAAATCAAGTTGAAATAAATCTATGAACTGCAATGTTAATGATTTTCACATATAGGATGATTGAAAAGCTTTTGATTCATCATATAAAAGGTCAAGATCATATAATGTAATGAATTCATACCAAACTTAATCATAAATGAATGATTAAACACTCATACTTACATTACTTATGTGAGATGTTCTTCACTTAGTATACCAAGATTGGTTCTAAGTTTGAAGAACCTCTCCTTGGCGAGGTTTGGTGAAGATATCCGCGAGTTGATTTTCTCGTGTCAATGAATTCCATCTCAACATCTCCTTCTCAACATGATCTCTAATGAAGTGATGACGCACCTCGATGTGCTTTGTCCTTGAGTGTAAAACTGTATTCTTCGTGATACTAATGGCACTTGTGTTGTCACACTTGATTGGAATATGATCAAGCTTAAGTCCAAAATCCTCCAGTTGTTGCTTCAACCAAATGGTCTGAGCACAACAACTACCTACCTATATATACTCTGCCTCTGCAAGTTGAAAGAGCTACACAGGCTTGTTTCTTGCTATACCATGAGACCAAGCTTCCTCCAAACAAATGACACACACCACTTGTGCTTTTCCTATCGGTCTTACAACCAAAGAAAGTCAAGCATCACTAAAACCAACCAATGTGGGATACGTACCTTTTGGATACCACAAACCACAAATTCGTAGTTCCTTTGAGATACTTCAAGATTTTCTTCACACCGTCATGTGTGATTCCTTTGGTGCAGATTGGAATCTTGCACAAACACACACACTAAACATGATATCCTGGCCTACTTGTGTGAGATACAAGAGTGATCCAATGATCCCTCTATATCTTGATTGGTCTACACTTTGTCCAGCTGCATCACTATCCAAGTAGAGATTAGTTGACATAGGAATGTTTGAGACCTTACAACTCTCCATGTCGAATTTCTTCAACAATTCCTTGGTGTACTTTGCTTGATGAATAAAGATTCCATCTTTCAGTTGTTTGACTTGCAGTCCTAGGAAGAATTTGAGTTCTCCCATCATAGACATGTCAAACTCCCCTTGCATGCTATTCACAAACTCTTCACACAGAGATTTATTAGTTGATCCAAAAATAATATCATCAACATAAACTTGAACCAACAAAATACAGTTTGACTTCCTCCTTATGAAAAGAGTTTTGTCAACATTACCTCTCAACGAGAACCCTTTTGACAAAGAAATTTACTTAGTCTTTCATACCATTGTCTAGGGGCTTGTTTAAGACCATATAAGGCCTTCTTGAGTTTGTACACATGTTCAGAAATCTGAAATCAGTGAATCCAGGAGGTTGTGAAACAAAAACTTCTTCATTGATATAGCCATTCAAGAAAGCACTTTTAACATCCATTTGAAACAACTTGAAATCATGTATGCGAGGCAAAAGCAAGTAAAACTCTAACAGCTTCTAGTCTAGCAACAAAAAGGGCATATGTTTCACCAAAATCTATTCCTTCTTGTTGATTATATCCCTTAGCTACTAGTCTAGCCTTATTTCTAACCACAACTCCATTCTCATCTAACTTATTCTTAAACACCCATTTTGTTCCAATTACATTCATATCTCTTTTAAAAGGTACTAACTCCCA
This sequence comes from Hylodesmum podocarpum, assembly GCA_026586105.1. NCBI lineage: Eukaryota > Viridiplantae > Streptophyta > Magnoliopsida > Fabales > Fabaceae > Hylodesmum > Hylodesmum podocarpum. The sequence goes on along the minus strand of JALJEV010000539.1, from coordinate 31,395 downwards.
TACGTTATTCCTTTTAAACTGATTTAATTCTTCTTGCATAGCATTCATCCAATATTCATCATTTATAGCATCATCAACACAAGAAGGTTCAAATTGAGACACAAATGCATAATCATCACAAAACATGTTATGAGTAGATCTAGTAGATACTCCCTTATGGATGTCACCAATGATGTTATCAAGAGATAAATCTCTTGGTTTCCTCCATTCTTTTGGAAGCTCATGAGAAGTAGTTGGTGGTTCTTGCTGTTCTTCTTTGCTTATGCTTTCTTCACCTACATGCTCATCATCATCAACAAATACACTTCCCTTTTGGGGATTGTTAGTTTCATCAAACTTAACATGCACAGATTCCTCAATGCACATTCTCCTTTTATTAAAGACTCTATATGCTTTACTTGATGATGAATACCCAATAAACACACCCTCATCAGCCTTGGCATCAAACTTACCAATAGGCTCTTTGCTATTATTCAAGACAAAACACTTACACCCAAATACCCGAAAATGAGAGATATTGGGCTTCTTGCCTTTATAAAGTTCATAGGGGGTTTTCTTTAAAATAGGTCGAATCACAATTCTATTTAGAACATAGCATGCGATGAAACCGCATCACCCAAAAAAATATTTAGGCAAATCACTTTCATTCAACATAGTTCTTGCTAGTTCTACTAAAGATCTGTTTTTCCTCTCAACAACCCCATTTTGTTGTGGAGTTCTTGGAGCGGAAAAGTTGTGATCGATTCCATATTTTTCACAAAACTTTTCAAAATGTTCATTTTCAAATTCCCTCCATGATCACTTCTAATGGACTTAATTTTCAAATCTTTTTTCGTTTTGAATCTTTTTAGCAAGTATTTTGAAGACTTTGAAAGTGGTGTCTTTACTTGGTATAAAAGTAACCCAAGCAAAACGAGAGTAGTCATCTACAACAACTAATCCATATAGATTTCCACCTAAACTAGCAGTTCTAGATGGACCAAAGAGATCCATGTGCAGCAATTCAAGCGGTCTAGAAGTTGAAACAACATTTTTAGATTTGAAAGAGTTTCTAGATTGCTTGCCTTTTCGACATGCATCACATAGGCATTCTCTTTTGAACTTTAATTCAGTAGTCCTTCTACTAAGCTCTTAGATGACAGTTTATTAAGTTGATGAACATCAATATGTGCTATACGTCTATGCCAAAGCCAAGATAGATCATCATTAGACGTAAGACATGCATGATATGATGATGAATGATCAAGTTCAAGTGTATAGATGTTACCTCTTCTCTTACCTACCATCAATACCTCATTCGATTCGTTGTTATTGATCTTGCAGCATCTTTGTCGAATGAAACTTGATAGCCTTTGTCGCATAATTGGCTAATACTCGAAGATTAAACTTCAAACCTTCTACAAGCAAGACATCTTCAATCACGGAGTTGGATTTGTCTCCAACATCACCAATACCCAGAATTTTGCCTTTGTTATTATCTCCATATACTACTGAACCAGATTCTTTGGATTTGAAGGAGATAAAATTACTCTTGTCACCCGTCATATGTCTTGAGCAGCCACTATCCAAATACCATGTTGAGTGTTTGGCTCTCAAGCACACCTACACAAAGAAAGATATCATTTGGTTTTTGGTACCCAAATCTTGTTGGGTCCTTTCATGTTAGAACTGTGACTATCTTTCTTTATCCATTTAAACAATCCATTATCTAAGCCTTTCTTTCTAATCATGCAGTTATAATGATTATGTCCAGTTGCATACAATAACTACATGAGAAGTTTCTATACTTGCTGGTTTGTTTAAATGTATGGAACTTCTTTTTATTATTCTTTAAAGGGGCAGAAAAGATTTACACTTTGAACAGGGCAATTTCAATTTATCATTTTCATCTTTTAATTCTTGATTATTGGTTTTCAAAACAGAAATTTCTTTTTCTAAATCAGCAACTCTGTTTTTCAAAACCTTACTCAGTTTTTCAAATTTTTTTGCTTCTTTAAATAACTCACAAAAAGCGGATATAATTCATCATAATCATTATCATTTTTGGAGGAGTCGAATCACTTACCTCATCATCCGATTCTGGTTTAGCCATAAGACATAAGTTGGCTTCCTCATTTTCGCTTTCACTAGATGATGAGCAGTCATTTTCTTCCCAAGCAATGTAGGCCTTTTTCTTCCGATATCGGTCCTTCTTGGGTTTTTCTTCTTGCTCCACTCTTCTAGGCTCACTGCTGCTTGATTTCTTCAAGTTTGGACACTCCGATCTATAGTGTCCAGCCTTGCCACATTCATAGCATGTGACCTTCGAAGATGATCCTTTTCTAGCATTGTTGAATCTCTTCTTGTTGTTGTTCTTCCTCATGAACCTTTTGAACTTTCTGACCATGAGATTCATTTCTTGCTCGTATCGTTTTCACGACTTGATGATACATCACTATCACTAGTTGTGTCCTCCATTTTAAGTGCTAAACTTTTAGCCTTCTTGTCTTTTTTTGCTCTTCATCACCATACGTGACATATCCATCTCATATTCTCTAAAGCTTGCAATGATGTATTACCGGTTCTTTGTTCGCCAATGCCTACGTCCAGTCCCAACCCAACAACTGTTGCGATTGGCTTTCCACTATCAAATGATTTCTTTCGTATCCTTTTACATTCACTCTGCAACAAGCAATACAAACAGAAATCAAAACACCCAAAACTGTTCTTCAACCTGAAGAACAGAACAAATATTCAAGACCTTGGCACCTCCAAGATCAAACTTTGAGAATCACTTCTCAAATACAATGCTCTATCTAGAGAGACCTCTCTCCTAGAGCAACAACCCAAAATTGGAAATACAAAAGATCAGTAAAGAATACACCTTAAGTGCAGAATCTGATCACAAACAAGCTTTATGAAATTCACCCAACAAGGATATGGATCAAGTTTCCCCTTGTCTTTGAAAACCTTGATGAACTCTAAGTTTAGAGCATATGAAAGTGTAGGAGTGGATTCAAGAAGTTAGGTTTTTCAGCCCTCTCATATGCTTCATCAAGGATATACTTATAGAATCAATTTTGGAGGGAGGAAACGTGCAAATCTGAGCTATAACGGTCTATGTAATTGATCCAAAATGCATGTAATCGATTACTCTAGCCGTTAGAACCCTCCAATTTGATTTTTCCAGGCATGTAATCGATTACCACGAGCATGTAATCGATTACATTGAAGAGGGAAACCCAAAATAGGTGATTTTCAAACCATGTAATCGATTACATAGGGGATGTAATCGATTACACCAGAGAGCTCTCAGCATGTAATCGATTACATCATCCATGTAATCGATTACACCAGAGAGCATGATCAATGTAATCGATTACACCAGGGCTGTAATCGATTACATCAGTGAAAAATGGATTTCCAAGGTTTTTCAAACTGTTTTTCTCAAATGGAAATCAATCATTCTTCACATGTTCAATCATACACAAGTTATGCACATCTCTGGGGTTTTAAACAAAGAATTCAACACACAATACATAGTTATATCCTAGTTACATTCATCTATGGAAAACCGAAAATACATTCATCAAAACCAAAACACATAAGAGAGACACAAACTGCATTCTTCAAGCTTCAAGTCCAACAGAGGGCACATGGAGGATGTGCATCGATTGTAGGGCTATCAATAACATAACCATTAGATATAGACACCCCATTCCTAGATTGGATGACTTGCTTGATGAACTTCATGGCTCAACCATATTCACTAAAATTGATCTTAAAAGTGGTTACCACCAAATAAGAATGAAACATGGAGATGAGTGGAAAACCGCATTTAAGACCAAATTTGGTTTGTATGAATGGTTAGTCATGCCCTTTAATATTTTATTGGAATTACTTATTGTTGTGTAATAAAATGTGACTTTTTAAAAGTTAAAAATAATATTATATGAATAAGTAATACATATGTTTAATAGTGTAAAAATATTTTATAGGAGTATTATTATTCAATTATAAATGATTATCTATGATAAACTTATTATTTTGATAATAATTATCTCTATAATATTATAGGTTTCTTTTTCTTGACTGATATTAGCATATTCATTCATTATAAAATAATAACTTTATTCATTAGACTTGAAAATCCGTACGTAATTCACGTGTAAGAAAAAAACAAATCACATACAACATGGATACTTGGACACTTGGACCATTTTACAAAGTCTAAAAAACACTGTGAACATTTACTAAAGTAATGTGATTAACTAAGCTTATCGGTATGCACTACATAGCACAAACGAAGCCTCAAAGTGGACAAAATTAGAAGCGATTTCTAGGTACCATTGATATTAATCAAAGAGGATTAAAATCTCACTATAATGTCAACTTTCAATAACTAAGCATATACAAAAGTGAAACTCTAATTCGATCGGAAAATAGTAATAAAAGTACATAAAAAACTTCGTCTAAACTTTCTTCATACAAATGATAGGGAAATGCTTACTTGGTGAATAAATGTATCCATGGCGGCGGCTTGAGAATCTAGAAAGAGAGGCTGACCAGAGGAGTAGAAATCCATAACGGCTGCGAAGATTTCAGGCTTCAGAAACTCCCAGCCATCTCTTCCGATTTGGTAACGGTAACAAAATCGGATCCAAAGAAAACACGAGTAACACCTGCAAAATAATAAAATCAGAACGAAACCCTAAACAAAAAAGAGAAAAGAAAAAGTGAAGTAAGAAAGAAAGAAAGGGACCGTCGATAGCAAAGAGCGATTTGGCGAGGGGAGAATTCATGGGAGAACGAGGGTTAGGGAAATCGGCGCTTCCAACTTCCATGACGGACAAGTTTCCGGGTAGAACATCAAGGAGGAGGGATTCGGCGTTGTCGAGTTTGGATTAACATGCTCTGCGTTGCCTGCGTTCAATTCAAATTCAAATTCAAAATCATTTTCAGTTCGAAACTTGAGAAAACGGAACACTAAGAGTTATACAAACAGGTGGAGAATCTAAACGGAGGTGTGCGGGTAGAGGAAGAGAATCCATTGCAGTGAAACGACGGCGTTGCGCGACGGAGGCGAGGGATTAACGCCAGAATGTTAATATTATTACTCTGCGTTGGTGGTTGGAATGGAACACGCGCTCGTCTTGCGAACCCTCCTTCTTGATGGCAACTTGTCCTCAAGTTGATACCGAAACCTACTTAGATTGGGTGATGAAGGTAGACCAAGTCTACTCTTGTTATCCTAGCTTGAGTGAGGAGAAGAGGCTTAACATGGCCATTCTAGAGTTTGAAGGCTATGCATTGGTTTGGTGGAACCAAGTGTTAGTGGATGCTTAGAAGAGGAGGAGGCCACATATAACATCTTGGACCCAACTCAAGGATGCAATGAAGGGAAGGTTTGTGCCTAGTTCCTACACCCGAGAGATCTACATGTGAGACTCCAAAGACTAACTCAAGGAGGGAGAAGTGTACAAGAATACTACAAGGACTTGGAGCTCACACTCTTGAGGGCGGATTACCAAGAGGACAAAGAGGCCACCATAGCTAGGTTCACCAATGGGCTAAATAGGGAGATTCAAGATGTCTTAGAGCTCCAAAACTATAGGACCTTGGAGGATGCCATACATAAGGCCGAGAGAATTGAAGGCCAACTCAAGAGAAAAGGCACCTTCAAGAAGCCTTACACATATGGTTCTTCAAGTTGGAAGGACAAGCAAAAGAAGGAGGGAACCTCCAAGCCTTTTACAAGTCCAACCGAGATGAGTCTAAGGGTAAGGAAGTTGCTAAACCTATCTCTAAACCTTCTAACATTAAGTGTTTTAAGTGTTTAGGTCATGGGCACATAGCCTCCCAATGTCCCAACAAGAAGGCCATGATAATGAGAGTGGATGGAGAAGTAACAAGTGAGGAGTCCACTCACTCTTCTAGTGAAGAAGAGGTAGCTAGTGCTAGTGAACATTCAAGCATGGAGCAACCGGAAGATGGAGATCTATTGATGGTTAGAAGGATGCTAGGAAGTGCTTGTGTGGACCTTGATGACACCCAAAGAGAAAACATATTCCACACAAGGTGCACCATCCAAAGCAAGGTGTGTTCCCTAATCATTGATAGTGGTAGTTGCACCAATGTTGTTAGCACTAGGCTTGTTGATAAGCTTGGTCTCAAGACCACTCCACACACTAAACCTTATAAATTGCAATGGCTAAGTGAAAAGGGAGAATTAGTGGTTAATAAACAAGTTTTGATTACTTTCACAATAGGTAGATATAATGATGAAGTCTTATGTGATATAGTACCTATGAAAGCATCTCATATCTTGTTAGGAAGGCCATGGCAATTTGATAAGCATGCTATACATGATGGAGTGTCTAACACTTATGTATTTTCTCATGGTGGTAGGAAAATTACTCTTAAACCTTTGACACCTAGAGAAGTATGTGAGGACCAAATTAGGATGAGGGTCAAAAGAGAGGGTGAAAGAAAGGTCATGGAGGGCCAAAATCTGAAAAAATCACCCAAAACCAAGAATTTGAGTGCTTTGGCCGAGACTTCAAAGTTTTTTACCAAAACTGCCACTGCACAAAAACAAGTGAAACTTAGGCTAGGTAAGTCCGATTTGAGTGATCTCAAAGGGGTTGGAAAGCTAAGACAAAGGGCTACCAAGTCTAGGGAAGGGTTGCTTGTGAGTAGGAGTGAAATTAAGAGGGAATTTCTGGCTAGGAAATCCATGTTCTTATGCATACCATCTCCTTGTTTTCTAAATTCTAATTTTGTGGGAGATCAAGTAAGCATAGATCTTTTATTGGATGAATTTAAGGATGTGTTTCCTAGTGAGATACCTCACGGCCTACCTCCTTTGAGAGGCATAGAGCACCAAATTGATTTGATACCCGGTGTTCCTCTACCTAATAGGCCAACTTATAGGACTACTCCCCAAGAAACCCATGAGATTGAGAAGCAAGTCCAAGAGTTAGTGAGCAAAGGGTGGGTGAAAGAGAGCCTATCACCATGTGCATCACCGGTTATCTTAGTCCCTAAGAAGGAGGGCACATGGAGGATGTGCACCGATTGTAGGGCTATCAATAACATAACCATTACATATAGACACCCCATTCCTAGATTGGATGACTTGCTTGATGAACTTCATGGCTCAACCATATTCACTAAAATTGATCTTAAAAGTGGTTACCACCAAATAAGAATGAAACATGGAGATGAGTGGAAAACCGCATTTAAGACCAAATTTGGTTTGTATGAATGGTTAGTCATGCCCTTTAATATTTTATTGGAATTACTTATTGTTGTGTAATAAAATGTGACTTTTTAAAAGTTAAAAATAATATTATATGAATAAGTAATACATATGTTTAATAGTGTAAAAATATTTTATAGGAGTATTATTATTCAATTATAAATGATTATCTATGATAAACTTATTATTTTGATAATAATTATCTCTATAATATAATAGGTTTCTTTTTCTTGACTGATATTAACATATTCATTCATTATAAAATAATAACTTTATTCATTAGACTTGAAAATCCCTACGTAATTCACGTGTAAGAAAAAAACAAATCACATACAACAGGGATACTTGGACACTTGGACCATTTTACAAAGTCTAAAAAACACTGTGAACATTTACTAAAGTAATGTGATTAACTAAGCTTATCGATATGCTACATAGCACAAACGAAGCCTCAAAGTGGACAAAATTAGAAGCAGATTTCTAGGTACCATTGATATTAATCAAAGAGGATTAAAATCTCACTAATGTCAACTTTCAATAACTAAGCATATACAAAAGTGAAACTCTAATTCTGATCGGAAAATAGTAATAAAAGTACATAAAAAACTTCGTCTAAACTTTCTTCATACAAATGATAGGGAAATGCTTACTTGGTGAATAGTTGTATCCATGGCGGCAGCAGCTTGAGAATCTAGAAAGAGAGGACGAGAGGAGTAGAAATCCATAACGGCTGCGAAGATTTCGGGCTTCGAAACTCCCGAGCGATCTCTTCCGATTTGGTAAAGGTAACAAAATCGGATCCAAAGAAAACACGAGTAACACCTGCAAAATAATAAAATCAGAACGAACCCCTAAACAAAAAAAAAGAAAAGAAAAAGTGAAGTAAGAAAGAAAGAAAGGGACCGTCGATAGCAAAGAGCGATTTGGCGAGGGGAGAATTCATGGCAGAACGAGGGTTAGGGAAATCGGCGCTTCCAACTTCCATGACAGGTTTCCCGGGGTAGAACATCAAGGAGGAGGGATTCGGCGTTGCCTGAGTTTGGATGAACATGCTCCTGCGTTCAATTCAAATTCAAATTCAAAAACATTTTCAGTTCGAAACTTGAGAAAACGGAACACTAAGAGTTATACAAACAGGTGGAGAATCTAAACGGAGGTGTGCGGGTAGAGGAAGAGAATCCATTGCGGTGAAAAACGACGGCGTTGCGCGACGGAGAGGCGGGGATTAACGCGAATGTTAATATTATTACTCTGTTGGTGGTTGGAATGGAACACGCGCTCGTCTTGCGAACCCTCCTTCTTGATGGCAACTTGTCCTCAAGTTGATACCAAAACCTACTTAGATTGGGTGATGAAGGTAGACCAAGTCTACTCTTGTTATCCTAGCTTGAGTGAGGAGAAGAGGCTTAACATGGCCATTCTAGAGTTTGAAGGCTATGCATTGGTTTGGTGGAACCAAGTGTTAGTGGATGCCGAGAAGAGGAGGAGGCCACATATAACATCTTGGACCCAACTCAAGGATGCAATGAAGGGAAGGTTTGTGCCTAGTTCCTACACCAGAGATCTACATGTGAGACTCCAAAGACTAACTCAAGGAGGGAGAAGTGTACAAGAATACTACAAGGACTTGGAGCTCACACTCTTGAGGGCGGATTACCAAGAGGACAAAAAGGCCACCATAGCTAGGTTCACCAATGGGCTAAATAGGGAGATTCAAGATGTCTTAGAGCTCCAAAACTATAGGACCTTGGAGGATGCCATACGTAAGGCCGAGAGAATTGAAGGCCAACTCAACAGAAAAGGCACCTTCAAGAAGCCTTACACATATGGTTCTTCAAGTTGGAAGGACAAGCAAAAGAAGGAGGGAACCTCCAAGCCTTTTTACAAGTCCAACCGAGATGAGTCTAAGGGTAAGGAAGTTGCTAAACCTATCTCTAAACCTTCTAACATTAAGTGTTTTAAGTGTTTAGGTCATGGGCACATAGCCTCCCAATGTCCCAACAAGAAGGCCATGATAATGAGAGTGGATGGAGAAGTAACAAGTGAGGAGTCCACTCACTCTTCTAGTGAAGAAGAGGTAGCTAGTGCTAGTGAACATTCAAGCATGGAGCAACCGGAAGATGGAGATCTATTGATGGTTAGAAGGATGCTAGGAAGTGCTTGTGTGGACCTTGATGACACCCAAAGAGAAAACATATTCCACACAAGGTGCACCATCCAAAGCAAGGTATGTTCCCTAATCATTGATAGTGGTAGTTGCACCAATGTTGTTAGCACTAGGCTTGTTGATAAGCTTGGTCTCAAGACCACTCCACACACTAAACCTTATAAATTGCAATGGCTAAGTGAAAAGGGAGAATTAGTGGTTAATAAACAAGTTTTGATTACTTTCACAATAGGTAGATATAATGATGAAATCTTATGTGATATAGTACCTATGGAAGCATCTCATATCTTGTTAGGAAGGCCATGGCAATTTGATAAGCATGCTATACATGATGGAGTGTCTAACACTTATGTATTTTCTCATGGTGGTAGGAAAATTACTCTTAAACCTTTGACACCTAGAGAAGTATGTGAGGACCAAATTAGGATGAGGGTCAAAAGAGAGGGTGAAAGAAAGGTCATGGAGGGCCAAAATCTGAAAAAATCACCCAAAACCAAGAATTTGAGTGCTTTGGCCGAGACTTCAAAGTTATTTACCAAAACTGCCACTGCACAAAAACAAGTGAAACTTAGGCTAGGCAAGTCCGATTTGAGTGATCTCAAAGGGGTTGGAAAGCTAAGACAAAGGGCTACCAAGTCTAGGGAAGGGTTGCTTGTGAGTAGGAGTGAAATTAAGAGGGAATTTCTGGCTAGGAAATCCATGTTCTTATGCATACCATCTCCTTGTTTTCTAAATTCTAATTTTGTGGGAGATCAAGTAAGCATAGATCTTTTATTGGATGAATTTAAGGATGTGTTTCCTAGTGAGATACCTCACGGCCTACCTCCTTTGAGAGGCATAGAGCACCAAATTGATTTGATACCCGGTGTTCCTCTACCTAATAGGCCAACTTATAGGACTACTCCCCAAGAAACCCATGAGATTGAGAAGCAAGTCCAAGAGTTAGTGAGCAAAGGTGATGGAGGACCATCCACAAGCATGAGGATTACAAGGGCAATGCAAAGAAGAATTGAAGCCCAAGTTGAAGAAGAGTTGACCAAGTCAAAGTCAACAAGTCAAAGTCAAAGTCAATGGTCAACTCTTGATAGTCAACATAATGGGCTTATGAAGCCTTGTAATTTTCTATGCATTTTGTAATTAGTTTAGGCTTAATTTTGTATAAGCTTGGACCTTAAACTTGTTGTGTATGTTTCGGCCAAGCATATTTGGACATATTGACTTTTGGTTAATTGATCAAAGCCTCTTAGAATTGGGCTTAAGAGTCTTATGACCAACTAAGCAAGTGTATTACACTCTCTTAAAAGAGAGTGAGTGGATTAAGGAGAGAGAATTAGTGGAATGGCCACTAACTTAACTTGAATTTCCACCACTTGATTATCCCATAATCAAAGGTGTAAATTTAAGTCAAGTTTATAAATGTTGACTCTCATCTAAGAAGGTATTCTAGCCTTTGGATTTACTTCTAATCCAAGGCATAGAATTCCATCTTGATTAATCCATGATCATCACATGCTTAGGAAAGTTTTGAGCCTCTTGATCTCATTAACTCTAGATCCTTCTTGAATTGATCAAGTGAGGGGTGCCTAGCATCACTTGATCAATCCATCAAGGATCCTAAGGCTAAGAGAGCTCACGGTCAAGGCACCCAAAGCTTGCTTATAACTTAGGCAAATTCTCAATTGTAATCACTTTGGTCAATATATGAAATTGGAATTTCTAAGACTAAAGTCTTGAGAAAAAGGAGAGTCTCTCCTAGGGTTTCTTCTAAGAACCTTGAATCTTATCTTGATCCATGATTCAAGTGGCGATTCATCTACCTAGCTTATTGATTCATTGAATCATGGCGCTATCATCTTCTTGAATCTCCAACCACTTTCATTTTCTTCTTCCTTTTGGTTCCAACCGTGAGTTACCTTGTTCCTTGAGTTTTTGAGCTATATTTCCGCACCTTAATTGATCTAGAGGAGTGTTGAATGATGGGTGAATGAAGATTGGGACATCCCTTGTGCTAACCGTGGAGATCTCATCAAGTCCTTCATGGTTTTGCATCAAATTTGGTATCAGAGCTTGTTCTTCACCTAGTTGTTCTTCACTTGTGGTATTGAGTCTAACTCCTATCTTTGAGTTCAATTTTTGATTCAATTGAATTTTTTATTTGAATTTTGTTATGTGTCTTGGCTGTCCACTACATATATGAGATGTTCTGACACTCTTGGTTGATCATACATGGCTTATTTTACATGCTAGACACATTCTAGTTGATAGCCCCCAAGTGTTTGATGAATTTTCTCAATGTGTATTTTGTGTCATACTTGCTGGAATTTTAATCCCCTGCATCTTATGTGGCTTGATTAGTGCTTATATGTGTTATTATTATGTGCATTGCTCATTAGAAGTTCAAGTTACCACTACCATGCATTATCTTGCTTGTTAGCAAAGTTTGACTTGACTTGCTTGAGTATTTGAGCCTATACTTGGACTGTCCAGCAAAGAATAGCCAAAAGAAAAATATAGAAAAAACAAAAGAAAAGAAAAGAGCAAGAGAAAATATTCAAAGAAAAGAGTCAAAGAAAATTCAAGAAAAGAAAAATACAAGAAAAGAAGCTTGAAGAAAATTAGAGTGAAATTTGAGTAGCTCTTGTAGTAGAAATTTTTGGGAAAATTGAGTGCAGTACTTTGGGAAATTGGGACATTAAAGACCCACAAATTGAGTGTCCAAGCTCATTTTGGCATCATTACTCATTAGGCTCAAGCATCATATTACAAATTGTGTCAAATTTGCTAATAGCATGATATTTGAACTTGTAGTGTGCTTTGCATGTGCCTAAACATATTTGCCCTGTTTTTGCCCTATTTTTGGACCCATATTTGTGACTGCCCTGCACCTTAATTTGAGCTTATTTCTTTCATAAACATCATTCAAACCATTACCCAAAATTTCAAGTCATTTTGAGCCATTTTCAAGCCTAAACTTCCAGCTTAGTGACAGTTTTGCTGTTATTTTGGCAGTTTCGGGTTTGTAGTTGGTTCAAGGGGTTAAACATTGATTTATTGAATTCTGGGCATATGGTCATTCACTATACCTATATATAAGCTCAACTGGAAGGTTTCATAATTTTCCAAGCTCATTTGCTATGCTAGAAAAATTTCACAAGTTAGGCAAATTTCGGTGACGGGTGCTGTCAAATTTCCAGCAAAATTACACTTGATTTCTCCCTTCTTTGAGTTTTTGTTTCAAAATTTTTGCAGTTGTTAAATACTAGTTTTCCTTCATTTTTAGTGCAGTAAATATATTAGCCATTGTCTTGAGCATTAAATTCCATTTTGAGTAGCTAAATCTTTGTTCATTGAGTCTTGTTTTGTTGCTTGTCTTTTTGGAATCTTTGTAGTTTTGTCTAGAGTTTTGGTCTTCTTGATCTCCTAGGCTTTGTAGCTGAATTTTTCCTCTTTCACTTGGATAAATTGGACATTGATAATTGATAGAGGTTTCCCAAGAAACTCTAAGTGAGAGTGAGAGGAAAAAGGCTAGAGAGTAACTTCTAAGAAAAGCCTCCTAAAGTGTGCAAACAAGAGTGTGAGTGCAAACACTTAGTGAGTGGGAAAGGAATTTAATTTATCTTCTATTATTCTTGTTCTAACCTTTTCTTGCAGCAATGGCGAGTTCCTTAAGTGTGGGCAATGAATTATCTCCAAGGACCCAAAGGATGATGGATGCAATGATGGAGAAATTTGTGAGTATGCAACATGACCTCAAGAATGAGCTCAAGGAGAGTGTCAATGAGGTGAGGGAGGAGAGCCATAGAAAAATGAGAGAAGAAGAGGATAGAAGGAGGGACATGGAAAGAGCCATAAGAGAAGAGATTGAGAGAAGATAAAGAGAGGCCAATCTTAGAAGGAGTGGAGAAAGAAGAGGTAGTAGTAGTAGGAGAGACTATAGGTCTCCTAGAGGTAGTGAAGAGGGTAGCAATTTTAATGAGGAAGAAGCATTCTATGCTTATGAGGATGAGAGGAGAACTAGAGGAAGAGGGACTCCTTAAGAAGGGTACCATGGCCGACAACCTCAAGCATTTCCCTATGGAGGTGGAGCAAGGCAAGGTGGCCTAAATGCAAAGATCAAGCTTCCACCCTTTGTTGGAAATGGTGAGGCCGAATCCTACTTGGATTGGGTCATGAAGGTGGAGCAAGTTTACTCATGTCATCCACACTTGAGAGAGGAGGAAAAGTTGAACTTAGCCATCCTACAATTTGAAGGATATGCCTTGGTATGGTGGAACCAAGTGTTGGTGGATTCCTTTGCAAGAAGAAGGCCTCAAGTCACTTCATGGACTCAACTCAAGGATGTCATGAAGGAAAGGTTTGTGCCTCATTCTTATGTTAGAGATTTACATATTAAATTGCAAAGACTAACACAAGGGTCAAAGAGTGTTCAAGAATACTACAAGGACCTTGAATTGACCATGCTTAGGGCGGATTACCAAGAGGAAAGGGAGGCTACACTTGCAAGATTCATCCATGGGTTGAACCATGACATCCAAGATGTGCTAGAGCTCCAACAATTTGTGACACTTGGAGATGCTCTTCACAAAGCTGAGAAGATAGAGAACCAATTGAAGAGGAAGGGCACCTTCAAGAAGAGCTACACACCATACAAGTCATCATGGAAGGACAAGGAAAAGAAAGAATACAACTCTTCATCCAAAGGGAGGCTAGGCCGTGAGGACTCCAAAGGTAAGGAGGTAAAATCTTCTACTTCCAAGCCTAGTTCTATTAAATGCTTTAAGTGTTTGGGGCATGGCCACATTGCATCCCAATGTCCTAACAAAAAGGCCATGATTGTGAGAGTTGATGGTGCCATCACTAGTGAGGATTCTCAATCTTCATCTAGTGAGAGTGAAGAGCCTAGGGAGAGCACAAGTAGTGAGGAGGAACAACCCGAGGATGGAGATCTCCTCATGGTGAGGAAGATGCTTGGAAGTGCCCTTAAGGAGTTGGATGACTCTCAAAGGGAGAACATCTTCCATTCTAGGTGTCTAGTTGAAGGGAAAGTATGCTCCCTCATTGTAGATAGTGGTAGTTGTACCAACGTAGTTAGTACTAGGCTAGTAGATAAGTTAGGACTTAGGACATCCCCACACCCTAAACCTTATAAGTTACAATGGTTGAGTGATAAAGGTGAAATGGTAGTTAGTAAGCAAGTTCTTATTAATTTTTCCATAGGTAAATATAGAGATGATGTGCTTTGTGATGTAGTACCTATGGAAGCCACTCACCTATTACTTGGGAGACCTTGGCAATATGATAAGCATGCCATTCATGATGGTGTTTCCAACACCTATGTTTTCTCTCATATGAGCAAGAAGGTCACCCTTAAACCTTTGTCCCCTAAGGAAGTGTGTGAGGATCAAATAAAGATGAAGTTAAAAAGAGAAAATGAGAAGAAAAGTGAGGAATCATGTGCCAAAGCACCATTGGCCGAGAGCTCCTCCAAAAAGAAGAAAAAGGAAACCAAAACACCTAGAAACCTAGCTTTGGCCGAGACTTGCAAAATAATTACCAAACATGCCACTAGTGATTCTAGGATGAAAAACAAGGAAGGAACCTCCATGAAACCTAGGCAAACCGAGGGCCCATGCAAGGTTAATCTTAAAGAGAGTTTGCTTATGGATAGAGGTGAGCTAAGAAGAGAGTATCTAGCTAGGAAGAGTATGTTCCTATGCTTGCCTACACCATTAGTTTTGAGCACTAACTTGGTAGGCAAGCAAGAGGACCTTGAGTCTTTGTTGATGGAGTTTGAGGATGTCTTTCCTAATGAGATTCCCCAAGGTCTTCCCCCACTTAGAGGGATTGAGCATCAAATAGATTTAGTGCCCGGTGCACCCTTACCCAACCGGCCTACATATAGGAGTTCTCCTCAAGAGACTCATGAAATGCAAAGGCAAGTAGAGGAGTTGATGAGTAAGGGGTGGGTCAAGGAGAGTTTGTCTCCTTGTGCTTCACCGGTTATTTTAGTGCCTAAGAAGGAGGGAACTTGGAGAATGTGTACCGATTGTAGGGCCATTAACAATATAACCATTAGGTATAGACACCCAATTCCTAGGCTAGATGATTTACTTGATGAGCTACATGGAGCTAAGGTATTCTCCAAGGTTGATCTTAAAAGTGGCTATCACCAAATTAGGATGAAGGAAGGTGATGAGTGGAAGACCGCTTTTAAGACCAAGTTTGGACTATATGAGTGGCTTGTTATGCCCATTGGTTTATCAAATGCACCTAGTACTTTTATGAGATTAATGAACCATGTGCTAAGAGAGTTTCTAGGAAAATTTGTTGTGGTATATTTTGATGATATCTTGATTTATAGTAAATCTTTCTTAGAACATCTAACACACTTGAAGCTTGTTTTGAAAGTGCTTAGGGAACAACATTTGTATGCCAACAAGGAGAAGTGCACCTTTGCCACCAATCAAGTCATATTCCTCGGTTTTGTGGTGAGTGAGCAAGGTGTGCAAGTAGATGAAAGCAAGATCAAGGCTATCCAAGAGTGGCCGAGACCCACCAATGCAAGGGAAGTAAGATCCTTTCATGGCTTAGCTAGCTTTTATAGGAGGTTTGTGAAGGATTTTAGTACTATTGCTTCACCTCTTAATGAACTAGTGAAAAAGGATACTACTTTTATTTGGGGTCAAACTCAAGAGCGTGCCTTCAATCTACTTAAAGAGAAGCTTACACATGCACCTATTCTTGCTTTGCCTAACTTTGCTTGTTCTTTTGAATTAGAATGTGATGCTTCTAACTTAGGTGTTGGAGCCGTGTTGATGCAAGAGGGGCATCCCATTGCCTACTTTAGTGAGAAGCTCAAAGGTGCTCAACTCAACTACTCCACCTATGATAAAGAGATGTATGCACTTGTGAGGGCCTTCCAAGTGTGGCAACACTACCTTCTTCCCAAGGAGTTTGTGGTGCACACCGACCATGAGGCACTCAAGCATATCAAGGGACAAGGCAAGCTAAGTAAGAGACATGCAAGATGGGTAGAATTTCTTGAAACCTTTCCCTAAATAATTAAGTATAAGAAAGGTAGTACTAATGTGGTAGCCGATGCACTTAGTAGGAGATTTTCATTGATATGCATGCTAGAAACTAAAATGCTAGGTTTTGATCACATTAAAGAATTGTATGAACATGATCATGATTTCGGCCAAGTGTTCATGATGTGTGCTCAAAGTGCTCATAAGGATTTCTTTAGGGTGGATGGTTATCTTTTCAAGGGAAAATGTTTGTGTATCCCTAAGACATCCTTAAGAGAACTTTTGGTGTGTGAAGCACATGAAGGAGGCATCATGGGACACTTTGGGATTGATAAGACATTAGCCATATTACATGAACATTTTCATTGGCCACACATGAAGAAGGATGTGGACCGATTTGTACATAAATGCATAACATGTCATAAGGCTAAATCTAGGAACATGAATCATGGATTATATACTCCTTTACCTATTCCCATTTCTCCTTGGATTGATATCTCCATGGATTTTGTGCTTGGATTGCCGAGAACCAAGAGAGGAATGGATTCCATTTTTGTAGTTGTGTGTAGATTTTCTAAAATGGCTCATTTTATTCCTTGTCATAAGGTTGATGATGCTACACACATTGTAAATTTGTTCTTTAAAGAAGTGGTTAGATTGCATGGTTTGCCTAAAACAATTGTTAGTGATAGAGATTCAAAATTTTTGAGTCACTTTTGGAGAACCTTGTGGGGTAAGTTAGGCACCAAGCTTTTATTCTCTACCACTTGTCATCCACAAACGGATGGCCAAACCGAAGTGGTTAATAGAACATTAGGCCAATTGTTGAGATGCTTTGTTAAAGGGAATACTAGGACATGGGAGGAACATTTACCTTTTGTTGAATTTGCATATAATAGAGTTGTGAATGCTTCTACTTCTGATTCCCCATTTGAAGTTGTGTATGGTTTTAACCCTCTAACACCTCTTGACCTTGTGCCTTTGCCACTTGAGTTTGCTTTAAATGTAGATGGAGTTGCCAAGGCCGAACTAGTGAAGTCCCTTCATGCCAAAATCAAAGAAAACCTTGAGAGGAGGTATTCCAAGGTGGCGGCCCAAGTGAACAAGCATAAGAAAAATGTGGAGTTCAAAGAAGGTGACTTGGTGTGGCTTCATCTCAAGAAGGAGAGATTTCCTAGCCTTAGGAAATCTAAGCTTTTGCCAAGAGGGGATGGACCCTTCAAAATAATAAAGAGACTTGGACCTAATGCTTACTCTCTTGATCTTCCTACTTCTTATATAGGTAGTAATTCATTTAATGTAAGTGACTTATCTATTTGTGATGTAGGTGGTGATGGAAGCAACTTGGGGACAAGTTTGCCTCAAGAAGGAGGGATTGATGGAGGACCATCCACAAGCATGAGGATTACAAGGGCAATGCAAAGAAGAATTGAAGCCCAAGTTGAAGAAGAGTTGACCAAGTTAAAGTCAACAAGTCAAAGTCAAAGTCAATGGTCAACTCTTGATAGTCAACATAATGGGCTTATGAAGCCTTGTAATTTTCTATGCATTTTGTAATTAGTTTAGGCTTAATTTTGTATAAGCTTGGACCTAAAACTTGTTGTGTATGTTTCGGCCAAGCATATTTGGACATATTGACTTTTGGTTAATTGATCAAAGCCTCTTAGAATTGGGCTTAAGAGTCTTATGACCAACTAAGCAAGTGTATTACACTCTCTTAAAAGAGAGTGAGTGGATTAAGGAGAGAGAATTAGTGGAATGGCCACTAACTTAACTTGAATTTCCACCACTTGATTATCCCATAATCAAAGGTGTAAATTTAAGTCAAGTTTATAAATGTTGACTCTCATCTAAGAAGGTATTCTAGCCTTTGGATTTACTTCTAATCCAAGGCATAGAATTCCATCTTGATTAATCCATGATCATCACATGCTTAGGAAAGTTTTGAGCCTCTTGATCTCATTAACTCTAGATCCTTCTTGAATTGATCAAGTGAGGGGTGCCTAGCATCACTTGATCAATCCATCAAGGATCCTAAGGCTAAGAGAGCTCACGGTCAAGGCACCCAAAGCTTGCTTATAACTTAGGCAAATTCTCAATTGTAATCACTTTGGTCAATATATGAAATTGGAATTTCTAAGACTAAAGTCTTGAGAAAAAGGAGAGTCTCTCCTAGGGTTTCTTCTAAGAACCTTGAATCTTATCTTGATCCATGATTCAAGTGGCGATTCATCTACCTAGCTTATTGATTCATTGAATCATGGCGCTATCATCTTCTTGAATCTCCAACCACTTTCATTTTCTTCTTCCTTTTGGTTCCAACCGTGAGTTACCTTGTTCCTTGAGTTTTTGAGCTATATTTCCGCACCTTAATTGATCTAGAGGAGTGTTGAATGATGGGTGAATGAAGATTGGGACATCCCTTGTGCTAACCGTGGAGATCTCATCAAGTCCTTCATGGTTTTGCATCAAAAGGGTGGGTGAAAGAGAGCCTATCACCATGTGCATCACCGGTTATCTTAGTCCCTAAGAAGGAGGGCACATGGAGGATGTGCACCGATTGTAGGGCTATCAATAACATAACCATTAGATATAGACACCCCATTCCTAGATTGGATGACTTGCTTAATGAACTTCATGGCTCAACCATATTCACTAAAATTGATCTTAAAAGTGGTTACCACCAAATAAGAATGAAACATGGAGATGAGTGGAAAACCGCATTTAAGACCAAATTTGGTTTGTATGAATGGTTAGTCATGCCCTTTAATATTTTATTGGAATTACTTATTGTTGTATAATAAAATGTGACTTTATAAAAGTTAAAAATAATATTATATGAATAAGTAATACATATGTTTAATAGTGTAAAAATATTTTATAGGAGTATTATTATTCAATTATAAATGATTATCTATGATAAACTTATTATTTTGATAATAATTATCTCTATAATATTATAGGTTTCTTTTTCTTGACTGATATTAGCATATTCATTCATTATAAAATAATAACTTTATTCATTAGACTTGAAAATCCCTACGTAATTCACGTGTAAGAAAAAACAAATCACATACAACAGGATACTTGGACACTTGGACCATTTTACAAAGTCTAAAAAACACTTGTGAACATTTACTAAAGTAATGTGATTAACTAAGCTTATCGGATGCACTACATAGCACAAACGAAGCCTCAAAGTGGACAAAATTAGAAGAAGATTTCTAGGTACCATTGATATTAATCAAAGAGGATTAAAATCTCACTAATGTCAACTTTCAATAACTAAGCATATACAAAAGTGAAACTCTAATTCTGATCGGAAAATAGTAATAAAAGTACATAAAAAACTTCGTCTAAACTTTCTTCATACAAATGATAGGGAAATGCTTACTTGGTGAATAGTCAGTATCCATGGCGGCGGCAGCAAATTTGAGAATCTAGAAAGAGAGGCTGACCAGAGGAGTAGAAATCCATAACGGCTGCGAAGATTTCAGGCTTCAGAAACTCCCAGGCAGTCTCTTCCGATTTGGTAACGGTAACAAAATCGGATCCAAAGAAAACACGAGTAACACCTGCAAAATATTAAAATCAGAACGAAACACTAAACAAAAAAAAAGAAAAGAAAAAGTGAAGTAAGAAAGAAAGAAAGGGACCGTCGATAGCAAAGAGCGATTTGGCGAGGGGAGAATTCATGGCAGAACGAGGGTTAGGGAAATCGGCGCTTCCAACTTCCATGACAGGTTTCCCGGGGTAGAACATCAAGGAGGAGGGATTCGGCGTTGCCTGAGTTTGGATGAACATGCTCCTGCGTTGACCTGCATTCAATTCAAATTCAAATTCAAAAACATTTTCAGTTCGAAACTTGAGAAAACGGAACACTAAGAGTTATACAAACAGGTGGAGAATCTAAACGGAGGTGTGCAGGTAGAGGAAGAGAATCCATTGCAGTGAAACGACGGCGTTGCGCGACGGAGGCGAGGGATTAACGCCAGGATGTTAATATTATTACTCTGCGTTGGTGGTTGGAATGGAACACGCGCTCGTCTTGCGAACCCTCCTTCTTGATGGCAACTTGTCCTCAAGTTGATACCGAAACCTACTTAGATTGGGTGATGAAGGTAGACCAAGTCTACTCTTGTTATCCTAGCTTGAGTGAGGAGAAGAGGCTTAACATGGCCATTCTAGAGTTTGAAGGCTACGCATTGGTTTGGTGGAACCAAGTGTTAGTGGATGCCGAGAAGAGGAGGAGGCCACATATAACATCTTGGACCCAACTCAAGGATGCCATGAAGGGAAGGTTTGTGCCTAGTTCCTACACCAGAGATCTACATGTGAGACTCCAAAGACTAACTCAAGGAGGGAGAAGTGTACAAGAATACTACAAGGACTTGGAGCTCACACTCTTGAGGGCGGATTACCAAGAGGACAAAGAGGCCACCATAGCTAGGTTCACCAATGGGCTAAATAGGGACATTCAAGATGTCTTAGAGCTCCAAAACTATAGGACCTTGGAGGATGCCATACATAAGGCCGAGAGAATTGAAGGCCAACTCAAGAGAAAAGGCACCTTCAAGAAGCCTTACACATATGGTTCTTCAAGTTGGAAGGACAAGCAAAAGAAGGAGGGAACCTCCAAGCCTTTTTACAAGTCCAACCAAGATGAGTCTAAGGGTAAGGAAGTTGCTAAACCTATCTCTAAACCTTCTAACATTAAGTGTTTTAAGTGTTTAGGTCATGGGCACATAGCCTCCCAATGTCCCAACAAGAAGGCCATGATAATGAGAGTGGATGGAGAAGTAACAAGTGAGGAGTCCACTCACTCTTCTAGTGAAGAAGAGGTAGCTAGTGCTAGTGAACATTCAAGCATGGAGCAACCGGAAGATGGAGATCTATTGATGGTTAGAAGGATGCTAGGAAGTGCTTGTGTGGACCTTGATGACACCCAAAGAGAAAACATATTCCACACAAGGTGCACCATCCAAAGCAAGGTATGTTCCCTAATCATTGATAGTGGTAATTGCACCAATGTTGTTAGCACTAGGCTTGTTGATAAGCTTGGTCTCAAGACCACTCCACACACTAAACCTTATAAATTGCAATGGCTAAGTGAAAAGGGAGAACTAGTGGTTAATAAACAAGTTTTGATTACTTTCACAATAGGTAGATATAATGATGAAGTCTTATGTGATATAGTACCTATGGAAGCATCTCATATCTTGTTAGGAAGGCCATGGCAATTTGATAAGCATGCTATACATGATGGAGTGTCTAACACTTATGTATTTTCTCATGGTGGTAGGAAAATTACTCTTAAACCTTTGACACCTAGAGAAGTATGTGAGGACCAAATTAGGATGAGGGTTAAAAGAGAGGGTGAAAGAAAGGTCATGGAGGGCCAAAATCTGAAAAAATCACCCAAAACCAAGAATTTGAGTGCTTTGGCCGAGACTTCAAAGTTATTTACCAAAACTGCCACTGCACAAAAACAAGTGAAACTTAGGCTAGGCAAGTCCGATTTGAGTGATCTCAAAGGGGTTGGAAAGCTAAGACAAAGGGCTACCAAGTCTAGGGAAGGGTTGCTTGTGAGTAGGAGTGAAATTAAGAGGGAATTTCTGGCTAGGAAATCCATGTTCTTATGCATACCATTTCCTTGTTTTCTAAATTCTAATTTTGTGGGAGATCAAGTAAGCATGGATCTTTTATTGGATGAATTTAAGGATGTGTTTCCTAGTGAGATACCTCACGGCCTACCTCCTTTGAGAGGCATAGAGCACCAAATTGATTTGATACCCGGTGTTCCTCTACCTAATAGGCCAACTTATAGGACTACTCCCCAAGAAACCCATGAGATTGAGAAGCAAGTCCAAGAGTTAGTGAGCAAAGGGTGGGTGAAAGGGAGCCTATCACCATGTGCATCACCGGTTATCTTAGTCCCTAAGAAGGAGGGCACATGGAGGATGTGCACCGATTGTAGGGCTATCAATAACATAACCATTAGATATAGACACCCCATTCCTAGATTGGATGACTTGCTTGATGAACTTCATGGCTCAACCATATTCACTAAAATTGATCTTAAAAGTGGTTACCACCAAATAAGAATGAAACATGGAGATGAGTGGAAAACCGCATTTAAGACCAAATTTGGTTTGTATGAATGGTTAGTCATGCCCTTTAATATTTTATTGGAATTACTTATTGTTGTGTAATAAAATGTGACTTTTTAAAAGTTAAAAATAATATTATATGAATAAGTAATACATATGTTTAATAGTGTAAAAATATTTTATAGGAGTATTATTATTCAATTATAAATGATTATCTATGATAAACTTATTATTTTGATAATAATTATCTCTATAATATTATAGGTTTCTTTTTCTTGACTGATATTAACATATTCATTCATTATAAAATAATAACTTTATTCATTAGACTTAAAAATCCCTACGTAATTCACGTGTAAGAAAAAAACAAATCACATACAACAGGGATACTTGGACACTTGGACCATTTTACAAAGTCTAAAAAACACTGTGAACATTTACTAAAGTAATGTGATTAACTAAGCTTATCAGTATGCACTACATAGCACAAACGAAGCCTCAAAGTGGACAAAATTAGAAGCAGATTTCTAGGTACCATTGATATTAATCAAAGAGGATTAAAATCTCACTAATGTCAACTTTCAATAACTAAGCATATACAAAAGTGAAACTCTAATTCTGATCGGAAAATAGTAATAAAAGTACATAAAAAACTTCGTCTAAACTTTCTTCATACAAATGATAGGGAAATGCTTACTTGGTGAATAGTTGTATCCATGGCGGCAGCAGCTTGAGAATCTAGAAAGAGAGGCTGACCAGAGGAGTAGAAATCCATAACGGCTGCGAAGATTTCAGGCTTCAGAAACTCCCAGGCAGTCTCTTCCGATTTGGTAACGGTAACAAAATCGGATCCAAAGAAAACACGAGTAACACCTGCAAAATAATAAAATCAGAACGAAACCCTAAACAAAAAAAAGAAAAGAAAAAGTGAAGTAAGAAAGAAAGAAAGGGACCGTCGATAGCAAAGAGCGATTTGGCGAGGGGAGAATTCATGGCAGAACGAGGGTTAGGGAAATCGGCGCTTCCAACTCCCATGACAGGTTTCCCGGGGTAGAACATCAAGGAGGAGGGATTCGGCGTTGCCTGAGTTTGGATGAACATGCTCCTGCGTTGCCCTGCGTTCAATTCAAATTCAAATTCAAAAACATTTTCAGTTCAAAACTTGAGTAAACGGAACACTAAGAGTTATACAAACAGGTGGAGAATCTAAACGGAGGTGTGCGGGTAGAGGAAGAGAATCCATTGCAGTGAAACGACGGCGTTGCGTGACGGAGGCGAGGGATTAATGCCAGAATGTTAATATTATTACTCTGTGTTGGTGGTTGGAATGGAACACGCGCTCGTCTTGCGAACCCTCCTTCTTGATGGCAACTTGTCCTCAAGTTGATACCGAAACCTACTTAGATTGGGTGATGAAGGTAGACCAAGTCTACTCTTGTTATCCTAGCTTGAGTGAGGAGAAGAGGCTTAACATGGCCATTCTAGAGTTTGAAGGCTACGCATTGGTTTGGTGGAACCAAGTGTTAGTGGATGCCGAGAAGAGGAGGAGGCCACATATAACATCTTGGACCCAACTCAAGGATGCCATGAAGGGAAGGTTTGTGCCTAGTTCCTACACCAGAGATCTACATGTGAGACTCCAAAGACTAACTCAAGGAGGGAGAAGTGTACAAGAATACTACAAGGACTTGGAGCTCACACTCTTGAGGGCAGATTACCAAGAGGACAAAGAGGCCACCATAGCTAGGTTCACCAATGGGCTAAATAGGGACATTCAAGATGTCTTAGAGCTCCAAAACTATAGGACCTTGGAGGATGCCATACATAAGGCCGAGAGAATTGAAGGCCAACTCAAGAGAAAAGGCACCTTCAAGAAGCCTTACACATATGGTTCTTCAAGTTGGAAGGACAAGCAAAAGAAGGAGGGAACCTCCAAGCCTTTTACAAGTCCAACCAAGATGAGTCTAAGGGTAAGGAAGTTGCTAAACCTATCTCTAAACCTTCTAACATTAAGTGTTTTAAGTGTTTAGGTCATGGGCACATAGCCTCCCAATGTCCCAACAAGAAGGCCATGATAATGAGAGTGGATGGAGAAGTAACAAGTGAGGAGTCCACTCACTCTTCTAGTGAAGAAGAGGTAGCTAGTGCTAGTGAACATTCAAGCATGGAGCAACCTAAGATGGAGATCTATTGATGGTTAGAAGGATGCTAGGAAGTGCTTGTGTGGACCTTGATGACACCCAAAGAGAAAACATATTCCACACAAGGTGCACCATCCAAAGCAAGGTATGTTCCCTAATCATTGATAGTGGTAATTGCACCAATGTTGTTAGCACTAGGCTTGTTGATAAGCTTGGTCTCAAGACCACTCCACACACTAAACCTTATAAATTGCAATGGCTAAGTGAAAAGGGAGAATTAGTGGTTAATAAACAAGTTTTGATTACTTTCACAATAGGTAGATATAATGATGAAGTCTTATGTGATATAGTACCTATGGAAGCATCTCATATCTTGTTAGGAAGGCCATGGCAATTTGATAAGCATGCTATACATGATGGAGTGTCTAACACTTATGTATTTTCTCATGGTGGTAGGAAAATTACTCTTAAACCTTTGACACCTAGAGAAGTATGTGAGGACCAAATTAGGATGAGGGTTAAAAGAGAGGGTGAAAGAAAGGTCATGGAGGGCCAAAATCTGAAAAAATCACCCAAAACCAAGAATTTGAGTGCTTTGGCCGAGACTTCAAAGTTATTTACCAAAAACTGCCACTGCACAAAAACAAGTGAAACTTAGGCTAGGCAAGTCCGATTTGAGTGATCTCAAAGGGGTTGGAAAGCTAAGACAAAGGGCTACCAAGTCTAGGGAAGGGTTGCTTGTGAGTAGGAGTGAAATTAAGAGGGAATTTCTGGCTAGGAAATCCATGTTCTTATGCATACCATCTCCTTGTTTTCTAAATTCTAATTTTGTGGGAGATCAAGTAAGCATAGATCTTTTATTGGATGAATTTAAGGATGTGTTTCCTAGTGAGATACCTCACGGCCTACCTCCTTTGAGAGGCATAGAGCACCAAATTGATTTGATACCCGGTGTTCCTCTACCTAATAGGCCAACTTATAGGACTACTCCCCAAGAAACCCATGAGATTGAGAAGCAAGTCCAAGAGTTAGTGAGCAAAGGGTGGGTGAAAGAGAGCCTATCACCATGTGCATCACCGGTTATCTTAGTCCCTAAGAAGGAGGGCACATGGAGGATGTGCACCGATTGTAGGGCTATCAATAACATAACCATTAGATATAGACACCCCATTCCTAGATTGGATGACTTGCTTGATGAACTTCATGGCTCAACCATATTCACTAAAATTGATCTTAAAAGTGGTTACCACCAAATAAGAATGAAACATGGAGATGAGTGGAAAACCGCATTTAAGACCAAATTTGGTTTGTATGAATGGTTAGTCATGCCCTTTAATATTTTATTGGAATTACTTATTGTTGTGTAATAAAATGTGACTTTTTAAAAGTTAAAAATAATATTATATGAATAAGTAATACATATGTTTAATAGTGTAAAAATATTTTATAGGAGTATTATTATTCAATTATAAATGATTATCTATGATAAACTTATTATTTTGATAATAATTATCTCTATAATATTATAGGTTTCTTTTTCTTGACTGATATTAACATATTCATTCATTATAAAATAATAACTTTATTCATTAGACTTGAAAATCCCTACGTAATTCACGTGTAAGAAAAAAACAAATCACATACAACAGGGATACTTGGACACTTGGACCATTTTACAAAGTCTAAAAAACACTGTGAATATTTACTAAAGTAATGTGATTAACTAAGCTTATCAGTATGCACTACATAGCACAAACGAAGCCTCAAAGTGGACAAAATTAGAAGAAGATTTCTAGGTACCATTGATATTAATCAAAGAGGATTAAAATCTCACTAATGTCAACTTTCAATAACTAAGCATATACAAAAGTGAAACTCTAATTCTGATCGGAAAATAGTAATAAAAGTACATAAAAAACTTCGTCTAAACTTTCTTCATACAAATGATAGGGAAATGCTTACTTGGTGAATAGTCAGTATCCATGGCGGCGGCGGAAATTGAGAATCTAGAAAGAGAGGCTGACCAGAGGAGTAGAAATCCATAACGGCTGCGAAGATTTCAGGCTTCAGAAACTTCTAGGCAGTCTCTTCCGATTTGGTAACGGTAACAAAATCGGATCCAAAGAAAACACGAGTAACACCTGCAAAATAATAAAATCAGAACGAAACCCTAAACAAAAAAAAGAAAAGAAAAAGTGAAGTAAGAAAGAAAGAAAGGGACCGTCGATAGCAAAGAGCGATTTGGCGAGGGGAGAATTCATGGCAGAACGAGGGTTAGGGAAATCGGCGCTTCCAACTTCCATGACAGGTTTCCCGGGGTAGAACATCAAGGAGGAGGGATTCGGCGTTGCCTGAGTTTGGATGAACATGCCCCTGCGTTGCCCTGCGTTCAATTCAAATTCAAATTCAAAAACATTTTCAGTTCGAAACTTGAGAAAACGGAACACTAAGAGTTATACAAACAGGTGGAGAATCTAAACGGAGGTGTGCGGGTAGAGGAAGAGAATCCATTGCGGTGAAACGGCGTTGCGCGACGGAGGCGAGGGATTAACGCCAGGATGTTAATATTATTACTCTGCGTTGGTGGTTGGAATGGAACACGCGCTCGTCTTGCGAACCCTCCTTCTTGATGGCAACTTGTCCTCAAGTTGATACCGAAACCTACTTAGATTGGGTGATGAAGGTAGACCAAGTCTACTCTTGTTATCCTAGCTTGAGTGAGGAGAAGAGGCTTAACATGGCCATTCTAGAGTTTGAAGGCTATGCATTGGTTTGGTGGAACCAAGTGTTAGTGGATGCCGAGAAGAGGAGGAGGCCACATATAACATCTTGGACCCAACTCAAGGATGCAATGAAGGGAAGGTTTGTGCCTAGTTCCTACACCAGAGATCTACATGTGAGACTCCAAAGACTAACTCAAGGAGGGAGAAGTGTACAAGAATACTACAAGGACTTGGAGCTCACACTCTTGAGGGCGGATTACCAAGAGGGCAAAGAGGCCACCATAGCTAGGTTCACCAATGGGCTAAATAGGGAGATTCAAGATGTCTTAGAGCTCCAAAACTATAGGACCTTGGAGGATGCCATACATAAGGCCGAGAGAATTGAAGGCCAACTCAAGAGAAAAGGCACCTTCAAGAAGCCTTACACATATGGTTCTTCAAGTTGGAAGGACAAGCAAAAGAAGGAGGGAACCTCCAAGCCTTTTTACAAGTCCAACCGAGATGAGTCTAAGGGTAAGGAAGTTGCTAAACCTATCTCTAAACCTTCTAACATTAAGTGTTTTAAGTGTTTAGGTCATGGGCGCATAGCCTCCCAATGTGCTAACAAGAAGGCCATGATAATGAGAGTCGATGGAGAAGTAACAAGTGAGGAGTCCACTCACTCTTCTAATGAAGAAGAGGTAGCTAGTGCTAGTGAACATTCAAGCATGGAGCAACCGGAAGATGGAGATCTATTGATGGTTAGAAGGATGCTAGGAAGTGCTTGTGTGGACCTTGATGACACCCAAAGAGAAAACATATTCCACACAAGGTGCACCATCCAAAGCAAGGTATGTTCCCTGATAACCACTGTCGAATGACTATCAAAAGCTAGATTTATCCCCAATTAAACTTGTAATATAGAGGAATCAACCTAGGTCATCTCTCAGAAGACATACATACATTCAATTCAGAATTGCTCACTATCGGAAAGGGGATTTTCATTGAATTGATGCAGCAAAACTAAACAGAAAGTGTAATTATGAAACGGAAAGCTTAAGACGAAGCGGAGGAAGGTAAATTGAAATAGTGAATTGCGTAAAAGATAAGAACAGAAAGGGATAAGGAACACTTAGCGTAAACGCGAAGAGAATCAGAAATTGAAAGTAGAACAGTGAAATGCAAATCGAAGCAAGGAATTAAGCAAATTGAAACAATGCATTAAGCAGAAGAGAATTGCAGAAAAAGAATCAAGTGCAGTAGCATAAATCGTGAAAAACCAAACAATCAAGAACAGAATTATAGAGCGTGAATGCGAATTGACGAGAGATCTATTACAGAATTGAAGAAGAATCAAAATCAAAGAATTGAATTCACTTGTGCAGTTATCCAAAGTTGTGAAAAGAAATTGAACACATGAAGATTGGAAGTGAAGAAGTAAAGCATGAGAAGAAAAGAGAACAGAGAAGAACGAAACGAGAGAAAAGAGAATTGTGCAATCGCACAACTCAAAACTTCACAAGAAACTGGAAAACAGAATTATGAACAAGTCTCCCTTGAATTCGCGCCAAACATGATTATATAGACGATGAAACGTGCCCTCATTAAGCCATTTCGCGCCTTTGGCGCGCTTTGAAGCAAAGGAAGCGAAGCGAGGAACGTGCCACCCACTTAAGAAGGACGCGCCCTGGCGCGTTTGTTCAACAAACTAACAGTTGCACTAGTTGTATCGTCCTGGCCTTCATGTCGCCTCAGATTGACTTTGTATCGCTCTGCCTTCATGTCGCCTACGTATTGGACTTTGTATCGCCTGGTTGAACTTGGTATCGTCTGTCTTGAACTTGGTATCGTCTGTCTTGTCTACAGACGAAAACATCAATCTGAAGACTCAGACAAAACAAGTGCAGACGAAACAACTTAGAAGAAGCAAGCTCAGACGAAGTAACTCCCTACGAAGCAAGCGCAGACGAAGCAAATTTTAAGAGAATCACACACAGACGAAGCAGCTCTATAAGAATCAAGCACAGACGAAGCAATTCTTAAGAGAATCACACACAGACGAAGCAGCTCCATAAGAATCAAGCACAGACGAAGCAGCTCCATAAGAAGCAAGTATAGACAGACAGCTCAGATGAAGCAAGCACAGACGATTCCTTCAGTTGAGCTTTCATAAGTCATGAGACGCGCCCCTGAGCGCGCCCTGGCGCATTTGTGCCGCAAGGAAAGGCTGAACGCGCCCCCCTGGCTCGCCCTGGCGCGTTTTCACCGCAAGCAAGGCTGAATGCGTCAATGGAATGCGCCCTGGCGCGTTTTCACAGCTTTGAATGCTCAACTTGGCTTGCTTTGATCTTGATTTGGACTTCATTCTTGCATTCAATCTCCTCCCTGCTCCTATCTCTTCTTCATTCCTCATAGTTCTAGAAGTGACTGCACAGGACTCAACATAGAAACATAAGAACTTATGGACTTTTAACTATTATTTACTACTACTACTAAAATATACCTTCAACACAATATCTACGATAAACTACCAAAATATGACACATATGACAGCTAATTGAACTGAAAACAAAGTAAAGAAAATGTATATAAAATGGATTATCAAATACCCCCACACTTATTCTTTTGCACTCCGGGGCAAAACTTACTAAAAGAAGAATTGATGCTATGTGAACTGAACCAATTCTAGTTGAGCCACAGATGCATATAAAGAGAAAGGGACAAAATTCAGAGCATCAAGATCAACAACGATTCATAAGTCTAAGGTGCATCCAGAACAAACAATTTGACAAGTTGATTTAAAGAATGAATTCAAAGTGATAGAACCTCACAAGTAAGTGTTTCCTCTTGACTCTCAAGTGTTTTAGGCTTGTATTTGCACTCAAACACATCATGCAAGCTAGCACTACCAGATTTTTACCAGCCTCTAATTTCAATAACTTGAAACACATGCAATTAAAGATCAGAAGGTCTTTATTAAGCTTATAATGGGGCCAAGGTGCAGGTGAGATAAAAGAAGGATTATTTAGGCTAATAACCAAGAGAAAAGAGGAGCAATGGGGAATAAATCTTATAAGCATGAAGATTACCCTCCTAGCACTTACCTCTTTTTGGTTTCCCACTTATTTCCATCCTGGATTTTCATTTCCTTTTGTTTCTCTTTTTCTCTTTTCTTTCTTGCTTTCTTATAACTTTTGGTGCTTTCTTTTCTTCTTTTTTTTTTCTTTTTCTAGATTTCCTTCTTTGCAGCTTTTGGTATTTTATTCTTTGTATCTTTTTTCTATATATACATATACATTTTTCTGTGTAGTTGTTTTCTTTTGCATAACCAATGCCAATCCATTCATCAACTCACATATCAGAATTGTCCTAAAGGGTTATACCCCCACACTTATTTAAAACTTATTCCCAAAACAATTCCAAAGCTCCTTTAATCTCTAAAGTTAGGGGACATCATTGTTTTCCATTTTTCGGCTTGTAATGAGCTTAAAATTGAAGAAAGAGAAATAAAGGCTCAAAAAGGGGATAACAAGGGACAGATATGTAAGGTAGGCTCATTTGGCTAGTGGCTTAAGAAGAAATTTGCCTAAATCATTTCAATAATGCATGTGATCAAGAAATATCAGCAAGAGTCAAGGAAAAATCTAGAGCAACTAACAAGATGAGTGTAATCACACAAGAAAGAAATTTGAAGGAAAGAATAGTTCCTCCATATAAGGCTCAAACTCTCACAAGGTTTATTTTTCTATCACAAATCATCCAAACTTCAGTTTCAGGTCAATTGCAATTCAAAGATGCACACATAGGTCATAAGAAAGTTGAACATCTATCAACTAAAAATGTTTGTAACTTCCACAGTTTATACACCTGTAACTTCAAAGAAAAGGTATGTTTCACATTTACTATTATTTTCCTTTCAACACTCAAACAGAACAAAAACAGAACAGAAAACATAACAGTAACAGCAAAATATTCACAAAATCCCCCCCACACTTGAAATTTGCATT